>OY728140.1:1005252838-1006502838 GCA_963277665.1 Viscum album
TAATAAAGATGTTGTATTTCATGTTTTAAGTTGTTATGTAATGATCCTAATCCCTAAAGACACTAGAACTCTCGATCTTCTATGCTGTATCAAGTGAAGTTTATGTAATAAATTATGTTTAATTTTGTAATAAAAGATTAGGGTTGTCATAATTACTACAAAAAACTAAATATTCCTAGCTATTTTTCCTATGGGGAATGAATGTTGTGGGGCCATATCCCTGAGCCACAACTAAGAAGTTTAAGTACATCCTTACTATTACTAACTTCTTTTCCAAATAGACCGAGGTAATACCCCTCAAGGAATTTAGGATGAATAATATCATAATTTTTATGGAATTCTAACATCATCCATAGGTTCGGAGTCCCCCACACTATATTTATGGAAAAAGACACCAAATTTTATTCTATGGAGTTGAAGAAATTGTACCAGGAGTACAACATAAAGTCCAATCACTCATCTTGATATCATGTAGTGAAAATTTTAAAAAGAGAGGCCTTTAATAAGACCCTATAGAATATACTCTAGAATATGGTAAATAAGGATAAGAATTCATGTTCAAAAAATCTCCTACATGCCTTAGAGGCTTACTGTACCACCATGCATATTGCTACCCAAGAAATTTTGTATTCATTGGTGTACCGAACCAATTTAGTGTTGCCCATGGAAGTATTATTGCCCTCAATTTTGATACTTATCTATAGAAAACTCCCAGATGGTGAAAAATAAAAAAAATGGTTGGATGAATTGGAGTGGGTTGATGCGAATATGTTGTGTACATTACAAAACCTTAAATTCCATCAGAATTAGATTTCACAAGCCTTTAATAAAAATATTCACCTCCATATGTTCCTTCAAGGATAAATCATATTGACAATCATAACCCCAATGATAGAAGGAAAAAATCCTCCAAATATGGAACCCAAATGGGAAGGTTATTATATCAAACATAAGGTCCATCACAACAAATCTTACTCACTAGTTACATTGGATAGGGAATGTGTCACACCCCCCCCACCAATTAAAGGTTTATTAAGAAATACTTTACATAGCTACCATCAAATCCTTCCACATCATGATCATTTGATGTTAAAATGTACAGACCTCAACCTTACTGCATGACGTCAAACTGCACGACTGAGGTCCAAGCAGTAATACATTGAACCACATAAAATCTCACATCCTAACCACATGACATTGAATTGTAAAAAACACATCCTGACCACATGACTTTAAACTGCATGGGAGGCATCCTCACCACATGAAATTAAACTGCACGAGAAGCATCGTCTCACCAATGATTCACGGAAAATGGGATAGATTTTTGAAAAAGAGAAATGAAGTTCCCTTGTCCCTTTTTGTGAGTCATATTCACATAGGAAATTCATCATCCAAGAACTATGTGTGGCTTGATTCCTATTATCACATGATACATAGTGATTCCCATATCTTCATTATTAGCCCCAACCATAATATTCCTCTTCTTTCATGTTGAGTCACCTCATCCTTACCAAATGACATAAAATTACACAATTTATGTCCTCACCATATGAAACTAAACTTCATGATTTTCTAGAACTACATAAATATTGATTCTCATTCCAATGAGATACATAGGGACACCTAGATCCTATGTCTTGGAACATTTACTGCATGATACAAAATTCCCATTTCCTTTCACTAATTGATTTCATATTGTAAAAGGAACCTTTATTATTCCTTATTTCTCACACCGATCATGGCTCACGTGGGCTTAGGAATTTCGATAAGGGATTACCCACATGACCAAAAAATACTAGTTTAAGACATGATTAATATACCCCCGAATGTAAGACCTTAAAAGGCACACCATGAGTCCTTTACACATGACGTTAAAATGGATGGTTAATGTCTCTTACATGATACAAAATTTCACATTTTCATGGACCATGATTGAGAGGACTGCTATCATTGGTGTTGGACTCACACCACACTTCCATTCAAGAACTACATGTGGATTGATTCCCTTTATCACATGATACATAATGATTCTTAGACCTCCATTATTAGGCCTATTTTCAATATTACCTTTTCATGTTAGGGATCATATTTCCTTTCTACGTGATGTTAAAATGCATGGTTTCTCAAGAACTAAATGTGGCGTGATTCCTATCATCACAAGATATGTAGTGTCACCAAAATATCTAATCTCAGGTATAGATAAAAACAATCAATGGGAATAATTCACCCCAATGTGTATGGGTTAGAGCTGCATGGAGAGTTTTCTATTCAAGAACTATGTGCGACTTGATTTATATCATTACAGTAAATGTAGTGACACCTGAATCTCTAATCTTGGTCCAACCTACATAAATCAATAAGAAAAATCCCCCCCTATGTGTATGGGTAAGACATGAATAGTGTGTTTTCTATTCATGAACTGCACGTGGCTTGATTCCTATTACTATAGGATATATAGTGATGCTCGAATCTCTGATTCTTAGGTCCATCCAAAATAAAACAAAAAAAATCCCCCCGTCCCTGTGTATGGGTCAGACCTACGCAGGGAAATTTAATGAAAGAAATATATAGGACTTGATTCATATTATCCTAGGATATATAATGATACCTAGATGCCTAATAATAGGTTCAAATTCAACATATAAATTGACAAAAATGAACCACTAACTATAAAAAATCTAGACCCCATGAACAGAACAACCTAACACATGACTTAGAGTTTGTAGTCGTGGTCTACATTATGAAGTATTGGCGAAACTATCTCTTCTGTGAGGAGACTATCATATATATAGATCTCAATATATTGTGATACATATTCTCTCAGTGAGATATGAATCTGATATAGAATCATTGTGTGAATTATCTATATACATTTTACTTTGATATGACCTATTCTTCATGGAAAGTTAGTGTCATTAAATATTCTCTTAGTAGGAAAGTGTCAGAGATGCAAGAACTTGGAGAGCTACCTTTCATAGGAGGAATTAAGTTTAATGAGTTTGGTGGATTAGTGTCTAGTAGATGCATCTAAGTTTCATATATTAATGACATGTTCACCTTTAGTTATCATGTTTTCCTTGGTGGATTGGATAAAGACCATCCAAGGGTCATATCTCAAGTGCCTAGTGATCCAGGAGTGCTTGGTAAGGGATAATTCAGTACCAAGGTGGTCCTTAGGTGATGAAGACATAATATAAATTAATGATAGGTTAGTAGTTACACTTCCCTGATGGAATAGATGATGATAGACTCGTATTCTTTGATGCGGGAAGTGAATCTAGGGTTGAAACATATGTACCACGACATCCAATGCCACTGTTAGTAGAGATGTATATAGAGGGACATCACCGATTTTGTTTCGTGAATCCTTTCCTACCATAGGGTAAAGGTCGAGAATCAATGTCCTAGTGGTTTTCTTTAGTCACTTCTAGTTCATATGTGGAAGTGGGATGACATGAAGATGAACTTCATGAAGGAATTTCTTAAGACACAAGAGCCATGATTCTTTTTTGGTGATTATTGATCTACTAATAAAAGTGGACCATTTCTTACTGATTTGAGAGGCCCTTTTAGTATATGAGTTGGGAAAGATGAATTTATGAGAGATTGTGCACCTATAAGGATATACTTTGAGAATCATGTTAGATAGAGATTTGTGTTTCCCATCTTGGTTTTTGTTGGGATTATAGAAGGATTTAGGTACAAATATGAAATTTATTACAATGTATTATCCAAAAACTGATGATAATTCAGTGAGGACGATCTAGATATTAGAGTATATAATACGAGAATATATTCTAGACTTCAGTTGAGCTTGGGATGATCTCCTAACCTTTGTTGAGTTCACATACAATAATTGATTCTAGGATCCAATTTAGATGGAACCTTTTGATTATTATTATGGCCGACTATTCCGATCACTTCTATATTGGCATGAGGATACTTAAGATACAATTGTGGGGCTGATCTTGGTACATGATACCTATAAGAGAGTAAAGTTTAACCAAAAGTGGTTAATCACTACTTTGATTAGACAAAAATTTTATGCCAATATGATGAGACGACCCTTAGCGTTCACTATGGGTGACTGGGTTTAATTGTGGGTGAATCCTCAATTAGGTAATCGATGGTTATGGAAGTAAGGGAAGCTAGAATTGGGATTTGTTGGACCATTCAATATTACCAAGCATGTAAGGATAATGTAATTTCATTTGGATCTTCCTCTACATTATCAAGTTATGCATTATTTATTCCATGTCTATCAGTTTTAGAGGTACATGTCTGATCCTAAATATGGTCTACTATGATAGAGTTTATCTATAGCTTGACACATCATTTTTAGAGAGCCTAATGAGAATCATAAACCAGTGTGAGAAGGTGTTTCAAGGAAAGATGATGACACCTTTTAGAGTCCTATAACGACATAAACATATCCAATAAGAGACTTGGAAGTGGGAATATGATGTACAAGATCAATGGCTAGAGTTATTTGAGAAATAAATCTCAAGACACTTATTGAGTATGATATTTCTTTAGAGGGGGAGATTGTAATGGCCCTAGTTTTTTTCAGGTACCTTACACCTTACTTTCACAACCTCTTTAAGTGTTTTTGACTTATTATTTGCTTGGGTGAAGTCTTAGGAAGCTTATGGTTAATTTTGGATGGATTTATAAGACATAAAGGGGATACATGATTGATGAATAGTTAGTGGAAACCATGAATTTCTTATTAGGAAACCATGCATCTTATTTGGAGAAGGATAGCAGGTGGTGTAAAATTGATGCATGGTTAGAGATAACCCTGTGACTTTTTCTAGAAATCCATGTGGCCCTGGACATTAGAAAAAATCAATTTTGGTGCATGGTTTAACAAACCATTTTTCCAAACCATATGGGTTCCCATAAGATGTGGAAATCCTCACAGAATTGGTGCATGGTTTGGAAAACTGTTTTTCCAAACTATATGCGAGTTTTAATTAATCTAAAAATTGGATTTTAAACCCAATAACTCTCTAAAACCCCTAATTATTTATCCTAATCATTGGTATCTCTGACCTAGGGACTCTAGTGGTTATTCTTGTGGGTTCCACTCCCTTCATACTACAAATATTAAGGATCTAGGGCATTGAACCATGTGGATTTAAGGTAAGAGGTTGTTTCCCCTCCATTATTCATGCCTATCCTAGATATCCTATTTCTCCCTTGAAATGAATCATAGATTCAATATATGTTAGATTGATATATGGATTATATGATTATATAATAGATAATTCTTGTTTGTTTCTTGGATAAATTCCCATTCTTGAGAATTGGCATCTATTCCTTGAGTGGATCTAGATCTACCATTGACAGATACCCCCTTTTGGAAAATTGAAGTGGGATTTAACCCTTGAAATGATCCCTTCCTTTAATTCCAATCTTATAGTTTATATGTTGATGGATTAGGTATTTTTACAATGAATGTTGGTGTAAGGACGTGATCCAGTAATCTTTCTTCAATAGATCTTAGATTTCACCATTGATGCATTAAAGGTAGGACGTATTTACCATTTTAGGCCCTTTTATGAAGTTATTTGGCATGATTGGATTCTGTGTATGTTCCTAGTGACTGACTGAATGGCCCGAAGCCGAAATTTTTATTGATTTTAGATAATCCCCTTTTAAGGGTAAAGGGGGAGAAAACCAAGACTTCAAATACATCAAGACATTAACAAAATCTAGAAAACATAGGGTTGAAACCCAGAACAAAACAATAAGGCAGTGCTTCAACCCAGCATCAACGTCATTAAGGCACACCTCCACCAAAGCATGGCTGCTCAGCAAGCAGTTCCGTGCAAGATTGCACGGGCACGTTACCGATGGCTGCGCCATACCCTCTCAATCTTCCAAATATGAAAAGTCATGCACGGTGAAGATGACTAGCTCTATCCTCATCTGAAGCAATACCTTGAAGAAAGTATGGGTTCCCCAACAGACCATCCAATTCACCTCCAGCAAATCAACCAAAGAGCACCCAATACCACCAAATTCATATCCATTCAATCATAAACTCACCATCACCAAATCAAAACCTGGAAATAACTTACACAACACTAAAATGAAATTCCTCCCCCCTCCAAGACACTGGAATCGACCCCGAGCACACCGGCGCACCAACATCGAGCTGGGACGAAGCTGAGAAAGGAACCTGAAGCCAGATCTGCCATTGTAGATCACACCGATGCCGAGAACACTGCAACCTACAAAATCCAGAACAAACAGAACAAGCCGAAAGTCCGATGATGAGCCGTAGCTGCGACGAGACCTCAAAGCCCTATAAGGAGTCGTACCGAGCAACTTGGAGCCGAGGCCGTGGCGAGATCCCAAAGGGGGAGTGTGGATGACATTACACATTGGTTTTAAATCTGTGTAAGATGGTTAGTGCCTGATATTGGCATGTGTTTATCCCATCAGGGTATTTCATATGCCATCAGAAGAGGGTCCATGTGTCGATATGATTTGTTAATGGGGAACATCCTTGAATATGTGTAGAGTTTCATGGATTCAGGCATGCTAAGTGTGTGTAACATTGAAGGCGAGAATGTATCCATGAGTCATGGGAGTGAACAACCCTTAAATGTAGGTGTGGAGTTGTTCTTTAAAGGTGGAACTTACATTGTACTTAAAGGCATATAAAGATACACAATATGATCTAAGTCAAGTGATGACTACTTATGCTACTATTCAGGTATAGTGTTGAAGCAGGTATAACCAGGGTTCATAGAAGCTTGGTTAGTGCTTGATCGCTCAGTATATGATTGTTTTTATGATTTTATACACATTTACCTTTCCATCATAACATACACCTCTATATACACATGTACTTGTGTTAATGACACATTATTGGTGTCCTACAAGGTTTGTAATCACACCCTATATGATTATATCAATGGGGTAAAAACTTCATGATTAAGGATCTGGAGAAGGGAAAGGGCCCAACGATATGTTGCAGAGGTGCTTGGAGTCAGGAGATGGACACAGTGTCGAGAGAGACTCTAGAAAGTTAACACCATATATTTTATTTATTTTATTCCAGTTGTACTACTTATACTTGTTGACCTTCCACATTGGGGGTTTGTTTCATTTGAAATTGTTTGAACTAACATGACATCTATTATAACATCTTGATTATGTTATTTTACATTGTAATGTTTATTTATATTTGTATATATTGTTGTACTTTGGTGTATGTCTATGATTATTAAGGGTATAGTCTCCCCAAGACACTTTTAGAACCTCACCGCTAGTTGGAAGCCTATTTTGTATGGGGAGGCATGCATGAGGTCATATGAAACTTCAACTAAAAATTGTTGATTCATTTTGGGGTGTTACATGGGTCCTATATCACTTTGGTGATCCAAATCAGCACTGACACACACAACACACATGGAACCACCCCACCAATTATAGTGAGGCCTAATTGATCAATTAATTCCTTCCCCTTATAAAATTCATAGGATACCTATCATTGGCCAAAACTACCTATGATAGGACATAGGTTCTCTTGCCTTGACTGCCCACTTCCAGTGAAAGTGAAAGTTACACTTATGTATCACTTTGACGACTCTTGTAAAAACCCATTTGCAACATCGCAAGGAACACTTACATATCCCCATTAGTGACCCTTAACCAAGTAATAACTCAACACATCTATCACCTCATCTCTAAATTAACTGTTGTATCTAGAAATACCCTTTTGGATTAACCACTCTATCCTATGGAACATGACTGCTCCCCAAGTGCATGTATCCATATATTTATCCTTATTTATTCCCAAACCTAGTAGTCCTGAATGCTACTTCATTTTCTAAGATACTTCCGCTAAAATTATTTAACTGAGTTTGTTCCACTAAGTTTCATTCATTGAATTAAAATTAGATATCCATGGTGAAGGTGAACATGTCCTTATTTGGTTCCACTAAGTGTAAATCTTTGGAACATGACTTTTGGAAATTTCAACACTTAACTAGAAAACATTTCTCACACTAAGACTCAACAATATCCCACTTGATAATTATTTTCATAGGTTAATCCCAATAATATCCCACTAAAATAATATTCTCAATGATTTCACTAAAGTCCAATTAGCTAACTTCCATTCAACCTTTTATAGTTTCTGTATAGTCCTCTACCGTGATTCTGATCATCGAGTCCCCATTGAAGAAATTTCACCTCATTTTTTTAGACCATGATATGTCACTTTATAAAATATGAAACCCTATAAATTCCTTCATGGAAGTTTTTCAAAATAATCAACCTAATATCCATAAAAATTTGATTAAACTACATCAATAAGTTGTGTCGTGTATCATGTACATATCCACACTCCTTACAAAAATCTATTCTTTTGAGTCTCTATAACCAAGACTCCACAATATGGGATATTTTATAATAAATTTAACTCACTGATACCATCAAAACCAACATCTATATGAAACTATTTACTTTCAAAAATTTTGATATCAATAGGTTGACAAACTTCTATTGAATAATTTTAGGAAAAAATTTCATTGCTCAGTGAAACCAAGACACGCACAATCCTTTTATATCACTGAATTTTGGTCTAGTTTCAATCCTTCAAGGATAAAACTCCATGATATAGGACCATATGATACTTTGATAACTATTCAAAGGTTTTTAACACTGGGTTAGAAAACACTAAAATTTTCATCGCCACTCTTTTACAGAGAAGCACAACTAATACTTGGGGTTGTCCCTCTTTCAGAAACGATGAAAACATTTATGATTTTCATTAAGAATTTAAATATAATAAAAAAAATCATATTGATTTTGGATATGGAGTATATATGAAATATTATTCCTCAAAGAACATCGACATCCACTATATGGAACCTTTCGATGTTCTAGGTTCAGTCTCTTAAACTATAGGAAAACACCACGAGAAGATCTTTTGAAACTCCCATAGCCCTAAATTCTCTCATCCACCAGAACATTATCCAGTATCCATCATTCCACCATGGTTCTTTACTATTAATGTTATCCAGTATTCCATTTCATCGATAAAGGTATGAAGTATAATGTATCCATTGAGAACAATTGAAAATTACAAATATTATGTTTCTTAGATGCCTATTCCATAAAAAAAACCTCCCACTACTTCCATAGACCACACTACTCACAATTTAAAACCCCTTGAATCTAAGTTCTATTAATTATCTTCAAAAACTTAGGTTTTTACCCCCTTTATCACATCCATGTGACCAAGAAACCTATGCCATAGTCCCCATATTCCATAGTCATACTTCTATAATATACAATAATACTTCCAAAAGTATTCATATATAAAAAAATGTGGCCTTCAAACTTTTCTATAACCATGAGGTTTCTATATATGAATCATACTCTTGACACAAATATTTATATACTTCTTCAACTAATCATTATATTTATCTTTTGATTTACTGAGACTATAATACACTCCTTTTTCTATTCCTCTTATGAATGAAACCACTAATTATCCAATAATATTAAGAAATCCTCTTACACAATCTTCCATAAAAAAACACATGCTCCTATTTTCTTATATTTATATTGATGAAACTCTAGATTCAACTGACCTAACTCAAATGGGTTGGTGAAAACTTGGAAACAAAACAACCACCCCTATCATCTATGAAAATTTTGGAAGCTCTGTAAGTTAACCTTTCAGAATCAATCTTTTGGTTGAAATATTTTAATTATAACATCTATTTTTCCTCCATATCCCTAGATTTATAATAAGAGAATCATTAAAATTTATTTTAATTTATCTTCAATCTACTGAAACAAATCAAAGTGATTTACTTTGAATTTATTACTAAATCCTCTTTATGGACCATGCACTATCTCACCTAGTCAAACCCTCCAAAATAATCATTGTGCGTTCTATAAAAACATTCTAATTCTACTAAACACAAAATTAATAGTTTATTCACAATCAATGAAACTTTAAAAATCTTTTGGGGTTGCAACACTAACATCCTCTAAAGTTCAAAACTTCCACCATTGAATTATCAACCTTGAACTTACCCATTATAATTCCAACCTCTAAAAACTATGATCTCCAAATGAATACAAAAATTATAAGGGATCCAGAATGTCTTCTAGAAGTTTAATTTAGTCTTCCAAATAAGATTTTAATGCCACATTGATAATGAAATACATCTATTGATGCCCTCTAAATGTGCATAAAAAAATCGACAAGCGAAGAAATACCAGAAGCATGAGTATTATTTCCTCTGCAAAACAAAGAAGAGAAGGTGTCCAAAACATGTGGATCATGTAACATTCAAAGAGATACATGATTTTATGACCTTTATAATGTCATTATAATGATTCATTAATATCACATGACCTACTAGAGATCACGCAGAGCCCCTTTGACATGACTCCCTATTCTTGAAAAGTTATTCTGACAAGCATTAGTGACTGAGAAAGGTATTCCAAGAAAGTTCCTCCACACCATGAAAATTTTCAACCTATAAGTTATTGATAATAATCCAAAAATATTTTTAAATAAAGGTTGAAAATGAGAAGAAGGAAGATACCTTATGTAGTCATTTTTCTTCATGTGACACGCTCATACGGTTCGCAAGACCTCACAAAGCCCCTGGAGACATGTCCAGCTTTTCGTGAAAGATCCTGTAATCATTTCACCTTCATCATGAGAAGGGTCTTGTACATTCCCATTAAATTATATTCCACCCCTTAATATACAAATAAAAGTAGAGGGGGTTTTCCAGGAAAGTACTCATGCATCATTGTAAGACCCATTATTGGTCATTTGATGCATCACATGCAGGGAGAGTGATTGTCTTATAAAACACTCTCACAACTTCATGAGATCCCCACCCCTTGTAAAATAAATAAGGAAATAAAAAGGGGAAAGTTGGTTTTTTCTTGTGAAGCGAGGATACATTGATCCTCATGAAAAAGAGGTCGTATTCCCTGAACAATCATCATTTCTCAAGTGAGTCCCCCTTGATAAGCCAACATGATAGTGAAAAGTACTTTAGACATGTCGAACTGATCTCGTGATGGATACCTTATCAAGATTCCTTAGTCTCATTAATAACCCCTGGTAAGTCATCTTCAGTCACATGAAATACTCTACATAGGTATCCAAATCTTGTGAATACCTCTATACATGACAAACAAACCTTATAGAAGCTCCTTGAAATGTCCACATGGTTTTGAGAAATCCCTTTGATCATCCTGGGTTCAATAAAAATAGAAAAGGTGGAATATTATCATAGTTGTTGATCATCATGTAGTTCCATAGATGACCCACTTCAGGATCATGTGAAGAACATGAAACCAAAACCTGCCACTGAGTCTTGCTCAAATCCATGAGATATGCCCCGTATAAGGCAATGTATAACTAGGGTGGTGAGGCATATAAACCCCCCCTAACATAAAAAATGCATCCATGATCCATCACGCATGGGAGAGCAGGAGAAGACTTCTCAGAGCAGATAATAACATGAACACAAAGGCATTCCATTAGGTAAGATCGGAGGAATTACCTAAAGGATCACACAACATGCATAGGCACTTCGTATGATCAATCTATAGATCACATGAAGTACTGATAGCGTGTCAGCTAGATCATACGAAGGAGGTCCCACATGTCGGTCAGGTCATGAAAAACCTAAAATAGGATAAAATTGGAAAAACCTGAGGAATATATGAAATAAATACAAGAATAAAAGACTAAAAAGGATGAGAGGCTTATGAAAATATATATTCAATGATCTTAATTCATTTCAAATTTCTCAAATGGTTAATGTGGAAACACCAAGACATGTCGCTCAAGTCACGAGACATTCCCTCAAAATTCCATTTGGATCATGTGATGTACTTTGGACGTGTTAAAAAAATGTCGCATGATGCTCTCTAATTATGCCACCCAAGTCTTGTAAAATCCTCTGGGATTTCCAACCAAATCTTGTGATGACCTCTAGAAATGTCTCCCAAGTTATATGGTGACACCAGGATAGTCAGATTCGTCTTGCGATGTTACTAGAACACATCAATCGATTCTTTTGATTTCACTAAGACGTGTTAACCGATTCATGAGTTCCCCCCAGACATTTTCTCACATTATAAAGAAACACTAGGAAATGTCAATTGGTTCATACAAAATTCTTTAGACATGTCAATATGATCATAAAACACCCTCCAAATTTTTCATCTAGGCCCAACAATGTCCCTCAGACAATCCAACCTGAATCATGTGACACCCTCCATACATGCCAACCTTGATCATGAAAAACCCTATATATGTGTTAGGTAAGTCATTTTACACCCCTGTATATATCATCCTTGATCATGTGATTCCCTATATATATTCCATTCAAATTATGTGAAATCCTTTAAAAAATTCAACTAGATCATGAGATTGTCCTTGGACATGTATTCTTAGCAAACAAGACATGTCAGAACATCCTTAGACATGTTAGGAAGATAATCAGAACATGCTCAGTGGAAAATCAATCCATGTCAAGTAGATGTCCTAGAACATGATAACCTTGTCTAGGGGATCTATAAGGGAAGCCTCACTGTGTAATTCTTGATCAAACCAAACTATAAAAACTTTGATTTTTGATATAACTAGGATACGTAGGATGCCTTCCTAAGGCCCAAGATCAAATGGGCATCCAACTTAGTGTAAATCCCCCAAAGTATCTGAAATTCTAAATATTGGGACCTAATATCTTTCATGGACTTATCTTCCTTTTCCATCCACCAATGGATTGAGAAAAAAATTGAACAATGAGAACTCTAATTCTTGGTATAATCAGGATACACAGGATGCCTCCCTAAGGCTTTATCTCCATATCAAGCTTCCAAAGGGTTGTAGCAATGAATAAGTCCCACATCCATATGTATTGATATTGATTAGTTTCCATCCCTTGTTTCTCACACCGAGCATGGATCACATGGGCTTAAATATTTTCAATGATCTTATTATTCACATCATGAATCTACAATATCCAGGGAAAACTCAGTGTGTAATCATTGATCAATGGAATGATATTTATACCCCCATACAAGGGAATCCACCTCAGGGAAAGTCCCAAGGGTGTGATTGAACTATAATGACTCTCATTCCTTCCATAACCAAGATATGTAGGATACCTCCTTGAGACTAGATATCCATACTTGGTTCCTAAGTTCCCTCATATATTTCCTTTTCACATGACATTAAAATAAATGGGTTTAAAAAACTACATGACTTTTGATTCCTGCAATAAGTGGGATATATAGGATTGTTCATAAAGTGTAAGGACCCAACCCCAGTTGCTCGGAGCTAATGCCTTATTTTATTACATTGGCATATAAACAAGGAATATGCATCCCGAAGGACCAAGTAGTTTAGTATATTTTGGAAGCAAGATACATAAAAGTTCAACTTTACATTATGAAAGGAAATACAACACTAATTTATTCCATTAGAAACATCCATGCCTCCTAGATTATGCATGCAAGTCATTCATAATTTACTTCTTCATATCCTGGGAAAAAGAAACATAAGAAATGGGTGAGATGGAACACTCAGTAAGGGTAAGAAATACCAAAAAATATAGTATAAACATAATACACGGTGAATAATTTAAAACACACGCATTTAAAAAAATAACAAACTTGAAAACATTATGGAAAGAATATAAGCTGAGTAAATAATTCCATAAATAAAATATAATCATGGATATTTTACTAGTCAAATAACCACATGAACTTTCAATTAATAGCTTCATAAATATGGAATTTCATATGCTGAAAATTCTGAAATTTTTTTTTGAGGCCTCAACCATGATGTCTAAAAATTATTTAGGCCTCGAGCAAATCCATATATCACATTGGGAAAGGCCTCAGACAATTATATGTTTATTTGTCTCATGAGACCTACCGTTGCATCGAGGGGATATAGAGGGCCACACCCATAACATAATAAGTCCAATGCATTCCTCATATGAGTAGGGATAAACATAAACACCATATACATTCATATTGAAACTATCATATGAAATGTAGCTAACTTTCCCCAATTATTGAACATAAAACACTAACCATTCTGAGTAATATGGTGAATGGTTTTAGGATATTTCATCCAGAATAAAATTAGTAATAAAAAATTCATTAAAATATGGTAGATGAAATCATAAATTATTAAACCCAATAATACATAATAATCAACAAGAGTGTTGAATCAGATGAAAATACTCTTATAAAATCATTAAGCAATTCTTGATATAAGCACTCTTTATTTTGAAAAGAAAAGTTCTTTTGGAAAAATGTTTGAATAAAACTAGAAGTGAAGTAAAATAATATTTTCATAATAAAATGAGTGATTTTATAAATATAATGGTTTCCAAAAACATATTATAGAGTGCCCTTGAAATTTTATAAGAATTTGAGAAATTCCCTTGAATCAGGCTTGTATTTTGGAAACAGTTTTGAAAGTTTATTTTAAAACATGTAACTATCCATAAAACATGGATGGATTCTGGTTGGTTTACATATATATAATACTAAAATATAATTTATTAGGAGTACATAATAATACATAAGAATTTCATTGAGGTAATTAGACAATGAAAGTAACCCAAATGAAAATGGAAGTTCGGGTGGAAAACCCTTAAATTAAGTTCGAATGTGTTCCGCTCTTGAACTTAAGGTCCTGGAATATAAAATTAGAATTTTTAATAACTTAATTAAGAACAAATTAGAGATGTGTTTAGTTTTTCATAATTATTTTTAGTTCATTTATTCCCTTATTGATAAGTTATTATATTGAATTCCGTCGTTCCAGAGTGTTTGTTTTCTTGATTTTCATAATCAGATCACTTGTTTTTAATTAATAGAGTTCATGTGGAATGATTGTTAATATCAAGAATTTAAATTACATATTATTTATGAAAATAAAGATTTTTTAATGGTCATTTATATCATTTGGTTACATGGAATGAGGATGAATCATTAGATGACAACCACTTCGATTATTTGGCGGTATTTGGATTATTATGAATTAGTTTTGTCATATAAATTAATAATATGTATATATACAGGTTCCTGAATATTAATTAGGTTTTAATACATATATTATAGTTTGGTTCAACCATATAAATGGTTTCATGACCAGTTATTAAGGAGAAAATGAAGAAAAAAACTTCTTCATCCACAAAGGTTATAAATTACAACCTCATGGATGTTGATTTTGTTTATGAAAATAAAAGGGAGGAGGTAAGAATATTGATGATGGTTCTTCCATTAACATAATATAATTCCACTATATACATGATACTAGAGTTATCTTGGTCATTTGGACAGAGTAGGTGAGGAGAGTATAACAAAAGAAGATAAATTCAAATAAAACTAAATGAAAAAGAAAGGTGTTTTACCTCTTGAAATAACTTCCTTGAGAACCTCCTTAAGGGAAGGGATTTTGGTCTTTTGGAAAGACCAAGAGATTCTTGGTCGTGGGGAGTGACTATGGAAGGGTATTTGGTAGAAATTTGAGGAACTTCAAGGCTTAGAGGAGTGAAGAGAAGAGGGAGTGGTGAGGGGTTTTTATAGTGGAGGAGAGGGGTAAATTTTAAATATTTTGTTAATTCCCTCAAGGAAATCAATAGTGTTGGTTCATGTGACCCCTAATAATAATAAGTGCATGTGAGTCCGAACCAAGTGTGATTACATCACTTATTATGTCATAAATAGTGTATTTAACTAATAATTTGTTTATACAGTATTTTACCATATTTCACTATTCATCAAAAATTCAATAATTTCAAAAATATCCCAAAAATTCACCCCTACCATTTTTCGATGTGTAGAATTAAAAAATAAACTCCATTTTTCAAAAATATTTTTCTAAATATTTTTAATTTAATTTTTAAATAAAATCCTAGTTAATTCAAAAAATAACAAATTTAAAGGTATACTTAGTTTTATATTGCATTGAAAAAATAATAATATTATTTACTATTCATAAGGGTTATATTACTATTCATAAGGGTATGTTACTATTCACCAAAAATAATGTTTGTTCTATAAGACTCTAAATGACTTACTGGTCACAACTCTAGATGACTATTTTTTGAAATTCAAAACATAATAGAGGAAAAGTTGTGTTTAATGGCTAGAATTTAAAATACATTCAATATTTATTTTCAAAACCTTGGGGTGTTACATTCTCACTTCCTTATAAAAATTTCATCCTCAAAATTCAAAAAATGTTACCTAAAAATATTCAGGTATGTATTCAACATAAACTCCTCTGGATCCCATGTTGCTTCCTCCATATTATGGTTCCTCTAAAGAACCTTTACCAGAAAAGTCATCTGATTTCTCAATACTTGTTCTTTGGTATCAAGAATCTTGATAGGCACTTCACAATAAGACAGATCGGGCTAAAGTTTTACTTCTTCATAGGTGAGTACATGTGTTGTGTCTGACATGTATTTCTTAACATTGACACGTGGAACACATTGTGAACTTTGGAGAGACTTGGCGGTATTGCCAAATGGTAAGCTACAGATCCAATTCGGTCCAGAATTTCAAAAGGTCTGATGTACCCGAGACTTAATTTTCCCTTCTTACCGAATCGTATAATACCTTTCCATAGAGATACCTTTAAGAAAACATGATCTCCTTCTTGAAATTCCAAGTCCTTTATTCAATTACCAATGTAGCTCTTTTTCCTACTTTGATCTGTTTTGATATAGATTTGGATAATATTCACCTTTTCTAATGTTTTATCAACAAGTTCTAGGACTACAAGATTTCTCTCACCAACATCATCCCAGCAAGTTGGTGTACGACATCTCTTTCCATATAACGCTTCATATGGTGCCATCTGAATACTTTAATGGAAGCTATTGTTATAGGAATATTATATGAGAGGTAAATACTGATCCCACATACCTTTAAAGTCAAGTGAACAAGACCTCATCATGTATTCCAAAGTTTGAATAGTTTGTTATGATTGTCCATTAGTTTGTGGGTGGTAGGCAGTTCTCAAATGAAGATCAGTATCCAGGGACTTCTGAAGACTTCCAGAATTGTGACGTAAAACGAGGATCATGATCAGAAAAAATTGATAAAGGTACACCATGAAGTCTTACAATTCCATTAATATATATTTTTTCTAAACATTCAAGTGGTAAATCTTCTCTTATAGCAAGAAAATGTGCTGATTTTGTAAGATGACCAACAATGAACCATATCGCATCATTCTTTATTGGAGTCTTTGGTAGTCCCATGACAAAGTATATTGTAATATCATCCCATTTCCACATAAAAATAGGAAAGGGTTGCATGGATCCCCCAGGATGTTGTCTTCCAGCCTTCACCTGTTGACACACCAAACATCTTGACACATAATCATCAATCTCACTCTTCATGTTTCCCACCAAAAACTTTCCTTTATATCTCTATACATCTTTGTGATACCAGGGTGTATAGAGAAATTAGAGCTATTAGAATCATCCAATAGTTCCCGCTTTAGCTCAAGAATAGAGAGATCACAAAGCCTCTTTCTGAATTTCAAAATGCCACCTTCATATATGAAATCAATGAACTTACCATCATTTAAAGCTTTAATTTTCTTTTGAAACTCCTCATCATCAGCTTGAGAACTTTTTATGCTTTCTAGTAAAGAAGTTTTGTAAACTGTTTGAAAAATTAGTGATGTGTTACCTTCCTTGATAATTCCCATATCCATCTTTACTATATCCATGAACAAAGGATCCCTTTAAACTCTCATCTTGTTCAGAATTCTGTGGTCCTTTTTACTCAAAGCATCTACGACCTTATTTTCCTTCCCCGGGTGGTAGTGTAATGTGAAATCATAATCCTTGAGTAGCTCAATCCATCTCCTTTGTCTCATGTTGAGTTCTTTCTATGAGAAGATTTATTTCAAAATCTTATAATCTTTATATATCTCACATTTTTCTCTATAGAGGTAATGTATACAAATATTCAGAGCAAATATTACCACTGCTAACTCAAGATCACAAGTTGGATAGTTTTGTTCATGAATTTTTAGCTTCCTAGATGCATAGGAAATCACTTGATCATTCTGTATAAGGATGCAACTAAGTCCTTTCTTTGATGCATCACTATAGATAACAAACCCATCATTCCTCGATGGTAGGGTTAGGAGTAGATAATTCACTAATCTTCACTTAAATTCCTCAAAAAATTCTTCACATTCATTTTTCCATACAAAGTTAACCCCTTTTCGCGTGAGCTTGGTCATTGGGTTGGCTAAACAGGTGAAGTTCTGAATGAAACACCAATAGTAACCTGCTAAACCAATAAAACTACGTACCTCAGTTATATTCGTTGGAGTAGTCCATTCTTGCACAACCTTTGTCTTTATAGGATTTATAGATATTCCATCCTTAGAGACAATGTGGCACAGAAAGGAAACTGATTGGAGCCAAAAATCACACTTGCTAAACTTCCCATATAATTCATTTCTTCTAAGAGTCTTCAGAATAGTGCTCAAGTGATTTCCATGATCTTCATAGATTTTAGATTATACCAAGATATCCTCAATAAACACCACCAAAAAGTTATCAATATATTCCTTGAAGACTCTATTCATTAGATCCATGAAAACATATGGTGCATTAGTTAGTCCAAAAGGAATTACTGTAAACTCTTAATGCCTGTACCTGGTTCGAAATGCTGTTTTTGGAATGTCTTCCTTCCTCACAAGTAACTAATGATATCCAAATTGGAGATCAATCTTTGAAAAATATTTTTCTTCATGAAGTTGATCAAATAAATCATCAATTCATAGAAGAGGATACTTATTCTTTATTATAATAGCATTGATTTCTCTATAATCAATACACAACCTCATAGACCCATCTTTCTTATTAATGAAAAGAACAGGGGCTCCCCATAGAGAAACACTAGGGAGAATAAATCCTTTATCACTCAATTACTCTAGTTGTAATGGAAAACTCAATTTCCCGCTTTGGAGGATGTCCAGGTAAATCCTCTGAAAAGACTTCAATATATTCTTGTACACCAGGTACATCTTCTATTTGAACATTATTTTCCTCACCCATAGTTATTGCATTCCCTTCCTCCCTAATAATTGAATTCATTAGAGATACTGGGGGTGGATCTAGATGAGAATCAGATGGTGAGGTTTTTTCTCTAAAGACAAGGGATTCTACACCATTCTAAAAAATTGTAACTTCCTTCTTCTTGTAATAGATCTTCACATCTTAATTTGACACCTGATTCATAACAATAATTATATTAAATTCAGTCATTGGTATGATGATAAGGTCAGCAACTAAATCATTTTTATGTTTCATGAGGGGGACTAATTGACATGCCTTTGTTACAATGATACATCCACTGGGAGTTTTGACTGATAACTCCTTTATTAAATTGAATTGAACATATCTAATTTTATTGGAAAATTGGGAAGACATAAATGAATGCAATGATCCAAAATCAAATGAAGAATTGTCTAAGTTTGATTAAATGATCAATTTACTTTCCACCACATCGTTAAGAACTTCAACCTCGGCGGTTGTGATCACATAAGCATATCCCTGCTCCCTTGGCCTTTTCGGTTTCATGTTTCCTTGACGCTTTGGAAAATCATTAACATAGTGCCCAAACACCTGACAATTATACCATTGAAAATTAATAGCTTCTTTATTTACCTTGAAATCACCAACAAGATAGCCTTTTTGTCCATATTTTTAGCATACTCCTTTTCCCTTTAAGCATGCACCAGGTTGTTTCCTTTCATAATTATCACAGGGTGGAAATTTAACTATTCTATTTTTTCCTATTTCCTTATTTCCTTTCCCAGAGTTTTCAGAAGCCCTCTTCTTATATTTATTTACCTTAAAGTCACAAGACTTAGATAAATCCTTTTCTGTCTTGATAGCACATGAAACTATATCCTCATATGATGAAAAACTTTGAGAGACCAGTTCTTGCGAGAGGAATGGATTTAACCCATCAAAGAATCGATAAATTTTGCTCCTTGGATTTCGTATGTAGTCCACAACATGTCTTGCTAACCTTGTGAATTTAGCTTCATAATTTTAAACATTATCATCTTCCTTCTTCCTAAGATTCAAGAATCACCTCTCTATATCCGCTCGCTATTCACGAGGAAAGTATTTATCTAGGAATATTTCCTTAAAGTCTTTCCATTCCGTCTCTTCTATTTCTTCATCCTCCGTTGTGTTTTGGATTAATAACCACCACTAATCCTCATCTCCCGATATCCGATAAACTTCCATGACAAACTTCTCTCTTTCATTACATCCCAAAGCTATAAATATCTTCTCTAGGGAACTTATCCACTGTTCAGCTACAAATGGGTTTGTAGTCCCATTGAATTATGGTGGTTGTTGTCAAATAAAGAGATCTAACATAGCTCCTCCACGTGGTGGATCTGGATGCTCCATATGGGTAAGATTATTATTCATAACCTGAGTAAGTTGTACCAGTATAGTTATAAGTTACTCAGCACTAGACCCAACATCATTATCTTGCATCGAAGGGAAATTACTACAGGGTACATGTGTGTCATGTGGTTTCCATTTCTTCTACTAGGATCCATTTATAAATAATTTCATACACTAGATTAGGGTATGAATCATAATTTATAATCTCAATGTAGAAAAATACTTAGCATAAATCAAAATTCTATGCAAATCTAATCTCTTAATCATAAACATGGTATCTTTGAGGAAAAATTTACATTTAAATACTTCATAATGGCTTGTAAAGAAAATGTGAATTATCCTTAGTATATCCCCCAAGAGTATCATAACCAAGAGTGCAGCAAAACCCATTGTCATGTACCAGGATACCCCGAGTCAAGCCCAAAACTCCTTGTCAGAGATTTCACTTCTAGGTATATCTGTGCCAGAGTCGCATCTACCTGCTCATATCCAGACATGGATGTATTGATTGAAAGATCAACATAATCTATTCCTTACCAAAATACCAAGATGTTCTTGTATGATTATCCTCAAAGACTATCTCAGGGATTTTTTTCCCTAATATATGTTTTCTAAATCTAGTTTCTAGGTTTTCTACTAAACTTCTTCTGATACCAACTGTAAGGACCCGACCCCAGTTGCCTGGAGCCAGTGCCTTATTTTATTACATTGGCATATAAACAAGGAATATGAATCCTGAAGGACCAAGTAGTTTAATATATTTTGGATACAAGAAACATAAAACTTCAACTTTACATTATGAAAGTAAATACAACACTAATTTATTCCATTAGAAACATCCATGCCTCCTAGATTATTCTTGCAAGTCATTCATAATTTACTTCTTTATATCCGGGGAAAAGGAAACATAAGAAAGGGGTGAGATCAAACGATCAGTAAGGGTAAGCAATACAATAGAAGATAGCATAAACATAATACATGTTGAATAATTTAAAACACATGACTTTAAAAAAATATCAAACTTGAACACATTATGGCAGGAATATGAGTTGAGTAAATAATTCCATAAATAAAACATAATCATGGGTATTATACTAGTCAAATAACCACATGAACTTTCAACTACTAGCATCATAATGAGGGAAGTGCATATGCTGTAAATTTTGAAACATTTTGTCGAGGATTCGGCCAAGACATCTAAAAATGATTTAGTCCTCGACCAAATCCATATATCACATTGGGAAAGGCCTCGACCAATTCCACATCTATTTGTATCATGTGAACTACCAACGCATCGAGGGGATATAGTGGGCCCCACCCATCACATAATAAGTCCAATGAATTCCTCATATGAGTGGGGATAAACATAAACAAAATATACTTTCATATTGAAACTATCATATGAAATGTAACAAACTTTCCCTAATTATTGAACATAAAACACTAACCATTCCGAGTAATATGGTGAATGGTTTTAGGATAGCTCATCCACAATAAAATTAGTCATAAACCATTCATTAAAATATGGTAGATGACATAATAAATGATTAAACCCAATAATACATAACAATCAACAAGAGTGTTGAATCAAACGAAAATACTCTTATAAAATCATTAAGCAATTCTTGAGATAAACACTCTTTATTTTGAAAAGAAGGGTTATTTTGGAAAAATCATTGTATAAAACCAGAAGTGAAGTAAGATAGTATTTTCATAATAAAATTAGTGATTTTGTAAAGATAATGGTTTCCAAAAAAAGATTATATACTGCCCTTGAAAATAGATAAGAATTTGAGAAATTCCCTTGAATTGGGCTTGTATTTTGGAAATAGTTTTGAAAGTTTCTTTTAAAACATGTAACTATCCATAAAATAGGGAAGGATTCTGGTTGGTTTACATATATAAAATACTCACACATAATTTATTAGGAGTACATAATAATACATAAGAATTTAATTGAGGTAATTAGACAATGAAAGTAACCCGAATGAAAATGAAATTTCAGGTGGAAAACCCTTACCTTAAGTCCAAATGTGTTCTGATCTTGAACTTAAGGTCATGGAATATGAAATTTGACTTATTAATAACTTAATTAAGAACCTATTAGACATTTTTTTAGTTTATAATAATTCTTTTTAGTTAATTATGTTCTTATTTATAAGTTATTACATTGAATTTCGTCGTTCTGTAGTGTTTGTTTTCTTGATTTTCATAATCAGATCACTTGTTTTTAAGTAATGAAGTTCATGTGGAATGGTTTTAAATCTCCATAATTGAAATTAAATAATATTTATGAACATAAATAATTTTTAATGGTAATTTATATCATTTTTTTACATGTAATGAGGATGAATCATTAGATTACAACCACTTAGATTATTTGGCGGTATTTGGATTATTATGAACTAGTTTTGTCATATAAATTAAATAATATGTACATATACTAGTTATTGAATATTAATTAGGTTTTAATACATATATTATAGTCTATTTCAACCATCTAAATGGTTTCATGACTAGTAATTAAGGAGAAAATGAAGAACGAAACTTCGTCGTCCATGAAGGTTATAAATTGGAACCTCATGGATGTTGATTTCATTTATAAAAATAAAAGGGATAGGGTAAGAACATTGATGATGGTTCTTCCATTAACATTATATAATTATAGTATATAGATGATACTGGAGTTATCAGTGTCATTTGGATAGAGGAGGTTAGGAGAGGATAAAAAAATAATATAAATTCAAATAAAACTAAATGAAAAGAAAGGTGTTTTACCTCTTGAAATAACTTCCTTGAGAACCCCCTTAAGAGAAGGGATTTTGGTCTTTTGGAAAGAACAAGAGATTAATAGTTGTGGGGAGTGACTAGGGAAGGGTATTTGGGTAGAACTTTGAGGAGATTCCGGGCTTAGAGGAATGAAGAGAAGAGAGAGTGGTGAGGGGTTTTTATAGTGGATGAGAGGGGTAAATTATGAATATTTTATTCAATATTTTATTAATCCTATCAAGACAATCAATAGTGTTGGTTCATGTGATCCCTAATATTAATAAGTTCCCGTGATTTCAAACCAAGTGGCCTTACATCACTTATGATGTCATAAATAGTGTATTTAATAGATAATTTGTATATACAATATTTTACTGTATTTCACTATTCTTAAAAAATTCAAGAATTTTAGAAAAATACCAAAAATTCACCCCTACAATTTTTCAATGTATAAAATTCAAAAATGAACTCAATCTTTCAAAAATAATTTTCTAAGTATTATCAATTTATTTTTTAAATAAAATCATAGTTAATTCGAAAAATAATAATTTTAAAGGTATACTTAGTTTTATATTGTATTGAAAAAATAATATCATTATTTACTATTCATAAGGGTCATATTACTATCCATATTACTATTCATTAGGGTATGTTACTATTCACCAAAAATCAAGTTTGTTCTATCAAACTCCAAATGACTTACTGTTCACAACTCTAGATGATTGTTTTTCAAAATTCAAAACACAGTAGTGGCAAAGTTGTGTTTAATGGCTAGATTATAAAATGCATTCAATATTTATTTTCAAAACCTTGGGGTGTTACATAAAGGTTAAATCCCATATTCATAATATTAATCACCTCCCTGAATGGAAGTAAACTCCAAAGTGCTTGGCTATATTGATTCAAAATAAAAGTATCTACCCACCAATAATAAATGGATGAAGAAACTCAAAGATATAAAAATGAATTCATTAATAGATCCCCCTTGACACATGGAAGGATTAAAAAATTGATCATTTTGTTAGGGTAACTGGTCCTGTATCGATATTAGGAAGATATTCTCAAACATATATTAAATCTTTAATAGATACCCATAGTAGGAAACAATTGCCACCAAAAGGGTGTGATGAGACCCACCTCCCATCCTCCTGACCAATGTGAGTTCCAAAGTTCCATTGGCTCTAAAACCTCAATTGACCATCTACCTTTGGAAATAAGGTCCGTACTCTATTATAGATGTGGGAACCGTTGGGAGTTTCTATGAAAGATAAATATAAATGAAAAAACCTGTGTGAATTATTGTAAATACATTAACCCCCTCTCACAATCAAACCATCATATCGTTTTGTTCCTACCATGTGTGTGATATTTTGAATGAAACAAAAAATGGTGAACTAGATGTGAATCTCTAAAATAACAAAATGATCACTTTACCATGAATCGTGCCTTTTTTTACATATCCTACGCAAAAAATAGTAACCCCAACATGAATATGTAAAATGATAAAAATGGTTGGATGGTCCTATGTAACTGGGATTCTCATAAAATAAGTCTAACCTCATTGTGAAAAGTCCACATGAGCAGAATGGCTGGACCAAGAATAAGAAAGGTAATTATGTTACCCATGCATATCTGATTGAGCATGTATAATGACTATGATGATACACTGATCAGTAACCTTTTCCCTTGTTGTCTTTATGAATGAAGATAATACCCTCACAAACAACACTCGACCTGAGATCATCTCTTCATCTAGTAATCATTCTAAAAAATCAACTACAATTACAACCCCTGTGGGATGCTGAACAAACTCACCTACCCGACACCTTCAGCATTGGGTTGAAAATTCAATGGTCTGGGAATACCATTGACATGGTACAATAATGACCCCGAAGTCTGTACATGAGTGTTTCCAAATGTTGAAACAAATGAGTCTGCATCGTCCAAAGAAAGCTGTAGCAAAGTTGGTGGTGCTTGTTACCACCTCTAATTACTCTCAAAGTATATCCCTAAAGCACTAAAATCACCACCTTCAGTATCTGATGAAGGTAGAATCGGGAGTCAACTGTGGCGCCCTTCCATTTTAGGAGATTCTAAAGGAGGGATCCTATCAAACTCCATCACCAATGCCATCCCATTGGTGCCTCTCAGTTTCCTACTGAGGGAACCAACCAACACATTTCTAGTTATAAAACCTATAAATGGGAACCAAGGAAAACACATTGGGTGTATAAAGCTTTGGATAACTTTAAGTGGGATCATATCCCCACCTCTACTGGTGAATCCTACCAATATATTCAGGCGGTAGTTAGCAAGAAGGATCATATTCTTGCTCACTCAGAGCAAGTCTGTAGGAATATTCCTGCAACAAGCATGGGGGGGGGGGCATATTCCCACCCCATGCATGAATCCCATTGGTATATTCTAGTGGAACAAGGAGGAAAAAGTGTGTTCATATCCCTAGTTAAATAGAATATATCTAATAGTATATATTAGAGACAAAAACTGTGTAGGATTACATTCCTGTACACAATTTTTTAAAATATCACTAAATTTTAGCAACAGATGAAGAACTCCAACAACATATCCCGAAACTGGTAATATAGAGAAAGGTGCATACTAATATCCCTATATTCAGGACAACAAAAAACTTTGATCAGTATGAACAAGTGGTTTCTCTAGTGTAATCACACATTCTTTCTCCCATCCAGGAGGATTATTGGCATATTTCCGTAAAGGATGAGGCATAAGACCAGGCTCATATTCCCATTCGAATCGGGGCTCACCAAGTGAGAGTGTCACATGACTTAGGAAAAGCTCATATTACTATCACAAAAGACTAATGATATATCCCAAAGGCCTAAGATAGAGCTCATATCCCCATTTAGGTTATGGATCACCAAGTGATACCAGCACATACCCTGGAATAGTCTCATACCCCTATCGAAAAATACTGAAGAAATATTATAAAGGCCCAGGATTGAGATCATATCCCCCGTTCTTTCTAGGGATTACCAAGTGATAGTGAAACATGCCTCAAGACATGATTATATTCCTGTCAGTGAAGCTACTTGGAATATTCTACTAGCTTAGAGAAGCCAAAATCATATCCCCACTTACTCCGATGAATGTGTCACACCCTGACCACAATTATTATTTTATTTTACTATTTTCTTGAAGTTGGTCATTTTGGTTGAGGTTAGGTTGAGTCCCCAACCTTAAATTTTGAGTTTTTGAATTTTTGGGTGGTTTTTGGCCCTATGCATAGTTTGTGTGCACGATTTAAGGGGAAAACATGCGTCCGATTAAGGATGGGGGTATTTTTAGTTCAATTTTTTCTTGAAAAGTTAGAATTATATGGTTTGAGCATGGTTTGGTTCAAACCATGAAAGTAATAAGAGTAACTGTGTATCTTCCTTTTGGCTTTAGGGAAAAGGCACATGAATTGTACATGGTTAGGAGAAACAGTGCGACAAGCATGCTAAAGCCTCTGAAATTTTTGAAAAAGGTGATCAACACTGTTGGAGCATGGTTTCCCAAATCATACAGCCAAACCATACAGGTTCCCTACTATTCCAATTAGAGTGAACATGGTTGGAACATGATTTGTAAAACTATGTGGCCTAACCATGCAGGTTTCTCAAATATTTAAAAAGTTGTAAATTATTATTCTAACATCACTCCTTTTTACCTGAAATCAAACCCTCCTCCCCTTGGATCATTTTTGGCACATGACAAGGCTCCCAATCCCTTATCCCTTTGTCTCTCCTCCCTCTATGGTTTCTCCTCCAAGCTTCTAGGTGAGTTTCCTTTGTATTTTTGGTGCTTTTCCTTCTCTTTTATTCGCCTCTCTTGGTTCTTTGATATTACTTGGGTGGGTTCTCTCTTGATCAAACCCTAGAATCTAGGGTTGATATTTGTCATATATTTCTTTGATGTTAGGGTGTGTAGATAATTCCTCAGGCTTAGTTCTTCCTTCCCCAAAGGTTTCATTGTGTGTGAACATCGTTGTGGTAGGTGTTTCCAACCATTTCCTTTTTGTAGAATGCCATGTGATGCTTAAGTACTTATAATTAATTTCTAAATGTGTGATTTATGGTTGTGATGTGTTTTTTGAATTATGGCAGTGTTTTAATGTTGATAATTTTGTGGAAAATGGGATTTCAAAGGATATATATATATATATATATATATATATATTCCTATATATATGCTTGTAAGGTGTTTGATGAAATGTCAATTGGTATTTTGAAAATGAAATTGGGTTCTTTGGGTGGTGTTTTCCCTTGTTTATGTTTTGGTAACTTGGTTTATTTATTAATTTTGTGTTGTGTGTTGATTTTTGTGATTTTTATGGCTTGGTTCTTGTGTGCATCTTGTTGAGATTCATGGTGATACAAGTAATGATTCTTTTAAATTGGTTTTTAGATGATTATATGGTTTCATAAGGGCATTCCATTGGATGTGGGAATATTCATAAGTGTATGGGGTGAACCTATGGATATCCACATAAATTAAGATTCCCTCCTAAAGAAATTTTTATTTTAAACATTAGATTTCAAAATAACTTTCCCCTTTCTTACTTCTCTTCCTTAAAACATCCTCCCTTTAAATGGTCACTAAATGGTTCTTTGGTTCTAATGATCTCAAATAAGGATTTCAAATGCATTTTACAATGTCTGGAACGTTTGGAATCTTAAAGTGTGGTTTGATTTCAAAATGAGGTAAAGGTCAGTTCGGAACCTTTGAGCATGGTGAATATTTTGATTTAGTATGGAAATGGATTTGGATTTGAAATGGAAAAGGGTAGGTTGGTATTTTATGATGTTTAGGAAAGTGGTTTTGAAAATCGTATAATGTGATGGCCTAGTTGGGTCTTGTGAATGGATTGTGTGAGATGGGAACCTCTATGATGGATCCTTTGAGGAGAGGGTCATCACATAGGTGGTGTTAGTGTTTGGGATAGGAAATCATGATTGATGTGGGTTACTAGTTTGAGATATGCATGTGAGTAACTCCCTATTCAATATGTACTATTATCTTGGTATTCCTAGGAATTAACAAGAGGTTCGAGTGGTGGTTTCTTATCAACCCAAATTAGATGGGTTGGTACTCCCTAGATTTACTGAGAGGACAAGTGGGATGTGCCACTGAATTGGATAGTTTAGAGTGGCCAATCGGTTATCGACTATGGTGTTGCACCATATTATAGTAGGTGAGTCCGAGCTGAGTATGTATAGGTATTTATTCTAGAGATGTTTATAAAATTCCATTGATTACTATTTGTATGTTCTATTTTATTTTCCTAAACCTATTTTACCTATGCTATTATCTTGTTCCTGTTTGTTTTTCAGCATTTCCCTTTCAATAATATGGTATGGATTCTCTTAAGAATTTTGGTTTTTTAAACTTAGTTTTTGGATCAAAAAACTATTTTAAAAGGAAATCCTTGTGTGTTGTTTCTAAAAGTGGTTTTCTAGAAAGATGTGTTTGGATTTTTGTAATGATAAAAAACTATTTTCTAATTATATATGAAACTACTTTTTTTGAACTATACTGAGGAAGGAAATGTATGGACTCTATGGTTCTTACCTACTAATCTTTTATAATCACACCCTACTTGTTCCACTTAGCATCGGCAGACCTGAGTTGTTTTACAGGTTTAGGTTTTTAGTTCAGTTATGCCTTTGAAGCTAGTTGGTCTTGTGGTTGGTGGTGACCAAGAGGTCGCATGTAGATCAAGTTATTTCTAGTTTGTTTTTTAGTTTCAGTTTTATTTAGCCGTTGTTTTACTTATATTATTTTTTTATTTCTGGATATTCAGTAATTATTGGTTATGATGCATGCTCTGTTTTACTTATTAGATCTTAGTTGTTTATTAGGATAAATCATTCCCATTGTGAAATCTTTGATGCCTGATGCTATTCGCCAAACTGGGAGTATTTTGAATGCATCTCAGGTCGTGTCTTTGATCGGGGTATGTGTCGGGTTGGAAGGAAGTCTGGCCTGATTTGTAAAAAAATGGTATCAGGGGATCCCTTTGTTATTTGGGGCATCAGGTCATTTGGAGATTAGGACTATTAGGACTCAAGGGGTAGGTGCAAGAAGGACATAATGGACCCTTAATCATCTTGATCCTCAAGTTTCCAGGGGTAGATTAGGATTGAGTCTTTGTTTTGGTTTTTGATGTGTGGATAGGGAATGAAAATGGATGTGAGATGGTGCTATATGGCGGTCTTACATGGTGTAGAAACCAATGTGGGACTAGATGCATAACTTAAGGTATTCCTTGTAATTTATGTTTTTTGGGGCATGGTACACCAAACGATGTGACCGGGTATTGCATCATTGCTAGTTCCTTATTTCGATTGTTCGATGTGAGCTTTGTGTTTGTTTGGAATTGGCTGATGTTCATGGATTTTGAAATAAAAAATGGTTTTTGAAAAGAGGCCTTTGAAAGGAAAATGGTTTTCAAGGTTAGTTTTGAAAACAGGTTCTAGAATTTGGAAAGTGGCCTTGGGGACAAGTGGGTTTGAAAGTGAGATAGAAATAGTAGTTTTGAAAAATGAAATTTGGCATAGTCTTACAATATTTGTCTTGTGAGCTAGTTTGTTTTCGGATTGGAGTGTTTTTTTGGTTAAGGTTTGATTGGATGTTGGTTTTGGTTTTGTGTTTTGATGTTTCTCAAAGTATGCCACCCATAAATGTTCATAAGGTTTCTAGTGAGTTATTCTCAGATATCGGCCCTTCCCAGACTCTGAGTGTGGTAAAATAGTAGAGTTATTCTCATTTGTTACCAATATTATGTGGCGATAGAGGTCCATTTGAAGCTATGGAGTGTCTTGAGAAAGTCAAAAGAGTCTTTAGGTTGTTGGGAACTCTTGAAGTTGTGAAAGTGTGCCATTTTGGGTTTATTTGGAGGTCTGGATTTGGATCAGTGGAAGGTGATCATCCCACAATTGTTGCAAATTGGGATGTGTTTAAGGAATCTTTTTTCCAATGGTTTATACCCAAGGAGGTGATGGTGAGGAAAGTGGAAGATATTTTGGGTTTCTAGTAAGGTCAGTGGATGGTGAAGGCCTATGCTGATCGCTTCAAGGAGATAGTTCCATTTTCCCCAGAGATAGATTCAAATGATCAGTTGAAGGATGCACTATTCGTATGGGGTCTTCTTTGTTAGTTACAACTACTTGTTCATTAGAACCTTTTCTTGTGTACTTCCATTATAGCTGGTTCGGGCATTCATAGTCGTCTTATCATAATCCTCTGAAGGCTTGTTGTTGTTGTGGCTGTTTAGGTCACTTGGAGAAATTATACAAGAGAAGTTTCTAAAAGAGGAAGTGTTGGTAAGAGGATATCAGTTCCTGACTACAGGGAATCATATGCTTTAGACATAAGGGCTCCAACCATAGGACCCGGAGTGAATCTCTTCACATTGTTAGGATTTTTGTGGTATGGGGGAGTTTGTGGCCCAAATTTTATCTCTAATGTTGTAGTGGGGATGGTTGAGGTTAAATTTTCTAGATTCCTTTTTTGTTGCAAGTCCCTCTTTGTTGTAAAATAATATTAGGGGTTCTGTTTCCTTTTAGTCCTATGGTGGTTCTGATTAGATATGGATCTTTGAATTAATAGTCTTTTATGATTTGGTTTTGATTTCTGGTTCTTCTCACTTTGGAGATTATTGAGACTTATGGAATTGATGAATTGTGGTTTGATTCACCACTTGGTTTGGATTTTCTATCATTGGAGCCTCTATGGTGGGGGTTGTTCTGTGTGGGAAGTTCCCAAGGTTAGTTCATGTTAGGAGTTACCATGTTGGTGTCGAGGTGTTAGCTGGGTTCTTTTGGTGGGGATAACCCCTTCCCTTTTCTTCATTCATGGTCCTTCTCACCATGTTTTTCTCTAGATCTAGTCGAGTGTGATTTGTGAAGTTAAAAGGTCACCCCGAGGTTCATGGTTTCATTCAGCTTTGTTTAGGTTTTGGATTTATTTTTGTTTATCATTTGGCTGGGTGAATTTTTAGGGGAAGAAAGTGTTTGTAGTGGTGAGAATCATCACACCCTAACCACAATTCTTATTTTATTTTACTCATTTCTCAAAGTTGGTCCTTTTGGTTGAGGTCCCTACTTGAAATTTTAAATTTTGGAGTTTCTGGGTGGTGTTTGGACCTATGAACGGTTTGTGTACATGGTTTGAGGGGAAACTATGTAGCTACTTAAGGATGGGGTCATTTTCAGTCCAATTTATTCTTATATGGTTCAAATTTTATGGTTCGATCATGGTTTGGTCCAAACCATGTGAGTCCTAAGAGTAACCATCCAACTTCCTTTTGGTATCAAGGATAAGGCGCAAGACCTATGCATGGTTAGGAGAAACTGTGTGACAAGCATGTGAGGGACTCTATAATTCTTGAAAGAGGTGATTGGTATAGTTTACACATAGTTTCCCAAACCATTCACCCAAACCATGCAGATGACCTCCACATACAATGAGGGTGCACACCGATGGTGCATGGTTTGTAAAATCGTACGACCTAACCATGAGAGTTGCCCATATCTTTAAAAAGGTTGAAATTAGTATTCTACCCTCCCTAATTATTATTCCAAATCGATCCATCCTCACCTTGTATCACTTTTGTCTCATGATAGGGATCCAAAATTTCTCTCCCTTTGGCTCTCCTCCCTCCATGGTTGCTCCTCCATGATTCTAGGTGAGTTTCCTTTGGATGTTTAGTGATTTTACATCTCTTTGCTTCTCCTTTCTTGGTTATTTGGTTTTCCTTGGGTGTGTTATCTCTTGTATGAACCCTAGAATCTAGGGTTGATGTGTGTATTGTGTTTCTTTGATGTTAGGTTGCGTAGAACATTCCTTAGGATTAGTTATTCCTTCCTTGAAGGTTTCATTGCATGCGCACATTGTTGAGGTAGGTGTTTCCATCCATTTCTTTTCCATAGCATGTCATGTGATTCTTGAGAAGTTATAATTATTTTCTATATGTTTTATTTATGGTTTTGATTCATTATTTGAATTATTTTGGTGTTTTAATGTGGTAAATTTAGTGGAAAATGGGATTTCAAAGGATTTATATATATATGCCTATGTATATATGTGTGTAAAGTGTTTGATGAAATGTCAGTTGGTCTTTTTAAAATGAAACTGGGTTCTTTGGGTGGTGTTTCCCCTTTTTTGTGTTTTGGTAACTTGGTTTTTTATGAATTGGGTGTTGTGTGTGGATTTTGGTGATTTTTATGGCTTGGTTGTTGTGTGTAGTTTATTTAGATTTGTGGTGATTCAAGTGGTGATTATTTTAAATTGGGTTTTGGATGGTTCAATGGTTTTATAAAGGTATTCTATTAGATGTGGTAATATCCATAGGTGCTTGGGGTGTACCTATTGATAGGCACATAAATGAATATGGATTCATAAATAAATTTTCATTTTAAATATTAGATTTCAAAATACCTTTCCCCTTTATCTATTCTCTTCCTTAAAACCTCCTCCCTTTAAATGGTCCCTAAATGGTTCTTTAGTTCCTAATTATCTCAAATAATGTTTGGGAAAGTTGTTTTTAAACTTTTATGATGTAATGACCTAGTTGGATCTTATGAATGGCTTGTGTGAGACATGAAACTATATGGTGGATACTCCGAGGACAGGGTCATTACATAGGTGGTGTTAATGTTTGGGATAGGAAAGCATGGTAACTGTGGGTTAATGGTTTGAGAAACACATGTGAGGACCTCCCCATTCACTGAGTACTATTATCATTGGATTCCTAGTCATCGTCTAGAGGGTCGAGTGATGGTAGCTTATCAACTTTGATTAGACGGGTTGGTACCCCTATATTTGTTGAGAGGCCTAGTGGGACATTCCATTGGATTGGATAGTTTAGAGAGGCCGTTTGGTTATTAACTATAGAGCTGCATCATATGCTGATAGGTGAGTCCGAACTGAGTACATCTTGGGATTGTTTCTAGAGATGATTTGAAAATGACCATGATTACTATCTGTATATTCTATTTTATTTTGTGGCATTGATTTTACATACACTATTAGATAGTACTTGCTTTTTTGGTAACCTTTATTTTTATAATATCCCTTCTTATCATTTTTTATAGATTCTCTTCAGTCTTTTGGTTTTTTTAAACTAGGTTTTTGGATCAGAAAACTGTTTTAAAAGAAAAGACATGTGTGTTGTTTTTAAAAGTGGTTTTCTAGAAATATGTGTTTGGATTTTTGAAATGATAAAAACCTATTTTCTAATTGTATTTATAACTAATGTTTGTGGACTATACTGAGGAAGGAAACATATAGACTCTATAGTGCTTACCTTCTGAGCTATTTATTATCACACCCTACTTGTGCCACTCAGAATCAGTTGACCCAATTTGTTTTGTAGGTTTAGGTTTCTGGTTCAGTTATGAATTTGGAGCAGGTTTCTCTTGTGGTTGGTGGTGACCAATAGGTAATGTGGAGATCAAGTTGTTTCTAGTTTTTCTTTAGTTTTGTTTTTAGTTTCTATTTTATTTAGTCATTGTTATATTCAAATTAGTTTTGTATTTTTGGATATTCAATTATTATTGGTTATTATACATGCTCTATTTTATTTATTTGATCCTAGTATTTTATTGGGATAAATCATTCCTACTGTGATATCTTTAATGGCTAACACTAGTCTCAATCCTAGGAGGATTGATAATACCTCTTGGACTTATCTTAGACTAGGTCAGGTGTCAGGTCAGATGGAAGCCTGCCCTGATTCATGGCAGAATGACTACACAAAAATCCTTTAGAATCTATACAAGTGGAGGATCATATAAATTATCACATTATAGAGGTTCTTCATCATATTTTAGTGGGGAATGAATATTTAAAATGGGATCATATTCCCACTTCATCCAGGGTTGAACAACATATTCTAGTAACCACCTGTAGGATGGAACATATTCTTATTGACAATAAAGAATATCATTGGAATACTCCTATAGATTCTCGGTAGTGGGATCATACTCCCACAACACTATATAGTTATCAACATATTCTGATAGTAATTATACAATAGGATCATATCCCCACACAATCCTAAAAGTTAGGTCAACATATTCTAGTCAAGATGCATAATGGGGCTCATATTACTAGTTTTTTCAATGCTAGTGTCCTTGAGGTTGTTCCAGACACATTATCAACACCCCAAGGGTCCACCAAATCTTAAAATGAAGAATAAGGGGATCATTACTGTGATATTACTCCTCATGGTAGTGTGGAGATGGATCATGAGGACTCTACTCCTGACATTTGTCGTGGTCAACCTCCCCATGGTGATATCTCCCACAGACAAGGAAATCCTCCACTTTCCCAGACACCTCCATATAAATAGGTGATAAAAACTTAGAAGTATTCATAGAAAGTGGTGATCTAAACACTAAGGTCAACCATATATAGTTCCCCATAAACTTCCACAACACTCCACTATAGTCATCATGCTACCACAAGAAGAAAATTCTATTGTCTGAATAAATGGAGGCATGCAAGCTGGATGAAGTAGAAGATGAAATTGATATTTGGAGACAGTTAGTCAAAAATAACCAACTCACCATGTTCTATCCTCTCACCACTTTTGACTATGTTATCTGAGATGAGCTAGAGAATGAGTTTATTCCTTATATATGCCAAGATATATGGGAAAATCATCATCTATTGATGGCTTGACACCTCTATTATCCAAGATATAAGGGTCACCTACAGACCATCAGGATAATCTATTATCAGATAGACCGAGATTCTATCTCCATGTCCTAGGACATGAAACCATAAAATCACATAAAAAATCTACAACACACTTGCTGTCATTGCATCACAACTCTTAGGTAGCTGATCGTCGAAGCCATATCATGCATTTGTATCCAGGGATGAGGAAATTATAGAGCGTTACACTTCACTGCACCCTTAGAACAACATAACTCCCTAGACACCATGTACTATAATGTTATAGCCTTTATAAAAATTAGGGGACTGGGTAACGTGTGATCCATTTGGTCACTAAAATGGAATGAACCCACTTTAAAAATGCAAAGACATCACGAATGGAGGGATAATACCACCCACAGTTCTTTGAGCTAGGCCCCTTGAAGTAATGGGAATGAATTTCATATATAGAATCCAATGTTTTAGTTAACCCAACAACTTCCCATGGAAAATGACTCTCATCATGGGATGTCATTTCACCTTGCTTATACATGAGCATAGCTGCACCAAATTAAATAGGTCGCAATAGTAGCTGCCATAGAATCCATTTAGGAGTGAACCTGACCCACTAACTTAGGGGAATATCTACCACCAACTCCACCTCTCAGATCATTAATCCATGAGAGGACTCAGGACATATCTACTGTAGCTGTCGATCAACCTCAACCCACTGGGATGGGGGAATTTTTATCTTAATCTCTATCACCAGGTTCACCACCCCCTGAGAGGGTCCTGGATAAATCAATGGTGGTTTTAGATCAACCCTAGCCCATTGGGATGGGGGAATTTATATCTCAATTCCCATCCCAGGAGTCATCAAATCCTTGACCGGAATTATCAGATCCTTAATAAATGGATCAGAAAACATCAATTATGGCCCCAAATGAACCCAACTTGTATGGATGAGTGTATTTTCATCATCATCATCATCATGTAAGAGGGAATCAACCTTCTCCAGGTTGGGAGGTAAATATTGATGGTTGGTATCCCATTCATTCCTCTCACCATAAGAAGAACCTATGTTATTCAAGGTCTGTTTGGAAAACATAGCCAGAAAATCCCTCAAGGTCATCGTTACCACACCAATATGAGAGGAATGTATAGTTAAGGAAATAGAACCCCAGAGGGTTCATAAGGATTTTTTTTAATATAGACAAGGATTTGAAAAATGACCATGATTTTGGTAGTGCATAATCATCCGGTTGCATTAAGAGTAATGGTATAACCACCATTGTCTAATATACCTATGAGAATATCATCACTATCAACAAAAAAAATATTTTGGATCAAGATGAAAATATAAAGGGATGCAATACAAAAAATATACCCCAATAGGAGGGTGATATGGATTCACCAACTGAGGTTGAACGTACTCAAAACCTGAGGAGAATCCAAAACCCAACACCTCCAAATATTGAGTTTCCACCTCTATAATGAAAAACTTCCAACGATAAAGGGAAATAAGTGGTAATATCACACTTTTCATCTAGAATAACTAAAATTACTTCCACAAAGGAGAAATTGGAATAATATTAGAATGATATATAAACTACCAGGAAACTCAATGAGGAGATACTCAGGGGAAATATTCCCATTGGGTATCGTCTTTAGGCTTAGATGAATGTTACTCATCCCATAAATATGGAAAGAGTAGATCCACCTACAAGAGTAGAATATAAGCATCAAAAGAAATTAAAATCAAGGTATCTAGTATACAAAAATTAGGAAGTCAAAAATGATCACAACTTGCCTCCATTACAGCAACATCCTCTCCCCTTTCAGGGTGATCATTCAGTATTTTCATGAATTGGGAATCAATGGGAGATAAAAATGGGGCCACCTCATCAAGCCTTGTCTATTTTCTATATATAGGAGGTAGATTATATAATATTACCTTTGGAACTGATCAATTCCATGGATTCCCTGGCTACTCTAATGGAATCCATGGAAGGGTGACACTCCCCTTTACAACATGAGAAAAATACATATCTCGAATGGGTGGATGAAACTTTTCCCCCACCCAATTTCAAAAATCCTACCTTCTCCACATTTGAAAATGCAGGAGACCCCAAAAAACATCTCATGCACTTCATTCCCTGATTTGGTCCAATAATAGACCCTCAAGATTAGTAGGAGGTTACCAAGTTAAGGTGTCTTTTCCAAACTCTGATAGGGAGAACCTTTTTTTGGTAAAAAAAAAGCCTCCAACAGGATTAGTTGCTGTATGGGAAGACCTTCATCATAAATTAATTTACTAGTTTAGCTCCATGCTAAGAAAAACGACAATTATAGACTTGATAAACTACAATAAATGAAAACATGAGTGGGTGTTTGACTTCATATAAAAATCTAAAGGTTTAACCTATTCACTCAGTATCTCTATATCATAGGACAAATTATTGGATCTCTATGATGAAAATATCTAGGATGAGATACAGACACCTCTGACCCTGATTAAATATCCATTAGAATTCCAAAAAGTTTCAAAAACAATAGAACATTTGGAATATTCCATTCTGAGGGCCCTAGATAATTCTCGACTCATGCCCTCAACATAAGGGAAAAGGCTTGGTAAGAAAGCAACTGTTGTTTTTACCCTAAAACTAGTAAAAATTCCCATAAAAGTACATAGGTAGGTCCTAAACTACCCAATTCATCCTATTGAGCAACAACAAAAACAACAAAATCACCCTTGCCTAGAAGAAAAAATAGATCAGGGTTGCTCGTTATTTGAGGAATAAATGAATAAAGTATACTTCTTCTGGAATAAGAAAGTCCCTGGATATTTCCTTGCATATATGGAAAATAACCTTCTCAATCGTCCACAACCTAAGAATCCCAACTAGGTCAACATCATCGATTGTACAGACTACTGAACTTTCCATATAAGGTTGGGTCGCAATATCTAGGATTGATTCACTATCAAATACATCCTCCAAAGCATGGTTGATTCTGGATTGGTGGTGGTGGAAAACTTTATAACATAAGTGATTTTTGTAACTATTTCCTAGTTAGAAGAATAAGGTGATTGGAAAAACATTTCATCCAGGCATGGGTAGAAATTAAAAATTGGATGACTTAAAAGATAGTTGACTGAGCTCATGCCACCCTGAGAGCATAGCTTCACAGAAACATAATGATCCCATCACCTAGGTAGGTCAAATTGAATATGCCACCCAAAGTTGAATGTAATCATCAGAAACAATAAGAGATAGAAGAGGAAGATCCATATTCATCTTTGATTCAAGCTACGACTCTTACATATTTCTTCCCTCTAACATTCGAAGCATGGGAACCCCCACCCCCCCAAAACGAAACCCTCATCATACAAAAAAATCATATTTTCTTCTGTTAACAAAATACACTTGGAAGACCCCTTATCTGATGATGAACATGCCTATGAGTATGATTTCCTCATACTTGACTGGGGAGTTAAAGTCTGAAGGCATATGTTCTGAGGATACATAGGACAACATTAGTGTTTTTGGGCACAATATTTTGGTTACATCCCCAAAATAGGACATATATACAGCTGAGACTCATGGGTAATCACTCAAAAAAGTCCAACAGAGACATGGATGTGTCCTAGAACCTTCTATCGGTCTTCTCTGACCAGTAATCTTACATGACTGACTAAAGGGAGTGTGACTATCTGATCATCCCATATAACGGGAAAGACTGGTGTGACCTACGCCAATGAAAACATATACTCCTTCAATCTCTACAAAAGAACCAGACCTGTCTACCTCAAATGCCTCATATCCTGAACCACATAATAAAGAGTATCCCCACCTTAGGAAGTGCTGAACTTTGATACAAAAGTATGATATTCTAAAGTTGATGGAGGTTTTTATAGCCAAAGTATCAATCCTGGAAATGATCTATATTTAAAAAGAACTTAGAGAGGCACTCTTTGAATCCCTCCAGAGACGACAAGATTTTGATATAGAATTCACTACAACAAAAGTTTATAAAGTAGATACTATGCCATCAAAATTCCATGTCACCATCCCATTCACAGATAAAGACCAGGAATAGGTCATCCAGGGGCACATCATACCCCTATATGTTTTATGAAGACTCAATAATGTCAAAATATGAAGGGATATGATTGAAAATGGTTTTGGGATCAACCTCATCCCAATTTGGACCCTCTGATGTTTCAGATATAGTAATGGTGACTTCCTTCCCACAATTCTGGCCATTCAAGGGTTTGATGAAATCGAAAAAATACCTCTCGGGAAGATCAAGATCAAATCCCAGTTTGGGTATCTCACATGCAATGATGAGTTCATGGTTATCCAGAAAGATACCACATATAATTTCCTACTTGGAAGGCCTTGTCTTCACAGCCACATGGCGGTACCTTAAACATTTCATCAGTGTTTGAAATACCCAATTGATGGAAAGGTTGAAATACGACACATTTAAAGTTACTCATTTGAGTCTTGAAAATCTACATATTCCAAAGTATGTTTCTATAAAAGGGAAGGAAAACAAGCAATGGTTGATGAAAATATATAATTTGTATCCCATAATGTCTTGGGGATCACCCCTATAAATCCATGGAGTATTCTCAATAGAGATTATGTGATACCCATAAATCTAGTTGAGGTAGTAGAACCAATAAAAAATATACAAGATCCTTATATCAAAAGTGATAGTGTAAAAGAAAATGATCTCCAGAATCGCTCTACAATAACTCTAGTAGTAAGGGATGATAATTTCTCTTCCCATGGATTATCTCACCTCGACAATGAAAAATATTCCCTTAAATTACCTACTTCATTTGAATACGACTGCATAGAATCAAAGGTGGAATAAGAAAAGGATGAATTTAGGAATTCACCTCCCATATTAGATGATGGAATCTCTGCCATCATTGATGAGATTAGGAAAATAAATATGGGAATAGAATAATACTCATGACCTACATTGATTAGTTCCTCCATGCCCCTTGTGGAGAAAAATATGTATATTGCATTTTTAAAGAAACATCGATATGTGTTCACTTGGAATTATAAAAAAATTCCCTTACTGAACCTAGATGTTCATACACACCGTCTTAGCTTACCTGATGACCATCAAGGCTTCAACCAGGTATCCAGAAGGATGCACCCATCTCATGATATTAATGTATAGGTATAATTTGACAAATTTATCAATGCCAGTTTTGTTTGGAAAGTGAAATATTGAAGATGTATCACCAAAATCATCACTATAAAGAAAAATAATAGTAATATTAGGGTATTCATTGATTTCAGAGAACTTAATCGACATTTACTAAGGGATGACTTCCCATTTCCCATCCCAAAATTATTTATTGATGTAGCTACTGGCTTACAATACCTTTCATTCATGGATGGGTACTCAGGGTATAATTAGATAAAGATGGACCCTAAATATGAGGAAGATAATTCCTTCAGAGCACCCTAGAGGATATTTTTCTATCAGGTCGTTCCATTTGGATTAAATAATTCTAGTGCTACTTACCAACATACCATGTATCATATCTTTAGAACCTTATTAGAATAAATAGCCTAATGTTATATTGATGACTAGGTGGTTAAATCTTGACAATGGTGTGATCACTCCACAGATCCTCAAACAATATTTCACAAGTTGTGACAACACAATATGAATATGAATCCGTTGAAATTAAATTTTGGGGTAACATCAGGGAAGTTCTTTGGCTTTGTGGTATGACACCATGGCATTGAGTTGGAACCCAAAAATACTAGTGTAATTCTAGAAATGTCACCCCTCAACACCTCAAATAATTGAGGGGGCTCCAAGGGCACCATGCCTACCTTCAGCATTTCATAGCCAACCTGGATGGAACATCTCTCCCCTTCACCAAGCTAATGAAGAAGGGAATCTCCTAATGATGGGATGAGGACTATCAAGAAGCCTTCAAGAGTCTTAAACAATACCTGCTGCACCCACCGGTCTGGATGCTGGCGGTGGAAGTAAAACCACTCATATTATATGTGGTTGCTATGGAATGATAACTTGGTTCTATCCTCACACAAAAAATGGTGTGGGGAATGAGAACGTTCTCTAATACCTCATTTGAACGATGCTAGGAACTAAGACCCAATATTATGATGTTGAGAAGAACTGTCTCGCACTGATATTTGTAGTGAAAAATATAAGGCATTACTTACAGCACCATGAAGTCCACTTGTTCTCTCACATTAACCCACTCAAGTACATCCTTGGCCATTCTATAATAAATGGGTATTTGTCCTGATGTATAGTTATCCTAAAATAGTATGACATCCAGTTCATGTCATAGAAGTCAGTGAAAGGGTATGCCCTTACTGATTTCCTCACAAAATATCCCACACAAAAAATTACACTAGTGGACATCAAAATTCGATATGAAGAGGTTTTATATGCTCATTAAACTCTTAGAAGATGGGATATGTATTTTTATGGAGCCTCCTGAATTCCTATTGAAAAATGGATAGAAAACCCAAAACTCAATCGGGTTGGCTTAGGGATTTTATATGTTTCTACAGACAAATCAAATTTGACCTAATTTTTCTTACTATCTGATGGCTTCTAGAATAATGAGGCTGAATTCCAAGCCTTCATCACTGGCTTGGAACTAGCCCTATAGATGAAAATAGCCTACCTAAAATCAATGAGGATTCATAGTATGTGATAAAGTAGATAAATGGTGAATATGCCATCAAAAAGGAATAATTTTCCCCTGTCATTAGATACATAAGAGGAATAATGGAAGAGTTCCATTTTGAGCCCACATTGCATCATTTCCACCAATCACAGAATGATTGTACTGATGCATTGGATAATGTAACCATAGTCCTGGATGATCCTTATTAGGAAGAAGAGATCTTCTGCATTATGCACCAAAGGATGGTCTCATCGATCATCTTCTGTGACATGGAAAAAACAATTAAGGTAAACACTACCCCAAAGCATGAGGAACCAATATTCAAACCTAGATGGATGGAGCCCATAATTGATTATATTTATAATGGGACTCTCCCATTAGACCAAGTTAAAGGGAATGTATTTGAAAATAAGAAGCAAAATTCACCATACAGTATGGTCCAAATGAGAAAATATCCATTTACAAGTAAGTATTCAATGAAATACTACTCAGATTCATAACATAAAGATATATTCTCACTATCATGGAAGAATTCTATGAAATATTGTGTGGCACTCATCAATATAGGACCAAGCTCTCCCACCGAATTAGGAGGCAGTGTTACTATTGGAAAACAATGATACAAGATTGTGTGGAATTCACTAGTAAATATCATGTATGCTATATTCATGAAAAATTAATACATATAACAAAATATTCCTAGCTGTTTTCTGTATGGGGAATAGATGTTGTGGGGTTATATCCCCCAGCCATAGCTAATAAGTTTAAGTACATTCTTATTATTACCTACTTCTTTTCCAAATGGGATGAGGTAATACCCCTCATGGAATTTAGGATAAAGAATATCATTAAATTTTTGAAGTCTAATATCATCCATAGGTTCAAAGTCCCTCACACTATATTTATGTAAAACTAAACCAACTTTTTTTCTACAGAGTTGAAGAAATTGTACCAAGAGTACAACATCAAGTCCAATCACTCATCTTGATGTCATGTAGTGAAAAATATAAAAATATAGGCCTTTAATAAGACCCTGTATAATATAATCTAGAATATGGTAAATAACGATAATAATTCATGGCCTAAAAATCTCCTCCATGCCTTATGGTCTTACTATACCACCATGCATATTGCTACACAAGAAACTCCATATTCATTGGTGTAGAGAACCAAGTCAGTGTTACCCATGGGAGTCTAGTTTCCCTCAATTTGGATACCTATCTATAGAAAACTCTCAGATGATGATAAATCAAAAAAGTGTTTGGATGAATTGGAGTGGGTTGATGTGAATAGTTGTGTACATTACAAAACCTTAAAGTCCATGAAAATTAGATTACACAAGCCTTTAATAAAAATATTCACCTCCATATGTTCCTTCAAGGAGAACTGGTATTGTCTATCATAACTCTAATGTTAGAATGAAAAAATCTTCTTAAGATGGAACCCAAATGGGAAGGGCCTTATATCATACATAAGGTATATCATAATGAATCTTACTCACTAGTTATAATGAGCAGGGAATGTGTCACACCACCCCACCAATGCAAGGTTTATTAAGAAATAATTTACATAGCTACTATCAAATCCTTACACATCCTGATCACTTGACATTAAAATGTATATACCTCATCCTTATTTCATGACATCAAACTACACAACTGAGGTACTAGCAATAATACATTAAACCACATAACATCTCACATCCTAACCATGTGAAATTGAACTGTACAAAACATATCCTGACCACATGATGTTAAACTGCATGGGTGAAATCCTCATATCATGAAATTAAACTAAACAAGAATCATCGTCTCACCAACGATTCACTGCACATGAGATAGATTTGTGAAAAAGAGAAATTAAGTTCCCTTGTCCCTGTGTGTGAGTCATATTCACATTGGAAATTTCTCATCCAAAAACTATGCATGGATTGATTCTTGTTATCACATGATATATAGTGATTGCCAGATCTTCCTTCTTGGTCCCAACCATAATATTCCTCTTCTTTCATGGTGAGTCCCCTCATACTTACCACACGATGTCAAATTACACAACTAATGTCCTCACCATATGAAACTAAACTGCATGATTTTCTAGAACTAAATAAATCTTGATTCTAATTCCAATGAGATACATAGGGACACCTATATCCTATGTCTTGGACCATCTACCGCATGATAAAAATTCCCCTCTCCTTTCACTAATTGATTCCATATTGTGAAAGGAACCTTTACCATTCCTTGTTTCTCACACCGATCATGGATCACTCGAGCTTAGGAATTTCGGTAAGGGATTACCCACATAAACAAAACATATTAGTTCAAGACAAGATTAATATGATCCCAAATGCAAGACCTTAAAAGAAACACCATGATTCCTTGACACATGAAGTTAAAATGGATGTTTGATGTCTCTTGCATGACACAAAACTGCACATTTTCATGGACCTCACTCGAGAGGACCACTATCATTGGTGTTGGAATCCCACCACACTTCCATTAAAGAACTACATGTGGATTAATTCCCTATATCACAGGATACATAATGATTATTATACTTCAATTCTTAGGACCATTTTCAATATTCCATTTTCATTTCAGGGAGCCTATTTCCTTTCTGCATGATGTTAAACTACATGGTTTCTCAACAACTACATGTGTCTTGATTCCTATCATCACAAGATATGTAGTGTCCCCCAAATCTCTAATATTGTGTCTAGATAAAAACAATCAATGGGAATAATTCCCCCCTATGTGTATGGGATATACTTGCATGGAGATTTTTCCATTCAAGCACTATGGGATACTTGATTCCTATCATTACAGGATATGTAGTGATGCCTGAATCTCCAATCCTGGTCCTAGCTACATAAATCAGTAAGAGAAATTCCCCCTCTATGTATGGGTCAAACCTGAATATAGTGTTTCCTATTCATGAACTACATGTGGCTTGAATCTTATTACCATAGGATACATAGTTATGCATGTATCTCCAATTATTAGGTCCATCTATGATAAAAAATATCCCCCCATCCATATATATGGGTCAGACCCATGCAAGGATCTTTCGTGAGAGAACTATGTAGGAATTGATTCATATTATCATATGATATATAGTGATACCTAGAACCATAATACTAGGTTAAAATTAAATATATAAATTGATAAAAATTCACCACTAACTATATATAGGCTAGACCCTATGAGTGGAACTACCTGACACCTAACTTAGAGTTAGTATTCATGGTCTACATTATAAAGTATTGGCGATGCTATCTCTTTAGTGAGGGGATTATCATATATATAGACCATAATATATTTTCATACATTTTATCCCAGTGAGATATGAATCTGATATAGAATCATTGTGTGAATTATCTATAAACATTTTACTTTGATATGACCTTTGATTCATGAAAAGGTAATGTCATTAAATATGATCTTAGTAGGAAAGTGTCATAGATACCAGAACTTGGAGAGCTACCTTTCACAGGAGGAATGAAGTCTAATGAGTTTGGTGGATTAGTAGCTAGTGGATTCATCTAAGGATCATGTAGTAATGAAATGTTCACATTTAGTTATCATGTTTTCCTTGGGGGATTGGATAAAGACTATACAAGGGTCATTCTTGAGTTCCTAGTGATGCAGGAGTGCTTGGAAAGGGATTATTCAGTACTAGGGTGGTCCTTAAGTTATAAAGACATGATATAAATTAATGGGAGGTTAGTAGTTACACTTCCCTAAGGGAAGAGATTATGATAAAATCTCATTCTTTGACATGGGAAGTGCATCCAGGGTTGAAAAATATGTACCACGACATCCAATGCCATTATTAGTAGAGAGGTATATAGAGCGACATCACCGATTTTATTTTTTGAATCCTTACCTATCATTGGGTAAAGGTCAAGAATCAATGTCCTATTGGTTTTATTTAGTTATTTCTTTTTCATATGTGGAAGTGGGATGAAATGATTATGAGCTTCATGAAGGGGTTTCCTAGGACATAAGAGTCGTGATTCTATTTGGGTGATTGTTGATCGACTGATAAAAGATGACCCTTTCTTACTGATTTGAGAGACCATTTTAGTATATGAGTTGGGAAAGCTATATTTATGGGATATTTTGAAACTATAAGGATATCCTTTAAGAATCATGTTATATAGGGATATGTGTTTCACATATTGGTTTTTGTAGGGATTACAGAAGGCTTTAGGTACCTATATGAAATTTAGTACATTGTATTCTCTGAAAACTGATGGAAAATATGTGAGGATGATCTAGATATTATATTACATAATATGATCATATATTCTAGACTTCAGTAGATCTTGGGATAATCTCATATCCTTTTTTGAGTTCACAAACAACAATTGATTCTAGGATCCAATTTAGATGGAACCTTTTGAGTATTATTATGGCCGGCCGTTCCGATAACTCCTATATTGGCATGAGAATGTTGAAGCTATAATTGTGGGGCTGATCTTGGTACATGAGACCTATAAGAGAGTAAAGTTTAACAAAAAATGGTTAATCACTACTTAGATTAGACAAAAATTTTATGCGAACAGGATGAGGTGATCCTTGGAGTTCACTATGGGTGACCGAGTTTAATTTTGGATGACTCCTCAATTATGGAATCGATGGTCATGAAAGTAAGGGAAGCTAGAATTGAGATTTGTTAGACCATTTGAGATTACCAAGCTTGTAAGGACAATGGCATTCCATTTGGATCTTCCTCCACATTATCAAGGTATGCATTATTTATTCCATGTCTCTCAGTTTTAGAGGTATATGTCTGATCCTACATATGGTCTACTATGATGGAGTTGATCTAAATATTGACACATCATTTTTAGAGTGCTTAATGAGAATCATATACCATTGTTAGAAGGTGTTGTGAGGAAAGATGATGCCACTTTTTAGAGTCCTATAACGACATAAACATATCAAATAAGAGACTTAGAAGTGGGAATTTGATGTACAATCTCAATGGACTGAGTTATTTGAGAAATAAATCTCAAGAAACTTCTTGAGGATGAGATTTATTTAGAGGGGGAGATTGTAATGACCCTAGTTTTTTTCAAGTACCTTACACCTTAATTTAAACCCTACTTTAAGTGTTTTTGACTTATTCTTTGCTTGAGTGAAGTCTTAGGAAGCTTATGGTTATTTTTGGAGGGTTTTATAAGACATAAAGGGGATAGATGGTTGATGTATGGTTAGGGAAAACCATGCAGGTATTCTTAGGAAACCATGAATCTTGTTTGGATAAGGATAGTGGGTGGTGTACAGTTGGTGCATGGTTAGAGCTAACCCTGTGACTTTTCCTAGAAAACCATGTGTCTCGGGACATTGGAAAAAATAAAGGTTGGTTCATGGTTTACCAAACCATTTGGCCAAACCATACAGGTTCCCAAAAGAGGTGGAAAGTCTCACAAAATTAGTGCATGGTTTGGAAAACTATTTTACTAAACTATATGCGTGTATTAATTAATCAGAAAATTGGATTTTAAACCCACGAACTCTCTAAAAACCATAATTATTTCTCCTAATCATTGGTATCTCAGACCTAGGGACTCTAATGGTGATTCTTGGGGGTTCCTATTCCTCCATACTCCAAATATGAAGGATCTAGGTCATTAAACTATGTGGATTTGAGGTAAAAGTTTGTTTCACCTCCATTCTTCATGTCTTTCCTAGATATCCTATTTCTCCCTTGAGACGAATCATAGATCCAATCTATGTTGGATTGATATATGTATTCTATCATTATCTAATAGAAAATTATTGTTTGTTTCTTGGATAAATACCAATTATTAAAAATATGCATCTCTTCCTTGAGTGGATCTAGATCTACCATTGACAGATAATCCCTTTTGGAAAGTAGATGTGGGTTTCACCCCTTGAAATGAACCCCGCCTTTAATTCCAATCTTATAGATTATTTGTTGATGTATTAGGTCTTTTTACAATGAACGTTGGTGTAGGGATGTGATCTAGGCATAGCTCCTCAACAGATCTTGGATTTCATCATTGACACATTTAAGGTAGGAAGTATTTACCATTTTAGGCCCTTTTATGAAGTTTTTTGGCATGATTGATTTCTGTGTATGTTCCTAGTGTTAGATGCTTACAAGATAGGTACATTTTATATGCATAGGGTGTCCCATGATACCTTTTATTGGTAATGGATTTTGTATTCCTTTCTATTCCACACTTTATATATGGTTATTTTATATCCATTGAAATGTTTGATATTCCATGTTATTCCTTTATATGTTGTGTATTACTTGGGAAATATTTCACAGCCAGTGGAATACTTATTGTGATATATTTCCATATTATTCCTTCCTATGTTGTGTATTACTTATATAATATTTAATATATTGTTGAATATTTATTGTGATATATTTTCCCTTTCCATGTTATGACTTACACATGGATTGTACATATCCAGTGGAATATTTGTTTCAATGTTCAGGTTGACAGGTGGACTTACTAACTTAATCGACCCCTTAAAGGGGGAGCATGTATGGAATTACTCACTGGTTTTAAATCTGTGTAAGATGGTTAGTGCCTGATATTCACATGTTTTTATCCAATAAAGGTATTTCATATGCCATTAGAAGAGGGTCCATGTGTCAATACGATCTGTCAATAGGGAACATCCTTGCATATGTGTAGAGTTTTAGGGATTCAGGCATGCTAATTTTGTGTAACATTGAAGGCGAGAAAGTATCCATCAGTCATGGGAGTGAAAAAACCTTAAAGTTGGGTGTGGAGTTGTTCTTTAAAGGTGGAACATGCATTGTTCTTAAAAGGAGACAAATATACATAGTATGATCTTGGTCATGTGATGACTACTTATGCTACTATTCCGATATAGTGTTGAAGCAAGTATGAACAGGGTTCATGGTAGCTTGGTTAGTGCACGATCACTCAATATATGATTGGTTGTATGATTTTATACATATTTACCTTTACTTAATAACATACACCACTATATACAAATACACTTGTGTTAAGTACACCTTATTGGTGTCCTACTATGTTCATACTCACACCCTATATAGGTATTTAAATGGTACGAAAACTTCAGGATTTGGGGTCCAGATAAGGGAAAGGGACCAATGACATATTGTTGAGGTACTTGGAGTTAGGATATGGAAATGGTGTTCAGAGAGACTCTGTACAGTTAACAACATATATTTTATTTATTTTATTCTAGTTATACTACTTATAATTGTTGACCTAACACATTGGGGGTTTGTTTCATTTAAATTGTTTGAACTAACATGAAATCTGTTATAACATCTTGATTATGTTATTTTCCACTAAAATGTTTATTTATCTTTGTATATTTTGTTGTACTTTGGTGTTTGTCTATGATTACTAAGGGTATTGTCTCCCTAAGATACTTTTAGACCCTCACCACTAGTTGGAAGCCTCTTTTGTATGGGGAGGCATACATGAGGTCATATGGAACTTCAACTAAAACTTGGTGATTCTGTTTGGGGTGTTACATAGGTCCTCTGTCACTTTGGTGATCCAAATCAGCACTGACACACACAACACACATGGAACCACCCCACTAATTATAATGAGGCCCAATTGATCAATTAATTCCATCGCCTTCTTAAATTCACAGGAGATCTATCATTGGCCACAACTACCTCTGATCAGACATAGGTTCACTTGCCTTGACTTCTGACTTCCAGTGAAAGTCAAAGTTACTCTTATGTATCACTTTGACGGATCTTGTAAAAAACCCTTTTCAATATCGCAAGTAACCCTTACATATCCTCATCAGTGACCCTTACCCAAGTCATAACTCAATACATCTATCACCTCTTATGGAAATTAAGTGTTTTATCTAGAAATAACCTTTCAGATTCACCTCTCTATCCTATGGAACATGAATACTTCCCAAGTGCATGTATCCATATATTTCTTTTTATTTATTCACACACTTGGTTGTGAATGCTACTTATTTTTTTTTTCTGAGCTACCTCCACTCAAATAATCTCACTAAGTTTCTTCCACTGAGTTTCTTTCATTGAATTAAAATTAGATATCCATGGTGAAGTTGAACATGTATTCATCTGGTTCCACTAATTTTAAATCTTTAGAACATGAGTTTTGGAAATTTCTATACTTAACTAGAAAACATTTCTCACACCATGACTCAACAATATCACACTTGATAATTATTTTCATAGGTTAATACCAATAATATCCCACTCAATGACTATTCTCAATGATTTCACTGAATTCTAACTAGCCAAATTTCATTCACCCTTTTATAGTGTCTGTATAGTCCAATACCATGCTTCTGATCATCGAGTCCCCATTGAAGAAATTCCACCTCATTTTTTTAGACCATGATATATCACTTCATAAAATTTTAAACCTTATAAATTTCTTCAAAATAATCATGCCTAATATCCATAATAATTTTATTATACTACATCAATAAGTTGTGTCATGTATCATGTACATATCCACACTCCTTACAAAAATCTATTCTTTTGAGTCTCTGTAACCAAGAATCCACAATATGAGATATTTTATGATACATTTAAATCACTCATACCATGAAAACCAACCTACATCTAAAACTATTAACTTTCAAAAATTCTGATATCAATAGGTTGACAAACTCCTACTGAATAATTTTAGGAAAATATTCCATTGCTCAGTGAAACCAAGACATGCACGATCCTTTTATATCACTAAATTTTAGTCTAGTTTAAATCCTTCAAGGATCCCCCTCCATGATATAGGAACTTATGATAATCTAATAATTTTTAAAAGGTTTTTAACACTGTTTTAGAAAACACTAAATTCTTCATAACGACTCTTTTACAGAGAAGAAAAACTAATATTTTGGGTTGTCCCTCTTTCAGTAACGATGAAACCATTGATGATTTTCCCAAATAATTTAAATATAATAAAAAAATCATATTGATTATGGATATGAAGTATATATGAAATATTCTTCCTCAATCAACATCAAAATCCACTATATGGAACCTTTTGGTGTTCTAGGTTCAGTCTCTTAAACTATAGGAAAAAACCACCAAAAGATCTTTTGAAACTCCCATAGCCCTCAATTATCTCAACCACCAGAACATTATCCAGTATCAATAATTCCACCATGGTTATTTACTATGAATGTTTCTAAAGCACTTCAAACCTTTTCTTGAGGAAAAAACACCCACATAGTTATTCCATTTCACTAATGAAGGTATGAAGTATAATGTATCCACTAAGAACAATTGAAAATTATAAATCTTATGATTCTATGATTCCCATTCCTTAAAAAAACCTCCCACTACTTCCATATACCACATTCCTCACAATTTAAAAACCCCTTGCATCTGAGTTCTAGAAATCCTTTAAAAAAAAATAGGGTTCTGACTCCCTTTATCACATCCATGTGACCAAGAAACCCATGCCATAGTCCCCATCTTCCATAAGTCTACTTTTGTAATATATAATACTCCTTCCAAAAGTATTCATCTATAAAAAAAGACATGGCCTTCACTCTTTTCTATAACCATGAGGTTTCTACATATGAATACCACTCTTACCATAAATATTTATATACTTCTCTAACTAATCATCAGATTTATCTTTTGATTGAATGAGACTATACTACACTCCTTTTTTACATTCATCTTCTAAATGAAACCACTAATTATCCAATAATATAAATAAATAATCTTACTAAATCTTCCATAAAAAATGATCCTATTTTCTTATATGTAGAGTGATGAAACCCTAGAGTCAACTAACCTGATTCAAATGGGTTTGTGAACACTTGGCAACAAAACAACCACCCCTATCATCTATGAAAATTTTGGAACCTCTGTAAGTTAACCCTTCATAATCAATATTTTACTTGAAATATTTTAATTATAATATCTATTTTTCCTTTATAATCCTATATGTATAGAAAGATAATCATTTGAATGTATTTTAATTTAACTTCAATCTAATGAAACGAATCAAAGTGATTTACTTTGAATTTATTTTCAAATCCTCCTTATGGACCATGCACCATCTCACCTAGTCAAACCTTCCAAAATAATCTTTGTACATTCTATAAAAACATTGTCACTCTACTAAACACCACATATTTAGTTGATTCACTATCAATGAAACTTAAAAATCTCTAGGAATAGAAACACTAACATCCTATAAAGTTCAAAACATCCACCATTGAATTATTAACCTAGAACTTAGCCATTATAATTCCATTCTCTAAAAACAGTGAGCTCCAATTGAATCAAAAAATTATAAGGGATCAGAAATTTCTTCCAGAAGTATCACATACTCTTCCAAATAAGTTATTAATGCCACCTTGATAATGAAACACATCTGTTGATTCCCTCCAAATGTGAATCAAAAAATATACAAGGGAATAAATACGAAAGCATGAGTATTATTTCCTCTACAAAAAAAAAGAAGAGAAGGTGTACAAAACATGTGGATCATGTAACATTCAAAGGGATACATGATTGTATGACCTTTATGAGTTCATGAGAATGATTCATGCCTAGAACATGGCCTACTATAGATAAAAAAGAGCCCCTTTGACAAGATTCCCTATTCTTGAGAAGTTATCCTGACAAGTATTAGTGATTGATAATGGTATTCCAAGAAAGGTCCTCCACACCATGCAATTTTTCAATTTATAGGTTCCTGAAAATCATCCAAAATCCTTGTGAAATAAAGGATAAAAATAAGAAGAAATAAGATACCTTATGTGGTCATTTATCTTCATGTGACGTGCTCATATGGTTCACAAGACCATGCGAAGCCCCTGGTGATGTGTCCACCTTGTCATGCAAGATCCTATAAAAATTTCACCTTCAACATGAGAAGGGTCTTGGACATTCCCATTAAATTCTATGACACCCCTTCAGCTCCATAGAAAAGTAGAGGGGTGTTTCCCTGAAAATAATCACACATCACTGCAAGACCCATTATTGGTCACGTGATGCATCACATGCAAGGAGAGTGATTGTATTATAAAAAACTCTCAAAACTTCATGAGATCCCCATACCTTATAAAATAAATAAGAAAATAAAAATGGGAAAGGTTGATTCTTCTTGTGAAGTGAGTATACATTGATCCTCATGAAAAAGAGGTCGTATGCCTCGAACAATCACCATTGATCAAGTGAGGTACCTTAGACAAGCCAACATGATTGTGAAAAGTCCTTTAGACATATCGGTCTGATCTTGTGATGGCTTCCTTATCAAGATGCCTTAGTCTCATGAATAACCCCAGACATGTCATCTTCGATCACATGAAATACTCTCCATAGGTATCCTAATCTTTTCAAGACCCCTATACATGACGAACAGACCATATAGAAGCGCCTTGAAATGTCCACATGGTTAGGAGAAATCCATTTAATCAACCCTGGTTTAATAAAAATAGAAAAGGTGGAATATTATCATTTTTGTTGATCATCATGAAGTTTCATAGATGACCTTGTTTCGGTGCGGATGTGCGTCAGGTTACGCTGTTCTGCCAGGACGCGTTCGCGCGTGCACCCGTCAACCCGAGGGGATGGGCGCGCGGCTTGTGGTCCCGCAGTCCCGCTTTCCAAAGGCGGGCGGCATCCGTCCCTTATTCAGGGGCGTCTGCTCCTTGATCGAAACCGGGATGATGGGATGTCGGCTCCTCCTTCCTTGGACGTCTCCTCGGAACTCGTTGCCTAATCCGGGTCTCCCTCATAGATTTAAGACATTCTCGTGAATCTCGTTCCCGGCGCCATATCTTCATGGACACCGGTTAATTACGCTGCTTCCGCCCGGACGCTCCAAGGAGTCTGGTCGGGGCAGCAACCTGCGGTGAGGAGGCCGGGTGGCTCTGGGTGCTGGGGGCGTGTCGTAACACTGCGGCTCTGCACGTCTGTCTTCCGTCCCTAATAGGGATTCTCGAAGGCATGATGGTCTGAGGCATCCCGCACTGGGTGCAGGGAACTGTGTCCCCTGAGGTTTTCCTCAGCTTCCCATGTTTAACACGGGGTACGCCGCGAGTTTAACGTCCAGCGGGGACGGCATCAGACTGATCAACACGAAGAGTGGATCAGATGACAGAACCCCTTGCGGGGAACCTCCGACGCTGGGGCCAACACATGGGCGGCTTCCCAAGTGATATGGAGTGGAGTGAAGTGGCATGACCCCACCGGGATGTGGCGGCCCGGGTAAGGATCAGGATGGATGATGGAGTGAAGAACTTGGACCCCGTAGAGTCTTCCTACGTACCGCACGCTAGCACGGATCAAAGTCAACGTAGTTCGGTTATACAGTTTAACGTCATGCTGGACGTCGGCAAGCCGACTCACGAAGGGGTCGAGGCCGCCGGGCGGAGGATTGAACCGAACCACCTCGCACAGGGGGAGATGGAACGGCCGGGTGGATCACAGTTTCACGTCATGCTGGACGATAAAAGGAGAAATGGAAAAAAGGGACTGTGGGGAGGCACAGTGGAGATACACACGGGCAGTCTCCCACAGGGGCGGATTCATAGGTGAATCGACGCAAGCGTGAACCCTGGAGGGGTCCACTGATGGACGAACCGACGTGAATACGACCGGGACGACCAGGTGGTGGGCTTGAACCTCAGGGAGGCTTCCTACGTACCCCGTTTAGAAGACATGGATCAAAGTTCACGTAGTTCATTCTGTCAGGACTTACGCACTTGAGGCAGCCCGGATGCGGCAAAACTCAGTTGGAAGGGACTTGGACCGAAAGTAGGAGACACCTCGATCCTAGTCACACCCTCTACTGGCTTCGGCAGTGGGGAGGCGCAATGGAGATACACATGTGCGGCCCCCCACAAGAAACTAGGGGTTTGCAATACCCTACCCCCGTAGGGAAAAGCCGCTCCCATTAAATCGTCCCTAAAGAGGGGAAATCCCGACATCCCTGCAGAGACGAGCGGGTGGGGGCCACATCCAAACCGGGGGGGGGGGACCCTGCGTGCGAGGCACAGGATCGGGTGATGCGGACGGTTTAGCGTCTTTCCAGACGAAGTACAGTTTAACGTCGTGTGTTGAGGACGAAGCGGACGGTTTAACGTCTTGCCAGACAAAGTACAGTTTAACGTCGTGTGTTGAGGACGAAGCGGATGGTTTAACGTCTTGCCGGACGAAGTACAGTTTAACGTCGTGTGTTGAGGACGAAGCGGACGGTTTAACGTCTTGGCGGACGAAGCACAGTTTAACGTCGTGTGCTGAGGACGAAGGTGCTTGGCAGTTTAACGTCTTGCAGCACGGACGATAGGGGCTAGGCAGTTTAGTGTCGTGCAGCTTGGACGTAGTACAGTTTAACGTCATGTTGGACGGATGCAGTTTAGCGTCATGCGGGACGAATGTGCAGTTTAACGTCATGCTGGACAAATGTGCAGTTTAACGTCATGCTGGACGTTGGTTGCCGCCGATGGGTCCGTGTCACTTCGCGCAAGCCTGGAGGGCCGCACGGGAAGACAACGCACGGTGCGGGCACCCAGGATGAAGATCATCGGGCGCCACGCAGGCGGGTACCTTCAGGGGGTCAAGGGGGGCGACCCTGGCGGATTGCACGCAAAAGAGGAGCTTTGCGCGCAAAATAGCGGGTCGGCGCGCAAAATGGCGGGCTGGCGCGCAATCGGGCCAGCCCTTTGCGCGCGGATGATTGAGATTGCGCGCACCGGGCTTCGGGTAGCACACGGGGGCAACGACTCATTCTCTAACGAATGGCCACTTTGAAAATGGGGGGTGCGCGCAATCAGGTTGGATTGCGCGCACCCGGGGGCAATTGCGCGCAAGAGGCTTCTTTTGCGCGCAAAGGCCTTCGGGTTAAGGATTATTCAAAGGAAAGGAGCCAAGGAGATTGCGCGCGAAGGCGAACCCCAAGGCTCTATTGCGCGAAAGAAAGGAGGTTACCTGAAGATCGGCATTGCGCGCGGAAGGGGTTGGATTGCGCGAACGAGCGACGCTTCGGATTCTGGAAACCTTCAAAACGTCGGGGGTCGCCTTATATTTATAGGCAACCCCGGGCGCGGAATCCGGTCTCGGGCGCGGAATTCCCTTCGCGGGCGCGGAATCAGGACCCGGCGCGCAAGGGAGCCGCGTAGGCCACGGGCGCGCAAAATAGCGCGCCGGCCCAGCGCATTGCGCGCATCCCGGGAGGATTGCGCGCCGCGACTCAACTTTGCGCGCGGGCCTCTGAAATTTCGCGCAAGTCCTCCGGGCCCTCCGGAACGTGCCTCTGACTCCAAATATCACTTCGCTTTCCGCATCCGGAGCTTCGTTTGGGAACAACGGACTTTTCCGGCGTCTACAAAAGACCCCCCTCGGAATCTGATCGGCGAGAGGTCGCAACGATCGGGTTCCGAGGGAGACGCCGGAATGCCGAAGTCCTGGGCTGCGCGGGACTTAGGCGCGCAAAAAGGGGCGCCGGGCGCGCAATTCGCCGCCGCGGTCGCGCAATCGAGCGTTCCGCGCGGCGCGGAATCCCGGCCTCGTCTATAAATAGGGGTCCGGGGTTCCGCGTTCCGTACACAGGCCTTCCGCGCGATAAGCTTCAACGCTCTCGTGCGCGAAATCGCCTTTTCCGGTCGCGAAATTCTCCCGATCGGCGCGCAAAACCATCCGGAATTCGCCTGTCTTTGCGCGAAAACCCGGAACTTTGCGCGACATTCTTCCCAATTGCGCGCCGTCCACTTGGATTGCGCGCCAACCTTCAAACTTTTCTACCAGCCTCGTCCAATCCCGCACGCTTCATCCCTTAACCCGCACGACTCCCAAAACTTCTGAGATGGCCGCGCATCAAGGAAATGAGGGGGATGCCGCCATTCGCAGAGCAGAGATGGCTGCGAACGAGGAGGTTTACGGAGCCAAGGATATTGTTTCCAACAATCAATCCCTGTTCGACTTGCTGACGCCGGCCCAGAAGACATATCCACTGTCGGACAACCTGCCGCTCTGGAACTTCGGCATCCTAGATGAGGTTCCGGTGCCAGGGTTCGAGGTTGATGCGCCACGGACCTGGGTGACTCGGGAGGACGAGCTTCCCCGCTATAACATCACCAACAATGGGCATCCTGCCAGGGAGACCAGGCACTTGGACGTCTATGTCCTGAACCCGAGGACGCGAACCATTGACGGGGGTGAGCCTACTGCGGAGAATTCTCCAGCCCTCTACTCGAGCACATATCGCCAGAGTGTCACTGACGACACCAAGGGCTGGCTGAAGGACTGGGACTTGCGGTCTGGGGGCAATTTCACCAGTGAGTGGGCCTGGGCGTTCTGGGTACGCCACACTTGCGATCACTTCGCAGAGGAGCTGCGGTACATCGGCCTGTTTGAGGCGGTGTGGACGTCGCAGTTCCACTTCTACCAGCAGTCCGAGCTCGGGCCGGAGCTGTTCACCCGCTGGTCCTCGGATACCAACACCTTCCATCTTCACCATGGGGAGGTCGGCATCGGTCTCTGGGACATCCACTGCATCGGAGGTATCCCGCTGGAGGGCTACCAGTATGATGAGTTCCTGCCTCCGAGGAACACCTGGGGTGACAGGTCACGGACTCCCATCCTGACGTGGCATCTACTTGACCTGGCTACGCAGCGGCTTGGGATCAAGGACTTCCAGAAGGACATAGCCTACAAGGAGTGGTTCGGCCAGTTCTTGGAGCATGACCCAGCGGTCAAGATGCCAGGCAGGGGGAAGCGGTGCCCGACCGCAGCTCAGAGGAGCCGGAACGGGTCGTACTGGCGGGTCCTGGAGACGGGCGACTACCGTTCATGGGGGTACCGCGTCATCGAGGCCCGGGACCCAAATGTCCGGTACGCGGCGTTCCTGGCCGCCTTTCTGAGTGGGTGGCTCCTGCCAGTGCGGGATGCGAGAATGGGCGTTCGCCCGGCGACACTGGCGATGGCGGGCGCTATGGCCGCCAACAAAAGATACAACCTCGGGGTCCCAGTGCTGGCGAGGCTGTATGCCATCCTGGGACGCATCTCACGAGGGGGGTCACCACGAAGGATCTGTGGGCCCTTTCAGTTCTTCCACGGCTGGGTGGCTGCTCACCTCGGTGGGTACACGTTTCCGAACGCCATCATTCCTCCGGGCAACGGCCTGCGACCCTCCCTGCTGAACATCGCGGGGGTCGCTCCGATGACCCTAAGTGAGGAGGGCGTGAGGATTCGGATTGGCAATCATGCCAATTTCAACTTCAGTCCGTTCCCCACTCCCGTCGGCCAGATGATCGACAATGGTCAGGGTCCGCTGGAGCAGCATGAATACTTCCTGAACATGCGGGGAGGGGTGCTCATGGCTCGGATCGACGGGAAGGTGATCTGCGAGCCTTACGTGCCAACCCGGTTCGCCAGGCAGTTCGGGTGCCTTCAGCGGATGCCGAAGAGGGTATTCACTGCTGTCCGGGAGGAGACGAACCCTTGCGTCCTTCGCCAGATGTGGCTGATGTTTGCCGCTTTCGGCTCTGGCGACGTCATCACTCTCCCTCCTACCGGGGTTGACGCAGGCTTGGCAACCGAGTACGCCGAACACTGGGCCATCGCGTACCCCGAGGGGCTTCTACGGAAGCCAGTTCGGCGGCTCGAGGTTACCCGTGCGGAGACCGGGCGTCAAGGAAGGAGGCGAGGCGTCGCCACACGGGGGAGAACGGAGGCGCGCCAAGCAGCAGAGCCGGCGCGGGCAGGGACTTCGGCGGCGGGCACATCGCGAGCTGCCGCCACGACCTCAACGCCCAGAGAGGGGGCACGCACGGTGGTCGAAGAGCGGCCCGGGAAGCAGGTGAGACGTCTGCTCGAACCCTCCCACGATGCAGTCTTCCCGGCGCTGTGGTCGGCCTGGATGACCCTGCGGCAGTCACTGGGGACCGACGCCATCTGGCGAAAGATTCTCAGAGAAGGAATCCATCTTCCAGAGGTCGGGCGCCTCCATATTGCCGACAGGGTGGACTTCAACCGGCAGTATGCGTATCTGACGGCCATGGACGATTACGCGCGCCAACGTGGTCAGCGTGCGGAGCCATCCCTTCTGGTGAAGGTGATGCTCGGTCTAGAGCCCGCTCCAGAACAGATGCCGCCGGAAGAAGACGACAGTAGCAACGACTCCGAGGAAGAGGAGGAGATGGGGGAGGATGAAGGCTCCGAGGGAAGATCCCATCAGGGGAGTCCGCGGGAGAGCGGCGAGGTGGCCGGCTCTGACAATGTTGATGTCACTGAGCTCCTCGAGGTCCGCTTCTATCCCTACTCAATCTGCTTCATCCATTCTCTTATGCAGCTTCTAACCCATTTCTCCATCTTTCTCAGGAGCGCACAGATGTTGGTCAGGCGTCCTCAGCAGGAGTAGGAGGGGCGCCAACAGGACAAGGCGGGGGCCAGACACCCATTATCGAATTGACAAGCGCGGAAGGGCCCCCTGCTGCAACTGTTCCTGCGGCGGCCGGGATAGCGGAAGATGACGTTCTGAACTCCCGTAAGTCTCCTTGCTTCTCCTTGCTTTACTGCTGGTGCTTGCCATTGACGATCCGTGACTAACCATGGCATGCCCCGCGCAGTGATCTCAACACTGGAGGCTCGTCGGGTTGCCGAACCCGGGCCATCTACGAGTGGACCAGTGGTGGACATGCCGCCTGCTCCGGAACAGACTTCCCACACCGAGCCGGCCCCACCAACTGCTGATCAGGGGGCTGCGGACGCCGGCGGTGCTGACATCGGAGAGAGGTCGGGGGCTGACGAGGGTGTCAGCGCCACTGGGGAGAGAGAAGAAGTTCGCCCGGATGTTGGGGAACCCATCCCTCATGAGGACCTCCTAGGGGCGGACCCTGCAGCAGACCTGCTGGCTGCCTTCCCTGCCTACCGGCCTGCCGACCCCGAGGAGATGGACGAATCAGACGCGGAGGCGGTCGAGGAGAGCCGGATAACGCGCCGTAGGGGGTGGAAGAGCATCCAGCGCTTCCTCAAGCGAGACCCATCGGAGTGGCTGGGGCGCATGGGATCACTTCAAACCTGGCTGCGCTTCCTGTGTGCCGGGGGAGCTGATGCTCAATGCCTCCATCTGACGGTTCATGATTTCATGGCCGAAAAGATGCGCGAGAGCTGCCGGCGTGCCGACGTCACACAAAGTCGGGACATGTCGGAGAGCACGCGGGCGCTCCTCGCGGCGGAGCAGGAAGTCCGGCGCCTCGAAGGGCAGGCGGCAGAGAAGGAGGCCTTCGTCGCAACGTGTACCGAGCTTGTGGAGCAACTAGCAGCCCAGCTGGTTGACGCCCAGGTATAGCTGACGGAGGTGGGCCAACAGATGGTCACAATTCAGGTCGAGCGAGAGCGTGCATAGGCCAGAATCGACGAACTGCGTGCTGCGACCGCCGACGAAGAGAGGGCACGCAGAGAGCGAGAAGCAGCTCTGGAGGCCACCAGCCAAAGGGTAGCGGCATTAGAAAGACTCATTCAGCACGCTAATCCCTAAGGGCTTTGTTTTGACGTTCCCAAAACATTTGCTTCCGCTACTTTGATCCATTTGTATGAATCAATATATTTATCTGCATCTTTTGGCTTAACATGCTCAACCACAATTCGTTGTCTTGCGGGAGTGTTAACCAAGCATCAGGCATCCATAATTGGGACTGGATTTCTGGAGAAAAGAGGGAGGTCATTCCTAGGAAAGGAGACCTCAGACCTAATCAATGTATCATCCCCCCAACTTGTTCCAACACACGAGCGGGACAACGCTAGGGGCGTTGAGATTTTATCCGAACATAGGGAAATGAGAAAGGGTGAATCGCGTGTCCCGAATCCAGACATCCACAACGGTCGGCCTTCCAGGAAATGCCCAAGACGGTAGGCGGACAGTGGATCGACCATAACAACTGCAATAGACGGACCGAAGGTCATCATTCATATTTCAGGAGGCAAACCACATGTCATCATGAATACCGCTTTGGGGTTCCTTCAGACACAAGGGTGGAAATCCAGATCAACAGGGCATGCGAAGCGTGGGGCGAAGTGATGATTGTTCGGACAGAATCCAACGCTCTCAGAATTGCGCCACCGTGGGGAAAGCGCATTAGGCGGATGCACTAATCTGGCCGTGAGTCACCCCAATTCTCAGACAGTACCTCTTTGACGAGGAAACCGTCGCTTCCCACCATTGCAGTGGGGCATCCCGAGCTGAATCGGGGAGAATATCACAACTGCACCACTCTACCAGAAGCCAGGCCAGACGGCCGGTGACGAGGAGGGGCGGGACTTAACGATCCCTGAGGCTGGACCCGAGTTGAGATGCCCGGGCGTTCCTACGTACTCCATCAGGCTGGAGATCAAGCCACACATAGTTCTGAGAGTGCAGTTTAATGTCATGCAGGACGTAGAATCCCGTTTGGGGAAGATCTTAGTTTAGGGTCGTAGAGCTCGGACCATAGGGGTAGATCTTAGTTTAAGGTCTTAGAGCTTGGACCATAAAGAGAGATCTTAGTTTAAGGTCTTAGAGCTCGGACCATAAGGAGAGATCTTAGTTTAAGGTCTTAGAGCTCGGACCATAAGGAGAGATCTTAGTTTAAGGTCTTAGAGCTCGGACCATAAGGAGAGATCTTAGTTTAAGGTCTTAGAGCTCGGACCATAAGGAGAGATCTTAGTTTAAGGTCTTAGAGCTCGGACCATAAGGACCTCAAAGTACGCCACATCGTGGTCCTATCCCCTGGATATGCGAAGATGCACTGAGGGATAGTGTCAAGAGTGTCGAGGTTTCGCCTGGTCAGAATGGGAGGTGAAAAATGTGAATCATGCGGCCATTCACTCAAGGACTGGGGGCACCGGAGTAACGATATGGGAGTACTGCCGACAGTGGCAGAAAAGCAGCATCAATATCGCACTAACCGTTGGTGGAATGAGGCAGCAAACGAGCATCGACCGCTCAATCGCAGGATTCATATCGATTTGCTGCCCGAGGCCATTGGGGGTACCGGCCCGAGTCGGTGGGAGAGCACTGAGGCATTGTGTCTGAACCGTTCACGGGGGCTCCACCCAGGGTGTAGACGATGGGTCCGAATGAAAGGGAGAACAAAGCCTGAAAAGTGGAGGAAACCTGACCAAGCGGATCCTGACCCTCCTGGCAATAAACCAGAGTACTCTTGACACCGGTGGACCACTGCAAGGGGTCGGGGAACGCGCCTTGAGGGTGACCTGAAGGCGGCGGATTCCCCAGAGAAGGGGGAATCTCTAAGAGGTGGGGGGCTGGACCCGAAGTTTCAAACATCCGGGCGTTCCTACGTATCCCATAAGGATGGGAATCAAGCCACACGTAGTTCTTGAAGCGCGGCACAACACAATCGGGCACCAGCGCGGGGAAGAGTGCGGGTCTGACCCTCGCACACAGAAGGAGCGGCATTTGATATTTCTTGTTTGTCCTTAAAGATGAATGGTTTTTCTTTGTGCGGCGAGATGCCTATGATTGAGAAATCTCTGGCGTCGCCACAATAATCAAGCCACGGAAGGCATTGATGAATGGCGTGGTTATTAACCAGCGCCCAACATGAGTGTCCCCTGAGGAGGACATCACGATGCAGTGCCGTTTCTCGTCGGGCGGCCAAGACGATCACAGTTTACGGTCGTGTGGTAGGACCAGACAACACAGTTTAAGGTTGTGTGGTTCGGACCATGGAGGAATCCGATTATCGCGGTACGGCGGACACGGCGGAGGTGGGAACATACCCAGCCCTGCGGTCACGCACGATTCCAGGAGAAGAGTCTTGGGATAGGGGTCTGCGTATGTCCATCACCCGAGGGCCAGAGATGCTAGCCTCCAGATATACCGGGCCCAGAACGCGATTGTTCGGGCGACTCCTTCCTCCTTATGGGGATGAGGGTCCAGCTACGCATGGCCCTTAGGGAGGACATCCGCATATATCCTTGGTGCTCAGATCATGGGAGCCTCGAACGACATCATTACCCTGGTTGGTCTGCCTAACGTGTAGAGGTGTACTGGAGGTCAGTATGAAGAGAGTGTCGAGATTCCACTACAACGCACAAAGGCGGAGTGTGATGAGGACTGCGCAACCAATGTTCAGAGCCTGAAAGAGCCGACATGGCGATCAAGGACGTTGCTGACCATATTCGCAACACAACATCCAATCGCGTCAGCCTAAGACGGGGCAAGCAAACGAGCATCGACCGCTCAATCGCAGGATTCATATCGATTTGCGGCCCAAGACCCGCCGGTAAATCGACCCGGAGCGGTAGGAGAGCACTGAGGCATCGTACCCAAACCGCTAACGAGGATCCCTTTGAGTGAAGGCTCGAACAAGAGGAAGCGCGAGGCCTGACAAGCAACACAGGACTTGTCGGGATTGAATCTGACACTACGAGTCATAGACCGAAGTACCCAAAACATGTTAACAGATCACCGGAAAGGGTCGGAGGACTCACCCTGAGAGCAACCAAAAGAGGGCAGATTCCCGTGATCAACCAAGAGACGAGGCTGGACCTGAAACACAAGAGTCCAGGCGGTCCTACGTATCCCATAAGGATGGGAATCAAGCCATACGTAGTTCTTGAGAGGCAGTTTAACGTCATGCAGGACGATGGGAGGTGTGAGGTAGTCCCACACACGGGGGAGCCGTACGGCGCGGCCAGTAGACCAGCGCGAATGAGGACATAATCCCCCGCTCACGTGATACTCCTCGCACAAAAAGGAGGGGAACTTGGGCCAGAGGCCCGACGCGGGATAGAGATTCCCGGGAAATGGGGCTGGGCCTGAAACATGAATGTCCAGGAGGTCCTACGTATCCCATAAGTATGGGAATCAAGCCGCACGTAGTTCTTGAAGTGCAGTTTAACGTCATGCAGGACGAATAGAGAAAAAAGAAGGGGGGAGCAGAAGGCATCCCCAAACGTGGGGGGCGTACAGCATGGCGAGCAAACCGACGTGAATGAGGGCATAGCCCCGCGTTCACACCGTACGCCGCACACCCGGAGGCAACTGGGCCAAGGGCCCGAGATGGGATGGAGATTCCCAAAGGATGGGGCTGGGCCTGAAACATGAATGTCCAGACGGTCCTACGTATCCCATAAGGATGGGAATCAAGACGCACGTAGTTCTTGAGGGGCAGTTTAACGTCATGCAGGACGATACGCTGGGCAGTTTAACGTCGTGCAGCTTGGACGTGGTGCAGTTTAGAGTCATGCAGGACGAGGCACTTGGCAGTTTAACGTCTTGCAGCGCGGATGAATGCTGAACAGTTTAACGTCTTGTAGCTTGGACGAATTCAGTTTAACGTCGTGCAGGACGTATGCTGAACAGTTTAACGTCTTGTAGCTTGGACGAATGATGCTTGGCAGTTTAACGTCTTGCCGCGCGGACGTAGTGTACTCAGGCAAAGTACTGCTTGAGAAACCTAGCGTTGGTGGGAGGAGTGACACGCTCACCATCCATAGTCGCTAGGGAGTACGCGCCATTGGGATAGACCTTGTGGACAACAAAATGTCCCTCCCACTTGGGCTCCAACTTGGGCGGCTTCCGGCCGGGGATCATCGGTGCTCTTAGGGCTAGCACTAGGTCACCCTGCAGGAAGGAGCGGAGGCGAACCTTCTTATTGAAAGCTCGAGCCATTCTGCTTTGATGCCTCTCCAAGTTGTGCAAAGCGCGAAGTCTATTCTCATCCAGTGCTTCCAACTCGACTAGACGGGCTTCAGCAACTCTGTCTGGCGCTTTTTGGTCGTAGGCCGCAGTGCGCAAGGACGGCAACTGAATCTCAATGGGCAGGACGGCCTCAGCTCCATACACCAGGGAATAAGGGGTCATCTGGGTGGAATTGCGAGTCGTCGTCCGATAAGCCCAGAGGGCGTTGGGGAGCTTGTCCGGCCAACTCTTCTTGTTCTGACCAACCATCTTTTGCAGAATGTTAGAGAGGGTCTTGTTAAACGCCTCGATCTGTCCATTCGCCTGCGCATGATAGCGAGATGTATGGTTCGAGCGAATGTTATACTTGGCGTACAACTTCTTCAACTCGGCTGCCCGGAAATTGGTTCCGTTATCCGTGAGGATAGCGTGAGGCACTACAAATCGATAGATGATGTTGGAGGTCACGAAGTCAGCGATCGAACAGGATTTGACCTCTCTGAGCGGAATCGCCTCTGCCCATTTGGAGAAGAAGTCCGTGGCGGTCAGAATGAACCGGCACTGGCGAGCTGTCGCCGGTGGGTAAGGTCCCACAACGTCCAGACCCCAGACTGCAAAGGGCCAGGAATACCTAGTGGTATGGAGAGGCTTCGGCGGCCGATGCACAAAGTTCGCATGAACCTGGCACGCATGGCACCTCCTGGCATACTCGATGCAGTCATGGATCATGGAGGGCCAGAAGTATCCCAACCTCCGAATCTGGTGGGACAGCTTCGGCCCAGTCTGGTGGGCACCGCATGAACCGGCATGAACCTCTTGCATGACTCGTGGGATCTCAACTCCCAGAAGGCAACGGAGGAGAACACCATCAAATCCGCGTTTGTAGAGGATCTGCTCCAGGCCGGGGCTGCTCTGGAGGACAAACTGCGATGCGCGGCATCGAACTCGCTCGCGCTTGGCCCGATCCGATGGAAGAATGCCATGTTGGAGGTACTCAACCAAAGGCGTCCTCCAATCAGGGGCTGATCCGACTGTCATATCTGGGGTACTCGGGGCTCCGGGCATAGGGGCAACCGTGGTGAGATTACTTACCAACGGGCCGCGATCTTCTTCCGGGATAATGGGAGCGATGAGCCTGCGGCGCGTCACGCGGACGATCAGGTTGTCCTGTTCAGGCTCCGCAAGTGACGCAGCAAGGCTGGCCAAAGCATCTGCTTGACCGTTCTGCGACCGGGGAATATGGACAATTTCCGGCTGAGAAGGGAACCGGGCCATCAGAAGGAGGGTGCACTCCAACAATGGCACAAGTTCCGGATTCCTGACAACATAGTCGCCGTTGATCTTCTTAACGACCAGCTCGGAGTCCCATTTCACGCACAGACGGGGCACGTCGATCTCAAGAGCCAACTCGAGGCCGGTGATGAGGGCATGGTATTCCGCCTCATTGTTGGTACAGCCCTCTGTCAACAGGAAAGAGTATGGCAGCACGGCTCGCTCCGGGGTAATGAAGACGATTCCCAAGCCCACTCTGTTGAGCTTAGGATTATCGAGTCTTCTACCGGTGGGGCTCCGGGAGGCACCGTCAAAGTGCATCTTTCAGCATGGATTGGCTCGATCAACCGAGAGAATGGTCTCATCAGGAAAGCCTAGATCCAGCGGCTGATCCGCGGAGGTCGGGTGGGCTGCCAGAAAGTCTGCCAATGCTTGCCCTTTGATGGCCTTCTGAGACACATACCTGATGTCGAACTGCTGGAGAATCACAGCCCACCGCGCTAGACGGCCAGTCAACATAGGCCGGCTCAGGATATATTTCAACGGGTCTACCCGAGAAACCAACTGTACCTCATGGTGCTGCAAGTAGTGCCGTAATTTCTGTACGGCAAATACGAGCACCATGCAGCTCTTCTCGATGGGGGAATACCTAACTTCCGCATCGAGGAGCATGCGACTGAGGTAATAGAGGCTATTCTCCGTTCCCTCGTTGTTCTTCTGGGCGAGAAGGGCACCCAGGGACCGTTCCAGGGCGGTCACATAGAGGACCAGCGGCTTCCCGGATACAGGCGGCATCAGAACCGGAGGTTGAAGCAGGTACTTCTTGATTTCCTCGAAAGCGGTCTGACACTCTTTATCCCATACATAGGTGGCACCTTTCTTCATGAGCCGAGAAAAGGGCTTACACTTGCCGGCCAGATTCGCGATGAATCGGCGTATATAGGCTAAGTGGCCTTGGAACCCTTGCAGTTCCCGGATGGTACCTGGGGGAGGCATCTGGCTAATCGCCCTGATTTTCTCTGGGTCGATCTCAATACCCCGGTATCTTACCACAAATCCAAGGAACTTTCCGGAGGTGACCCCAAAGGCACACTTCAACGGGTTCATCTTCAGGCAGCGAGACCGGAGGAAGCCGAACACTTTCTCAAGATCTTTGAGATGGTCCTGACGCTGGCGCGATTTGACAACCAAGTCGTCGACGTAGCATTCCACCAGTGTGCCGAGGATTGGCTTGAATATGCGGTGCATCGCCCGTTGATAGGTGGCACCTGCATTCTTCAGGCCGAAGGGCATGACCCGGTAGCAAAAGGTACCTTGGGGGGCCCTGAAGGCAGTGAACTCCTCATCCTCAGGGGCCATCCGAATTTGGTTGTATCCGGAGTATCCATCCATGAAGGAGAGGGCTTGGAACCCTTCCATGGAATCAATCAACAGCTCTGTCACTGGAAGGGGAAAATCATCCTTCGGACAGTGGCGGTTGAGATCGCGGAAGTCGATGCAGACTCTGATCTGCCCGTTCTTCTTCCTGACCGGCACAATGTTGGCCAGCCATTTGGGGTACTGAACTTCACTCACGAAGTTGGATTTGATAAGCTTGTCAACTTCGGCCTCAACCATGGCACCGTGGGACGGGTGCATCTTCCTGGGAGGCTGCTTGAACCCGCGATGGTTCGCCGGGAGACCAAGGCGGTGGACGGCTACCTGAGGATCTAGCCCCGGCATCTCGTCATAGCCCCAAGCGAACACATCACGGTGCTGCCTGAGAAAGTCCACGTACTGCTGCCGCTCCTCAGAGGGCATGGCGGCACTGACCAATGTGGGTCTTGGATCGGCCTCGGTTCCAAGGTTCACCTGTATTAACTCATCGACCGTGGTGGGGACGCCCTCCTCAAAGGCTGGGGGTGCATCTTCCACGTCCTCTCCACTCGGGGAGGGATCGTCCACGGGAGAGACTGCGTCGGAAACTGCATTGGGGCTACCAGATCCTGCTGGGCCACTGGTGCTGGCGCGGGCGGTCGCGGTCATCTCATCAGGAGACTCGCGGGCCGTCGAGACCATGGCGACGTCCAACCGGTGAATCGGGAGGACGTAAGCGTCATCCAGACTTGCCCAGGGATCACTTGCAACAGCGACAGGCTCAACCTCACCTGCCAGGATCTGCTTATCCTTGCTCTTGTAATAGTCCGCGTCCAGATAGCGGGCTTCACATGAGGCAAAAGGAGAGGCATCTCCTTGAAGCATGCCTACTCGACCATTAAGGGAGTATTTGAGGCATTGGTGGTATGACGAGGGAACCGCTGCGTGAAGGTGGAGCCATGGCCTGCCCATCAATGCGTTATACGCAGTGTCCTGAGAGACTACCATGAATTCGGTGTTGGCAACCAAGTCACCGAACTGGGTCTTCAAACGTATCTTGCCGACCGGGGTTTGCTCGGTGCGGTCGTACCCCTGGATCCTGAGGTCGGAGGGAATCAAGTCATCCTCATACAACCCCAATCTTCGGAGCGTCCAAGTTGGAATCAGGTTAATCCCGGACCCCGTGTCGACAAGACAGCGCCGGACTTCAAGGCCATTGAACAGGCCAGTGACATACAGCGGACGAATATGTCCCTGTATAGGAGGGTCTTCATCCTTACCAGAGAACGAGATAACTGCCTGACATTCGGCGTCCTCGATCGTTTCGGCGTGAAAGGCCTCTGCAGCCGCAACCTCTGTCTCAAACTGGAGGGGGCTCTTCAGGGCTTCAGCGAGTGCCTCGCGCATCTCAGATGACATGCGCAGAGCCTCAAGGATGGAGAGCCTTGCTGGGATGTCGGCCAAGTGCTTCAGGACATCATACTTTTTGGCCAAGTGCGAGCCCCTGGTTGCAGGAGGTTGCTCTGCGGTTGGCGGCATGACGGGCCTTGCCGGTTGGATCGGCGGCCGACTGGTACTTGGCGCATCTCGCTGTTCACTGGTTGCAGTCCGGGAAATGGTCACCGTACTGGGGTCAGGAGGCCGGGATGGACTCGTGGCAGGGCGGAGCTGGTCGCAACGCGGCTGAGGCGGTTCTGCCTGGTCCCACACCACAAACAGCGGCGGAGGCGAATCCGTCATCCCCGAATGGGGGGGCGGCGCACGTTGTGCTCGGTTTTGAGCCTGCTGCCTAGTCTCAGTGGCGTGCACGGCCTGGCTGGAGGTACCAACGGCTGTGCCCCGGCGACTCCTGCTGCTGCGGTTCTTCCGACGGTGGCGACGACCGGGGACACTAGGGAGGTCCAACTGGTGTTCTTCAACGTCGGGAACCGGAAAGGGATTTACCAGCTCGACGGTATTAACCGAAGCATACCCAATACCGTCATCAGACGAATCATCCATCACCGGGCGGATCCGAGGAGGGACCCCCATCTCCGGGGGCATGAAATCGCCGAGAGTGCGGGATAGTGGCGGAACTGGCGGGGCACGCTCTTCCTTCTTGCGCTGCCGCCGTTTGCTCCTCTTGGAAGAGGCAGGCTGGGACGACGATGCCGAAGCAGCACCCGCAGATTCTGGGGGCTCAGGCTGGTTCAAGCGCGCACGGATGATTACATGGGCGCGAATGGTCATCTTGCGGGCCATCCAGTTATTATACTTCTGGGATCCGCGGTCGGAGACCAGCTGCCATTCGTCCTCGTTGCCACTATCGTCATCTGATCCCACGAACACGCCCGCCACTTGTGCCGGAGCTGGGCCCAACCTGATTACATTGTTGTTAATCTGGTCTTGGATCCAATCCTTAAACACATAGAACCGCTGGATGGTGTGCCCCAGGGCCCGATGGTAGGGGCAGTAGCGGGGGTTATTCGTAAGATGTGCCTCCTCTGGCCTCCAACACTCAGGCAGTCGCACAATCCTCTGCTCCAGGGCGCTCCGGAAATAACCGGGGACCTGATCCTCGTGGAATGAGTAAGTCAGGTGTCGCGGGCCCCTGGGAGCGTGGTCTTGACGAGGGGCTGGAGGGGCCGGCCGAGGAGGTGGACCCTGATTATCTCGCCTGGGTTGCGGCGGTACATTACGCGGAGGGGCCGGCCGGTTCTGAGGCTGCCGCTGCTGGGCCGGGAACTGAGCCCGTGGAGGCGGATTCCTGTGAGGCTGTGGAGCTGGCCTCGCCGGCAGCAGCTCCAATGGCATGGGGGACTCTATCTGGGCGACAGCAGCGGGCTCAGCCCTGCTGACTCTCCTTGCAGGAATCATAGGAGGCAGCGGGTGTGCCTGGCTGGCCTGTTGCAGGGCTTCCTCAAGACGTTGAGCTTTGTCTGAGAAGTCCCTGAACCCTCCGGGGTAATTTTGAGTGATCAGGGAAGGGACCAGCTCGGTCTTGATGTTCCCGACGCACATTGTCAGCAACTGCTCCTGAGTCAATGGCATGTCAAGGGAATACGTGAGACCCTTCCATCGGGCGACGAAGTCCGTGACTCGCTCATCAGGCCTCTGCTTGCACTTGAAGAGGTCTGCGATACTTGTCTTCCGGGTCGTGGAACTGAACTAGTAGAGGAACTGTCTACGGAGGTCCTCCCAGCTGGTTACCGACCCGACGGGGAGCTGGCTGTACAAGACAAATGCTGGCCCTTCCAGTGTCTGAACAAAGCAGCGAAGCTTAGCGGCCTCTTGCTGCGCCGGAGTCCCCAACATAGGCCCGCACCTCGAGTTGAAGTGGGCTAAATGCTATGGCGGATCTCCAGTGCCGTTGAAGGGAGCGAAAGTGGGATTCCCGAATCCCGGAGGCGCCGGCATGTCATCCACCCATGCTGGGTAGGGCTTGCCGTCCGGTGGGATCGCCACCTGCCGAGTCTCCAAGGCCTCCAAGCGGGCAATGAGTTCCGCCATCGGATCGTCCGGACATGGGTTCCAGTCCTGGCGAGGATCTCTAACCACGAGCGCATTTCATGGCCCTTCAATCGGGTCGTCGACTTGGTCGTCGAACTCGGAAGCTCGTGGGATGGCGGGCGGAGCGGCCCTTGGGGCAGCGGGAGGAATCCGAGCGGGGTCTCTCAGGTAGTCACGCCGCTCGGGAGGGTGTGGCGAAACATACCGCGCCCTCTTGCCGTAGGCAATGGCCTCTCTCCTGTCGGCGAACACGGCGTAATCACGGTTGCCCGGGAGAGTCTCGTCGAGGAGCGGTTGTTCCGGTCCCTGCTGTCCTGGCCTAGGATCACCGTAGTCAGGCCGCCGTTCTGCAGCGCGCTCGGCGAGGAGCTGGTCAACCAGCTTCTTCTGTTCGGCGAGCTGCTGACGTAGCGTAGCCTTCTCGGGATCCTCCTCTGCCCTCTGCATGGAGGCAGATGGGTCGGCGGGCTTTATAGCCTCGCTGTGCTCTTTTCCTTTGCTGACGTTTCGGCTCAACGTCAGTGCTTCAGTGGGTGCGGGGAGCCCCAGGAGGTTCCTCTGATGACGAGTGACTCTCACCGATGGCTCTGACGACGGCTTGTCTTCGGGGGGGAAGCCCCCGTCGAGAAGTTCCAAGTCGTTCCCCTCTCCCGACAGGTCAGCCATATTGACCGTTTCTGTCCCTGGGGATATACCCTCAGGGCCACCCAGCGAATCGGGCTGTCGGCGAATCACACTGAAGCGTAGGGCAGCGTACTGCCCCCATCCACGGATATACACATGGGGAGTGGCTTCCTCGATAACTTTGCGGAGTACTTGAAAACACTCAACACATCGTTGTTGGAGGGCCTCGTGGTGCTCAAATGACCCGGGGTGCCGAGCCGCGGGGAGCATGGCCAGGTCAATTTGACGGCACTGCTCACCAATATCCTCCAGGTGCACTTGACTCCCGGGGTATGGCATTTGTAGGCGGTGAAGACAGGAGCAAGTCTCCCGGAGAGTTCGGCGGAAGCATTCGAACTCATCCGGGGTGAGCGATTCGGGTGCATCAAAGCCCGGTCCTGCGACTGGCCAAAACTTCTCAGGGAAGTGGCCCTCTGCAAGGACGGTCCAGAAGCTCCACGACTCAAACTCGGGACCCAGATCTCCTTGGTCCTCTTCAATGGCTGGGAACGGACGGGGAACCGGCAGTGGTGCCGAGGCGGGCCGCCGGGCTGACGGGCTGGCCGGCGGTGAATACGGCGAACAGGCCGATTGGCCTCCATATCCTGGGCCGCCCTCTGAGGGTGGCGGTGCCCTGGCTACCACATCACGATAGGACGGGCCGGCGAGCGAACATCCTGCCGTAGCATCGGTGCTCGCCGAGGGTGCACCAGATCGTGGTTCGACCGTCGGTCCCCAGAAAAAGTCTCCGGCTTCTCCGATCGAGACGGAAGGCACTTCCGGAGGGGCCGGTACCAACCGCAAGCTTGATCCTTGGGGGTCTACCAGGCCCTCGTTACTCCGGATATACCTTCGGAGAGAAGAGGGGATCACATCGATCTCGCTCTCGGGGAGCACGAGGCTGACGTGCCGCATTCCTACCCCTGCCCTTGACTGGCGGGATTGGGGAAAGGGCTCTGTCGCCGAATCGTACTCCGCCTCTGAATCAGAGAAGCGAACCGGTCGGATCTCTGTCTGGAATTCCGTAACATTCTTCCCTCGGCGTCGACGCCTTGCCTTCCTGCCCCTGGGTGGTTCTCCGGGGCAGGGCTGATCTCTGTCCTGGCGTCCTCCGGCCGCACTGGTGCTGGGGCCAAGAGGACTGGAAACCAAGGTGCGAGGGGCACCGGGACAGATATCAAAGGGGACGCGGGGGGAGATGATTCCGGGCAGGCCTCCGGGCCGGGATCGGAAGGTGGGATGACCCATGCCTCCTGGATTGGCCACACGGAGTAGATCCCGCTGGTGAATAGCGCTACCGCGAGGTGGTCCGCGGTGGCTACTGCCTGCACCAGCAACCGGGAGAGTCGACCCAACCTGCCTTTGGGGCGGTCGAGGCCTCGATCCAGGTCGGGCATAGAAGTTCCCCTGCTCAGGATGCGCAGGGGCCTGGCGACTGGAGCCAACAGTGGCTTGGGCCAATGCGGCCGCTGTTGCTAGGGCCCCAAGGTGGGCATCCTCTTCCGCTCGTGCCCGACGTTGGCGTCGGGACAGACGAGTCGGGATGAGCGGCGCGGGCAGGTGGAGAGCCCGCTCTTCGACTTGAAAGGCCTGGCGGCGGTGTCGCCGTGGCCTGGCGGGAGTCCTTACCGTAGATCCCTAGAGCGAATCCCGGATAGGGTGATCCCGGGCATCTTCCACCTCATCCGCATAGGGAAGGGAACTGTCAGAGCGCTCCGGGGATAAGCTCCCGAAGCGGTTGGACGTTGAGGTAGGCAGCGGTGCCTCCCTGCGCGGCCCTCGGGGGCGGTGGTGGTGGCGAGGTGCAGCCTCCTCAAGGTCTAGGCGAGCCATGTCCCTAGTGGGGATGACTCCCTCTTCCTCATATCTCCGCACCAGGGTGTTGATCACCCTTCTCTGGATGACCTCCGAGGGGGAGAGAGGGCGTGGTCGTCCCGCAATTGCGGCTGCTGGGACGGCCGTGGAACGGGCGGGACCGCGCGGAGTAGCCGCGTCGGTGTTTCCCCTACCTCTGCGCCAGTGGGCGGGCGGTGATCGGGCACTGGATCGGGCGACCTAATTTCTGAAAGCAGGGGGAAGGACCCATTAACACTGACAGGAAAAAGGAATCGACAACCAACCATTAGCGCCACGACGCCTTCCGTGGGGGGAACCCAGGCCCTCGACGTTGCGAGACGGAGTGCCCGATGTCCCTTCCCCAGCCCCTGGCGGGTAAGACTGAATGCTTGGCCGGGCAACATGCCGGTCTTCCAACACCTCTGAAAGCCATCGGTCCTCGTATCGAGGAGAAGAGATTCACGTCGGGTTCACCATTTTTCTGTTTCGGTGCGGATGTGCGTCAGGTTACGCTGTTCCGCCAGGACGCGTTCGCACGTGCACCCGTCAACCCGAGGGGATGGGCGCGCGGCTTGTGGTCCCGCAGTCCCGCTTTCCAAAGGCGGGCAGCATCCGTCCCTTATTCAGGGGCGTCTGCTCCTTGATCGAAACCGGGATGATGGGATGTCGGCTCCTCCTTCCTTGGACGTCTCCTCGGAACTCGTCGCCTAATCCGGGTCTCCCTCATAGATTTAAGACATGCTCGTGAATCTCGTTCCCGGCGCCATATCTTCATGGACACCGGTTAATTACGCTGCTTCCGCCCGGACGCTCCAAGGAGTCTGGTCGGGGCAGCAACCTGCGGTGAGGAGGCCGGGTGGCTCTGGGTGCTGGGGGCGTGTCGTAACACTGCGGCTCTGCACGTCTGTCTTCCGTCCCTAATAGGTCTTCTCGAAGGCATGATGGCCTGAGGCATCCCGCACTGGGTGCGGGGAACTGTGTCCCCTGAGGTTTTCCTCAGCTTCCCATGTTTAACACGGGGTACGCCGCGAGTTTAACGTCCAGCGGGGACGGCATCGGACTGATGAACACGAAGAGTGGATCAGATGACAGAACCCCTTGCGGGGAACCTCCGACGCTGGGGCCAACACATGGGCGGCTTCCCAAGTAATATGGAGTGGAGTGAAGTGGCATGACCCCACCGGGATGTGGCGGCCCGGGTAAGGATCTGGATGGATGATGGAGTGAAGAACTTGGACCCCGTAGAGGCTTCCTACGTACCGCACGCTAGCACGGATCAAAGTTAACGTAGTTCGGGTATACAGTTTAACGTCATGCTGGACGTCGGCAAGCCGACTCACGAAGGGGTCGAGGCCGCCGGGCGGAGGATTGAACCGAACCACCTCGCACGGGGGGAGATGGAACGCCGGGTGGATCACAGTTTCACGTCATGCTGGACGATAAAAGGAGAAATGGAAAAAAGGGGCTGTGGGGAGGCAGAGTGTAGATACACACGGGAAGTCTCCCACAGGGGCGGATTCATAGGTGAATCGATGCAAGCGTGAACCCTGGAGGGGTCCACTGATGGACGAACCGACGTGAATACGACCGGGATGACCAGGTGGTGGGCTTGAACCTCAGGGAGGCTTCCTACGTACCCTGTTTAGAAGACAGGGATCAAAGTCCACGTAGTTCATTCTGTCAGGACTTACGCACTTGAGGCAGCCCGGATGCGGAAAAACTCAGTTGGAAGGGACTTGGACCGAAAGTAGGAGACACCTCGATCCCAGTCACACCCTCTACTGGCTTCGGCAGTGGGGAGGCGCAATGGAGATACACATGCGCGGCCCCCCACAAGAAACTAGGGGTTTGCAATACCCTACCCCCGTAGGGAAAATCCGCTCCCATTAAATCGTCCCTAAAGAGGGGCAATCCCGACATCCCTGCAGAGACGAGCGGGTGGGGGACACATCCAAACCGGGGGGGGACCCTGCGTGCGAGGCACGGGATCGGGTGATGCGGACGGTTTAGCGTCTTGCCAGACGAAGTATAGTTTAACGTCGTGTGTTGAGGACGGAGCGGACGGTTTAACGTCTTGCCGGACGAAGTACAGTTTAACGTCGTGTGTTGAGGACGAAGCGGACGGTTTAACGTCTTGCCGGACGAAGTACAGTTTAACGTCGTGTGTTGAGGACGAAGCGGACGGTTTAACGTCTTGCCGGACGAAGCACAGTTTAACGTCGTGTGCTGAGGACGAAGGTGCTTGGCAGTTTAACGTCTTGCAGCACGGACGATAGGGGCTAGGCAGTTTAGCGTCGTGCAGCTTGGACGTAGTACAGTTTAACGTCATGTTGGACGGATGCAGTTTAGCGTCATGCGGGACGAATGTGCAGTTTAACGTCATGCTGGACAAATGTGCAGTTTAACGTCATGCTGGACGTTGGTTGCCGCCGATGGGTCCGTGTCACTTCGCGCAAGCCTGGAGGGCCGCACGGGAAGACAACGCACGGTGCGGGCACCCAGGATGAAGATCATCGGGCGCCACGCAGGCGGGTACCTTCAGGGGGTCAAGGGGGGCGACCCTGGCGGATTGCGCGCAAAAGAGGAGCTTTGCGCGCAAAACAGCGGGTCGGCGCGCAAAATGACGGGCTGGCGCGCAATCGGGCCAGCCCTTTGCGCGCGGATGATTGAGATTGCGCGCACCGGGCTTCGGGTAGCACGCGGGGGCAACGGCTCATTCTCTAACGAATGGCCACTTTGAAAATGGGGGGTGCGCGCAATCGGGCTGGATTGCGCGCACCCGGGGGCAATTGCGCGCAAGAGGCTTCTTTTGCGCGCAAAGGCCATCGGGTTAAGGATTATTCAAAGGAAAGGAGCCAAGGGGATTGCGCGCGAAGGCGAACCCCAAGGCTCTATTGCGCGAAAGAAAGGAGGTTACCTGAAGATCGGCATTGCGCGCGGAAGGGGTTGGATTGCGCGAACGAGCGACGCTTCGGATTCTGGAAACCTTCAAAACGTCGGGGGTCGCCTTATATTTATAGGCAACCCCGGGCGCAGAATCCGGTCTCGGGCGCGGAATTCCCTTCGCGGGCGCGAAATCAGGACCCGGCGCGCAAGGGAGCCGCGCAGGCCACGGGCGCGCAAAATAGCGCGCCGGCCAGCGCATTGCGCGCATCCCGGGAGGATTGCGCGCCGCGACTCAACTTTGCGCGCGGGCCTCTGAAATTTCGCGCAAGTCCTCCGGGCCCTCCGGAACGTGCCTCTGACTCCAAATATCACTTCGCTTTCCGCATCCGGAGCTTCGTTTGGGAACAACGGACTTTTCCGGCGTCTACAGACCTATAACAGGATCATGCGAAGCACATGGCACCAAAACTCTCCACTGAGTCTAGATCAAATCCATGAGATACGCCCTATATAAGGCAGTGTATAACTAGGTTGGTGAGGCCTATAAACACCCCCAACACAAAATATTCATCCATGATCCATCATTCATGGGAGTGCATGAGAAAACTTCTTGGAGTGGACAATAACATGAACAAAAAGGTCTTCCATTAGGTAAGATTGGAGGAATTACCTAAAGGATCCGACAACATGAATAGGTGCTTCATATGATCACTATATATATCACATGAAGGACTTATATCATGTCATCTAGATCTTGAGAAGGAGGTACCACATGTCGGTCGGGTCATGAAAAACCTAAAATAAGATAACACAGGAAAAACTGAGGAATATATACAATAAATATAGGAATAAAAGACTAAAAAAGATGGAAGGATAATGAAAATATATATTTAATGATCTTAATTCATTTCAAATGTCTCACAAGGATCACGTGGAAACACCGAGACATTCACTCAAGTCATGAAACATTCCCTCGACATTCCATTTGGATCATGTGATGTACTTTGGACATGTCAAAAAAATGTTTCGTAATGCCCCCTGATAATTCCACGCAAGTCTTGAAAAATCCTCTGGGATTTCCAACCAAATATTGTGATGAACTATAGAAATGTATCCCATGTTATGTGGCTACACCTGGTCATTTTAGATAGGTCTTGTGATGTTATTTGGACACATCAATCGGTTCTTATGATGTCACCAAGACATGTTAACCGGTTCATGAGGTTTCTTCCAGACTATTTTCCCATGTTATGAATAAACACCAGGACATGTAAATTGGTTCACATAACATCATTTTGACATGTCAGTTAGGTCATGAAATACCCTCCCAATATGTCATCCAAGCAGAACAATGTCCCTTGGACAAGCTAACATGGATCATGTGACACCCTCCAGACATGCCAACCTTGATCATGAGAAACCCTATATATGTGTCAGGTAAGTCATTTTACACCCCTAGATATATCATACTTGATTATGTGATTCCCTACAGATATTCCATTCATATTATGTGACATCCTTCAAAAAATTCAACTGGATCATGAGATTGACCTTAGATATGTTTGTTAAGAAAATTGGACATGTCCAGACATCCTTAGACATATTAGGAAGATAATCAGAACATGCTGGGTGGAAAATCAAGCCATGTCAAGTATATTTCTTAGAACATGATAACCTTGTCCAATGGATATATAAGGTAAACCTTAGTGTGTAATCCCTGATCACACTGAACTATTAAAACTATGTTTCTTTCTATAACCAGGATATGTAGGATGCCTTCCTAAGCCCCAATATCAAATGGGAATCCAACTTAGTGTAAGTCCTCCAATGTATATGAAATTCCAATTATTGTGAACTAATCTATTCCATGGAATTATCTTCCTTCCCAATCCACCAATGGATTGAGAAAAAAATTGAACTATGAGAACTCTAATTCTTGCTATAATCAGGATACGTAAGATTCCTCCCTATGGCTTGATCTACAAATCAAGCATCCTAAGGGTTGTACCAATGTATAAGTCCCACATCCATATGTATTGAGAATGATTACTTTCTATCCATTGTTTCTCACATCGAGCATGGATCACATGGGATTAGATATTTTTAATGATCTTATCATTCACATCATGAATCTCCAACAACCAGGGAAAAATCAGTGTGTAATATCTGATTAATGGAATTATATGACTACCCCCATACAAGGGAATCCACCTCAGGGAAAGTCCCAAGGGTGTGATTGAACTATGATGACTCCCATTCCTTACATATCTAAGATATATAGGACACCACCTTGAGACTTGAGATCAATACTTGGTTCCTATGTACCCTCATGTATGTCCTTTTCACATGACATTAAACTACATGGGTTTAATGAACTACATGAGTTTTGATTCCTAAAATAAGTGGGATATATAGGATGCCTCATAAAGGTTCAATCACATCCTTATAATATTAATCACCTCCCGGAATGGAAGTAAACTCTAGAGTGCCTGGATATATGGATTCAAAATAAAAGAATCCACCCACTAATGATAAATGGATGAATAACCTCATATACATACAAATGGAGTCATTAATAGATCCCCATTTTTACATGGAAGGATTCGGAACTTGATCATTTTGTTAGGGTAACCAGTCCCGTATCAAGATTAAGAAGATATTATCAAACATATATTAAATCTATAAGAGAGTCTCGGAGTAGGAAACAATTCACACCAAAAGGGTGTGATGAGACCAACCTTCCATCCTCCAGACCAATGTGAAGTGCCATTGGTTCTAAAAACTCAATCAATCATATGCATTTGGAAGGTAGGTCTATAGTCATTTATAGATTGGAGAACTATTGGGAGTTTCTATGAAAGATAAATATAAATGGTAAACCCTATGTGAATGATTTTAAAGACATTAACCCACCCTCACAATCAAACCATCATACAATTTTGTTCTTACCATGCATGTGATATTTCTAACAAAACAAAAATGGTGAACCCAATTTGAATCTCTCAAATAACAAAATGATCATTTTACCATGAATCGTTCCATTTTTTTACATATATTACGCAAAAAATGGTGACCCCAACATGAATATGTCAAATGATAAAAATGGTCGAATGGTTATATGTAACTGGGATTCTCATAAAATAATTCTAACCTCATTGTGACAAGTCCTCATGAGTAGAATGGATGGAACAAGAATAAGAAAGGGAATTATGTTACCCATGAATATCTGATTGAGCATGTATAATGCTTATGATGATGCACTGATCGGTAACCTTGTTCCTTGTTGTATTCATGACTACAGATACTACCCTTACAAACAATACTTGACCTGAGATCATCTCTTCATCTAGTAATCATTATGAAAAATCAGCTACAGTTACAACCCCTGTGGAATGCTGAACAACCTCACCTACACAACACCTTCAACATTGGGTGGAAAATTTAATGGTCTGGGAATACCATAGACATGATACAATCTTGACCCCTAAGGCTGCACATGAGTGTCTCCAAATGCTGAAACAAATGAGTCTACATCATCCAAATAAAGATGCAGAAAATCTGGTGGTGCTTGTTTCCATTTCCAATCGCTCTCAAATACTATCCATGAAGCATGAAAATCACCAACTTCAGTATATGATGAAGGTGGGATGAGGATTAAACTATGGTTCCCTTATAGTTTAGGAGTTTCTGAGGAGGGATCCTATCAACCACCGTCCCCAATGTCATCCCATCGGTGCCTCTCAATCGCATACTGAGGGAACCACCCAATACATTGTTAGGGTTGGTGTCCTGAGAACCAACTAGTTGTACTTTGATTACATGAATGTACACTTATTATATATTTTTCATTGTTCTACATGACTATAATATAATAATGTCCTGGAATATTTGTTACACTAATAAGGTCATGGCAGATCCTCGCTATGATGAGAACCTTGAAATGCTATAACAATATTCTTAAATAAAGTTCTACGGTTGGATGAAATACTATGATAGGACAAATAGTATACAGACCGTCATGTGCGAGTACTCATAATAAGACGAGACTCTCTCTCATGGAGTTCGTAATTGGTAATCTCCAAGATGGGATATTATAAGAACAAACCCGCTAGTAGTAATTCTGCATGTTTTGGTGTCATCGGACATTGCTATATGCGAGCATGTGTAATGGTCCTTAGACTGGAATATTATCACTAACTCATGTCATGACTCACACACTTATATTTTCTGATGAAAACCATCATGAAGACATTTGGTGGGAAGTAGGGTATGTTGGGTGCATCATGAATGACATGTTGTTAATGGATAAGTCGAGGAAGGATTTGTCCCTTCCATATTTATGGAAGTAGATATCTTGGTCCCTTTTATTGAAATAGAACTATCAAACAAATTCCATGGCCATGGTGACACGACGAGTTTATTTCTTGAATTCAAATAATGATAGATCAAGCATATAGGTTTATGATACTGCCATGAAACCTAATTGATGAGATATTGAGACAAAGGGATTAAATTACACAGTAAGCATTCATTTGAGGTGACACGTCAATGCAGCGTCAACTTATTTCTCTTGGGTGCCTTGACCCGTTACTAGACAGTAACCTTAGACTTTAGGCAAGCTCGCCTAATGCCAATGAGAAAGAGGCCTAGAAGGTCTCACACTAAGTGTATCCAAGTATCTCAAGTATAATAAAGATTATTCCCATACATGGTTTAATAATTATTCAAGGAAGCCTAAATCATTTTAATGATGGAGGGAGAAGGAAATGAAAAACAAGATATACACAATGTGTATTAATGATCACACGTCGTGTAGTTTTTCATGGAAAACAAGTACACGCTGTGTATTAATGATTACACACCATGTAGTTTTCATTTTGAAAAGGAAATGAAAAACAAGTATACACCATGTATTAATGATTACATGTTGTGTAGTTTTATGGAAAACAAGTACACGCCGTGTATTAATGATTACACGCCGTGTAGTTTTCCAGTCGGGATTTTGAGGATATAATATTGTTTTATTAAATGATATTTATTGTAATCAGTGTGGGTGCATGTCAAGGAATTAATTATTCGACATGGGGGTTTTCAATAAGATTCAATGAAATAAATAAAACGCGTAACACATTTATTTATTGTCATAACTCTACAACCTCAAACCTGATTATAAATATCCTCACAACCCAAACTCTTTTCCTACAAGAGAATCATTGTGCACAACAATTCTGGATAATTCTTTCAAGGACAAAAGAACCTCTTCCTCCAAGAATGCTCTCAAGATCGAGAGAGATCCACTTCTATCGGATCAAGACGATCTAAGGTGGACAACGCAAGAAAAGGTTTCTCCAAAATATCACTCGGAGACTCCTTTGGAGACATCCAGAGATATGAGGTGCACATGTGGATCACCAATAGAGGAAGTCTACACTTGGCTTCTGCGACGCAAAGAAGAATCACATCAGAACGTGATCAAGAATATCAACAAAGAGAGAACACCCAAAAAGGTATTTCTTGTCAATTAATTAAAGTAATTATAATCAAACTGTGATGATCCACTTTTGTGGTTCTGGGAACTTTCTTCTTCTTTGTCTATTTCTGTGAATCTATCCGTGGAGACTAGCGTTTATCATCGTATTGATCCCAGATTGATCATTGCTAATGACAAAAATCCAAGTGGGCACATCCACCCATGAGCTTCCATTGCACTTAGAACCTTCACACATTTCCACCTATAACACCTATAAATGGGCACCAAGGAAAACACTTTGGGTACATAAATCTTTGGATAACCTGGAGTGGGCTCATATCCCCGCATCCACTAATGAAGCCTACCATCATATTTAGGAGGTAGTTAGTGAGAAGGCTCATATTATTGCTCACTTAGAGAAACTTTGCAGGCATATTCCTACAACAAGAATGGGGGGGGGGGGGGTATTACCACCCCACATATGAATCCCATTGGAATATTCTAGAAGAAAAAGGAGGAAAAAAGTGTGTTCATATCCCTGCTTAAATAGAAGATATCTACTAGTATATATTAGAGACAAAAACTGTGCAGGATTACATTCCTATAAACAATTTTATAAAATATCACTAAATTCTAGAAACAGCTGAAGAACTCCACCGAAATATCCCGACACTAGTATAGATATAGGTATAAGTGCATACTCCTATCACTATAGCTAGGACAACACAACACTTTGATCTGTATGAACAAGTGGTTGCTCTAGAGTAAGAACACATTCTTTCTCCCGTCTAGGAGGATTATCAACATATTTCAGTAAAGGATGAGGCATAAGACTAGGATCATATTCCCATTACAATCAGGGATCACCAAGTGAGAGTGGAACATGACTCAGGACAAGCTCATATTACTATCAAAAATTACTAAGGATATATCCCAAAGGCCTAGGATCGAGCTCATATTCCCATTCTGGGTAGGGATCACCAAGTGAGAGCAGCACATGCCCTAGAACATGCTCATATCCCTATAAAAAATAACAAAGAGATATTAAAAAGGCCCAATATTGAGCTCATATTCCCATTATGGGGCTTACCAAGTGAGAGTGACACATGCCTCAGGACATGATTATATTCCTATCAGTGAAGATACTTGGCATATTCTAGTAGCTAAAAAATCTTGGATCATATCCCTAATTACTCCGATGAATGTGTCACACCCTGAACAAAATTATTATTTTATTTTACTATTTTATTGAAGTTGTTCCTTTTGGTTGAGGTTTTGGTTGAGGTACCAACTAGAAATTTTGAGTTTTTGAATTTTCAGGTGGTGTTTGGCCCTATTCATAGTTTGTGTGCACGATTTAAGGGGAAACCATGTGACTGGTTAAGGATGAGGGTATTTTTAGTTCAATTTCTTATTGAACAGTTTGAATTATATAGTTTGAGCATGGTTTGGTTCAAACCATGAAAGTACTAAGAGTAACTGTGCAGATTCCTTTTGGTTTTATGGTTAAGGAGCTTGAATTGTTCATGGTTAGGAGAAAAAATGTGAAAAGTGTGCTGAAGCCTCTAATTTTTTTGACATATGTGATCAACACAGTTGGCACATGGTTTCCCAAATCATACAGCCAAAAAATTTAGGTGTCCTCCTATTCCTATTAGAATGCACATGGTTGGAACATGATTTGAAAAATCATGTGGCCAAACTGTTCGAGTTTCCCAGATCTTTAAAAAGTTGTAAATTCTTATTCTAACCTCACTCCTTTTTACCTAAAATCAAACCCTCCTCTCCTTGGATCATTTTTCATGCATGATAGGGCTCCCAAATCCCTCTCCCTTTGGCTCTCCTCCCTCCATGGTTGCTTCTCCAAGCTTCTAGGTGAGTTTACTTTGGATTTTTGGTGCTTTTCCTTCTCTTTTCTTCACCTCTCTTGGTTCATTGGTTTTCCTTAGGTGGGTTATCTCTTGGCCGAACCCTAGAATCTAGGGTTGATGTTTTTCTTATATTTCTTTGATGCTAGGGAGTGCAGATCATTCCTCAAGCTTAGTTCTTCCTTCCCCAAAGGTTTTGTTGTGTGTGCACGTCATTGTGGTAGGTGTTTCCATCCATTTCTTTTTTTTATCATACCGTCTGATTCTTAAGCACTTATATTTAATTTCTTAATGTGTGATTTATGGATGTGATGTTTTTTTGAATTATTTTGGTGTTTTAATGTGGGAAATTTGGTGTAAAATGGGATTTCAAAGGATTTATATATATATATATGCCTATATATATACTTGTAAGATGTTTTATGAAATGTCAATTGGTCTTTTTAAAATTAAATTGGGTTCTTTGGATGTTGTGTTCCCTTGTTTATGTTTTGGAAACTTGGTTTGTTTATGAATTTTTTTTTTGTGTGTGGATTTTTGTGATTTTAATGGCTTGGTGCTTGTGTGAAGCTTGTTGATATTCATGGTGATACAAGTAGTGATTCTTTTAAATTGGTTTTTAGATGATTATATGGTTTGATAAAGGTATTACATTGGATGTGGTAATATCCAAAAGTTTATAGGGAGCACTTATGGATAAGAACATAAATGAAGATTGCCTCCTCAAGAAATTTTTATTTTAAACATTTGATATCAAAATACCTTTTCCATTTCTTAATTCACTTCCTTAAAAACTCATCCCTTTAAATAGTCCCTAAATGGTTCATTGGGTGTTAATGATCTCAAAAAAGGATTTCAAATTCATTTTACAATATATGTCCCATTTGGAATCTTAAAGCGTGGTTCAGTTTCAAAATGACGTAAAGGTCCATTTGGAACCTTTGAGCATGATGCATGTTTTTCTTGGTTTGGAAATGGAAATGGATTTGAAATGGAAAAGGGTCGGTTGGTAATTAATAATGTTTGGGATTTTTTTTTTGAAAAACATATGATGTGATGGCCTAGTTGGGTATTGTGAATGGCTTGTGTGAGATGGGAACCTCTATGGTGAATCCTCTGAGGGAAGGGTCATCGCATAGGTGGTGTCGGTGTTTGGGCTAGGAAAGAATGGTGGATGTGGGTTACTGGTTTGAGCCATGTATGTGAGGAACTCCCCATTCACCGTGTAATATTATCATGGGATTCCTAGGCATAAACTTGATGGTTGAGTGGTGGTTTCTTATCATGTAACACCCCGAGATTTTATGAGAAATATTCTTTTTAATTTTATTGATGTCTTGTGTTGTACGTTACAATAAAGGAGTCTTACACAAAACGCAACCCTAACTTGGCTTCATTACACGCAATCACGACCTTCCTCGATAGCGTGTGTAGTACGCAATACCGAGTTTCACTAACCGAGATATTATTATAATATTATTATGAACTTGCCGTTATGAATAGTAATACCCACTTTTTGAAATTTTATAAATTTTATCTTTCAAAATGGACTTCATTTTTGGATTTTTAATATCGAAATTAGCTTAGGGTGAAATTTTGGTACTTTTCGGATAACTTTCATATTCTGATGAATAGTGAAAATTAATAAATTTTAATTAAAAACAACTTTTTTAATCAGAATAATTAATAGTGATAAATTATTAATTTGAGTGGTTTTAAAGTATATTTAGAATATATTTTTACAATTTAATACAATGTTGGTCATTGGATGTAATTTCACATTTAAACCAGACATAAACAAGTGTCAATCTTTTGATAGTTATTATCTCTTAAGAACACACTATTTGTTTTGACGACAGGAACTAATTTTTAAATTAATTAATGAAACTGATATGTTTTGAATTTGGTAAAATAGAAATAATTTTTGAATTCATAATATCAAATATAGCTTAGGCCTAATTTTTGGTATTTTTCTGGAAACTTTCATTTTTTGATGAATAGTGAAACCACTAAGTGGTAGTTAAAAAAAACTGAATTTTTTCATAAAACTTAATTTTACCGCTTCTGTGAGTGGAATTTTGAAAATCCGAGAGACACGGTTAATATCAAGGACTAAAATGTGGTTCAATGAGATGAAAATAATTTTTGATGAATAGTAACTTTTTACTTTTTTTTACCACGGTTAAAAGTAAATAGGATAATTAATGGTAAAAATGATATTATTATTACCCTAAAACATGTCCTAATTCTATTAGATAAGTGTAATTCGGAAAAAAAAACCTTAGGAATAAAATATGACCATTTAGGCCCACTTGGATTAGATTAGGACTTTTATTATTAATTTATTTAAAGAAGGGTTAAAATAGTTAAAATCAAAGTTTAATAAATAAATAATTTTTAATATAGGGTTATACATAAGATAAATTCGACTATAAATATTCATTAGAAAGATAAAACTATTTCCTACATAATAGTATTTTATTTATAATTTTTAGACTTAAAATAATTTAATTTATTTATGAAACAATTATGATGCAGTAATTATCTTATTAATGAAATATTGACATAATTGATGTTATAAATACCAAAATAAATGTAATTTGAGACGTTTTATGAATTAAAATAATTTTCTATGTTAATATGACATGTTAGTATTGATTTAATTAACTTTTTTGAACTAATCATTCTGTTATGAGTTTCACAAAAATCAATTACCAAATAGTGTCAAAATTGACATAAAATAGTTTTTAAAACAAATATTATATTAAAAATTGTTATTATATTCCTAAAAATCTAAGGTTCGTCCAATATACTTATATCATGATAGGTGTATCATTAATGGACCACTTGGGGGTCTCTTGTATGTATATGGTAAGTTTATTAACTATATAATATAAAAATACAAAGTGACATGGTAAATGTCAATCTAATTAACTAAGAGTTAAAACTAAAAGTTAAGGTTAATATAATGACCTAAACTTGTCTAAATTATACTGGATGAGAGTATTTCGACCTATCCCTACCTTAGCTTAGAAATAAATCAATTTGAAGTTATTAAAAACCGAATATGACTTTATAATAAAATAATATTTTTAGTTATTCCAAAGGTGCCCCTCTCCTCCCTTATAAAAGGGCACCTCCTCCATCTCTTCCACACACCACTTTGAGCCTTCAGGCTTGGATAAACCCTATAAAATTCTCTTATCCACTTCCCTAGAAACATCCTAGAGGTCCTGGTCGTCTTCAAAGACCAATTTTAGTGCCCTAAGAGGAGGTCTCAAAGAGACGCTTCAAAGAAGAGGTAATGTCCGTTACCGATTCTCTCACCTTTATTTCTTCTTCCACTTCTTCTTCTTATGTTGTTTAATTATGAAGTAATAACATCAGTATAACTAATATACTTATATGTTATTATAATTATGAAACAACCCTATTTCACCATCTATCCATCCTACGGAAAACAAAATCACCGCGCGTGCGTACGTACGGAATACCGTCTCCACGCCGTGGTGTAATCTATTTTCCACCACCAACTTACTTGGATGGGTATAATGGTGTAAATAATAACTATATATGATTATTGTAAAGTGATATTGATCCTGTAATAGTATACATACACTCCAATAAAATTCCACGATCATGGGAACGATATAATCGCTCGTGCGTACGTACGGAATACCGTCTCCACGACACGATGATATTCATTATCAATGATTAACCATTGATAAATGATTATAAAGTATATATAATAAGTAATCATGAAATATATGACATAATAATGATACTGGATTTATGTATATATATATGTATGTCATCCAATGAATTCCATTCAATGAGGAAACGAAAACAACGTTCATGCGTACGTACGACCTACCGTCTCCATGAACGGTGTATTTATTTCCATTTATCGATCTATTATATATATGTATATTATGAATATATATTATATATAAATCATGTTTTATATTCTGGAATTAAGTAATCATGATCTAAGTAATCATATGAATAATTACAAGTCAAAACACAGACGACAAATGAAACGATTTTACTCAAAACACTCTTTAACATGGAATTTACAAAAGCATGGGTAATATAAAGTCATAAGTGAACCATATATGATATAATAACAATGAATATGATTCTATAATAAGTAAATGACATTATTTAAATCATTATACAAGATTTTCAGATACGTACGAAGCATATCAGACCTAAGGTAAGGGATAATTTTTCAAATCTCATTTTTATCCGAGATTTCTTATTCGTAAGTATTTACTGGGGGTTATTGCTATCATCCATGTCCATGTTTTATAAAAGTTTATTCTTGTATTTTTAAAGTCCTTTTTACCCATTTTGACTTTTACCCCATGGTATGGAAGGAATCTTTCTTTTATTTACCCTATAAGGTACTTTTTGACTTTTCCGACAAAAGTACGAGAAGAATATTTTTTTAACTTATACGGCATGAAAATATTTTTACAGTTTTATAAAGCCATATTTTCATGAAGCTTCCTCCAAAATATTTCATGAATATTTTCAACAAAATCCCTTTCTTTTAAAATTTCATGACATTTTCTGAAAAGAAAATTATTTTGAAGAAAAAAGGATATTTTCCTCAAGAATTCATTTCATGTGTTTTATCAAAACCATTTTCTATCTAAGATGACATTATTTTCATATGTGTATGTTTCCAGTATAATGTCTCTATGATGTACATGGTTTCACTTTTATTATTATGAAATGATATCCATTTCTTTTATATGGATTATGTGATGATGTGATGATGTTTATGAAACCCATTTTATTTATTGGGTTATTATGAATGATGTATGTTTATTTTGTAGCACAAGTAAGAATGATTTCATTATGAGATTGGTGGGACCTATATATCCCTCCAATGCATTGGGTAAAGATTTATATCTCATGAGATATACATGGATAGAACGGTAAGTTAATCTGGTTCAGTGTTACAGGACTGAAACGAGGAGTGAACTCGATTCAGAAAGGGACTTTGTCCACTAAGATGGTCTTGGCAGCAATGCCTTGGCTACTATGGAAATCATTACATGTGCTTAATGGATGCCACAATTACGTGTTTTATTCCCATTCTATGTTATCATTATTTATGTTCCATTATGATCTATGCCTTATCTACTTCCATGTTTTAAGTCGTTGCTCAAGATTTTGATGTTTAAACATTATGTTCATGTTTTTAGGTTCAAATGTGTATGGTATGTTTTATTTTATCCATGCTTACCCTTACTGAGAATTTGAGCTCACCCTTTTTATGTTTTATTTTCCCCCAGGATTAAAAGAAAGGTTTTAGGTAAGGAAACAAAAAGTGGAAGATCTTTATGGGAGATGTTGAAGATCTTTCACCACGATTAGAAGATTACGTTCCAAGTTTCCAAAGACAATAAACTATTACGGTCCTTGTGTGTATGTTTTTGTTATGTATTATGCATTCTGCAAAAGTAATGTAATATCTATGTACGTCAAGATTTGGGTATCTATTGTTGGTATCAGAGGAAAGGTTTAGTCAACCTTTGGAAACTAGGATGTGGAAACGTTAGTGAGATCCCTAGAGATATTTCTAAGGTATGTCTAGGGATGTCCCTAAGGATAAGTATACGTATAGGATATAGTCCTAGAACTACGGTAACGATCTTAGAATTTAACCTAAGATGATAGATATTGAGGGAACTCTCCCTTTACTATGTTGTTTTCCCTAGCATGATTTTTGCCTCTCACACTATTCTTTTTGAGTTTTAGAAAATGGCTGGAAACAGGAAGATTCATGATAATGGAGGATATGATAGACAATGGAATGATATTATTCATGAGAAACCAAATGAAACGGGATCTGGAAGTCCAAACATCGTTATTATGCCTAATCATCAATCTCATAATATGATCAATAATCTCAACTTTGGTAAGTTTCCCGACTCAGATAATAAGAGAAAGATGGAGTTTCATGATGATCATAGAGGAAAGAAAGTTCAATTTCCCTCATGTAAATCATGTGGAAAGAGGCATCAAGGAGATTGTTTCAAAGGAACTGGAAGATTCTTTGGGTGTGGAAAAGAAGGACACAAATCCAGTAAGTGCAAAGGAAAAGGTTCAGTTAACACCATGTACAAGGATAATGGTATTGCTACGATATCAACAATGATTAGATGTTTTAAATGTGGAATGTACGGGCATTATACAAACCAATTCCCTAATGGAAAATCTCATGAAGAGAATCAGCTTGGTCATATGGGTAGTATTTATATGGATGATGATGAGGAGACTACAAATGATATATGAGCTGAAAGAAGTGTTGAAGCTCAGTCAGTTGTTTTAGAAGGTAGTGGAATGATTGTATGTTTATCGAGAGTTATGTTGTATAGTTAATGGTACTATGGAATAAAGAATCATCTAAGGATTGTTACACTATTGTTTTTCCTAAAAGTATTTGAACGTATATGTTGAATGGTACCAGTAACCATGGATGGTTATTCAGATATTTTTTTAAAGTAGATGATATGCACATAATGAAGGAATAAGAAGATAATGAGATGTTTGATTGTATTCATGAGCTCATGATTGATATAAGGACTAAGTGATATCATGGTTTGAGTATATATAATTTTGAGGATTTTGTTATGTGGAATGTGTTAACTTTTAACTGCATTCATGTTTTCACTAAGGTTCAATGGGTATTAATTTTTCAAGAGAATACATGATTAAGGCCTTCGAATGTTTGGAATGTGACCAATAAGACATATCTTATGATATATGGGGATCAATGATGGTATTAAATCTCTGGTAATCGTTTTCACTATATTATGAGAGTGGACTGCAGTATTATGGATAAGACTAAAGATTGGAATGGATTATGTTGGACATAAGTTTGTATTGTTTAAGGATAGAAGTTTTTTCTATATTATTGATGGGATGTTATAGTAATATAGTTTTAGAAAAAGGACAACCTGCAGGACGGGTGACAGCCCATCGCGTCGGACAAGGCTATGGGAATCGAACCCACAACCGAAGTGCGACTGGCCTTTATCGCCTACCACTGGCCTACAGGAAGTCTCTGGTTAGTAGAAACTAGTTGTATTTTATTAGGCGGTATGATATATTAAGTATAAGTTCATTTTTGGAACTATATACGATTAATCTAACCATAAGATGGGCTTATAACTTTTGCTAACCTTTTGTTTGAAACAGATGGAATGACCCATAATTCTATCACATGATCTGCTAACACATCACGAATAACAAATTCAACTTCATTTCTTTAAGGGATGAAGTGGAAATTGTTCAAATCACGAACAACACTGAGATTGTACCAAAATCATGTAAGTATTTCTTTTAATTCATCAACTTTAGGGAAATGATCTTAAAAACCAAAAATGTTGTCCTAGTTCCCTTATATCCAATGAATCAGATGGTACCTTAGATCATCACAAATCTATAGCTTCGTGATTTTTGGCTTTTTCATATCCATGTTCTCTACCACTCTCCATCAGAACATGATGGTTAGGTTTCTCTTCCATATCCATATTTTCACCTATGTTCTCCTATGTGGAAACCCAGTGATTAGTTAATTTGGGTAACCGTTATGTTTCATACTTTAGTTTTTAAAGATTGGTTTTGGAATTCCTTTTTACGATGTGGGTTTCTATTAAAGAAAATTTTGAGTAGTAAACCATATATAAACCCCAACGAATTTCGAGGGCGAAATTCATTTTAAGTGGGGTAGAATGTAACACCCCGAGATTTTATGAGAAATATTCTTTTTAATTTTATTAATGTCTTGTGTTGTATGTTACAACAAAGGAGTCTTGCACAAAACTCAACCCTAACTTGGCTGCATTACACGCAATCACGACCTTCCTCGATAGCGTGTGTAGTACGCAATACCGAGTTTCACTAAACGAGATATTATTATAATATTATTATGAACTAGCCGTTATGAATAGTAATACCCACTTTTTGAAATTTTATAAATTTTATCTTTCAAAATGGACTTCATTTTTGGATTTGGAATATCGAAATTAGCTTAGGGTTAAATTTTGGTACTTTTCGGATAACTTTCATATTCTGATGAATAGTGAAAATTACTAAATTTAAATTAAAAACAACTTTTTTAATCGGAATAATTAATAGTGATAAATTATTAATTTGAGTGGTTTTAAAGTATATTTAGAATAATTTTTTACAATTTAATACAATGTTGGTCATTGGATGTAATTTCACATTTAAACCAGATATAAACAAGTGTCAATCTTTTGATAGTTATTATCTCTTAAGAACACGCTATTTGTTTTGACGACAGGAACTAATTTTTAAATTAATTAATGCAAATTATATGTTTTGAATTTGGTAAAATAGAAATCATTTTTGAATTCATAATATCAAATACAGCTTATTCCTAATTTTTGGTATTTTTCTGGAAACTTTCATTTTTTGATGAATAGTGAAACTATTAAGTGGTAGTTAAAAAAAACTGAATTTTTTCATAAAACTTAATTTTACTGCTTCTGTGAGTGGAATTTCAAAAATCCGAGAGACACGGTTAATATCAAGTACTAAAATTTGGTTCAATGAGATGAAAATAATTTTTGGTGAATAGTAACTTTTTACTTTTTTTTACCACGGTTAAAAGTAAATAGGGTAATTAAGGGTAAAAATGATATTATTATTACCCTAACACATGTACTAATTCTATTGGATAAGTGTAATTCGGCCAAAAAAACCTTAGGAATAAAATATGACCATTTAGGCCCACTTGGATTAGATTAAGACTTTTATTATTAATTTATTTAAAGAAGGGTTAAAATAGTTAAAATCAAAGTTTAATAACTAAATAATTTTTAATATAGGGTTATACATAAGATAAATTCGACTATAAATATACATTATAAATATAAATAGGTTTCCTACATAATGGTATTTTATTTATAATTTTTAGACTTAAAATAATTTAATTTATTTATGAAACAATTATGATGCAGTAATTATCTTATTAATGAAATATTGACATAATTGATGTTATAAATACCCAAATAAATGTAATTTGAGACTTTTTATGAATTAAAATAATTTTATATGTTAATATGACATGTTAGTATTGATTTAATTAACTTTTTTTTCGAACTAATCATTCTGTTATGATTTTCACAAAAATCAATTACCAAATAGTGTCAAAATTGACATAAAATAGTTTTTAAAACAAATATTATATTACAAATTGTTATTATATTCCTAAAAATATAAGGTTCGGCCAATATAATTATATCATGATAGGTGTATCATTAATGGACCACTTTGGGGTCTCTTGGATGTATATGGTAAGTTTATTAACTATATAATATAAAAATAAAAAGTGACATGGTAAATGTCAATCTAATTAACTAAGAGTTAAAACTAAAAGTTAAGGTTAATATAATGACCTAAACTTGTCTAAATTCTATTGGATAAGAGTATTTCTACCTATAACCACCTTATCTTCTAAATAAATCAATTTGGAGCTATTAAAAACTGAATATGACTTTATAATAAAATAATAATTTTAGTTATTCCAAAGGTGCCCCTATCCTCCCTTATAAAAGGGCACCTCCTCCCTCTCTTCCACACACCACTTTGAGCCTTCAAGCTCGGATAAACCCTGTCAAATTCTCTTCTCCAATTCCCTAGAAACATCCTAGAGGTCCTGGTCTTCTTCAAAGACCAATTTTAGTGCCCTAAGAGGAGGTCTCAAAGAGGCGCTTCAAAGAAGAGGTAATGTCCGTTACCGATTATTTCACCTTTATTTCTTCTTCCACTTCTTCTTCTTATGTTGTTTAATTATGAAGTAATAACATCAGTATAAATCATATACTGATATGTTATTATAAGTATGAAACAACCCTATTTCACCATCTATCCATCCTACGGAAAACGAAATCACCGCGCGTGCGTACGTACAGAATACCGTCTCCACACCGTGGTGTAATCTATTTTTCCACCACCACCTTACTTGGATGGGTATAATGGTGTAAATAATAACTATATATGATTATTTTAAAGTGATATTTATTCCGTAATAGTATACATACACTCCAATAAAATTCCACGATCATGGGAACGATATCATCGCTCGTGCGTACGTACGGAATACCGTCTTCACGACGCGATGAGATTCATTCTCAATGATTAACCATTCATAAATGATTATAAAGTATATATAATAAGTAATCATGAAATATATGACATAATAATGATACTGGATTTATGTATATATATATGTATGTCATCCAATCAATTCCATTCAATGAGGAAACGAAAACAACGTTCATGCGTACGTACGGCCTACCGTCTCCATGAACGGTGTATTTATTTCCATTTATAGATATATTATATATATGTATATTATGAATATATATTATATATAAATCATGTTTTATATTCTGGAATTAAGTAATCATGATCTAAGTAATCATATGAATAATTACAAGTCAAAACACGGACGACAAATGAAACGATTTTACCCGAAACGCTCTTTAACATGGAATTTACAAAAGAAAGGATAATATAAAGTCATAAGTGAACCATATATGATATCATAAAAATGAATATGATTCTGTAATAAGTCAATTACATTATTTAAATCATTATACAGGAGGTTCGGATACGCACGAAGCATATCAGACCTAAGGTAAGGGATAATTTTTCAAATCTCATTTTTATCCGAGATTGCTTATTCGTATGTATTTACTGGGGGTTATTGCTATAGTCTATGTCCATGTTTTATAAAAGTTTATTTATGTATTTTTAAATTCCTTTTTACCGATTTTGACTTTTACCCCATGGTATGGAAGGAATCTTTCTTTTATTTACCCTACAAGGTACTTTTTTGACTTTTCCGACAAAAGTATGAGAAGAATGTTTTTTTAACTTATACGGCATGAAAAGATTTTTACGGTTTTATAAAGCCATATTTTCATGAAGCTTCCTCCAAAATATTTCATGACTATTTTCAACAAAATCCTTTTCTTTTAAAATTGCATGACATTTTGTGAAAAGAAAATTATTTTGAAGAAAAAAGGATATTTTCCTCAAGAATTCATTTCAAGTGTTTTATCAAAACCATTTTCTATCTAAGATGACATTATTTTCATATGTGTATGTTTCCAGTATAATGTCTCTATGATGTACATGGTTTCTCTTTTCTTATTATGAAATGATATCCATTTCTTTTATATGGATTATGTGATGATGTTTATGAAACCCATTTTATTTATTGGGTTATTATGAATGATGTATGTTTATTTTGTGGCACAAGTAAGAATGATTTCATTATGAGATGGGTGGGACCTATATCTCCCTCCAATGCATTGGGTAAAGATTTATATCTCATGAGATAGACATGGCTGGAACGGTAAGTTAATTCGGTTCAGTGTTACAGGACTGAAACGAGGAGTGAACTCGATTCAGAAAGGGACTTTGTCCACTAAGATGGTCTTGGAAGCAATGCCTTGGCTACTATGGAAATCATTACATGTGCTTAATGGATGCCACAATTACATGTTTTATTCCCATTCTATGTTATCATTATTTATGTTCCATTATGATCTATGCCTTATCTACTTCCATGTTTTAAGTCGTTGCTCAAGATTTTGATGTTTAAAAATTATGTTCATGTTTTTAGGTTCAAATGTGTATGGTATGTTTTATTTTATCCATGCTTACCCTTACTAAGCATTTAATCTCACCATTTTTATGTTTTATTTTCCCCCAGGATTAAAATAAAGGTTTTAGGTAAGGAAACAAAAAGTGGAAGATCTTTATGGGAGATGTTGAAGATCTTTCACCACGATTAGAAGATTACGTTCCAAGTTTCCAAAGACACTAAACTATTACGGTCCTTGTGTGTCTATTTTTGTTATGTATTATGTATTCCGCAAAAGTGATGTAATATCTATGTACATCAAGCTTCGGGTCTCTACATATCAACCCTGATTAGATGGGTTGGTACTCCCTAGATTTCCTGAGAGGCCAGGTTGGACATGCCACCATATTGGCTAGTTTAGAGTGGCCAATAAGTTATTGAATATGGTGTGGAACCATATTCTAGTAGGTGAGTCTGATCTGAGTATGTATAGGGATTTATTCTAGATATGTTTAGAAAATTCCATTGATTACTATCTATATGTTCTATTTTATTTTCATGCTCTTATTTTACCTATGCTATTAGCTTGTTCCGACTTGATTGGTTTCCATTGTTTTCGTCATTTCCCTTTCAATAATTTGGTATGTATTCTCTTATGTATTTTTTTTTGAACTTGGTTTTTGGATCAAAAAACTATTTTAAAAGAAAATATATGTGTGTTGTTTCTAAAAATGGTTTTCTAGAAATATGTGTTTGGATTTTTGTAATGATAAAAACCTATTTTATAATTTTATATCAAACCAGTGTTTGTGGACTGTACTGAGGAAGGAAATGTATGGACTCTATAGTGATTACCTACTGATCTGGTTATACTCACACCCTACTTGTTCCACTCAGCGTCGGTGTACCTAAGTTGTTTTACAGGTTTAGGTTTTTAGTTCGATTATGCCTTTGGAGATGGTTGGTCTTGTGGTTGGTGGTGACCAAGAGGTCACATGGGGATCAAGTTGTTTTTGGTTTTTTTTTTTAGTTTCAGTTTTATTTATCCATTATTTTATTTGGATTAGTTTTATATTTCTGGATATTCAGTTATTATTGGTTACGCTAAATGCTTTGTTTTAGTTATCTGATTCTGGTTTTTTATTTGGATAAATCATTCCCATTGTGATATATTTGATGCATGATTCTAGACATCAGCCTGGGAGGATTTGGAATGCATCTGAGGCCATGTCTTTGATCGGGTTAGGTGTCTGGTTGGATGGAAGCCTAGCCCGATTCATGAAAAAATTGTATCATATGATCCCTTTTTTATTTGGGGAATCAGGTCATTTTGATATTAGGACTATTATGAATCAAGAGGTAGGTGTGAGAAGGATATCATGGACCCTTTCACATCTTTATCCTTGAGTTTCTAGGGTTAGTTTAGGATTGAGTCTTTGTTTTGGTTTTTGGATGTGTGGATAGGGCATGAAAATGGATGTGAGCTAGTGCAACATAGCTGTCTTACATGGAGTGGAAACCAATGTGGGACCAGATGCATAACTCAAGTTATTCCGTGTAATTTATGTTTGTTTGGGGTATGGTCCACCAAACCATGTGATATATTATTGCATCATTGCTAGTTCCATATTTTGAGTGTTCAATGTGAGTTTTGTGTTTTTTTGGATTTGGCTAATGTGCATGGATTCTGAAATGGAAAATGGTTTTTGAAAAGAGGCCTTTGAAAGGAAAATGGTTTTCTGGGTTGGTTTTGAAAACATGTTTTGGCATTTGGAATGTGGCCTTGGGGACAAGTGGGTTTGAAAGTGAGCTAGAAATGGTGGTTTTGAAAAAGGAAATTTGGTGTGGTTTTTAATATTTGTCTTGTGAGCTAGTTTTTATTTTTGGATTGGGGTGTTTTTTTTGTTGAGGTTTGATTGGATATTGGTTTGGGTTTTTTGTTTTGATGTTTCTCAAAGTATACCTCCCATAAATGTCCCTAAGGTTTCCTGTGAGTTCTTCTCAGCTATCAGCCCTACCCAGACTCTGAGTGGGTTTTAATAGTCAAGTTATTCTTAGTTTTTACCCATAATATGTGGTGATTGGGGTCGATTTGAAGATATGGAGTGTCTTAAGAAAGTCAAAAGTGTCTTCAAGTTGTTGGGAACTCTTGAAGTTGTGAAAGTGCATTCCATTTTGGGTTTATTTGGAGGTCTGGATTTGGATTAGTGGAAGGTGATCATCCCACCATTGTTGAAAATTAGGATGTAATAGGAGGTGATTAAGAACAATTTCGTCCAATGGTTTTTACCCAAGGAGGTGAAGGTGAGGAAAGTGACAGAGCTTTTGGGTGTCCAATAAGGCCAGTGGATGGTGAAGGCCTATGTTGATCGCTTCAAGTATTCAGTTCCCTTTTATATAGAGACAGATTCAAATAATCATTTGAAGGATCCACTTTTTGTATGGTGTCTTCATTCAGATATTAAAGATTTAGTTATCTCAATCAGTGAAACTCAGTTAGAAATATTTGTGGAAGATGAATTTATAGCCAAGTTGATTTTTGTGGTGCAGTCGGTGGTAGTTGGTGATTGTGAAGGTTTCCCATCTAGTGGGAGGTGTATGCTAGAGGAACCTATTCCTGAGGGGTCTTCTTTGTCAGTTAAGACTTCTTGTTCATCAATCCCTTTTCTTGTGTGCTTACAGTGCAGATGATTTGGGCATTCATAGCTGTCTTATCATAATTAGATGAAGGCATGTCATTTTTGTGGCTGTTTGGGACACTTGGAAAAATTATACAATAGGAGTTTCTAGAATAGGAAGTCTTGTTCAGAGGATGTTAGTTCCTGACTATAGGGACGTATATGCTTTAGACATCAGGGATCCAACCATAGGACCCTGAGTTAATCTCTTCACATAGTTAGGATTTTTGTGGTATGGGGGAGTTTGTAGCCCATATTTTATCTCTAATGTGGTAGTGGGGATGGTTTTGGTTCATTGTTGTAGTTTCATTTTCTGTTGTAATTACCTCTTTGTTGTAAAATAATATTAGGGTTTCTATTTCCTTTTAGTCCTGTGGTGGTTTTTATTAGATATGGATCTTTGAATGGATAGTCTTTCATGATTTGGTTTTGGTTTCTCTTTCTTTAGAGATTCTTGAGCCTTGTGAAATTTATGAATTGTGGTTTGATTCCCCACTTGGTTTGGATTTTCTATCATTGGAACCCCTGTGGTTGGGGTTGATATGTGTTGGAAGTTCCTGAGGATAGTTCATGTTAGAAGTTCCCATGTTGGTGTCGAGGTGTTAGTTGGGTTCTTTTGGTGGGGATAACCCCTTCCCTTTTCTTCCTTCATAATCCTTACCACTGTGTTTCTCTCTTGATCTAGTTGAGTGTGAATTGTGAAGTTAAAATGTCACCTCGAGGTTCATGGTTTCATTCAGCTTTGTTCAGGTTTTAGATTTAGTTTTGTTTATCATTTGGATGGGTGAATTTTTGGGGGAAGAAAGTGTTTGTAGTGGGGAGAATTGTCACCCCCTAACCATGGTTCTTATTTTATTTTACTTTTTTCTTGAATTTGGTTCTTTTTGTTGAGGTTTTAGTTGAGGTCCTGAATTTAAATTTTTAGTTTTGGAGTTTCTGGGTGGTGTTTGGCCCTATGAATGGTTTGTATACACGGTTTGAGGGGAAACCATGAAACTACTTAAGTCTAGGGGAATTTTCCATCCAATTTATTCTTAAATAGTTTGACTTTAATGGTTTGATCATGGTTTTTTCCAAACCATGTGAGTCCTAGGAGTAACTATGAAACTTCTTTTTGGTATCTGAGATAAGGCACACAACTTGTGCATGGTTAGGAGAAACTATGTGAAAAGAATGCATGAGAATTTTTAATTTTTGAAAGAGGTGATCAGTATGGTTGGCACAGGGTTTCACAAACCGTGTACCCAAACCATGCGGATGACCTCCTCATCCGGTGAGGGTGCACACAGTTGACACACGACTTGGAAAATCATGCGGCCTAACCATGCGAGTTGCCCAGATCTTTAAAAACTTTTAAATTCCTATTCTACCCTCCCTAATTCTTATTCCAAATCGATCCATACTCCCCTTGTATCATTTTTGTCCCATGAGAGGGTTCCTAAACCCCTCTCCCTTTGTCTCTCCTCCCTCCATGGTTTCTCCTCCAAGCTTCTAGGTGAGTTTCCTTTGGATTTTTTGTGATTTTCCTTCACTTTTTTCCTCCTCTATTAGTTATTTGGTTTTAATTGGGTGGGTTATCTCTTAGATGAACCCTATAATCTAGGGTTTATGTGTGTCTTTTGTATCTTTGATGTTAGGTTATGCAAAACATTTCTCAGGATTAGTTCTTCCTTCCCTGAAGGTTTCATTGCATGCAGATGTTGTTGAGGTAGGTGTTTCCATACATTTTCTTTCCGTAGCATGTAATGTGTTTCTTGAGAAATTATAATTATTTTCTAAATGTTTTATTTATGTTTTTGATTCATTGTGTGAATTATGGTGGTGTTTTCAGGTGGAAAATTTAGTGTAAAGTGGGATTTTAAAGGATTTATATATATATGCCTATGTATATATTCATGTAAAGTGTTTGATGAAATTTCAATTGGTCTTTTTAAAATTAAATTGTGGTTTTGGGTGGTGTTTTATGTTGTTTATGTTTTGGTAACTTGGTTTGTTTATGAATTGGGTGTTGTGTGTGGATTTTGGTGATTTTTATGGCTTGGTTCTTATGTGAAATTTATTGAGAATTGTGGTGATGCAAGTGGTAATTATTTTAAATTGGGTTTTTGATGATTCAATGGTTTTATAAAGGTATTCTATTGGATGTGGTAATATCCATAGGTTCTTGGGGTGTAACTATAGATAGGCACATAAATGAATATGGCCTCATACAGAAATTTTCATTTTAAATCTTAGATTTGAAAACACCTTTCCTCTTTATCTTTTCTCTTCCTTAAAACCTGCTCCCTTTAAATGGTCCCTAAATGGTTCTTTGGTTCCTAATTATCTCAAATAATGTTTTCAAATAAATTTTACAAAGTCTGGATGGTTTGGCATCTTAAATTGTGGTTCAATTTCAAAATGAGTTAAATGACCATTTGGCACTTTTGAGTATGATTCATGTTTTGATTTGGTTTGGAAATGGATTTGGATTTGAAATGGAAATGGGATGGTTGGTATTTTATAATGTTTGGGAAAGTTGTTTTTAGACTTTTATGATGTGATGACCTAGTTGTATCTTGTGAATGGCTTGTGTGAGACATGCACCTCTATGGTGGATACTCCGAGGAGAGGGTCATTACATAGGTGGCATCAATGTTTGGGATATGCAAGCATTGTGATTGTGGGTTACTAGTTTGAGAAACACATGTGAGGACCTCCCGATTCACTGAGTACTATTATCATGGGATTCCTAGGAATCATCTTGAGGGTCGAGTGATGGTTGCTTATCAACCTCGATTAGATGGGTTGGTACCCCTATATTTGTTGAGAGGCATGGTGGGACATTCCACTAGATCAGATAGTTTAGATATTTCATTTGGTTATTGACTATAAAGCTGTATCATATGCTGACAGGTGAGTCCAAACTGAGTATATTCAGGGATTGTTTCTATAGATGATTAGAAAATGACCATGATTACTATATGTATGTTCTATTTTATTTTTTGGCACTTATTTTACCAACACTGTTAGATCGTACTTACTTGTTTGGTTTATTTTATTTTTAGAATATCCCTTTTTATCATTTGGTATAGATTCTCTTCCTTCTTTTGGTTTTTGTAAACTAGGTTTTTGGATCACAAAACAATTTTAAAATAAAATTTGATTCTTTTTTTTTAAAAGTGGGTTCCTAGAAAGGTGTGTTTGGATTTTTGAAATGATAAAAAACTATTTTCTAATTGTATTTCAAACTAGTGTTTGTGTACTATACCTTGGAAGGAAATGTATGGACTCTATGGTGCTTACCTACTAAGCTATTTATGATCATACCCAACTTGTGCCACTCAGAATCGATAGACCCAATTTGTTTTGTAGGTTAATGTTTTTGGTTTAGTTATGAATTTAGAGAAGGTTGGTCTTGTGGTTGGTGGTGACTAAGAGATCATGTGAAGATCAAGTTGTTTCTGGTTTGTCTTTAGTTTTGTTTTTTGTTTTTGTTTTATTTAGTCATTGTTGTATTTAGATTAGTTTTGTATTTCTGGATATTCAATTATTATTTGTTATTATGTGTGATCTATTTTATTTATTTGATCCTAATATTTTATTGGGATAAATCATTCCTACTGTGATATATTTAATTTCTAACTCTATTTTCCATCCCAGGATGATAGATAATACCCCTTGGGCCTTATCTCGGACTGGGTTAGGTGTTGGGTCAGATGGAAGCCTAGCCTGATTCATGACAGAGTGACAACACCAGTATTCTTAAGAATCTATATAGGAGGATGATCATATCCCTTATCCCATTACAGAGTTTCTTCATCATATTTCAATGGGGAATGCATATTTTAAATGAGCTCATATTCCCACTTCATCCAAGGTTGATCAGGATATTCCAACAACCACCTGTAGGAAGGCTCATTCTTATTGATAATGAAGAATATCATTAGAATACTTCTGTAGATTCTCATTAATGGGATCATACTCCCACAACACCAGATAGTTATCAACATATTATAACAGTCATTATACAAAATGATCATATCCCTGCACAATCCCAAAAGGCAAGTCAGCATATTCCAGACAAGATGTAGAATGGGGCTCATATCCCTAAGTTTTTCAATGCTAGTGTCCTTGAGGTTGTTAGAGACACATTATTAACACCCCAAGGGTCCACCAACTCTTCAAATGAATAATAATGGGATCATTTATATGATATTTCTCTTCATGGAAGTGTGGAGATGGGTCACGTGGACTCTACTCCTGACATTCACTGTGGTCAACCTCCCCACAGTGATATCTCCCACAGACAAGGAAATCCTCCCCTTTCCCGAACACCTCCATATAAAGTGGTGCTCAAAACTTAGAAGCCTTCATATAGAGAGGTGATGGAAACACTTAGGCCAAACATATCTAGTTCCCCATCAACTTCCAGCAAAACTCCACTATAGTTAGAATGCAACCACAAGAAGCAAATTCTATGGTATAACCAAGTGGACGCATGTAAGACTGATGAAGTAGAATAAAAAATTGATATATTAAGAGATTTTTTAAAAAATAACCAACTCACCATGTTCTAGCCTCACTCCACTTCTAACTATGTGATCCAAGATGAGCTACAAAAGGAGTTTATGCCTTATCTAGGCCAAAATATATGGGAAAATCATCAGAAATTAAAGGCTTGATACCTCCATTATCCAAGATATAAGGGTCACCTTCAGACCATTAGGATAATTGATTTTTAGGTAGACCTTGATGCTATCTCCATGGGCAAGGACCTGAAATTAGAAAATCACAATAAAAATCTACAACACACTTGCTGTAATTTCATCACAACTCTTAAGCAACTAATTGTCTTCATGCATTCATATCCAAGGATGGGGAAAGTATGGAGTGTTACACTTCACCGCACCCCTAGAACAATATAACTCCCTAAACAGGATGTCTTATAATGTTATAGCCTCTATAAAAATTAGGGGACTGGGTATTTTGAGATCCATTTGGTCCCTAAAATAGAATAACCTCGCTTTAACAATGCCAAGACATCACGAATGGAGGGAGAATACCACCCATAGGTCTTTAAACTGGTACCCTTGAATTAATGGGAATGAATTTCATACATAGAATCCAAAGTTGCAGTTAACCCAACAACTTCCCATGGAAAATGACTTTCGTCATGGGATTTCATTTCACCTAGCTCATACATGATAATAACTGAACCATATTAAACATGTCACAATAGTAGCTTCCATAGAATCTGTTTAGGAGTGAACCCAGTCCAATAACTTAGGGGAATATCTACCACCACCTCCACCTCTTAGATCATTAATCCATGAGAGGACTCAGGACATATCGATTTCAACTGAATATCAACCTCAACCCACTGGGATGGGGGAATTTTTATCCTAATCTCCATCACCAGGTTCACCACCCCTTAAGAGGGTCCTGGAGAAATCAATGGTGGTTTTATATCAACCCCAACCCATTGGGACGTGGGCATTTATATCTCAATTCCCATCCCAGGAGTCATCAAATCCTTGACTGGAATTATCATATCCCCGACAAAGGGATAAAAAAAATTCAATTGTGGCCCCAAATGGACCCAAATTGTAGGGATGGGTGTATTTTCATCATCATCATCATGGAAGATGGAATCAACCTTCTCCAGGTTGGTAGGTAAATATTGATGGTCGGTATCCCATTTATTACTCCCACCACAAGAAGAACCTATTCTATTCAAGGCCTGTTTGGAAAACACAACCAAAAACTCCCTCAATGTCATCATTCCCACACCAATATGAGAGGAATGTACGGTGAAGGCAATCAAACCCCAGAGGGTTCATAAGGAAAAATGTTTTAATATATCCAAGGGTTCAAAAAATTACCTTGATGCTGGTAGTTCATAATCAACCTGTTGCACTAAGAGTAATGGTACAACCACCATTATCTGATATACCTATGGTAATATCATCACTATCAACAAAACAAATATTTTTGATCAAGATTAAAATATAGAGGGATGCAATACCGAAAATATACCTCAAGAGGAGAGTGATATGGATTCACCAAATGAGGCTTCATGCACTCAAAACTATAGAAGAATCCAAAACCCAACACCTTATAATATTTAGTTTCGATCTCTACAATGAAAAACTTCCAAAGATAAAGGGAAAGAAGTGGTCATATCCCACTTTTCACCTAGAAGAACTGAAATTACTTCCACAAAGGAGCAATTAGAATAATATTAGAATGAGATATAAACTACCAGACAACTCATTGGGGAGATACTTAGGGGAAATATTCCCATTAGGTATCATCTTCAGGATGAGATGAATATTACTCCACCCATAAATCTGGAAAGAGACGATCCACCTAAAAGAGTAGCATCTAAGCATCAAAATGACTTTAGATCTAGGTAGCTAGTCTATATTAATGAGGAAGTCAAAAAATGACCCCGAATTCACTCCATTATAGTGACATCCTCTCCCTTGTCAGGGCGATCGTTCATTATTTTCATGAATTGGGAATCAATGGGAGATGAAAATTGGTCCACCTCATCAAGCCCCATCTGTTCCCTGTAGATGGGAGGTAGATCAGACAATAGTACCTCCAAAACTTCTCAAATCCACTGAGTCCCTAGCCACTAATGAAAACCATTGAAGGGTGACGTGCCACTTTATAGCCTATGAAAAATACATGTCCTGAATGAGTGGATGGAACTTCCCCCCCACCCAATTTTAGAAATCCTACATTCTCCACCTTTTAAAATATAGGAGACCCCAAACAACATCTCATGCACTTCATTCCCGGATGTGGTCCAATAATGTGCCCTTAAGATTAGTAGGAGGTGACCAAGTTACAGTTCTTTTTCTAAAATCTGATAGGGACAACCTTTTTTTGGTAAAAAATCTTCCAACAAGATCAGTTGCAGTATGGGAAGACCTTCATCATCAATTTCTTTACTAGTAAAGCTCTATTCTAAGGAAAAAAAATTACAGACTTGATGAACTAAAAGAAATGAAAAAATGAGTGGGTGTATGAATTCATAGAAAAATGGAGAGGTTTAACCTATTCACTCAGTTTCTCTCTCTTGCAGGAAAAATTACTAGATCTATATGATGAAAATATATAGTATGAGCTGCAGACACCTCTGACCCTGATGGAATATCCAGGAGAATTCCAAAAATTTTCATAAAAAACACAACATTTGGAAGACTCCATTCAGAGGGTCCTAGATAATTCTTGACTCATGCCCTCAACATATGGTAAAAGGCTTGTTAAGAAAGAGAATGTTTTTTTACCCTCAAACCTGTAATAGTTCCCATCAAAGTACCTAGGTAGGTCGTAAACTACCCAATTCCTCATATCGAGCAACAACAACAAAAAAATCAACCTCATCCAGAAGAAAAAATAGATCAATGTTTCCCATGATTTGAATAATATATGAATAAAGTATACTCCTTTTTGAATAAGAAATTCCTAGGTTATTTCCTTGAATATATGGAAAATAACCTTCTCAATCCACCAGAACCTAGGAATCCCAACTAGTTCATCCTCATAGATCATCTAGACTATTGCCCTTTTTATATAAGGCTGTGTCACATAATCTAGGATTGATTAATCTTCAAATACATCCTCCAAAGCAAGGTTGATTCTGTATAGGTGGTGGTGGAAAACTCCTTAACATATATTATTTGTGTAACTGTTTCCCAGTTAGAAAAATAAGGTGATTGGAAAAATGTTTCATCTAGGAGTGGGTAAAAATTTGAAATTAGTTGACTCGAAAGATAGTTGACTGATCTCATGCCACCCTAAGAATATAGATTCACAGACAAATAATGATCCCATTACCTAGGTAGGTCACATTAAATATTCCACCCGAAGGTGAATGTAATCATCAGACACAATAAGAGATATAAGAGGAAGATCCATATTCAGATCTGACGCAAGCTATGACTCTTGCATATTTCTTCCCTGTAACATTGGAAGATCGAGCACCCCCCCAAGAAGAACCCTCATCGGAAAAAGAACTCATCTTTGATTCTGTTAAAAAAATACACTTGGAATACCCCTTATCCTATGATGAACATGCCTCTGAGTATGATTTCCACATACTTGACTAGGGAGCTAAAGTCTGAAGGTGCAGGAGATGAGGATTCACAGGACAACACAGGCATGTTCAGACATAATATTTTGGTTCATCCCCATAGAGGAAATATATACAGATTATGCTCATGGGTAATCACTCAAGAAATCCCAACAGAGACATGGATGTGTCCCAGAACCTTCCATCGTTTGTCTATGGCTAGTAATCATACACGACCGACTAAAGGGAGTGTGATTATTTGATCATTCCAGATAATGGGGAAGGCTGGTGTGACCTAAGACACTGAAAACATATACTCCTTCAAAATCTACATAAGAACCAGGCCAGTCTACCTCAAATACCTTAGCTTCTGAACCACATAATAAGAATCAGCCCCACCTCATAAATTTCTGAACTCTGACACAAAAGTATGATATTCTAAAGTTGATGGAGGTTTTCCTATCCAAAGTATCAATCCTAGAAATGCTCTATCTTTCAAAATAACATAGAGATGAACACTTTCAATCCCTCCATAGACTATTTTATTTTGAGATAGAAGTCACTACAGCCAAATTTAATCAAGTGGAGACTATTCAATCAGAATTCCATGTCACCATCTCGTTCATAGAGAAAGATTAGGAAGAGGATATCCAGGGACACATTAGACCCCTATATGTTTCATGAAGTCTCAATAATGTAAAAATATAAATGGATATGATTGAAAATGGTTTTGGGATCAACCTCATCCTGATTTGGACCTTCTGATGTTTGGTATATAGCAAAGGTGACTTATTTTCCACAAATTTGACCATTCAATGGTTTGATGAAAGTGAAAAAATACCTCTCGAGAAGATCAAGATCAAATCCTAGTTTGGCTATCTCACATCTAATTCTAAGTTCATGGTTATCCAGAAAGATAACACATATAATGTCCTACTCATAAGGCCTTGTCTTCATAGCCACATGGAGGTACCTTAAACATTTCATCAGTGTTTGAAATACCCAATTGATGGAAAGGTTGAAATAATACACAATTATGGTTACACATTTCATTCTTTCGAAGCTACATATGCCAAATTAGGTTTCTATAAAAGGGAAGGAAAACAATGAATGGTGGGTGAAAATATATAATTTGTATCCCATAATGGCTTGGGGATCACCCCTACAAATCCATAGAGTATGCTCAATAATGATTATGTGATACCCATAAATCTAGTTGAGGTAGTAGACCCAATACCAAATATACAATCTCCTTATATCCCCAGTGACAGTGTAAAAGAAAATGAGCTCCAGAATCTCTCTACAATAACTCTAGTAATAAGGGATGATAATTTATCTTCCCATGGCCTATCTCACCCTGACAATGACAGAGATGCCCTCAAATTACCTACTTAATATGAAAATGACTCCACAGACTCAGAGGTAGAATAAGAAGAGGATGAATTCATGAATTCACCTCCCATATTTGAAGATGTAATCTCCACCACCATTGATGAGATTAGGAAAATAATTATGGGAACAAAATAATACCCATGAACTAAATTGATTAGTTCCTCCATTCCCTTTGTGGAGAAACAAATTCATATTTCATTTTTAAAGAAAATTCAATATGTTTTAACTTGGAATTATAAAAAATTCATGGACTGAACCTAGATGTTCCTACACACCATATTATCTTACCCGATGGCCATCGATGCTTCAACCAGGTGTCCAGAAGGATGCACCCTTATCATGATATTAATATAGAGGTATAATTTGACAAATTGATCAATTCCAATTTTTTTTGGAAAGTGAAATTTCCAAGACAGCTCACCAACATCATCCTTATAAAGAAAAATAATAGGAATATTAGGGTATTAATTGATTTCAGAGAACTTAATCGAGATTTCCTGAAGGGTGACTTCTCATTTAAAATTATTGATCAATGCAGCTACTGAATTATAATACCTTTCCGTTATGGATTGGTACTCATGGTATAATTAGATAAAGATGGACCCTAAATACAGGGAAGATAATTACTTCAGAGCATCCCAGAGGATATTTTGCTATTTGGTCATTCCATTTGGATTAAATAATGCTAGTTCTAATTACTAACATACCGTGCATCATATCTTTAAACCCTTATTAGAACAAATAGCCGAATTTTATGTCGATGACATGGTGGTCAAATCTTGAAAATGGTGTGATCACTTCATAGATATTCAAACAATATTTGACAAGATGTGACAACACAATATGAATATGAATCCTCTGAAATTAAATTTTGGGGTAACATTGGGGAAGTTCCTTGTCTTTGTGGTATGCCACCATGGCATTGAGTTCAAACCCAAAAATACTAGTGCAATTATAGCTATGTAACCCCTCAACACCACAAAGAATTGAGGGGGCTCCCAGAGAACCATGGCTACCTTCAAAATTTCATATCCAACCTAGATGGAACATATCTCCCCTTCAAAAAGATAATGAAGAAGGGAATCTCCTAACGATGGGATGAGGACTGTTAAGAAGCCTTCAAAAGTCTTAAGTAATACCTGTTGCACCCACCGATATTGATGCTGGTAGTGGAAGTAAAAATTCTCATATTATATGTGGTCTCTATGGAATGATAACTTGGTTCTATCCTCACACAAAAAATGGTGTGGGGAATGAGAATGATCTATAATACCTTGGCTGGACGATGCTAGGAACTAAGACTTGATATTCTGATGTTGAGAAGAACTCTCTCACACTCATATTTGTAGTGAAAAAGATAAGGCATTACTTGCAGCACCATTAATTCCACTTGGTATCTCATATTGACACACTGAAGTACATCCTTGGACATTCTATAATTAATGGGAATTTGTCATGATGTATAGTTATCCTACAATAGTATGACATCAAGTTCAGGTCACAGAATTCAGTGAAAGGGCCAGCCCTGACTAATTTCCTCACAAAACATTCCACACTAGAAAGTACACTAGTGGACATCAAACTTCTAGATGAAGAGGTTTTCTATGCTCATGAAACTCTTAGAACACAGGATATGTATTTTGATGGAGCCTCCTGAATTCCTATTCAAAAAAGGATAGAAAACCCAAAACTCATTCGAGTTGGCTTAGCGATTTTATTTTTTTCTCCAAACAAATCAAAATTTCCCTATTTTTCTTACCATCTAAAGGCTACATGAATAATGAGGCTAGATTCCAAGCCCTCATCATTGGATTGGAACTATCCCTATAGATTCAAATAACCTAACTAAAATCAATGGGGATTTAGAGCAAGTGATAAAGGAGATCAATGGTGAATATTCCATCAAAAAGGAATAACATTCCCCTCTCATTAGAGACATAAGAGGAATAATGGAAGAGTTACATTTTGTTCCCACATTGCATCATGTCTACATATCATCAAATGATTGTGCCGATGTATTGGATAATGCAGCCACAGTCCTGGTCGATCCTTATTAGGAGGAAGAGATCTTCCACATTACTCACCAAAGGATAGTCTCATCGATCATCATCTGTGACATGGAAAAAATCAATAAGGTAAACACTACCCCAAATCATGATGAACTGATATCTATCCCTAGATGGATGGAGCCCATAATTGATTATATTTAAAATGGGACTCTCCCAATAGACCAAGTTGAAGGGAATAAATTTGAAAATGAGAAGAAAAATTCACCCTGAAGGATGGTCTAAATGATAAAAGAGCCCTTTAAAAGAGAGGATTGAATGAAATAATCCTCATATTAATAACATAATGATATATTTTCACAATCATGGAAGAAGTCTATGCAATATTGTGTGGATCTCATCTATCTAGGACCAGGCTCTCCCACCGAATTAGGAGGTCGTGTTACTACTGGAAAACAATGATACAAGATTGTGTGGAATTAACTAGGAAATATCATGCATGCCACATTCATGAAAAATTAATCCATCAATCCCTGAAATTACTATATACAACTAAATATTCTTAGCTGTTTTTCGTATGGGGAATTGATGTTGTGGGGCCATGTCCCCCATCCACTTCTAAGAAGTTTAAGTACATCCTTACTGTTATCGACTTCTTTTCCAAATGGTCTAAGGTAATACCCCTCAAGGAATTTAGGATGAATAATATCATAAACTTTTTAATGTTTAATATCATCCATAGGTTTGGAGTTCCTCACACTATATTTATGGAAAACGACACCAATTTTTGTTCTACGAAGTTGAAGGAATTGTACCTGGAGTACAACATCAAGTCAAATCACTCACATTGCTATCATGTTGTGAAAAATGTAAAACTAGAGGCCTTTAATAAGATCCTATATAATATACACTATAATATGGTAAATAAGGATAAGAAGTCATGGCCTAAATGGATCCTCCAATACTTACGGGCATACTGTACCACCATGCATACTACTACACAAGAAATTCTGTATTCATTGGTGTATAGAACCAGGTCAATGTTACCCATGGAAATCTAATTTCCCTCAATTTGGATACATATATATAGAAAAATCTCAGATGATGAGAAATCAAAGAAGTGGTTGGATGAATTGGAGTGGGTTGATGCAAATAAGTTGCATACATTACAAGACCTTAAAGTCCATCAAAATCAGATTGCACAAGCCTTTAATAAAAAGATTCACCTCCATATGTTTCTTTAAGGGGAACTGATATTGGCTATCATAACCCCAATGATAGCTGAAAAAAATCCTCCTAAGATGGAACCCAAATGGGAAGGGCCATATATCATACATAAGGTCTATCACAAAAAATCCTACTCACTAGTTACAATGGACATGGAACATGTCACACTCCCAACCAATGCAAGGTTTATTAAGAAATACTTTAAATAGCTACTAAAAAATCATTTCACATTCTGATCATTTAACATTAAAATGTATTGAAATCATCCTTACTTCATGATGTCAAACTACATGATTGAGGTCCTAGAAGTAATACATTAAACCTCATAACATCTCACATCCTAACCACATGTCATTGAACTGTACAAAACACATGACCGCATGACGCTAAACTACATGGGAGGCATCCTCGCTGCATGAAATTAAACTGCATGAGAAGCATCATCTCACCAATGAATTGTAACGCCCCGACCCCAGTTACCCAGAGTCGGTGCATTAATTACATAACATTGGCATGATCACAAGAAATATCAAATCTCGAAAGACCGATTGGTTTAGTAGCCTTGGAAACACTAGATATATTCATAAGTTTTACATTACATCATCAAAATAAAAAAGAACTACTACAACAACATATTGTCTCCATAGTCTACACTATTAACCCCTCATAATATCCCTGCAAGTCATTCATAATTTACTTCTTCACATCTTGGGAAAATAAAACATAGAAAAGGGGTGAGCTCAAATGCCCAGTAAGGATAACAATATAGCGGAAACTTTCATAAATAAGAATAAACATTTAAGGCAATGTATAACTAAAACAAAAGCCTTTTAAACTTTATCTTCAACATAGTATAACATAAATAAAATGAAATAATGCCATTTACTTATTCACATGGATATTCTACTAATCGAATAATCACATGCAATATCAATAACCACTTTCATAATGATGGAATGCATAATGCCAGACTATCATAACCACATAGCCAAGGCCTCGTGCCAAGACTACAAATAAGATTTTGCCAAGGCCTTGTGCCAAGACACTAGTTTGTCTCATGAGACCTACCGATGAATCGAGGAGCTATAGCGGGCTCCACCCGTCACATATTAAGTCCAATGCATTCCCATATGAAAAGGTTTAAACATAACATAAACATTCGTATTAAAACTAGCATACGAAATGTCAATACTTTCACCATAAACCATGAATGGTATATAAAAAAATAGCACATCCACAGTCAAACATATCACAAAACCTTCAATACAATATAAAGGTTTTGTATCATAATATATCATCATTAAATAAGAATAAAATCCATTAAAGGATGTTGACATAGATGAAATCAAAACTCTTTTTAAAGAAATATCTCTTTCTATTTTGAAATCATTTAAGAGACATATATTTATAAAATAAAACATTTTCTTTGAAAATATTCTTATAAGCTTGTAAGGGAAGCTTTGACGATTTTATAACGGTGGAAAATAACCGCACCCGCCGTATAAGTAAAAAAAACATTCTTATCTTAATTCTGTCGAAAAGGTTAAAAAGCACCTTGTTTGGAAAACGACGGAAAGATTCCCTTATAAACCTCTTATAAAAAGTCAAACAAGGGTATAAATGACTTTAACCCATATTCTTTTAAATATTAAAAATGTTTTGAAATACATTTTGAAGAAACATGGATGTAGATGATAACGAGATCCCAGTAGATTATTACATATAAACAACCTCGGATAATGAAGAGATTGTGAAATAACCCCTACCTTGTACTTTTCCTTGGTTGGGGTAGGTTAACCTCCTCTTCTTCGGGTTCTTCCTTTTGATTTGATCAAAAGGGCTCCTTAGGTTGGCTTTCTGATCAAACTAAGGCCTCTAGGTTGTAGTGAGAGAAGTTGGGAGAGTATTTGGGCAGGGTTTGGACGAGCCAAGTGGCTTGAGAGGTGCTAGGAATGAGTATAAGTGGTCTCCTTTTATAAGGGAGAGGAGGGGCTCTTTAGGAAAGAGTGAAAGTATTACTTTATAATATAATTATATTCGGTTTATAATGGTCCAAAAATCATTGAGGTCGAAGATAAGATGACTCATTTTATAAATCACATCAACCAATAAGAATTGGACAGGTTTTAGATAATATTTTAATCATTATAATCTTATTTATTTAAATGATTTATTAATGAGGTAAACATTGCATCATTATTGTGTCATTAATAATTTAAATTATTTGATGTCTAAAAATTATAAATAAAATATCATTATGTAGGAAATCTTTTTAGCTTTCAAATGAATATTTATAATCGAAAATCCAACATGTATAACCCTATGTAAAAATTGTTCTTCTAAAAGATGTAAGCTTATGCCATTTTTATTTTTATTTTAACTTTATTAATATAATGTGTCCCTACCACATACAAGTGGATCTAAGGGGTCCCCAAATCGACCCAAGGATGCCCATGGTCGGGTATGTGTCCACCAATAAGGTTAGGACACGTTTTAGGGTAATTTTGTATTATTATAATATTATTTTTTAACCCTTATTTACCGGATTTACCCTTAACCATGGTAAATAAAATATTTACCACAGTAATTATTCAAAATGTCTAAAAATAAAAGTTACCTATTTACACAATTTGGACATCCTGATTCCAAATATGTAATCCATTTTTCCAAATTCAAAACACATAAGTGGCAGAAATTAATTTAAAATTAATTCCCGTTGTTAAAATAAAAAGCGTGTTTTTAAGAGATAATAACTATCAAAATATTGACACTTGTTTATGTCTGGTTTAATTGTGAAATTATGTCCAATGACAAACATTAAATTAAATGGTAAAAATATATTCTAAATATACTTTAAAACCACTCAAATTCATAATTTATCTATATTAATTATTTTGATTAAAAAAGTTGATTTTAATTAAAATTTAGTAATTTTCACTATTCATCAAAATATAAAAGTTATCCGAAAAGTACCAAAATTTCACCCTAGGCTAATTTCAATATTCCGAATCCAAAAATGAAGTCCATTTTGAAATATAAAATATATATGATTTCAAAAAGTAGGTATTACTATTCACAAAGGCTAGTTTAATTAGTTGTGGTGTGTGTTAGAACTCGAGGTTGCATACAACACACGCTATCGCATTATTCGAAGGGAAACGTACCGTGGATGCTTGGGGTGTTACATTCTCCCCTCCTTCAAATAATTGCATCCTCGCAATTTCTAGGGTATTACTGCATAAAAAGACTCAGGTGGTTCTTCATCATAACTTCCTCGGGTTCCCACGTTGCCTCTTCCATCTTATGATTTCTCCACAAAACTTTTACCAGACGCGTCGTCTGGTTTCTCAGTACTTGTTCTCTTGTATCAAGAATCCTGACAGGCTCTTCACAATAAGACAGATCGGGTTCCAGTTCTAATTCCTCATAGGTGAGTACATGCGTTGGGTTAGGCATGTATTTTCTCAACAGAGACTCGTGGAACACATCGTGAACTTTGGAGAGACTTGGCGGCATTGCCAATCGGTAAGCTACAGCCCCAATTCGTTCTAGAATTTCGAAAGGTCCGATGTACCTGGGACTCAATTTACCTTTCTTACCAAAACGTATGACTCCCTTCCATGGATATACCTTCAGGAAAACATGATCACCGACTTGAAATTCCAAATCCTTCCTTCGATTATCGGCATAGCTCTTCTGCCTACTTTGAGCTGCTTTGATGTGATTTTGGATTACCTTCACCTTTTCCACCGTTTCCTCCACCAGTTCTGGGCCTACAAGTTTTCTTTCACCAACCTCATCCCAACAGGTTGGTTTACGACATCTCTTTCCGTATAACGCTTCATATGGTGCCATCTGAATACTCGAATGGAAGCTATTGTTATAGGAAAATTCTACCAGTGGTAAATATTGATCCCACATACCCTGAAAGTCAAGTGAGCAAGATCTCAACATGTCTTCTAGGGTTTGAATAGTCCATTCTGATTGTCCATCTGTCTGAGGGTGGTAAGCAGTGCTCAAATTAAGTTCAGTATCCAGGGATTTCTGAAGACTTTTCCAAAATCTTGAAATAAAACGGGGATCACGATCAGAAACAATCGATAGGGGTACTCCATGAAGTCTCACAACTTCATTAATGTATAGTCTTGCTAGACGTTCTAGGGGTAGATCTTCTCTTATAGAAAGAAAATGTGCTGACTTGGTAAGACGATCAACAATAACCCATATTTCATCGTTCCTTCTAGGAGTCTTTGGTAGCCCCATGACAAAGTCCATCGTAATATTGTCCCATTTCCACTCCGGTATGGGAAGAGGTTGCATGACTCCTCCAGGCTGTTGCCTTCCAGCTTTCACTTGTTGAAAAACCATACATCTTGACACAAAATCAGCAATCTCCCTCTTCATGTTGTCCCACCAAAAATGTTCCTTCAAATCTCTATACATTTTGGTGCTCCCAGGGTGTATAGAGAAATTGGAACTATGAGCATCATCCAGCAATTCCCTTTTCAGATCAGGTAAATCGGGAACACAAAGTCTCTTCCCGAATTTCAAAATTCCATCTTCATACACAAAGTCTCCCAATCTCCCATCATTCACAGCTTTAATCTTCTTCTGAAATTCTTCATCATCGGTCTGAGAACTCTTAATCCTTTCTAGTAAAGATGGTTTGGCAACCATTTGAAAAAGCATTGATGTTTCACCTTCCCTGGTTATTCCCATGTCCATCTTCACTAGATCCATGAAAATTGGATCCCTTTCAATTCTCATCATGTTCAAAACTCCATGGTCTTTTCTGCTCAAAGCATCTGCCACCTTGTTTGCTTTCCCCGGGTGGTAGTGTATCGTGCAATCATAATCCTTGAGTAATTCAAGCCATCTCCTTTGCCTCATGTTGAGTTCTTTTTGTGAGAAAATATACTTCAAACTATTGTGATCAGTATAAATCTCACATTTTTCACCATAGAGGTAGTGTCTCCATATCTTCAAAGCAAAGATCACAGTTGTTAACTCAAGATCATGAGTAGGATAGTTTTGTTCATGAATTTTCAACTGTCGTGATGCATAGGCAATAACTCTATCATTCTGCATAAGGACACAACCAAGTCCTTTCTTTGATGCATCACTATAAATAACGAACCCATCATTCCCCGATGGTAGAGTCAATATAGGAGCATTGACTAATCTTCTCTTCAGTTCTTCGAAACATTCTTCACACTCTTTTGTCCAAACAAATTTAACCCCTTTACATGTGAGCTTCGTTAATGGGTTAGACAATCGGGCAAAATTCTGGAAGAAACGTCGATAATAACCTGCCAAACCAATAAAACTACGTACCTCAGTTATACTCGTAGGTGCTGGCCATTCTTGGATTGCCTTGGTCTTAGAAGGATCAACAGAGATTCCATCTTTAGAGACAATATGTCCAAGAAAAGAAATATCCTGAAGCCAGAATTCACACTTGCTAAACTTCCCATATAATTCATGCCTCCTCAGAGTCTTCAAGATAATGCACAAGTGATTTTCATGATCTTCGTAGGTTTTGGAGTATACCAAGATATCATCAATAAATACCACCACAAATTCATCGAGATACTCCTTGAAAACTCTATTCATCAGATCCATGAATACAGAGGGTGCATTAGTCAATCCAAACGGCATTACGGTAAACTCGTAATGCCCATACCTGGTTCGAAATGCTGTCTTCGGAATGTCTTCCTTCTTCACACACAACTGATGGTCTCCAGATCGAAGGTCAATCATTGAAAAGTATTGAGATCCATGCAGTTGGTCAAATAAATCATCAATACGAGGCAGGGGATACTTGTTCTTTATCGTTATAGCATTTATCTCCCTGTATTCGATACATAACCTCATAGATCCATCTTTCTTTTTAACAAAAAGAATAGGGGATCCCCATGGAGAAACACTAGGGTGAATAAATCCCTTATTACTCAATTCCTCTAGTTGTTTCTTTAGTTCGACTAATTCTACAGTGGCCATTCTATAAGGGGTCTTCGATATAGGCCTTGATCCAGGAATCAAATCAATGGAAAACTCAACTTCTCGTTCTGGAGGATGTCCAGGTAAATCTTCCAGAAATACATCTAAAAATTCTTTAACAACAGGTACATCCTCTATTTGAACATTCCTTTCCTCACCGACAGTTATTTCATTCTCTTCCTCCCCAATAATTGAATTAAGTTGAGCTACTGGGGGTGGATCTAAATAAGAATTAGGTGGTGACGATTCTGCTCTAAAAATAAGGTGTTCCTTATCATTATCATCAAGAATCGTAACCTCTTTCTTCTTACAATAAATCTTCGCATCATAGTCCGAGATCTAGTCTATACCGAGGATTATATCAAACTCAATCATAGGTATGACGATGAGATCAGAAGATAAAGAAAATTTATGTGCTCTAATGGGGACTGATTCACAAAAACTTTGTTGCAATGATACTTCCCTTAGGAGTTTTAACTGACAACTCCCTTATTAAATCAAATTGGAAATATCTAATTTTCTTAGCAAACTGGGAAGATATGAAACAATGCGATGATCTAGAATCAAATAATGCATTTGATAAACTTGAGGAAACCATTAAATTACATGCCACCACGTCTTTCGGAGCTTCTACCTTAGCAGTAGTGATAGCATAAGCCTGGCCTTGATCCCTTGTCCTTTTCTGAGGTAAGTTCTCCTGACGCTTAGGACATTCATTTGCATAATGCCCCATCTCCCTGCAATTGTAGCACTGAACATTGGTAGCTTCCTTCTTCCCCTTGAAATCACGAGCTTGGTGGCCTTTTTCACCACACTTGTAACAGAATCCCATTCCCTTCAAGCAAGTACTAGGGTGTTTCTTCCCGCATTTACCACAGGATGGATATTCAAACTTTACCTTCTTCCCCTTATTTCCATTCCCAGATTGATCAGCAGGTCTCTTCTTCTCTTGCTTTTCTTTAAAGTCATAAGACTTAGAGAATTCCTTTTCGGTCTTGATAGCACATGAGACAATGTATTCGTATGATGAAAAGGATTGTGAGACTAATGCTCGACGGAGAAATGGTTTTAACCCATCAAAGAAATGATCAATCTTACTTCTTTGGTTATGTATATAATCACCAGCGTACCTTGCTAACCTTGTAAAGTTAGCCTCATACTTTGCGACATTCTCATCCTCCTTCTGTCTCAGACTTAGAAATTGCCTTTCCATATCTTCTCGATGGTCGCGAGTGAAGTATTTTTTTAAAAACAGATCTTTGAACTCCCTCCATTCCATATTTGATACTTCATCATCTTCCTTCATGTTTTGAATCAATGACCACCATTGATCAGCATCTCCAGTGAGGCGGTAAACTTCCATGATAACTTTTTCCCTTTCACTGCTCCCCAAAGCCTGAAATATTTTCTCTAGAGAATTTATCCATTGCTCAGCTACTAAGGGATTTTTACTCCCATTGAACGTTGGTGGTTGTTGCCTCATGAATCGATCTAACATTGATCCTCCACGCTGCGGATCAGGGTGCTCCATACGGGTAAGGTTATTATTCATAACCTGAGTAAGTTGTCCCAGTATGGTGATTAGGTGATCGGCACCAGTTGCATCACCAGCCCCACTATAATTATCTTGAGCAGGAGGGTAATCCCTACATGGAGTGCGTGCATTGATACGGTTTCCATTTCTTCCACTAGGCGCCATTTCTAAACAATGGCATAAACTAGATCAGTTTATGAATCAAAATACATAATCCCATACTTATAAAACACTCAACATAAATTGAACTATTTATGGACATAATCCATAATCATAAAAATGTTTTCTTTGAGGAATTATATACTCATAAACCCTTCATAATGATTTGTAAAGAAAATGAGAGTTATCCTAAGCATATCCCCCGGGAGTGTCGTAACCAAGAGTGCAGCAAGGCCCGTTGTCGTGCACCAGTTACTGTTCGAGTCTAGCTCAAAGCGGTGTTTTCGGGTTTTACCCCTAGGTACATCTGTGCCAGAGCCGCCTCTACCTGCTCGTATCCAGACAGGGATGTATTGCTCGGAAAACTCACAAAATCTCTACAATACCAAAATTCTAGGAAGTTCTTCTATACTAATCCTCAAAGTTCATCTTAGGTCTACGTGCTCTAATCAGAGTTTATCTAAATCTAGCTTCCAAGGTTTGTACTAAACTTCCTCTGATACCAACTGTAACGCCCCGACCCCAATTACCTAGAGTCGGTGCATTAATTACATAACATTGGCATGATCACAAGAAAGATCAAATCTCGAAAGACCGATTGGTTTAGTAGCCTTGGAAACACTAGATATATTCATAAGTTTTACATTACATCATCAAAATAAAAAATAACTACTACAACAACATATTGTCTCCATAGTCCACACTATTAACCCCTCATAATATTCCTGCAAGTCATTCATAATTTACTTCTTCACATCCTGGGAAAATAAAACATAGAAAAGGGGTGAGCTCAAATGCCCAGTAAGGATAACAATATAGCAGAAACTTTCATAAATAAGAATAAACATTTAAGGCAATGTATAACTAAAACAAAAGCCTTTTAAACTTTAACTTCAACATAGTATGGCATAAATAAAATGAAATAATGCCATTTACTTATTCACATGGATATTCTACTAATCGAATAATCACATGCAATATCAATAACCACTTTCATAATGAGGGAATTCATAATGCCAGACTATCATAACCACATAGCCAAGGCCTCGTGCCAAGACTACAAATAAGATTTTGCCAAGGCCTTGTGCCAAGACACTAGTTTGTCTCATGAGACCTACCGATGCATCGAGGAGCTATCGCGGGCTCCACCCGTCACATATTAAGTCCAATGCATTCCCATATGAAAAGGTTTAAACATAACATAAACATTCGTATTAAAACTAGCATACGAAATGTCAATACTTTCACCATAAACCATGAATGGTATATAAAAAAATAGCACATCCACAGTCAAACATATCACAAAACCTTCAATACAATATAAAAGTTTTGTATCATAATATATCATCCTCAAATAAGCGTAAAATCCATTAAAGGATGTTGACATAGATGAAATCAAAACTCTTTTTAAAGAAATATCTATTTCTATTTTGAAATCATTTAAGAGACATATATTTATAAAATAAAACATTTTCTTTGAAAATATTCTTATAAGCTTGTAAGGTAAGCTTTGACGATTTTATAATGGCGGAAAATAACCGCACCCGCTGTATAAGTAAAAAAAACATTCTTATCTTAATTCTGTCGAAAAGGTTAAAAAGCACCTTGTTTGGAAAATGACGGAAAGATTCCCTTATAAACCTCTTATAAAAAGTCAAACAAGGGTATAAATGACTTTAACCCATATTATTTTAAATATTAAAAATGTTTTGAAATACATTTTGAAGAAACATGGATGTGGATGATAACGAGATCCCAGTATATTATTACGTATAAAAAACCTCTGATAATGAAGAGATTGTGAAATAACCCTTACCTTGTACTTTTCCTTGGTTGGGGTAGGTTAACCTCCTCTTCTTCGGGTTCTTCCTTTTGATTTGATCAAAAGGGCTCCTTAGGTTGGCTTTCTGATCAAACTAAGGCCTCTAGGTTGTAGTGAGGGAAGTTGAGAGAGTATTTGGGCAGGGTTTGGACGAGCCAAGTGGCTTGAGAGGTGTGAGGAATGGGTAGAAGTGGTCTCCTTTTATAAGGGAGAGGAGGGGCTCTTTAGGAAAGAGTGAAAGTATTACTTTATAATATAATTATATTCGGTTTATAATGGTCCAAAAATCATTGAGGTCGAAGATAATATGACTCATTTTCTAAATAACATCAACCAATAAGAATTGGACAGGTTTTAGATAATATTTTAATAATTATAATCTTATTTATTTAAATGATTTATTAATGAGGTAAAAATTGCATCATTATTGTGTCATTAATAATTTAAATTATTTGATGTCTAAAAATTATAAATAAAATATCATTATGTAGGAAATATTTTTATCTTTCTAATGAATATTTATAATCGAAAATCCAACATGTATAACCCTATGTAAAAATTGTTCTTCTAAAGGATGTAAGCTTATGCCATTTTTATTTTTATTTTAACTTTATTAATATAATGTGTCCCTACCACATACAAGTGGCTCTAAGGGGTCCCCAAATCAACCCAAGGATGCCCATGGTCGGGTATGTGTCCACCAATAAGGTTAGGACACGTTTTAGGGTAATTTTGTATTATTATAATATTATTTTTTAACCCTTATTTACCGGATTTACCCTTAACCATGGTAAATAAAATATTTACCACAGTAATTATTCAAAATGTCTAAAAATAAAAGTTACCTATTTACAAAATTTGGACATCCTGATTCCAAATATGTAATCCATTTTTCCAAATTCAAAACACATAAGTGGTAGAAATTAATTTAAAATTAATTCCCGTTGTTAAAATAAAAAGCGTGTTTTTAAGAGATAATAACTATCAAAAGATTGACACTTGTTTATGTCTGGTTTAATTGTGAAATTATGTCCAATGACAAACATTAAATTAAATGGTAAAAATATATTCTAAATATACTTTAAAACCACTCAAATTCATAATTTATCAATATTAATTATTTTGATTAAAAAAGTTGATTTTAATTAAAATTTAGTAATTTTCACTATTCATCAAAATATAAAAGATATCCGAAAAGTACCAAAATTTCACCCTAGGCTAATTTCAATATTCCGAATCCAAAAATGAAGTCCATTTTGAAATATAAAATATATATGATTTCAAAAAGTAGGTATTACTATTCACAACGGCTAGTTTAATTAGTTGTGGTGTGTGTTAGAACTCGAGGTTGCATACAACACACGCTATCGCATTATTCGAAGGGAAACGTATCGTGGAAGCTTGGGGTGTTACATGAATAACCACACATGAGATAGATTTGTGAAAAAGAGAAATGAAGTTCCCTTATCCCTATATGTGAGTTAGATACACATAGGAAATTCTTCATCCAAGAACTATGTGTGGCTTGATTCTTGTTATCACATGATACATAGTGATTCCCAGATCTTCATTCTTGGGACCAACCATAATATTCCTCTTCTTTCATGTTGAGTCACCTCATCCTTTACACATGATGTCAAATTACACAACTGATGTCTTTACCATATGAAACTAAACTGCATTATTTTTTAGAACTACATAAATCTTGATTCTCATTCCAATGAGATACATCGGGACACCTAGATCCTATGTCCTAGACCATCTAACTCATGATACAAAATTCACCTTTCCTTTCACTAATTTATTCCATATTGTGAAATGAACCTTTACCATTCATTATTTCTCACACCGATCATGGCTCACGTGGGCTTAGGAATTTTGGTAAGGGATTACCCACATGACCAAAACATACTAGTTCAATATAGGATTAATATGATCCTGAATATAAGACCTTAAAAGGCACACCATGAGTCCTTACCACATGAAGTTAAAATGGATGGTTGATTTCTCTTTCATGACACGAAACTACACATTTTCTTAGACCTCACTCGAGAGGACCACTATCATTGGTGTTGGAATCCCACCACACTACGATTCAAGAAATACATGTGGCTTGATTCCCTCTATCACAGAATACATAATTATTCTTAGACCTCCATTCTTGGGCCCATTTTCAATATTCATTTTTTACATCATGTAGCCTATGTCCTTTCCACATGATTTTAAACTACATGGTTTCTCAAGAACTACATGTGGCTTGATTACTATCATCAGAAGATATGTAGTGTCACCCAAATATCTAATCTCAATTCTAGATAAAAACAATCAATGGGAATAATGCCCCCTATGTGTATGGGTTAGACCTACATGGACAGTTTTCCATTCAAGAACTATGTGGGACTTGATTCCTATCATTATAGGATATGTAGTGATGCATGAATCTCTAATCCTAGTCCCATCTACAAAAATCAATAAGAAAAATCTCCCCTTTTTGTATGGTTTAGACCTTCATAAGTGTTTCCTATTCACGAACTACACGTGGCTTGATTCCTATTACCATAGGATATATAGTGATGCTTGGATATCCGATTCTTAGGTCCATCCATGATAAAAAAAATCCCCCATCCTTGTGTATGGATCAGACCTGTGCAAGAAAAATTCATGAAAGAACTATGTAGGACTTGATTAATATTATCATAGGATATATAGTGATACCTAGAACCTAAATGATAGGTTCAAATTCAACATATAAATTGATAAAGATGCACCACTAACTATATATAGGATATACCTATGTAGTGAATGTCTTTACTGCATGACGTTAAAATTCAAGGCAAATGTTCTAACCGCATGAAATTAAAAGTTCACGAAAAATAGATCCACACTACATGATGTTAAAATGTGTAGGTGATCACCAATTATCATCCCTTATCAAAGGACCACAATATCCTGACCCTGATCAATCAGATAATGGTGTGTATATGTTATCTTTTTAATCCCCCATGCCATAAATCACACTTCATGTATAGAGAACCTGTGTTTTCAAAAAATCTTTAATGTCCATTTTAAAGTAAAATATATATCTATTTTTGAACTTTATATTTATGTATAAGTTTTTTGACCTACCAACCAGAGAGATATGGTCCTTATATGAAGGGTTTTCTAATCCTTGTGAGACTGACACCACTGTGGAAGGACTTAGTGCCTGAGGGTGTTCTATGCCATCCCCAGCATGATTGTACCATATCATTACTCATGAACTGATTACCTCAATTCATTATTTAAAACATTTTCAACTCCCACTCAGAAGTATATTGGATTACTCTGGATTCTGGGTATCCTAATTAGGCTATTGTGTAACATTCCCCTCACACTGGGTCCACGTGCATCATGACCTTAAATTGCATGCATGTTGGTCAAATATGTATGACTATAAACTTTATCCTTTGATGGTACAAATCTAAAGAACTTAAACTACTAGTGAAAGTGACATAAAACCTATCAGGATAAAAATCTATAGAGGGTGACCTAAGAAAAAGTCAAGTCTCTGCTCGCTAAACTCTAAATCTTAAAACTTAAGGAAAAATTTAGAGCAAAAATGAATGAGGAATAAAACTCACATGGACCACTTTTTAGCCCTAGTAAAATCCAAACTATTCTTGCTGGACCCCATGGGCCATGAAAAAGTTAGAGTAGTGATTTTTCATATATCCTCACTATGATAATGTGTTCACTAGGTGGTGACACAACTTTTAGGGTACTCGAACCCTTCTTGAATATTACAATTTCCATAAATCACACTTCATGATTTGAAGCACCTTGGGTAACCAGAATCCTTTAATAGACCTTGTAAAGTAAATGATATCTCTCCACTTGACCTTTCTATTGATGCATAAGTGATTTGACTTACCAACCAGAGACATATTATTCCTATAGAAAGAGATTTATGATCCTTGTGAGCTTGACATCACCATGGTAGAACTTAGCAGCTTAGAGTGTTATAAGATATCCCTAACATGATTTTCCCATATCATTACTCATGACCTAAGCACTTTGGACCATGATTTAAAATCCCCATAACCATACTATTCAAGAAGATTCAACATCCTCAACGTTAAGTCACCATGTTTTATACCCTTTCTCAAAGTAGGGATGCAACACTCCATTCCTGAACCTTTTGATTTCTCACACCATGTGGCTTGAGAACACATGGCTTAGGGACTGAGCCTCCCAAACTAAAAGATAAACTGCCCTAGGGTTACATAACCCTCCTTGGATGGATTTCAATCTACTTCCAAATTCATCATTCAAACATTTGAATATTCACCAATCTTCTCTGGACCTTAGAAAAGAGTGGGAATCCCCTATGCTTGACAAAGTATGTAATACCTATGGACTCACACATAAAGGATTTTACATAAAAATTAGAGGTATATCCTCCATATAGGAAAGGAACTCTAATCCTTGTGAGCCTCAGTGACATCCTAGTGAAACTCAACACCTTGGGATGTTTTGAAACATCCCTGGTATCTATTCCCCATTCCATGATTCATTTATTAAAGATCCTACACACATGATTTACATGACCCATATTCCAACTATCTTGGTGAATTTAGCTTCCCTAATATTTTTACTAACTACCAATACCACCTCCAAAATATTTTATAACCATTGGAAAAGAGTGGGGACACCTCTATTTGACCATGATGGTGATGCATAAGGGATTTGACCTATTAACTGGAGGTATATCCTCTTTATTGAAAAGGAACTCCAATCCCCATGTGATCTAGAAATATTATGACAAGACTTTAAACCCTAGGGTGTTTTGGTTCATCCCTGGTACATCTTCCCCATATTCCATATTCAGTAATCAAGTCCTGGAAGAATTTTTTTTAAACTTCTTGAAATCTCAAGGTCTAAGACAAAAGAACCTAAAATATAGGAATAGAAGGTTTGAGACAGAAGACTCTAAAATATAAAAATAGAATGTTCAATCCAGAAGACCCTAAACCACAACAATAGAAGTTCCAAGACAGGAGACCCTAAACTACAGAAATTTAAGTTATATCCCAAAAGAACCTATACTTTAATAAAATAGGGTTTGAGCCAAAATAACTTAAACTACAGTAATATAAGGTTCAATCCAGAATACCCTAACCTACATCTCAATAATGATCTATTTTTAAAGACTTAAAGAGAAATAATTTTTTCTAGGGTGAAAACTCAAAAAGGGAATCTTAGGAAATAGTAAAGTCTCTTCTTGTTGAACATGAACCTTGTGTGTTCCAAGAAATATTGAACCCTCATATAATGAAAGAGGCACAAAAATTTTCATGTCAAAAACTTATAAGAGTTCTGCCTAAGAAAAATCCATGCACACGCCTGCTAAGCCTTCCTTTATATGAAACTTAGGAAAAAATTAGTTTAATACAAAATAAAAGATACAAATATTGTGGGGATCACCATATTGTCATAGAAAAAATAAAGCTATGCTCTCTAAGTCCATTGACATCAGAAAAAGATATAGAATTATCCCTTTGGGACATATATTATACCCAAATTATCCTTTTGTGAATTAGGTAATCTCAAGATAAATAGAGCAGAAACATCAATGTGGAATCTCATGTTGGTAAGAAATCATGATCATTTCTCAAGAAAAATATATTATGATTTAAATATTAAAATATAGGCATTCAAGTTTACTTAATATTATACAAAGTATGGGTATCCTTGATGATCTATGTGGAATTTGATCAAAGAAATATCATGCACATGATGAATAAAAGAAAACTAGACAACGATATGTAAAGTTCAGAGGATATGTTCATAGATAGCATGAAAAGTAGAGATATTCACATTTTATAGCCTCTATAAGGATTAAATTTGAAAAAAAACATTTATGATAAACTATAATAATATATCATTGGATAAGTTGGCCAAATCAACAAGAGTCTGAGGAGAACCGTCGATTGAGCATCGATGTGTCGCTTTCCCCGCTTCTTCTAATACCACCAAAGGGTGAAGAGTCTCAATCAGTGTAGATAGCTCCTTAACTATTTTCTAAGTAGTTTCTAATTAGGATGGTGATGTTGAAAGGTCAAACTTTGATTGAGATATAATCTCATCATGTGTCACTATCTATGTGGTCAAGACATCCATTTGGATGTATATATCAGATATGATCTGATGGCTCTGTTCCAATGACCCCAAAGATTCCCTCATTAGTTTAGGTAAAGGAGTCCGCTCATAGAAATCATACAAGACCCTCTCACTAGTAGCCAACTATTTTTGTGTCAAAATTACTTGTCACATGATTTCATATAATGGATGGTGGTCAAAGCTTTCCTCCTCCAAATAATGAAAGAGTTGTCAAAGTTGTTCTTATTGGTCATGAAATGTTTCTAGGGGAGTCTTAGTGATCAAGGTGTGAATCTAATTCCAGATTATTCTATGCTATATCTGATCCTCTACAACTACTAGAGTAGGTATGTTAAAAGGGGGAAAAATTGGCTGAACTGACGAAGAAGAAATATAGGAAGCCCCATATACTCTTCTTTCAAAAGGTGCATTGTTCATCACTCGTTTTGAAGGGATAGCTTCCTAGGAAAATTCTTCCCTTCTAATGGTATGTTCATCACTAGGATGGGGATGCTTCCTCAATGAATCACTTGAATCTTATATCAGCTCTATTGTTTCCACATAAAAAGTGGTTGGTGAAGCACATGGACTATCCACTTGAAAAACTAGTATGTTTAGCAAACCACTCAGGTAGGCTTCCAACCAAGACTAAGAATAATAATAATCTAGGAAGATAGGGGTACTAATAGGTGGAAGGATAATCTCATCATTGGTATCCTCACATAATAATATAATCTAAAATTTGTGGATAATCCTATGATGTTGTTCTCCCCACATGCTAACTAAGGGTAGAGGAGAAACATTTTGGATGAAGTTGAATTGGAGAGTAAACCAGTAAGGGGTATATAGATCACAAATAACCAAATCATATATCCTAGCTATGGGAACCCCATCCCAAAGATAGATCTGGTATGATTGTTTATGAAGAGATCCACCACCATTATCAACAATTGGACCAGTTTGTAAAGGATAAGGCATAAAGTTGAAATGATTGGAATGACTCAGCATGTTAGTGACCTCATACAGAAATAATAGAATTACCTTAACCCTGGAAATGTTCAACAACCTAGGTAAGAACAATGCATCAGGGATCTTAGTAGTGATATGGTATTTATAATATCATAAATGATCCCTTATATAGAAAAATAAAAACAATAAAGGACCACCAATCCTATAGGGTAAGTTTCCCTATTGGATATGGCTCAAAATATGGTAGAAGTGTGAAAGAGTTGGTACAACTAGATTAAGAGACTACCCCTCTACTAGTCGAGCTTCCATTTATAGCACGCCGACACAGATTCTTGAGCGTGCACACCCAACCGAAAAAAACCACCCATTCAAGAACATGGACATGAAACTTTATAGCTTAAGGTTTGGGGATATCTTTGGCCTCACATGATAGACCCATGTGGCATATTCCCCAGCTTCCAAGATTGCCCAATATGAGCCAACGTGATCAAGAACATGCTGTGAAGGGCATCCGTGAGGACATATAGTGGTCATTTGAACTCGACTACGACAAATAAAAATGTCAATACAATCTTTAAAAGAGATGAGCGAGTGCATATTCAGTTCCTCCATTAAATTTTATTTCACAATGTTGAGCATGTACCTTGCCAAAATGGTAGTTTGTGCGAGGTTTTCCCAGACATCCACAACAGGAAGGAACTCATCGTATATCTCCCCAAGGGGGATATCTCACCCAGTTAGTAGATATCCCAAAGGACGATTCTTCTTCACTGTGTGATAGATAGAATGAATTGGTACTAGGGAACCAAAGACAAATCAGTTCTTTGAGAAGATTCAAATGATGATAAATAATGAACTAAGAAACCCATACATACTTATAAAGATAGATATCATGTAGCTAGTTAGAAAATTATGAACAAATATGTCTAACCCAAAATGGCAACACCCATTCCTCATAAAATTTGACATAAGGGTGAAAGTACCATTTTGATCTCCATCATTTTCCTAAATTGTTCAATAAATAGATAAATATTCTTGAGTAGATTTGAGAAATGGGTTGATGGGTGAAATCATAGCCATATAGAGGAGAGTTCTCCATCATATAGGACAACCCCTGAGACTGTACTACAACCAGTTGGCTATATTTAGAAATATTCATCTGGATACAATCAAGGGAAGTTAAAATCCAATAATATGGAATATTATAGTTATAAAAAGGGATTAAAACATCATCAAACATCCTAAATCCAGATATGGGGAAGCTAGTGTGATATAGGATAACTTTGAAGTTTATATGAGAGAAGCATATTAAAAACCTCATTGTCATAATGAACATGATATCGAGGGTCAAAAATATGATTCCCAAAAATCATGGACCTATAGCTAGCAATAGTGGAAGATTCACAGGATCTAGAAGACATATGAAAAAAAGTATGTGGTATATGTTAGACAAAAGAAAATAAAATCTCATAAAAATAGATGCATAACTTTGGTAACATCATGAACATCACATAAACTATAAGGGGATTCAAGACTACATGACCAGATATAGGTCTTAAGAATTGCATGACCCATGGAGATCTCATGGGCTGCATGACCCACCAGACATCTCATAGCCACACAACCCTTCATAAGGCTCTTTATTGTATGACTATGACATGGTTACATGATCCACATAACAACCAAGTGATCAAATGACTGAGCTATTGGATCATGAAAAACCTGTAAGACATCCATGCAGCCACGGACTTAGTCCAAATCCAAGCAATTACTGAGATTTGATTCATGATTGGTTCGAGAAAATTTTGAGATAAAATAGATCTCATGAAACAGTTTTCACAACATAGTCTCATAGACAAGTATCACAATTTGTTCTCAAAAAGGTCCTGTGAAGGGGTCACATGATAGAAGAAAATATCAAGAGATATGAAGAATTTAAAGTCATCAGTAAATGAACTCCCCTCAATTCCCCTATTTATAGGGCACTCCGTGGAATACCAAGGGTCACCCGGAAGCCCAAATGTCACCTAATACACTGATTAGGGACATCCCTAAAGACTTAGGCATGCATTTACTTTCCTCAGAAGTAAATCCTTATCCCTACACAGGTTACTCATAATATGGGGAATTTGTTGATGCCCGCCAAATGAGAATAAAAAAATATACAAGGGAAGAAATACCCAAATAATGGGCATTATTTACTCCTCAAAATAAAGGAAGAGAACTTGTACAAAACACACGGATCAAATAACCCTCAAAATGAAACATTATTGAATGACCTTTATAAGTTTATACAAATGATTCATGTATAATGCATGACCTACCATAGATCATGTGAATACCTTTTGATAAGACTCCCTATACTTGTAAAGGCGTCCTAAAAATCATTAGTGATCGTGAAAGGGATTCTAAGATAGATACTCTATGCCATGTGACTTTTCAACCAACATGATCTCGAAAATCATTCAAAACCCTTGTGAAATAAAGGGTGAAAATATACAAAAGGTATAGATCTTATGAGTTCTTTGATCTTCATGAGATGCACTCATATGGTTCACAAGACCTCATGAATCCCCTAAGGACATATCCACATTTTCACACAAGAGCCCCCCCAAATGGCCCAAATGCCTTCATTTTTATTGATTTTTGATAACCCCCCTTTCAAGGGATGAGGGGGAACCCTTACAAGGCCCATAGGCTCAGAGATTACATGGACCATAGGCTTAGGAGATTACATGACCCGAAGGTCTTAGGGAATTCAACCAGACTATCAAGAAGGAACTACCCCTCACCAACATCTGCATCATGATAATAGCTCTCCACATTCACATGACTGTCTAGATAGGTTTCCCATGCAAGAAAATGTCCAAATTTTTACACAAGAGCCTGTTAACATGTCAACTTCATAATGTGAAGGCTCTCATACATTCCTGTTTGATTCTGCACTGCCCCTTCAGCTCCATAAAAAATTTGAGGGGTATTTCCATGACAATGCTTACGCATCACCGCAAGACCCATCATTGGTCATGCGACACATCATAAGTAAGGAGAGTGATTATATTCAACAACACTCCCACAACCTCATGAGACCTCCAACCCCTATAAAATAAATGAGGAAATAAAAAATGAAAAGGAAAAAGTTTCTTATGGAGTGAGGATATGTTGATCCTCATGATAAAGAGGTTGTATTCCCTATAAGATCACCATTAATCACGTAACCCCCCTCAAAAATATAACATGATCTCACAAAGGACATTAGACATGTCAGATTGATCTCACAAAGGATCCCTTGGAAAGCCACCTTAGTCTCATGAATAACCCAGACAAGTCATCTTCGATCACATAAAATCCTCTCCATAGGTATCCTGATCTCATGAAGATATCTATACATGATGGACTAACCTTTTGGAATCTCCTTGACATGTCCACATGGTTAGTATAAATCAATTTCATCAATATGGGTCCAATAAAAATGGAAAAGGTAGAACATTATTGAGGTTTTTTATCCTTATGTGGCACCACAGATGACCCACAGTAGGATCATGCTAAGCACATGATGTCCAAACACTCCACTAACTCTGACTCAAATCCATGAGATACACTCTACACAATGTAGTGTATAACTGAGGTGGTGAGGCCTATAAACCCCCCTTAGTAAAAAAAATGAATCCATGATCCATCATGCATGGGAGCACAAAAGTGGAATTCTTATAGAGTACAATCATTTAATCACAAAGGTATTTTTCCAGATAAGATTCAGGGAATGACAAAAAGGATCATGTGGCATGTGTAGGTGCTTCACATGATCAATCTATAAATCACATGGACTTATGGTGTGTCATATGAATCATGCGAAGGATTCTCTACATGTCAGATGGGTCACATGAAACCTAAAATAAGACAACACTAGAAAAACCTAATGAATATATGCAATAAAGTTAGTAATAAAATATTAAAAAATATAGGAGGCTTATGCGAAGATAGATTCACTGATCTTCATGATGTAATGACACATCTTTTCATGGATATACAAATAATTTTTTTTGGTTTAAATTCCATTAAATGAAGTTAATAATGATGAATATCAAGTAAAGGTGGTCTCTGGTGCATTTGAGGCTCTTTCAGAGCCTGTATCCCTGAAATGGGAAGAAATTATTGGGCCACATGGTTAGAAGAAACCATGGAGACCATGCTACATGGTTTCTCCTGACTATGTGGGGTGAAAAAAAAAGAGAAGAAGGAGCCAAAAAGTTGTCTAAAACCATGTGCCTCCAAGCACACAACTGTGAAAGATTACAAAGTTTATTGACAGTAGATTTTATCATGGTTTGTGCACAGTTAAGTAAACCATGCATCTTAATCGTACATAGAATTCCTTAATCAGTGGTCTTGATCATGATTTTGACACGGTTTGGATAAACTGTGTGACCAAACCATGCTCCCCTTATTTTGAGGGTGAATTGACCAGTTTTCCCTTAATGAACCTAATTTATAAACACTCTTCTTCCTCTCCTTAATTTTTTGCATGCATCATGTTTCCATCCTCCTATGAGTTTTTCTTCTCCCTCAACTAGGAAGGGAGGTATCTCCCACATCCAGTATCCAATTTAAGATCTTTCAAAGGCATTGGATTCCTTAATTCAAGATCTCAAATCATATCCCCTCCTATTTGAGTTTATCTTTTAATCTACTGTTCTATTTAGGTGTAATATTGTTTTCCATATTTTCAAGGATTTGGACTATTTCTTATATTTCTTCTAACCTACTTTGAATCTAAGTCCAGTATCAAGTGAGGATTAATATACAACCTTTAGGTATGTGGTATCATCCTTTTCCAAATGATTTTTGATTATTTTTATCTATTACATTGTTCTTCATGTTTTCCTTTTCAGAGTATCTATTTTTAGTTGATTTATTAATATAAAATTGATCCTTGTACCTTAATACATGCATGTTGATCCTTTTTAGTGGACTAGAGGTGATTGATTTCATTTATAGGCACCCTTGGGTGTGACAATTTGATTTCCCATTAAATGGTTAATTGTTAAAGAGAAAAAAATTCTTTTTTACCCTTTTGGTTATATTTTAAATGGAATTTCCCTTGATATAAGAATTATTAAAGGAACCTGGGGAACCTCCTAAGTTCTTGGACCTCCAATCCTTGGAATTTCCCATAAAGGCAATTGCCTTAATGACCATGTCACCTTTTAAACGAACCCTTGAGATTATGAATGGTTATTCCATGTTTTAGTGAATTTAATGGATTTGAATATAGAGGATAGATTATTCATGATGTTTTGGTTTAAATTAAATGAATTAAATGACTCAAAATGAATTTTTTTATAAAGGGTGGTAAGGCCACACCATTTGTTCATATTTTATTAAATTCTATAATTGAGTTGTTATGCCTTGTTGAAAATTAAACATGGATTTTGAGATACATGATAGGTATTGACTCATGTATTGTATTATAAATATGATTAAGATCTAATATAGGACTTGGTATGATGGTAAGGGTTAATTTGAGCATGATGGTATCATGCTCCCTTACATCGGGTGTTGAGAATGACGTCTCACACCATTGACACAAGTTGGGAACTGGGCTTTACAAATCATGACCCTTATTAGAGTGTTGAAATGATGGAACACTCACCATATAGAGTGATGAGCCTGGATTATCCCACTCATTATAATGTGTAGGTAATGTACCCTATTTATTGAGATTATAGGCTTGTCAGACTAGTTATGGATGTTCGAGTTATGCCCCAGTCCAGCCAGAAACTAGTATTCCAGGTATATGGACACTTATGCCCACACGTATTTGGTTAATATAGGTGGATGGAATATACATATAACTATACTATATATATATATTACTACTATATATATATAGTTACTCCTCAGACACATTCCGTCCAGGAGCCAAAGTAGGTAGAGCCACTGGGTGTCTTTTAAGAACATGATTGGTCTCTTATTTATTTATTCAGCATTGTCTATTATTTATTTTATTACCTGTACATAGTTTAGTTATGAGCACCACTTGGATTACTTATATACATCATTGGTGGTGGCCTACTGAGATTTTTATCTCACACCATACTCGGGATACCTTTAGTACTCAAGAATATTATATGACTATGGGTATAGATGAAGGAAAATTCCATGTTACATGTTATTGATATTCTTTACTTATAGATAGAGCATAGAAGTAGAGTACTGAGCATTTAATTGAGATTCTTATGGAGAAGGTTTTTTCCTTTTTTTAGTTTTTTGTATGCCCGTTCCCCTATTCCTCATTTGTATATCATCATGTCATGTATCCTTGTACTTAACACTGACTCAGTGGCTTTTTTTTATTCTTATCAGTTGTTCTGTTATTTATGCTTCTAAACTTTCTTATTTATTCTGTCTATTATATCTTGTTTCATTGTAGTATTTTTATGGTTATTTTTTCCATTCCATTCTAGTAATAGGGTACAATATCCCCATCATAGCTCCTTTACACCACCACTGCTATTTAACAACATTTGGAATATGGGGAGACACACTTGAGGCCATGTGAACCACCAAATCAGGGCACGAGTTAAGTGTATACTGGGTCAGGATGTTACAAAGTGGAACCGAGGCCTATTTTTTATTTTTTATTATTGTTTGAGTATTAGATAGTATATTAGGAGTTAATGGGATTTGGAATTGACCCTGAGCTTGGACGTTGCTAACCCATGTATAGGGGAAACCCAAATTACCTAGAATGGGAAAATTGTGTTCTTTATTATGCCATTTATGGTTGATATGACTTCAATGTTGGGTCACAAACTTTCTTTGTGATGTTATTGATATTTATATGATTGAAATGAGGTTTTATTTTACCTTTTCCCAATTAAATGAGGGCTTTTCATCTCTTAATGCATCACTATAGGCACAATAGGACTAATATTCCCTGAATTTTTACTTTCCACATCTATTTTCAGCATAAATTTTCCTGTTTCATATTATTAGTGCCTTGACTATGTATTGAATTGTGTAGAAACTTCTTACAGAGATTTGAAAACACAATTGATACTTAAATTTCCTACCTTAACCTCATAGTGTTTTCCTAAATAGGTTTAAGCAGACACCTTAAGTAGTCAATTATGGAACGTTGAGCAATAGAACACGAGTCACATTATATGAAATGTGTTATAGTGTGGGTTAAGTGGATTCCATATTTTGGTTCATAATGAGAACGTTTACTTATTAATCAGAAATGGTAATCCGCCTAATTCAACCATTTCAGGTGATTTAAATATTTGAACATGTATATATTTAAAATGAATAAGAATTTTAAAGTACAAGTTCCATCTTATATATATATCATACATAGAGACTTAGACCCGAACCTGGCCTTAGTAGTTGGTAGTGGGGAATATCTTACATTCGTATGGATTATTATGGTTTTATTCTACCACCTAGTCCTGGATTTTGGAGTAGGAAGAGAGGTATGATCATTTTTATATGAAGTATTTATACCTTTCGTAGTTTCCTATCTGTAATATTTTTAGTTGCTTAAATATATTCTAATGCATGTGTTTGGAATTGTAGTATCACGCCTTCACCTCGTCCCCCATTCGCATGCCTAGAAGGCGATGAAGACCATGCTCCTGAGGTGGAAAGCCCTAAGATGCCAATGATTCCTTCTACGGTGCCACTTATGACACCTCTTCCTATACCTGATATGGGAACCAATTCCTAGTTCGATGAGGGATTTATACGTATGCTACAGAATATGCATGGTTTCATTTAACCTACCCCGACTATGTCATATTTGACTTAGGAATTCTAACAGTAACATCCTCTAACCTTTTTAGGGGATGGAAGAATTCATGCTGTTGTGTTATGGATAGAATCTAACCTTATTATATTTGAGCATCTGGAGATGCCTCCATAGAGGAGGGTTAAACTGGATGCATATATGCTGTGCAACTCTACTAAGAGGTGGTGGGATGTAATCACCCAGGAAGATCGGTATAGAGACACAGTCTTGGTGGATTTCTAAATGATATTCTATGAATATTTCTTTCCCTAGACTCTGAGGGCTGATAGAGCTAGAGAATTCATGAACCTACAGTTGGGAAGTATGTCAGTTATGGAATAATCTTCTCATTTCACTGAGCTACATCAGTTCGCTCCTACTCTATTGGGTGATGATTTTATCACTGACAGATGATTCAAGGATGGATTAGTATACACCATCATGTCATAGGTCAATGTCTTCAGGTTGAAAACTATTTTCAAGATAGTCAACCAAGACTTTATCATAAATATAAATTTGAGTGAAGATGATGGTGCGATCCAGGGAGGTTTATCACCGAGATCTATCAGTACTTCTTCTAGGTGAAATAGGTGTTTTGAGGATACTCATGGAGGTGGAAGCAGTTAAGATCCTCACATTGATAGCCTTTTTGATATGTCACCAGTGTTGGAATCTAGGAAACATGAAGCCTTAGTGCTTACAAGATCTACTGGAATGCAGGGTTTGTGGTAAAATATTCCATATTCAGAATTTCTGCAGACCCTTTCCTTTAGCCCCTAGTGAGTGGGGATCTATACCCACTCCACGATCAGGAGAGGGGCTGGTAGGATCATGACAAGAAAGAAAATGGAATACCACCGGTCACTTTGGATGAGGTGGTGGTTGAGGTAGAGGCAGTCAAACTCATGATTCTTAGCACCAGCAGAGCGGGCATGCTCAGGGTAGTCAGAAAGTGCATAGGGACACAGTATTAACCAGTTACATGCAGTCTAACCTATGCTAAAAGAGAAGAGTGTTAGAACTTATACTATACAAGGTACTATTCTAGTAGACTCTATTTCAGTGTTTACTTTATTTTACACATGTGCGTCTCACTCATTTATACCTGAGACAATCACTGAGAGTTTGGGCCTTGAGATCAATCACTTTTAAGGAATTATGATGTTATACACCCTGTTAGGTATTCAATATGAGGGCTTTATACATTATAAAGACTATCCCCTTGAGATAGGAGGTTACCTTTTTACATGGAATATTCTCATCCTCAACATGATGGGCTTTGATGTAATCATTGGGATGGACTAGTTAGTTCCCTATTAAGCCCATATTGTCTGCTATTGTCAGAGGGTGATGTTTAAATCACAAAATGGAAGTAAGCATGTGCATAAGGGAGAATGGGATGTCCTTGCGACTAGATATGGACCCGTATGGTAGTGGTTGAGCAGTGTGATAGCTCATATCACCAGTATTTTCCTAAACAACCAGGGGTTACGACCCACCGTTTTTTTCTCATGTAGTGGAGTGTTTTAGGGATATCTTTCCTAATGAATTATCTGGTATACCTCTAGTGTAATAGGTATAATTCACTATCAATATTGTTCCAATATTTTCACTAGTAACCATTCCTCCTTATTGGATGGAACCTAATGAGCTTATATAACTCAAGAAATAGTTGGAGGATCTGAAGGCTAAATGATTTATACACCACAACACTTCTACTTGGGGTTCACTATTTATTTTACCCAAGAAGGCGAGTGGTACCCTTAGGCTCTAGGTGGATTACCGTTGTTTGAAATATATCACAATAAAGAACTAGTATCCACTACCTAGAATAGATGACCTATATGATTAGCTCTGAGGAGCGAGGGTGTTTTCAAAAATATATTTGAGTTTTTTCTATCATTATGTGCATGTTAAGTCTTCATACATACCTCACACAACTTTATAGAGTAGATATGGTTTATACTTGTACCTGGTTATGTCTTCTGGTCTTACAAACACACCTGTAGTCTTCATGGATCTTATGAATCAAATTTTCCAATTATATCTAGATTCATTTTTGGTTGTCTTTGTTGATGATATCTTAGTGTATTCATGCTCCATACATGAACATTCAAACAATCCTAATATCATTCTAAATACACTAAGATATAATCATCTCTATTCTAAGCTTAGTAAATTCCACTTTTAGATCAACAAACTTCACTTCCTGGGTCACATCATTTCAAAATCAGAAGTTTCAATAGACCTAGATAAAGTGAGAGCTATAGTTTCCTAGGAACATTCCAAGAATGTATTTGAAATTTGAAGTTTCTTAGGGATTTTCAGGTATTATAGACACTTCATCTAGGATTTATCATGCCTTTCAGTGCCTCTTATGGTATTTTAAAATAATGGTGTGAAATTTTTATGGTTAGAAACTTTTGAAGTAACCTTTCAAGAGTTAAAGGGACATTTTACTTATATGAAAATACTGATTCTACTAAAGCTAGATAGGAGATATACTATATAATATGACACATTAGGTATCATGATTAGAGTTGTTCTTATATAGGATGAGTGAATCACCTCATACGAGTCTTGTTAGTCGAGGCCTCATGAGCAGAATTAGCTGACATAGGACCTCGAGTAAGCTGTTGTAGTTCACGCTCTATGCTGTTGGAGATCCTATCTACATGGAGAGAATTTTTTGGTATAAATTGATCACAATAGACTCAATAATATATTTATACAATGAGATATGAATCTAAGACAGTGCAGGGGGGTTTCATATCTTCAGTAGTTTGATTTTGAGTTTGTCTGCATGCTTGGTAAAGGCAATGTTGTAGCTGATACTTTGGGCCGGAAGACTCAGACTCATATTGTTTAGGAGGCCGGTGGAGAATGATGGCTCATGGTTTTATTCTCATAGATACACATTTAGGTTCAAGTGTATCATGATCAGACTATCCTCATGGACTTATTAGTGACTTCTACTATTCTATAACGGGTAAGAATGGGGAAAATATTTGATCCGAAAGGCCTTGCCCTAATGGAAAGTGTCTCAGATGATGATACATCTTTAGGTTGGACCATGGATGGAGATGGTGACTTACTATCCAATGGGTGTGTATGGGTCCCAACATACATCATAGAAAGGATAATTTGGGAATTCCATACCTCATCATGGGTGGTTCACCTCAGTGTCACCAAAATGTATCGAGATTTACGATATCAGTATTGGTGGCCTGGTATGAAACATGATATTTCCAAATTCATTGCTTGATGTTCCACTTGTTAGTAGGTGAAGGAGAAACATTAGTATATAGTAGGTATATTACAGATATTTTCCATTCTTGAGTGGAAATGTAATGATGTTTCAATGGACTTCATGACTGGTTTACCCATATCACCTTGTGGTAACGATACGATGCAAGTTTTTGTTGATTGTTTGAAAAAGATGAAACACTCATTACCTATGCAATATATCTTATTAGTAGATGAGCTGGGAATACTGTATGTTAGGTAGGTTTTACATCTTCATGGAAATCATCATTCTATTATTTCTGACAGAGATTCTTTCTTTATGTCATAGTTTTGGTAGGAGTTGTAGAAGTCCTTAGGTACACATGTGCTTTTAATCACAACCTATCACCCAAAAACTGATGGATACATGGAGCATACGATTCAGGTTCTAAAGGACATGCTCCGTACCTGTGTCCTTGAATTTGGGGGTTCTTGGAAGAAACAAATCCCCCTTGTTGAGTTTTCTTATAATAATACCTTTTAGTCTACCACCGAGATGGATCCTTATAAATCCTTATATGGTAGGCCTTTTTGCTCTTCTCTGTGCTGGCTAGAGGTAGGGGAGGTAGCTATTATTGGACCATGCCTTATTCATGAGACTATATAGAAGGTACTACTAATAATAAAGTGCATGATGACAACACAGTCTAGACAACAGTTGTATTCCAACAAATTCCAACAAACTCTTGAGTTTGAGGTCAGAGGTTGGATTTTCCTACAAGTGTTGCCTAGGTTGGGACATAGAAGTATTCAATGGTAGGGTAATCTATCACGAAGGTTTATTAGACCCTTTGAGGTTGTGAAATGGATCATACTAGTGGCTTACCAAATAACACATTCTTAGAGATACTAGTATATGCATGATGTCTTTCATGTATCTCATCTTGACCAATATTATCCAGACCTGTCACATATCTTTCAACCTTATAGGGTTCAACTGGATGTAGATTCTTCCTTTTAGGGGTATCCAGTTTGTATTGTGGATAAGAGAATGAATAAACTTTGAGGTAGGTCAGTTCCTATGGTATAGGTGCTATGGAAGCACAACCAAGTATAAGACAAGAACTGGTAGTGAGAAGCTAATATATGATCTCAGTGGTCAAAACTCTTTTATAATGATACCTATTTACCATAAGAAGGCCAACTTAGGGATGATTTTATTTAAGGAGGGGAGGTTGTAATGACCCATCTTTTCATGAAGGTACATATCATTTTATTTTGGTATAAATTCCTTTAAATAGCCTGAATAATGATGCCTAATCAAGAAAAGGTGGTCTCAGGTGTATATGGGGTTTATTCAGAGCCTAGAGCCCCAAAATGGGAAGAAATGACTGGGACACATGGTTAGAAGAAACCGTGTAATCCAGCCCGCATAGTTTTTCCTAACAGTACATGGCTAAAGAAAAGTATAGAAGGATCCACATAGTTTATCTGAAACTGTGTGACTCCAGGAACATGGGCATGATAGATTGAAGAGTTTCTTGATAGTGGTTTTTATCATGGTTTGTGCATGGTTAAGTAAATTATGTGGGGACTTCCTTAAGTAGTGGGCTTGAGCATGGTTTGCACATGGTTTGGCCAAAACATGTGACCAAACCGTGCACCCCCTATTTTGATGGTGAATTGACCAATTTTAATTTAATGACCCTAATTTATAAACCCTCTTCTTCCTCACATTCATTTCTAGCATGCAACATGTTTCCATCCTCCTGTTAGTTTTTATTCTCCCTTAATTAGGCATTGAGGTATCTCCCATTTCCAGTGTTTGATTCAAGATTTATCAAATGAATTATATTTCTTAGGGTGATCTCTTGAAACCTCTTCTTTCCTATTCAAGATTACCTTTGAACCCACTGCCCTATTTAGGTGAAAGCTATTTTTCCCTATTTTTCTATCTTTGGACCATTTCATAGATTTATTTTAACCTACTCTGAATCTGAGGTCAGTATCAAGTGTGGATTTGTATATGGCCTTGAGGTAGGTGGTATCACCATTTTCCCCATGATTTTTGATGCTTTGTAGCTATTTCATTATTCCACAAATCGGATTTTTCCAAGAATCTCCTTTAAGTTGAGTTCCTCATATCAAATTGATCCTTGAACCTTAATACATGTATATTGATCCTTTTTAGTAGATTAGAGGTGGTTGATTTCATTTATGGTCACCCTTGGGTGCACCAATTTGATTTCCCCCTAAATGGTTAATTGTTAAAGTTCCCAAAATGCCTTTTTAGCCTTCAGATTAGATTTTAAAGGGAATTTCCCTTGATATAAGAATACTTAAAGGAACCCAAGGAACCTCCTAAGTGCTTGGATCTCATATCCTTGTAATTTCCCTTGAATGAAATTACCTTAATGACCATTTCACCTTCTAAATTACCCCTTGATCTTATGAATGGTTATTGCATGTTTTAGTGAATGTAATTTATTTGAATATATAGGAAAGATTATTCATGATGTTTTGATTTTCCTTAAATGAATTAAATGAATCAAATGAAATGGTTTATAAAATTTGGTAAGGCCATACCATTTGTTCATGTTTTATTAAATTCTATAATTTAGTTTTATGCCTTATTTTAAATTGAACTTGGATATTGAGATACATGAGAGGTATTGCCTCATGTATTATATTATAAATATGACTAATCCCTGATATATTATGTCGTATGATGGTAAGGGTTCAGTTCAAAATGACGGTATCACGCTCCCTTACATCAGGTGTTGAGCATGACATCTCACACCATTGACACTAGTTGGGTGTTGGGATTTTTGGACCACATCCCTTGTTAGAGTGTTGAAATGACGGAACACTCACCATCTCAAGTGGGGAGCATGAATTATCTCACTCATTATGAGATATAGTACATGTACCCTATTTCTTGAGCTTATAGGCTCATCAGACTAGTTATGGATGCCTGAGTTACGCCACAGTCTAGCTAGAAACTAGTATTCTAGGTATATGTCCACTTATGTATGCACGTATTTGGTTCATATAGGTGGATGAAATATACATATAACTACAATATATATATACACACTACTACTGCTATATATATATATATAATTACTCCTCAAAGACATTCTATCCATGAGATGAAGAAGGTAGAGATACCGGGTGTCCCTTAGGAACCTAAGTGGTCTATTATTTATTTATTCAACATTTTATTTTATTTATTTCATTACTTGCACACTATTTAGTTATGATAAATGCTTGGATTACTTCTAGACATTGTTGGTGGTGTCCTACTGAAATTTTTATCTCACACCCTACTCATACTCCCTTTGGTACTTGAGAAGATTATATGATATTAGGTATGGATAAATGAAAAGACCCCGTTAAAGGTTTTTGTATGATTTACTTATAGATGGAGCATAAGAGTAGAAGACCGATAATTCACTCTAGATGCTAGCAGAGAATATTTTTTTACTTTTTTTTTGTTTTTATATATTCCTATTACCCTATTCCGCTTCTATATATCATCATTTCATGCATACTTATAATTAACATCACCTCAATGGATTTTTTATATTCTTATCAGTTGTTTAGTTATTTACTCTTCTATACTTTCTTATTTATTCTGTATATTATATCTGCTTCTATTGTTGTATGTTTATGGTTATTTTTTCTGTTACATTCGGATAAGAGGGTATAGTCTCCCCACCATACCTATTTTACACCCTCGTTGCTAGTTGGTAGCCTTTGGTGCATGGGGAAGCATGCTTAAGGCCATGTGATCCACCGACTCAGGGCACATTTTTAGTGGATCCCAAGTCAGGATGTTACACATGTGATTCACATAACTCACCCAGATCATGTGACAACACCGATACATGTCACCCAAGTCATGTGACATTCCCTCGACATGCCATTTGGATCACGTGATGTCCATCAAACGTGTTAATCAATTCACACGATGCCCTCTGGGCATGACCCCCAAGTATTGTGAAGTCCTCCAGGCTTTCCATCCAAATCTTGTGATGACCTCTAAACATATCACCCAAGTTATGTGGTGGCATGAGGACATGTTAGATATGTCTCAAGATTTCACAAGGACACTTCAACAAGTTCTCTTGTTGTCACCAACACATATCAACTAGTTCACGCGACGTCCTCCAAACATGTCACCCAAGTTATGTGGTGACACCTAGACATGTCAACTAATTCACATGATGTCCTAAAAACATGCCAATCGGGTCATGAAACACTCTCAAAATATGTCTTCCCGGTTACGCAATGTCCTCTGATCAAGCCGACTAGGATCATATGAGACCCTCTAGACATGTTAACCTTGATCAAGTGGCACCCTCCAGATGTGCCAGCCAAGTCTGACGACCCCCCCAAACATGCCAGCCTTGATCATGAGATGACCTCTAGAAATTCCATTCAGATTATGTGACTTCCTTTGGATTAGTCAACTGAATCATGATACTGTCCTTGGAAATGTTCTCTAAGAATACATGATATGTACAGACATCCTAAGATATGTCAGAAAGACAATCATAACATGTTAGGAAGACAATCATGCCATGTCATGTAGATGTCTGAGGATATGATAACCTTTTCCAACATATATATAATGGAGACCTTAGTGTTCAATCCTTGATCAAACTAAACTGTGAAAACTATGATTCCTTATATAATTAGGATATCTAGGATGCCTTCTTAAGGCCCAAGCTCAAATGGCCATTCACCTCAGTGTAAGTCCCCCATGTCTCCAAAACTCGAACCATTGGGAACTAATCTATCCCATGGACTTATCTTCCTTCCCCACCCACCAACAGATTTAGAAAACAACTGAACTACAGTAACTATGATTCCTTTTATAACCAGGATATGTAGAAAACCCACCTAAGGTATAAGGACCCAACCTTATTAAAATACATAATCTTGCATTTAGTAAAGAAATCACTTCCTTTCATATTGATGATCTTTTCAAGTTTATAGATTTAGAGATGTGGGACATAAAACATTTATAACAATATATGTTATTACAAAGTGTATACCATAAAAACAATATCCATTTCTTTGAAAATATAAAACTTTTCACATAAAACATGATTCCCTTGACTAATATTCAAACATTTAACTTGTATTATTTATTTTTCTTAGACATCCTTATAACCTATGAAAATCATTTAAAAACTTGGGATGAGCACAAAAGCTCAGTAAGGGATATAAAAAGAAGGAAGGATCACAATAGTCTAGGAATACTTGTAGCATACGAAGACATTTTTAAAAGACATACATATCACCCATATATACTTTGTGAAAAATGATATTTACACAAGATCCACACAAAACATAAGAACATAAATATAACTATAAAGGTATCTTGGGAAATTACTTACATAATATTGTAACCCTAACGACTACCTTATAATTTGTTTAACCATCACAGTTACACATGGAGTAACCATATGACCGAACTTCAAATTACACATACCCAATGAATTGGAGGGAGATATAGGTCCCACCCTTCATCATAAAAAATTACTAAGAACAATAACATAATCATACAACATAAATAAAAGCACTAAAACATTGCATTTTAATTTTGTAAAATAGAATTTTTAAAGAGGATTTTAAAAGAAAAGCCCCTTAAAAATATCATATAATGAAAGTGAGACTTAATAGAGTGGATGAATTATGTATATAAACTGTAAATAAAGATAAATAATCATAATATAAACAATTTTAATCACGCAAAACATTTTAATACCACATAAATAATGAAGTATAAGGTTAACCCAAAGAATGGAAATCGGGTTAAGAATTCCCTTACCTCCGGCATGTCTTACTTCAAAATTATTTAAAACTCCTGTATAATGGTTAAAATAATTTTATTAATATTATAAATAAACATATACATCTTTATAATACATTATATGATAATTTCATTACATATTTTCATCCATAATTGTTAGTATTTTTTTCCTTGCACTATTTTGGGTGAGTTCTTTACATGATTTTCATGATCGGTTCATGATGGATTGTTCTTGTCGATTGGAAGTGAAAATTTAGAATTGGAATAGAGTGGTATTTACATATTTATAGTTCCATAAATTATAACATTAATCAATTTTTAATTCTGAAATTAATATTATTCATAATCTAAAACATTAATGATGTTTGTTTATATCATTTTTGTGGTTCTTTGATAATAACAACCTCATTTTGTTTTATAAATTAAAACCATGTGTACAAAATAATTATAGAAAAATATATAATTTATAATACATAAATTATAATCTGGTTAAAACCATGAAAATGGTTTCAAAAATAGTCTTGAAAGAAGTAAAATAATTATAAATCACATCGTCCACGATGTCGGTAAATCGACACATCACAGGCGATGTTTTAATTCATTGAATAAGTGGGAGAGGAGAAGAAGATTGATGAGGAATTTTCCATTAACATGAGAACATACAAAATATACATTATTCTGGAGCTTTAATTCCTATTTTATAAGAGGAGGTGAGGAAAGAAATGAAATGAACCCAAAATAAAAGAAAAATTAAGAAATCTCTCACAAAAATTCAGCAGCCTAACAACGTCCCTTAAAATTTCATAAAATATTTTGATGAGAGGAAAGGGGTATCTCGTCATTATTACTTAATATGGGAATTAAGGGAGATATAAAATGGAATATCCCAACATAATCCAATGTAAAATAAAAAAATAATAGAAAATGAATGAAAATAAAGAAAACAAAAGACGGTGTTTAACTCTTGATCTCTTCTCCTTGAGATCCTTCTTAAGGCCTTGGGTTTTGGCCTTTTGGTGAGACCAAAAGCTCTAAGAAGTGGGGAAGATCATTGGGAGGATTATTGAGAATAAAATAGGTAAGTCTCAAGGCTTGAGAGGTGTGGGAGGAAGCAGAAAATGAGGGTGGTATTTATAGCGAAGGAGAGGAGGTATTTTACATTATTTTAATCATTATTATAATATATTTGCTCAAGACTATTAATAGTATTAATTCATGTAACCCAAAATAGTAATAATGTAATGTGAGTTCAAACCAAGTGGCCTTAAATCACTTATGATGTCATAAATAGTGTATTTTACGGATAATTTGAATATACGATATTTTACCGTATTTCACTATTCATAAAAAATTCACGAATTTCAGAAAAATACCAAAAATTCACCCTTACCATTTTTTGACGTGTAGAATCCAAAAATGAACACAATTTTTAGAAAATAATTTTCTAAATATTATTTATTTTATTTTTAAATAAAATCATACTTAATTCAAAAAAAATTAAAAACTATAATTGCTTTTATATCACATTGAAAAATTATTCAAGATGTCATTATATTGAAGAATTAAAAAAATAAAAAAAATAATACAATTTACCATTCATTAGGTTCATATTACTATTCATAAGGTTATGTTACTAATCACCAAAAAAACAAGTTGATTTTATTAGACTCCAAATAATATACTAAACACAATTGCAGATGACCATTTTTCGAAATTCAAAACATATAAGTGGAAAAATTATTTTTAAAGGATAACTATAAATATCTACTTAAAACAATGTTTCATTCATTTCAAATTATTTTTAAAACCTTGGGGTGTTACATTATCCCCACCTTCTGGAAATTGTGTCCTAGCAATTTTATTTACTTATTAAAAAACTGTGGATATTTTTCCCTTCTATCATTTTACGACTCCTATGTTGCTTATTATACCTTGTGGTTTCTCCACAAAACTTTACCTGATGTATTATCTTATTCCACAATACCTGTTCCCTTTGATCAATAATATGAACTGGTTTCTCTTAATAAGAAAGGTTATCTTTCAGTTGAACTGCTTTTAGGCTCAAGACATGTGATGTATCTAGAACATACTTCCTCAACATCTAAACATGAAAAACATTATGTACCTAAGATAAATTCAAAGGCAAAACTAATCGATAAGCAACTGGTCCAACTTTTTCCAGGATTTCAAAAGGACCGATGAACCACGGACTTAGCTTCCCTTTCTTACCGAAACACGTCACACTTTTCCGAGGAGAGATTTCAAGGAAAACATGTTCACCTACCTTAAAAGAGAAGTCTTTACTTCTATTATATGCATAACGTTTTTGCCTGCTCTGAGCTGTCCTCATGTGCTGCTAGATCATTTTCACTTTTTCAGCCACTTCCTTTACTAATTCTGGCCCCATCAACTTTCTTTCACCAAATTCATCCCAAAACGCTAGAGTCCAACACCGCTTCCCATATGGTGCCTCAAAAGGTGCCATCTGTATAATGGAATGAAAAATATTATTATAAGAAAACTCAACTAAAGAAATATGATGATCCCAACTTCCCTGATAGTCCATTGAATAAGCTCTAAGCATATCCTCCAAAGTCTTAATCATTCGTTCTGACTGCCCATCTGATTGAGGATGAAAATATATACTGAAATTTAATTCTTTGCCCAAAAACTTCTAAAGTCCCTTCAAAAAGTTTGAAGTGAACCTGGGATCCTAGTCAGATATAATGGAAAGAGGAAATCCATATAATCTAACAATCTCCTTGAGGTACAATCGAGAAATCTGATCCAAAGACATTATATCTCAAATAGAAAGAAAATGTGCAGATTTTATTAGTCGATAAAAAATAACCCAAATTTCATTGTTACCTCGAGATGTCTTAGGTAGTCCCTTCACAAAGTCCATGGATACATTCTCCCACTTCCACTTTGGGATTGGAAAAGGATGAAGCATCCCCTTTATTAATTTATGCTCTACTTTAACTTGTTGACATGTCAAACATTTCATGGTAAAATTAGCAATATCTCTTTTCATTCCATCTCACTAGTAATACTTTTGAAGGTCTCTGTACATCTTAGTACTGCTAGGATGAATTGAAAATAGAGAACTTTGAGCTTAACACAACAAAATCCTTCTTCAACTGAGAATCAAAAGGCACACACAACCTTTTTCTAGATCTTAAAACACAATCTTTATCAGGGTTAAATTTTGGAAACTAACCCATTTTAACTAATTCTACCTTTTTATGTAGCTCATGGTCTTCCTTTTTCACTTGCTTAATTCTGTCTGATAATGATAACTGCACTGAAACCTTAGAAAAAGAAGATGTATTCCCTACTCCAACAACTTCTAAGACAAAATTCATCAAATCATTAATCAAGGGATCATGTTCCAAATATAAGATTGTTAATGATTCATGATGTTTTTGACTCATGGAATCTTCCACTTTGTTTGCTTTTCACGGATGTTAATTGATCGGGTAATAATAATCCTTTATCAGTTCAATCCATCTTCTCTGCCTCTTGTTTAATTCCTTCTGAGTGAATATATAATTCAGATTTTTATGGTCAATATATATTTGACATTTGGATCCCTATAAATGATGCCTCCAAATTTTCAAAGCAAAAAACACAGCTTCTAATTCCAAATCACATGTGAGATAATTTAACTCATGAGATTTAATTTGTCTTGAAGCATAATCAATTAATAGATAACTCAACATCAAAACACAACCATGTCCCTTCAAATAAGCATAAATGTAGATAAAAAACTTCCCATTTCGAGAAGGCAAGGCTAAAACTGGAGAATTCACCAATCTCTTCTTCTATTCCTAAAAACAAACATCACATTATTCTGTCCAAATAAATTTAACCCCTTTTCATGTTAACTTAGTTATCGGGCTAGATAACTTTGCAAAGTTCTTAATAAACCATCAGTAATAACCTGCTAACCCAAGAAAACTATGAATCTCTATAACATCTGTGGTTCTTGGACATTCATCAAACACTTTTATTTTGGTAGGATCAACTGTTATTCCATCCTTATTTATAATGTACCCAAGAAAAGAAATATGTTATAACCAAAAATCACACTTTCTGAATTTTCCATACAATTTATTTTCTTTTAAGGTTTGTAAAACAACCCTTAGATGTTTTTTCATGATCCGCTTTATTTTTGTAAAATTCCATAATGTTATCAATAAACAAAACCACAAACTTATATGAGAACTCATGAAATATTCTATTCATAATATTTATAAATACAGTAGGTGAATTAGTTAACCCAAACAGCATAACAACAAATTCATAATTCCCATATATAATATGAAAGGCTGTTTTTGGGATTTCATCCTCCTTCACCTTCATCAGATGGTATCCGAATCTCAAGTCAATCTTAGAAAAGTACTAAGCTCCCTAGATATGATCAAACAAGTCATCGATATGAGGAAAATGATACCTATTTTTAACAGTAATGTTATTCAAAGCTCTATAATCAATGCAAAGTCTCATGTAACCATCTTTCTTTTTAACAAAAAAATAGGAGCACCCCATGGCGAAGTGCTAGGATGAATGAAGCCTTTATCAAGAAAATCCTGCAACTGATTTTTCAATTCATGAAGTTCTATTTGAGCCGTACGATATGGGGGTTTTGGAATTGGATTAGCATCAGGAACTAAGTCAATTGTGAATTTGACTTCCCGATCAGGCATGACACTGAGTAACTCATCAAGAAAAACATTAAGGTATTCATTTACCACTAGGACATCATTAATCTAAATAGTTCCCTTATTTTCAACAATATGAGTAAGTTAAATTTAATTTCCCTCTTTTAACAGTTTCTTAGCTTCCTAATATGTTATCAATTGTATGGGTTCATTCTTATATACAAAATGATACTATTTCTAAAAGAAAACTTCTTTAGCTCCATAGTCAATCTTAACATGATAAACAGAAATCCAATCCATTCCTAGAATAACATCAAACTCAACTAAGGGTAAAATAATAAGTTTTACAGGTAAAGTCTTTCCATAGACCACAATAGAAAGATTCTTATAATTCATATTTCCTATAATATTCCCCCCCTGGTGTTTTAACAACAAGTTATGGTCTCATTTGTTGAGGTGATATTTCCAATTTACCAGAAAAATTCTCAGAAATGAAAGAATTTGTAGACCCTGTATCAAACAAAACTTTAGAAAAATCTGAGTAAAATAATAGAGTACCTGATACCGCTTTGTTGGATGGACCTACATCTGTTGACGTAGTCACAAATGATCTCACTACAACTTTCTGCTTATACTCTGGCTTCTTTGCATCATTTGGATCTCTCTTTGGGCAGACATTTTCCTAATGACCCATCTCAGCACATTTAAAAAACTTAACACTTTTCTTATTAGGATTAGTCTTAGAAACATTTTCATTACAATATCAGGCCATATGTCCAAACATACCACATTTAAAACACTTCCTAGTTTTTCTAATACATTCCCTAGGGTGATTCTTGCCACACTTTTCACAAACTAGAAACTGAATTTTCATACCATTAGATTTCTTTTGTTGATTCTTACCCATCACTTGCCACCTAGACCTCATATTATCCTTATTTCTAAAATGCATGTGATCATCATAAAACTTCATCTCTATCCTTTTAGCACATCAGACAAGTTTCTCCTAGCTTTTGAATTCATAGGAGGACAACACCCTTAAATACCTTGGCTTCAGTCCTGAGTAAAAGCGGTTGATTTTTCTATTAAGATCCAAAATAAGATTTGAATCATACCTTGCCAGTTGAGAGAATTTCTCTTCATACACAACCTTTGAATCATCCTCCTTTTTCATCAATTCAAGTAACTTCTTCTCCATCCCAAGTCGCACCACCTTAGAAAAATATTTTTCAAGGAAAAGACTTTTAAATTCATCCAACTTTAAGGCATAAAAATACTCTCTGTGCCTGATATTCCTTACCATTGACCACCGTTAATCAGATTCACCTTCAAAATAATTTATGGAAAGACTTACCTTTTGATTATCAGAACATCCCATAACATTAAATATATTTTCAAGGGATTTAATCCATCGTTCAGCCACTATAGTGTCAGAAGATCCATTGAATGTAGGAGGGTGTTGTCTCATAAAATGTTCCACTATAATCATGTTCCATTGTGGTACCTCTGGTTTTTCTCTTTCAGGGATGCCAACACCATTTATTTCCTACGTTAGCTGAGCCATTACTATCACAAACTGCTCGATTCCAATCCCCACCATTCCAGGCTGTAAATTTAGAAGGGTGTCATTCTTTAGGTTCCTCTCCTCTTTAGCTTCCTAGTTTCTTTCATGGACAAACATTCTGAACAAACATATCTTAGACGAAGCAATATGGTAATATTTAAATTCTATAACATTTCAAATTAATTATATAGTAAAAATCATTTATGGTATTCTTTTAACATCATCCTAACCCCTAAAGTTAACTAAACCATAATCTGATACCAAATATAAGGACCCAGCCTTATTACATTACATAATATTTCATTTAGTAAAGAAATAAATTCCTTTCATATTGAGGATATCTTCATGTTTAGATCTTTAGATATCTGGTACATAAAAAATTTATAACATTACACGTTATTACAGAGCTGATACCATAAAAACAATATTCATTTCTTGAAAAATATAAAATTTTTCACATAAAACATGATTCCTTTGACTAACATTCAAAAATTTATCTTGGAATACTTCATTGTCTTACACATCCTTATAACCTGTGAAATTAATTTAAAAACGTGGGATGAGAACAAAAGCTCAGTAAGAGATATAAAAAGAAGGAATGAGCAGATTCATCCATGAATACTTGTAGCATATGAATACATTTTAAAAAGAAATTCATATCCCCCATATATACTTAATTTTTGAAACATGATATTTAAAAAAGATCCACAAAAAACATAAGAACATAAATATAACTTTAAAGGTATCTTGGGGCATGACTTACATAATATTGTAACCCTCTCGACTACCTTATAATTTGTGTAACCATCGTAGTTACACATGGAGTAACCATACGACCGAACTCCAAATTACACATAACCAATGAATTAGAGGGATATATAGGTATTAAACTTCATCATAAATAATTCCCAAGAACTATTACATAATCATACGACATGAATAATAACATAAAAACATTTCTTTTGAATTTTGTAAAACAGAATTTTAAATGAAGATTTTAAAAGAAAATCCCCTTACAAATATCATATAATTCAAGTGAGACTTAATAGAGTGGATGGATTATGTACATAAAATGTAAATAAACATAAATAATCATAATATAAATAATGTTTATCACACAAAAAATTTTAATACCACATAAATAATGAAGTAGAAGGTTAACCCAAAGAATGGAAATCCGGTTAAGAATTCCCTTACCTCAGAATGGTCTTACTTCAAACTTGTTTAAAACTTTAGTATAATGGTTAAAAGAGTGCTATTAATATATTATAAAAACATATCCATATTTATAATAACATATATGATAATTTCATTACATTTTTTCATCCTTAATTTTTAGTATTTTGTTCCTTACACTGTTTTGGGTGAGTTCTTTACTGGATTTTCATGACCGGTTCATGATGGATTTCTCTTGTAGATTGAAAGTGAAAATCCAGAATTGGAATGGAGTGGTATTAAAATATTTTATGTACCATAAATTATACCATTTATCAATTTTTAATTCTGAAATGAATATGATTCATAAGTTCAAACATTAATGATGTTCGTTTAGATCATTTTAGTGGTTCTTTGATAATAACGACCTCATTTTGTTTTATAAATTAAAACCATGTGTAAAAAATAATTACAGAACCATATATAAGTTATAATACATAAATTATAATATTTTTCAACCATGAATATTGTTTCATGACTAGAATTTAAGTAAGTAAAAGACTTGGAAATCACATCGTCCATGATGTCGGTAAATCAACACATCACGGATGATGTTTTAATTCCTTGAATAAATGGAAGAGGAGAATAAGATTGATGGTGAATTTTACATGAACATCAGGACATCCATAATATAAATGATTCTATTGCTTTAATGCCTCTTGGATAAGAGTAGGTGAGGAAATAAAATAAAGGAACTCAAAATAAAAGAAAAATTGAGAAATCTCTCACGAAAATTCGTCAGCCTAACGATGCCACTTAAAATTTCATAAAATATTTTTATCATAGGAAAGGGGTATCTCATCATTATTATATAATATGAGAATTAATGTGGATATGGAATTTAATATCCCAACATAATACAAAGGGAAAGAAAAATAATAACATAAAATGAATGAAAAGAAAGAAAACAAAAGAGGATGTTTACCTCTTGATCCCTTCTCCTTGAGATCCTTCTTAAGGACTTGGGTTTTGGACTTTTGGTGAGACTAGAAGATCTAGGACGTGGGGAAGATACTTGGGAGGAGTATTGGGCCGAACATAGGTAAGTATCAAGGCTTGAGAGGCGTGAGAGGAAGAGGGAAATTGGGGTGGTATTTATAGTGGAGGAGAGGAACTATTTTACATTATTTTAATCATTATTACAATTTTTTTTCTCAAGACTATGAATAGTCTTAATTCATGTGACCCCAAATAGTAATAATGGCACGTGAATTCAAAACAATTGGCCTTAAATCACTTATGATATCATAAATAGTGTAGTTTACCGATAATTTGAATATACAGTATTTTACCATATTTCACTATTCATCGAAAATTCACGAATTTCAGAAAAATCCCAAAAATTTACCCTTAACATTTTTTGATGTTTAGAATCAAAAAATGAAATAATTTTTTTAAAAATAATTTTCTAGATATTATTAATTTTTTTAAATAAAATCATACTTAATTCAAAAATTAATAACTTAAAAACTATAACTGCTTTAAATCACATTGAAAATTTATTCAAGATGTCATTATCTTAAAGCCTTAATAAAATAAAATAATAATACAATTTACTATTCATTAGGGTCATATTACTATTCATAAGGGTATGTTACTATTCACCAAAAAAAAAACAATTTAGTTCCATTAGACTCCAAATAACATACTGAACACAATTGTAGATGAATTTTTTTCGAAATTCAAAACATAAAAGTGGATTTTTTTTTAAAATATAGTTTTTAAATATCTACTTAAAATAATGTTTCATTAATTTCAAATTATTTTTAAAACCTTGGGGTGTTAGATAAGGCCCACGCTCCATATCAAGCATCCAAAAGGTTGTCCCGGTGCATAATTCCCACATCCATATATAGTGAGACCGATTACTTACTATCCATTGTTTCTCAAACCGAGCATGGCTCAAATGGGATTAGGGATTTTCAATGGTCATATCACCCACATAATGAATCTCCACCATTTAGGGAAACCTTAATGTGTAAGCCCTGATCAATGGCATGATACGACAATCCCCATTCAAGGAAATCTACCCCAAGGAAAGTCCCAAGGGCATGATTGAACTATGATGACTCTAATTCCTACCATTACCATGATACGCAGGAAACCTCCCTGAGGATCGAGCTCAATTCCTAGTGCCTAAGTGACCTCAAATATATCCTTTCCACATGATGTTAAATTTAACAGGTATAATTAACTTTGTAGTTTTTTTATTCTTACTATAATATGGATATGTAGGATACCTCATAAAGGTTCAATCCCATCCTTAGAATATTAATCACCTCCCTAGATGGTAGTAAAATTTAAAGTGCCTTGATATATGGATTTAAAATATATAAAGATACCCACTAATGTGAAATGGTTGAATAACTTAAGATACATATAGATGGAATCATTAGTAGACCCCCTTTAAACATAGAAGGATTCAACACTTGATCATTTTGTTGGGGTAACCAGTCCTATATTAGGATTAGGAAGAGATTTTCAAACATATCTTAAATGTATAATAGAGTCCTAGAGTAGGAAAAAATCCCCCCCCCAAAAGGGTGTAATGATCCCGAATTCCCATCCTCTTGACCAATGTGTGTTCCTAAGTGCCATTTGGTCTGAAATATCAATTGACTCCCTGACTTTGGAAAGTAGGTCTATGATTAGTTACGGATGTGGGAACCATTGAGAGTTTCTATGAAAGATAAACATAAAAGGTACTATCAGACCATTTTGTTCCTACCATGAATGTGATCTTTCAAATGAAACAACATCTTCAAACCCAAAAGTTCATGAAATTATTTTAGTAAACCCAAACACCTTGGTACTACCGTTATTTGACTGTTGACATCCTTTAACCATAGGGATCCAACCACTTCAACCACAGGGATCCAACAGTATTCCAAACAATATATACTTCCAAGAATTAATAAACCACTCACCATATTAAATACATCTAATATTTGAGACAACTTTTTGGGAATCATACATTGTAACACCACCAACTTTGATGCAACTTATTAGGTAAATTAAGCTATGCCACCATCTAGAACTAACAAACTTGATTTAGAACCTATGAATCAGAATCATCCACCTCCTATTTTTAGAAGTGATATTCCAAAACTAAAATATATAATATAACCACTCAAAAGATCCTAATACCATATAACCCAATAGAATCAACATCTATAATTTATAATCCTTGGCACCCCATTCAACACATTTATATTACAAAATATAGTTTTGGTTCTTTAGATATATTTTGAAAAAAATATTTCATTCAAAGATAATGAGAAAATAATAAATAAAAACTTGATAAAAAAATTAAATGAGTACAAAAAAACAATATTAAATGGTTTTTAATTTAGTCCTATATCAATGAGAGAACACACTATGCCTTATTCAAGGAACAAATATCTAAGTTATAAGGGAACCAAGTTTCATAACCCTACACAAATAAAAAAAAGAAAATTTTCTAACACTATCCATGAAAAAAACATAATGAAAGTTCTCCCACTATGAATACCCATGAATAACATGTTGATGATCTTTTAATACTCCTCAAAATATTAATAGATCTATGTTTTAATTATTATCCTTTTGATCTACCATCCTTCTGGACTATGCCCTCCTACCTTTGACACTAGATCCCTAGGAAATTTGGTGATCCATCTCATCACTGACACACACAACACACATGTAACCACACCACCAATTATAGTGGACCTCAATAGGTCAAATGGTTCCACCACCTTTTGATATTTATAGGAGACTCACCATTATCCACAACTACCTTTGATCACTTGTAGATGCTCTACCCTTAACGACTGAATTTCGATTAAATTGAAAGTTTCTCTTATATATCACTTTGATAATACTCACATAAAAATTTTTTATACCATAATGAATCCTCATGTATCCTTATTAGTGACCCTTACGCAAGTCAGAACTTTACATATCCATCATTGCCTCCAAAACATAAGTGTTGCATTTGGAACTGGACTTATGGATACACCATTATATCATCTGAAGCATGAATTTTCCCTATGTTTATGTGTCCATATATTCCTCCTTTCATATTCCCACACCTGGTCTCAAATTCTACTACTTCCACTAAGCTAATTTTACCCATATACTTCTATTGTGATGCTTTTGTTAACCTAAAATTAGGCATTCATGGTAAAGGTGAACATGTCTTCATATGGTTTCACTAAGTGTAAATTTTAGGAACATAACTTATAGAAATTCAAAAAATTAACTAGAAAATAGTTCCCACACCAAAAAACAACAATAATATTGAAGGTAAATTAGTAGTTCCTAGGCTTGTATACTAGAATTGTAGGAATAAAGGGAACTTGAAGAATTATTATAGGGAAAATAAGTCAAATTTCAAAAGATTTGATTCTATAATTTTACCTATAAATAATGAAACTGATAATTAAATCACATTTATGCTATGTGTCACTAGTCCATTAAAGTTATGGATCACTAAATTTCACATGATCCTCAGTCTGGTAGGTGAGAACTCCTTAAGTGCATCCAAGAGACCCAAGATCAAATGTAGGCGGAGGCATTTTTTCATGTTTCTGTAGTAGGCACTGTAGCATTTATTATAGTAGGTAATATTCAGTACTGTAGTCGCTAGAACTATTCACCTGTTTGGGCCTTCAGGCCACCAATTTGGTTCTCAGGTCCTTCAAGGACTTCGGTCCACCAAAGGCCTTCGGGTTAGTAAGGCTTTCGGGCCAGCTCAAGGCCTTTGGGACACCTCAAGGCCTCTGGGAAACCTCAATACCTTCAGTAAAAATTAATTGTAGATGTACCAAATTAAATTAAATGGAAAAAGGACCTAGACATGGATTTAGAGCATGCACATTCACCAGAGAAAATATAATCAGAATTGGAAGAATGAGAGGGTATGGATTTTCCATCGGTACCAAGCCTGTGCATCCCTGCACAGGACAACTAGCCGACCTGTCATGCGAAGGTGGAGTGTTGATCATGATGCAGATTCTGGGGAGGGGTAGTTTCAAGTAGTCATTGTCTAGGGTTAATTCCTTTAAGACCTTTGGGTCCTTTAATGTCACAAATCCTACAGGCCATGTACGGGTTCCCCTTAAACCCTTAAAAGGGAGACTATCAAAAATGAATAAAAAATGAAAGCCTTAGGTCCATTTAGGCATGGATCATTGAATTTGGGGATTTATTTCACTGAACATCTAATACAGGGATAATGGATACTAATCTTTCTATTATCAAGGTGAATCTTGTATGTGACGAGACTCTTAAGATAGTATTAAAAATAAATGTGAATATCTACAGAAGGAGTGAATACCAAATGGAGTTTTGAGTGGTGTGATTCATAACAAGATTAATGAATAATTTATTCTCAATTAGACAGTTGGATGATATGGGTTTCTGTATGAGTTTTATGGAAGGATCATGGATAATAACACACAGTTCCATGGTGGTGTCCAAAGGAGTTAAATATAGAATGTTGTATGTTACTGAGAGTTAAGAAGGTACAAAACTTACCAGAATAATAACTTTCGGAATATAAAAGCTGTGTAATGGTCATCTAGGATATTTGGGTGAGAAATAGATAAAAGTACTATATACAAAGTGAATGTTGAAACTCGATTTTGTGGAGTACAAAACATGAAAAAACTACATCCATGGGAAGTAATGGAATGTGTATTTCAATATGAAAGTAATAACACCAAAGAATCAGAAGTTAGATCTACTACATATGAATTTATATGGGGAAATACCAGTTCAGTATCATAGAGTTTTGTTATATTTTCTTACATTAATTGATAAAATGAAATGAAAGGCGTGGGTGTTATTTCTCAAGAACAAGTCTTAAGTATTCAGAACCTTCTTTTGATGTAAAGACATGGTAGAAAGAGAGGTCAATTTAAAACTTAAGTGCCTAAGGTATGATAATGGTGGGGGGTAGGGAAGTCGACAGTTTTAGTATTTTTACTATAATAATGAAATTAATTTTAAGAATACTATGCTTAGAAATTTAGAATAAAATGGAGTGGGGGAGTGTATGGATAAAATGTTATATGTTAGAGGGGAAGAAGCATGATAATTCATTTTAGGTTTTACATTGAGTTTTATTCAGAATCTATGAATTGTGGGACATATCACTTTGATATAAGTCCTTACACACTAGTAGGGATGGATCTTTATAAGGAGAGTTAGACATGAAGAATGTTCAATATATACTACCTCAAAGTCATTAGATGTATTACCTATGTTCATGTTGATGTTATAAAAAGGGAAAAATTATATACCAATTTTTGAGCATGTTTCTTTATGGGTTATGATAATTAAGACTTTGCATTTCATCTATGGGATAATGATCACTGTAGGGTTATCAAGAGTTGAAATTTTCCCTACAATGAAGGGATCCTATGGAAGGATCAAAACCCGGGGAAATATATAACTGAGAATAAAGAATCATAAGAGAATGCCAAGGTTAATATGACCAAAAGTTCAGAAATATCAATTTTTTTAGGAAGCAATCAAGTTAATAAAGAACCTGATAGTCCTAAATGTGGACCTTGAGATAGAGTTTGGATTATAAAGTTTCAATCAAGGCCATATGTACTAAAAAATTCAAGGACTAAGAAATCTTGGGGAAGAGTTATAGAATATGAAATTATGGAAAGATCACAACCTCAATAGTTGAGGCTATCTACCAAAGTTAGAAGATTCTTGAAAAGGTTTGAGTTTGAATTACATTATATCCTTTTTATGAATGGTGAAAAACCCAAATTCTTGAAATAGGCATCAATTATAAGTGATGAAAAATAGGGGAGTTATAAATGAAGTAGGAGATGAAATAATTATATTCTTCTAGAACATGAGATATTTCAAAACTTAAATTAGGGAAGAATGAACTGCATGAAAAATTGGTCTACTGGTTAAAGAAATAAGTGGATAATAGAAAGTAGTATAAGGAAAATTTATTTGTGAAAGGATTTCAATAAAATGAAGGAGTTTATTTAGTGAAATATTATCTCTTTTTTTAAGAAAGCAATAATCTAGATGATGCTTGAAATGATTTCATAATAATTCATTCATCTTAAACAGATAGATGTGAAAAAAAAACCTTTATACATGGAGACTTAAATGAAGAAATCTACATTCATTAACCAGAAGGATTCAAGGAACCTAGAATTAACTTGGTGTGAAAGATAAAATGAAGTTTATATGGGAAGAAGTAAGTGTTGGAACCAAGGATTATCACTATTGAAAATGGAGTATGTTTTGTGTTTATAATCAATCCACACTAGGGTTGATCAAGGAGTTTTCAATATAAGTGTTTTTACACTATATATGGATTTAGTGTTGAAGGTGGAATTATTTTCTAGTGTTTTCCAAATTTTTGGGTCCAAAATTTAGATGATGGAGAAAGTTGTTTTAAAAAAATCAATTTCACATAAAATTCAATTGTTTCGCACATGGTTGAAGATCATTTTGAAGCTTTCATGCAAGTGATGTTTCAGGACCATCACATCAAAATATGGTAAAATCATGAGTTTCATGCAAAACCTAAAATTGTGTGAAAGATGATATTGTGCAACACAGGAAATCTATGCACCATGGAAGGTGTGAAAGATTCTTTCATGCTAAATACAATGTCAAAAATAGATTTGCACACAAGGTGGAAGGAACATAAGTAAATTTCACACAGGTTCATCCATGTCATAAATAGATGACCCATTTTATTCTAAGTAACTTTTCTAATAAAGATCAAAGTTTCTCTTCCACATGAATGAGTTGCACACAGAAGTGTTGCCTGTAGTAAAACATGCGCACAAAGTGTTCCTTGTGTTTATCAAGATCATGTGAAACTCATGGTCTGGTTTTATGAAATATAAGGATTGTGTAAAATTTATCTTTCATGAAAAATAAAAAAATTTAGTGCAATTACATGTGTTGTGTGCAAGTGATTGAGTTGCATGAATAACTAGTTCTAAATACCCAGTTTATTTGAGCATTGATTTCAAATGAATCAACATAAAACTACAGTGTAAGAAGAGTCTCATGCTGGTCAGGGAAAAAGTATTAAATGAAAATCTACTTAAGTGACCTTCAAGTTGTTAAACTGAGTAAGACTTCACCAAAAGTAGTGATCTAGGAGGATTCGATGTAAGTGTTTCGAGGGAGGTAGTCTGTTATCCCTAAAATCTTGTAAAGGAAGTGTTCTTAGAATAGAGTGGCTATGTTTAAACTTCTTTATTCAATAACTAGTAAAGATTAGTGTATTTTGGTATAACCAAAGCACTGCCGGTGTATGCCCCTTGGATTAACCCTTAGCGGCAAACTAAGTAAAATTGATGTTTTCTGTTTTCATGTGAATATTTAATTACTGTAATATTCCTTTAGATAAGTTTAACAAGTTCCTATCAATGTAGGAACATGATCTTTTGTTTTTAAAGAAAAGGTTTACACCCTGATTCACCCCCCATCAGGTTGCTCTGGGGTCTTACAAGTGGTATCAGAGCTAAGGTTCACCTATGTTGAATTCTCTATAGAAAAGTTATTCTCTTTTGAAGATTTGAGTTTTTTTCCTGAGTCAATAATGAAGTACAATTTTGATGAAGATTCAGTTACCTCTGAGAAAAATTCTATATCCCCCAAGACCATGATGAATACAAAAAATAAAGAGAAGATAAAGTTAAATAAGTCCTTATTATCTATATAATAGGTAGTATTTGGTTCTCAATGCCTTTATAAAAATGAAGATATATCATTTTTGGAAGGTACAAAGTAGGTGGATCATGTTTCCACAAAATAGAAGTAAAAAATTTCTACCTCATGTAAATAAAAATATTCAAGTGATCACGAGGTATATGTTAGCACATTTTAAAGTTTTCTTTAAAATAAAGATCTAAGCATATGTGGTAATGATGATAAGTCTACAACCTCACAAGAATTTTTAGTTGATAGATTAAGAAATTTTATACATGATATTCTTGGAGAAATATCCTCCCCTATTTGTGGAGTCTTTCAATGTATATAGGTAGAGATAACCCAACTGAAAGGAGAAGACGAATCTTTGGAAAAATTATTACAAGGGAAAATTATTGAATATTTAAATCTCACCAGACAAGTTGGAACCTTTGAATAAATAGTTGGATAACTTGAAATAATTTCCTCAAAATAATTTCCTCAAAATACCTCAAAGAAGTTGAATCTAAATATGGAGTAAAAAATACTCCTGAAGAAAAGACCCATGCACTTAAAAAGAAATTTAAAAATAGCACTGATCTCAAGGGTTTAAAATTGGAAGAAATATCCAAGAAGATTAAGGAACTTGTCTCTTTGATTCAGAATAAATTTAAGTTGTATGAAGGTTAAGTTGTTAGAATGAATAAGGATTGTGAAGAAAAAATTATTATGATTGAAGATTATAAAATTGTCCTTAATTTTAAATGTCTAGATGTGGAAGATAAGTTGGAAAATCTTGAGAATAAATATATTAAGACTTCAAAAAATAAGGAAACAATTTCTAAAGTTACTCAATTTTCACTAGAGTATTCTAAATCTTAAATAACTCTAATATGTGATAAGAATATCATGACACATTTTGATGATATATCTCAAGTAGCTGAAAATAAACATGTACTATCCATAACAACTTGTATTAATGCTTCTAAACCTATTATCATGAACAATATAGGCTGTAAGAAAAATACTAAAAAAGTATGGATGAATAAAAGTGATAATAAACCTATCACCACGACTAGGGTGGATAGGAAAAATATTATTTAATCCAATTTCCCAAAAAGATAACAACAAGTCATATAGAGTATCTAACAACCTTATACAGATGATATAAAGATATTAAAGTTTTTTGGTAAATGTTGGTGCTGAAACAGATTTGATAATTATTCATTGGATTGTTGGTACAATCCTCTAAATGAAAAATCACAAAGGAAACCTATTTCAAGGGGAATCAAGCTAGATAAGAAGAAGTAATATCAACAGGTTCAGAAGAATATGTATACTACAAACAGATTTGGGAATCTTGATAACATATGTGATGTATGAAATTAAAGTGGACACAATGTTGGTACATGATTATCTCAACATTCATTCAAATTTGATAAAAATAGATGACCTCAAAAGCTTGATAAGTATAAAGAAGCTACCTTTAGAAGAAATTAGAATAATATTGTGAACACAAATTCTCCCAAGAAGATCTCAAGTAAGGAAAATGAGAAGACCATGGATTTTAAATCCAAGAAGTTTAAGGGTAGTGAATCCAAAAGAACTACTAAGAGGGATGAAACTCAGAATAACTCATGTGTAAGATCCAACCATGCTACAAAAGTTAATAATGACTTGTTAGTTATTTGGACATATGATATGGAAAGAATGAGGAAAATCAAAGATTCATAGGATAAGGCTGGTGAAAAATCAAAAGAAAAGAATAAACATGATAAAGACAAAGTGCATGAGATTTTTCAAATAAAAGGCAACTATTTTGTTAAATAAGTTCTATGTGAGAGATGCAATAAATCTGGTCACATTGCAAAATGTAGTTTAACCTTACTACCAGAAAAAGAAGTAGTCCTTAAGAAGAGTAAGAATGTATCATCTAGGAAGGATGTTAAGAAGAAAAATTATCCATTCAATGTAGAAGAGAATACGAAGAGATCCATTCTACCACAATATATATAAAAAAAGATGTTCATATATGAAATTAGGGAGACTGAAGTAAATGGAGAAAATTTGTTGAGAAGATCATCTCAATCACGTTGTTCATATTTATGAAGCAAGGAGGAGACACCCTATTTCCTTAATCTTTGGTTATTTTATTTGTGATTATAATGCAGGGAGTTTAAAGGTGAAGTATGTTATTAGGAGGAGAACCCGAGAAGCATTGAGGTCTATTATTTTTTTAATATTTAAGCTAAAGAAGTCACAATCTTTGAATGATTCCTTAATTTGGTATTCAAATAAAAACATGATGGAGGATATTTTTTTGATGAATATGAAGATGTTATATTTTGGACAACTAGGATAAATAAGGTACCATCTTGTATTGATCTTATTTATGGTATCCTGGAGAATAAGTGTTTAGGAAGATCATCCTTGATGAAGTTGTGAAATTTTTCCAATGTGGACAGTCACAAGTTGAAGACCCATTTTGGTGTATTCTCCATACTAAAATTTCTTGAAATCCATTATTGATGAGATCCACAGTTATGAGGATTCTAATATGTTTTTACCTTGATGAGGATACAAATGAAGAATGATGAATAAGATTCTAGAATCATTGTTTCAATTGTTATCAAACCTAATTATTATTAAAATTACTTGAAGATCATGTCATTGGAAAAGTAGTTTCTGGTTGATTGTCCTTAAAAGTTTATTATCACATTTAGTATCATTAGACTGAAATGGAAGCTAATAAAACTTGAAGATAAGTCTTCTTGTTCTTATATCATGAGGTAGAATGATAAATGAGAAATTTGCAGATTTAGATGATGAAATAGTGTAAGTCTAGAAAAATATTCAAGGATCACACAAAGAAGATGATTTAGATGAAGAATTAAAAGAGGAAACCATTACTAAAGAAACTTCATCAGAACCTCACAGAAGGATCTCTATGGTATGTAGCAGGCACCCTGATCATGGTATTATCATATGAAGAATCATGAATTTAAAATAGGAGGTATAGATCAATGGTTCAAAAGAAATATTACACCTTCATTTCTCAAGGAATATACACAAGAGAGATTTTGAAGAAATTCAACATGTATGAATCCAAACCAATGTAGAATCTGATTAAAGTTGGGAAAAAACTTGGGAATCATAGGGATCAGACATCTATGGATCCCACCACATATAGAAGAATCATTGGAATATTATTATACTTGACTACAACACAACTAAATATAATCTTTGCAACATGCTTAGTGACCTGATTTCAAATTAATCCGAAGAAAGATAATTTGGTAGCAGTTAAATGAATCATGAGGTATATTCAAGGTACACTCAGTTTTGTATTATACTTTACAGTAGGAATATGTATTGAATTATTGTCATTTTTTGATGACTGGGATAGAGATGTGGTGGATTGAAAGTTAAAAATTGGTGGATATTTCTTCATAGTAACAAAATTTGTGGGATGGTTGAGCAAGAAATAAGAAATTACTCTTCTTAGTACAGATGAAGTAGAGTATATATCTACTAAAAAGGCTTTCACTCATCTATTTTGGACGAAGAAACAACTAACTGATATTAGTGATGAGGTGAAACAACTGATGTTGATTCATTTAGACAACAAGAATGCAATTGATCTTACAAAGAATCCAGTTCATCACTCTTGTACAAAACATATTGAGATCAGATATCAATTCATCATGGAAAAAGTTGAACAAGGTGTGATTAAAATGGAGCATGTTGGAACTAATGAATAGGTGGTTTACATTTTGAATAATCCATTGGCAACACATTTTTTTGAGAAACATCAGTTTAACCTAAGTGTTTAACCACCTCCCAGTGCATGAGGAAGTTATGGTTAAGTCCCATATTCCTATTTGTGTTAATAGTTTTAATCTTTTTATGGAAGTGATGAAGTTTTATAAGGGATTTATGATCCAAGGGGAGTTTTTTTTTATCTCTACAAGTCAAAATTCTAGTTCTTGGGGTTTATTTCTAAATGGAGAGAATGGATAAATTCAATGTTTTAAAGGTTTTATGGTTGTAGGATTTTAAAAAACCATGCAATGATTTTGTGACATAATGAGAATTAGGTTTTATAAGGAAACAATTCATTTTTCTCATATCTTATCTTTAACATATTTAATCATTCCAATACACAATTTTTTAGGATTTTTACAAACCTTTCAATGCTTCTGTTACACCATGATAATTAGGTGTTATGAGGAAATAATTAAATTTTCTCAGTGTGTAGCTTGGACATATTTAAGTGTTCCAAAACACAAGAACCCAATTATTTCTTCGCCTCTTGTTTTCTACACTAATATTTTCTCACTTAGACTTAGAGTATTGGATGATTTTTTCTTACCTTTCATGTTTTTGTTCGAAGCTAGTGCTTTATTGAATTTCATCTACAGTTTTCCAACAAACCCAAAGGGGTATATTGTTAGAACAAAGGATTTTCACTACTGAAATTATGTTTTGTTTTTATCATCAATACACACTAGGTTTAATCAAGGAGTATGAAAAACAAGTGTTTTTATGGTGCAGATGTCTTTAGTGTTGAAGGTGGCATTTTTTCCAGTGTTTTCCAATTTTTTTGGTCCAAAATTTAGAGGATGGAGAAAGTTGTTTTTTATAAAGGAATCATGTTTTCATAAATTTAAAATGTAGTATGAAATGTTTAATATTGTTTGGAAAATTGTTCGCAAGTGATTTTTTGGGACCATCACATCAAAATATGGAAAATACAGGAACTCCATGCAAAACGTGAAATTTCATGAAAGATGAGTTTGTACAACACAGGAAATCTGCGCAACATGGAAGGTTCACAAGACTCTTACACACTAAATATGATGTCAAAAAAGATTTACACACAAAATGAAATGCACATAAGTAACTTGCACATAGGTCCATCCAAGTCTATAAATAGGCGGCCACCCCCTTCATTCTAAGTAACTTTTCCAATGAATATTCGGTGTCACTGACACATGAAAGAGTTGCATGTAGAAGAGATGAATATAGTAAAACTTGTTCGTAGAGTGTTCCTTATGTCTATCAAGAACTCATGAAACTCATGGTATAATTTCACAAAAGATAAGGGTTGCATAAAATTTATCTTACATGACAAATCCAAAAGTTGTGTGCAAGTACAAGTGTTTCATGTAAGTTCTTGAGTTGCGTGTTTATCAAGAAAACATGAGTGCGCTAACTCTGAATCCTCCTATAGGGTTTATCCTTTTTTTAAGAGTCTCTCTGGGGCAACTACAGGTGGAATGATGGCCTTAAGGTGTCTCGGAAGCCTTAAAAGTGGCTCGAAATCCTTACCAACCCAAATTCCTAGGTGGCCTGAAGGCCTTAAGGACTCCAAGCCCAAATTGGTGGCCCAAGGTGAATAGTTCTGGATTCTCTAGTACCGAACAATACCTTCTATAGTACCTGATACAGTTCTACTACAATACCGCTATAGTACTCGGAAATATTATTTCACTTGGTTTCGAGCTTGGGTCTCGTGGTTTCACTTAAGGATACCTCACCAACTAGAACAAGAGAAGAACCAATGGATTTGGAAGAATGAGAGGGTATGACTACGCCATCAGGACCAGCCTGTGCTTGCACGGGAAGCTTATCCAGATAACCATGCAAAGGTGGAGAGCTACTATTATGATGTAGATGTTGGGGAGGGGAAGTTCCTTGTAGTTATAGTTTGGTTTAATTCCCAAAGATCTTCAGGTCATTTAATGTCTCTTAATCCTATGGGCCATGTAATCATTAATCCTATGAGCCTTATAAGGGTTCCCCCTCATCCCTTGAAAGGGGATGTTATAAAAAATCAATAAAAATGAAGGCCTTCGGGCCATTCAGGCTAGTCAGGGACAATTACTTAAATGTAAATATACTAAATCGACCATCAAGTCATTAAAATGAGTAATAATTCACCCAAATAGTGAGTTAGGGTGAGTTAACGAATGTGTTCCTAAGGAGGCATTGTGATATCCCTAAAATATTTTAAAGGTAGTGTTCCTAGTATAGAGTGACTATGTATGAACTTATATATTCCACAACTAATAAATATTAGTGTATTTTTGTATGACTGATGCATTGTCGGCATATGCTCCTTGGACTATTCCTTAGTGGTGAACCATGAAAAAATGTCATATTGTATATCTGCATGTGAATGTTTAATTACCGTGGGATTAATTTAAATAGTCTTAACTAGTTTAAACCCACATGGAAATAATATTTTTTGTTTTAAAAGAAAAAGTTGACACCTTGATTCACCCTCCCTTCTCAGCGAGCTCTAGGGTCTTATAATATGCACCTAGACAGTTAAACCAAATGTTTGATTCTTTTATGGTAGAATATAAATCTATTTAAAATAATGTAAGTCATTATTATTTTTGAAAGTTGTTTGATGATGATATATTTATAAATTTTCACTTATATGTGGATGAAATTCTCTTAGAAGTTTAAGATAAGAAACATATAAAAGAGATGAAGGATGAGTTATCCAAAAAGTTTGAGATGAAGGGTCTTGGGGAATCCAAATGGATTTTGGGAATGAGGATCTGGATGGATTGATAATATAAAACTATTATGTTTTCATAGTTAGATTACATATGGAAGATAGTTTAAAGGTTTGAAATGATATGATCCAAACCTATCTCTACCCCATTAGACATACATTTCAAAATATACAAATATAAGGCACCATGAATGGACAATGTCTCTAAATACATGGAAAAGGTTCTTTATGCATCAGTAGTTGAATGTTTTATGTATACCATGATTTTTATAAGGCTCTAAATTTATCATGATATGGTAGTAGTTAGTATATTTATGGAAAATCTAGGAAATTAGAATTGGAAAGTTATAGAGTAGATACACTGATATCTCAAAGGTTTGGGAGCACTTGCCCAATTTTTTACAAATAATGATATTTTGTGAGGTTATGTTTATGTAAACTTCGATAGGGATGTATAAACTTGGATAAGTACCAAGAAATTTATGTTTAAATACATAGGAACTATCATAAATTGTATGTAAATATCATTAGATGAACCATAAACCATACAAGTAGAGTACATTTTCATAATGGAAGCAGGGAAGGGGGTTGAAGGGTTTATTGGAGGAACTTAGAAGGAATTATGGGAATGGAAAACTATTCTATAATAGTCAGAGTAAAATACATATCATGAAGAATTTATTATTTTACCTAAGAAAAAATCACATCTATTTAAAATATCACTTCATTTGGATTCTAATAGAAGAGGTAGAATTGAAGTTTAAAAAGATATAAAGAAGTTGGAATCTAACTAAAATTATAATGAAGTTCATTTTCTAGGAAAGTATAAGGTATAGTTGTGCCTTGGTAGGAATTAAATGACTGGGAAGTAAATAATAGATAATCACTAACTGTAGCTACAGAAGGAAGGAAAAGATTACTTAAGTGATCCAAAAGAATTGGTGTTGATGTTGAGAAAACAATTCTCAAGTTGGAGATTATTGGGTTAAATATATGATAAATGTTTTTTGACCAAGTCTTAGAAATTATACGAGTGTTTCTGGAAGTTACATGACCAGAACTAGATGAAGGCATAATCAGTGGAAGTTGAAGTGGAAGTGAAATCTAGAGTAGGTAGTAGTAACAGAGATGACCATATCCGGATGATGACATGTAAAAAGGCAAAAGACTTTCATTGTAGTAACTCTAATGAAATGTAATAATAACTCAATTATTTATCAAAGGGATATATATGATTCTTCATAAGGATGTATAATAATAATTAAGTAAACTTACAATTCTTACTGAGGATTTAAATTTAAGGCATTTATTATATTGAGAAACTATAAATCAATTTGACTGGATTGAGGGTCATCCGTAAAGGGTAAAAGGTGGTGATATTATCTATGAATATAGGAAGGTGGTGGAACTGAATAATATTTCCTATAAATAGATTAGTGGGATCAATTTTTCACTTAACTTATAATCTTTTCCCCTCTTTAATTATTAATAAAGAACAAAAATGTTTCTTCTTTATAACAGGTTTAAGTTCTTAACCTTATTAATTCCTTTATTGTCTCATGTATGTGTGTGGGTTATTTTAGGCTTACACTTGTGTGAGTGTTATAGAAGTTATGTAGGATATCAAGGTGATTCAAAATGTGAATTTTGAGATTAATTTCCTCACTCGAGCATTGCAATTAGGTGATTCCAATTCTGAAACTTTCATCCAGTTTCCACAAGTGAGGTTTTAAAAGGTGTTTTAGAATCTGAGGGTTTTGATAAAACATGTGATATGTTTATTAAAAATTTAATAACACTTATTATACATAGTTTAAAAAATTAAAAACCAAATATAAGGATTTACCATGAAATATAAATGAAACTGCATATCTTACTGAAATGAAGAACCTACTATAAATGTGTGTACTGTACACCAAAGAAAACACTAAATCATCTTTGAATGCAATCACATGGGATTAAGAGTGACCAATAAGTGGAAGCTTAATGGTATCACACCTTTAGAGGTATCCAAGGGATGAAAGGAATCTATCATAACATGAGATGGATTCATCCTTCTATTCATAATGTGCTAGCATATCATATTCAAAAAGTGAGATAAAGAGAGCTATGAATATAGGGGATTTTTTTCCAGGCATTAATAAAGCACACATAATTCCATTATATGATAGTAATATGTATAAATAATTGAGAAAATTTCTAAGGATTTTGTATTTATTTATGCATTTATAATGCATGAATAAATATTGATTCAGTCAACTCATGCATTCAATGCATGTATAACTCTTTATCCATTACATATTATGTAATAAATTATATAAATGGTATATTTTAATGAGTTTGAGCTATTTAGATATTAAGAAACTTAATATTTGGTTTCTAATATTATTAAAGGTAGTGGAATTCCTGAAATATTATTTCATGCATTCATCTCAATATACCATACACTTGATATATCCATGCATTATATACTGACTATAACTTTAGAGCATATATCATTCAATCTACCACTTTAACTAAATCCAAAAGTATTTGTGCCATTTAACCATTTATTTTATCATATACAATAACTTGTGAAACCATATCCAAAAAATACTTTTAGATGTATTCCATTTTTTTGTATATCTTCCAAAACACTTTTAAAAATATATCATTAACTTCATCTTGCATAACACTATATACAATACCTTGTGAATACCCATCCAAAATTCTTTTTTATTAACTCTAAAACACTTTTAGAGTATCTGTTTGAGTAAAACTCAATCCACATTTAGCTAACCACAAAGTTTAACCCCATTGGACTTTATAGCATTGAAAAAAATACGAATCTCTAGATCTATAAGAGTAAGAAAATTGCGGCCTAAAGTAAAGAGTCAATGCAGCTCAAGATATAAATGGATCTTGTATGATATCCATTAAATACACACATCTCTATACCTGTTTCCACCATTATGCATCATATAAATATGTTGATTATAATTTTTCCCTTTGTCCAAGATATCAAGTAAACATGGTATATAGAGCATGTCAACCCCATATAGTCAACTCATCTGATCTTTAATATGAGTGTAGATTTATTTGATCAATGAATACATGGAATTTCATTCGTCCTTATAGATAATAAAATCACATTCCCTATATCCATATAGATATAAAATATCTATGTTTGGTTGTACACTCCCACAGTGTATCCCAATTGAGGGACAATATGTCATACTCATCATACAAGAAGAAAAATCCCATCTTGGTTAAAATCCAACTGACGATATGATAAAAAACATTCCAAACCACCCCTATATTAGCTAATTTAATATATATACTTGCATAATTAGAGTATAAAATTATGATGGTTCTCATTCTAAGTATCTCACCAACCTCAAGAATTGGGGACTCAAATATGATCCATGCACCACTAGTATACAAGAGACATATGTATGACACTTCATGTGGTATATTTATTAGGTTATCTAGAGAAAAAAAGAAACTTATTCTTTATTTTATGCCTCATGAAAATATTTTGTATCTCTATACAATAATCCTACTCATGATAACCTTAAATTTTTTTCATAACCTATAATACGCTATGAAGAACATTGGTTCAGGATAAAATTAAAGTCATACTTTGAGAGGTAAATTATCATTTCACATAATGAAATGTATATCTATATATAAATTTATGTATCCAATGTTAAATAATGATAAAATGAAGGTTGACATTAATATTATAAATTGTTATATTTTTAAACTCTTTAATAATATTTAATAAAACCAATATAATCACTAGTTTATCATATCATATATCATAAACTACAAACCAACCTTGTGTTAGCTAAACTTAAGGCTTTGTTAATACTTTGCATCATATTTAATTCATATCACTTATATATGTGACCCTCTAACAAAACATACCTACTAAAAATTTTAGTGAGAAAAATTTATGAAGTAAGTCAGTTTGAATAATGGTGAGATTTATGAATCACATTACGAATGGTTCAACTTATTGAACATATTCAACCTTCTTAACTCTAAAACATAAACTGATATTATGTAAAATTCTATTTTATAATCAAATATATTTCTAATTTCATAATATTCATCCTTGTAATCCTATTCCATCAAATATTTTCCTTGAAATAATTTATCTACTTATATTATTGTTTACTAATACATCCTAAATCTCTTAGGATATTAAATAAAATAACTTTAAAATTAAACTGGTATAATATTTTCTCTATTAACTTTGAACTTCTATAAGTCCAAATATTCTCCTAGTAGCCTATTAGAAACTATATTCCTTTAATAATATCTTGATAATAAAAACAAACCATTTTTTGTAGGAAATAAAATTTATTGCCTTTTTAGTAGGAACATTTAAAAAATAAAATATTGTTTCCATATCATATATGGTATTCTATGTGTTTGGAAGCTTTACATTTTTAAAATAATATTTTATTAAAATATAACACAAATGGGTAGTGGGAACACAACCCTATATATTTTATCAAATACTTGGATCAACATTTTATCTTGGATAAAACACTTTTATCCATATATTCATTTGAAAACATGTTATAGAATTTGATGAATCAAAAACCATGTGTATGAAATTAATCATATCATACTTTTTAATAAAAAATATTTTTTATCTAAAATATTATCTCATTGAATAAGAGAAATGTGATGAAGATACACATCTTTTACTTAGATTAATTTAATATTGATAAAATCCTTTACATTCAAATCATTGATGTAGTAAACATTTACTTCATCTAATGAATATAAACTACAAGATCAATCAATCCTTACTTTGATTTTAAACTCCTATATATTTACAACACTTTGTAAAATATACATTCATCATCACATACCTTTTAAAATAGAAGTATTAATTTATATAGAATCCATAACTAAAATGAATATTCCATGGACTTTCAAAAACTCCTTTAGGTAGATATCTTGGATAAACCTACCATATTGAATTATTAACCTTCCTTCCTAACAACCCCAGGTTTCAATGACCTTTACTGACTTATTGAAGAAACATTTTTTACCTTTTCAACTAACTTTTCTTCTTCCGTTTTTAACTTTTACCCACTTGTACTATCCATACAATACTATAATCCATACATCATATTACTAGTTCATCCATTCTCAACACTTTGAGAATGTTGGGTAAAATATCTATGAATTCAATCATATTGTCAAAACATTTACATAGATGAAAATAGGATAAATTTCCTAAAAATAACAATCCATTTAAAATCCCCTTAAATCATGTTATAGAATTAAATAGATCATAAACCATGTTTATTAAAAACACCCATCTCATTTAATTTAAAAAACCATTGTTTACATGATCTTATGAAGATATAAATGAGACAAAATACACATATTATGATAATTTTATCCAATATTGAGTCATCCAAGTTATCAATTTTTCAACTCCTTTCCTCCATTAATTTAAAGAAGCCTTCAAACTCCAAATATTTCTTAACTTATGACCTTTTTTATATTTAAAACACTTTTCAAATCATATATTTGATATCATATATCTTTCATAATAGTATAATTGGTTTAAATAACCAATAAATCTGTAAGTAAACCTTCAGTCTCATCGACTCATAAAAATATTCAATCATATTGAATTTAATTTGAAATAACCAATCATATTGAGTATATGAGACTAAAATTTCTTAAATCATTTTGCATCCAATTCTTTTGAAACTTTAAATGAATGACACTTTGCTTCTTTAATCATATAGATCCACTTATTGAAAAAATTCAACACTTGGTTATTGTGGAAGTAACTATTTATACATATATAATTTTCTTTAAGAACTTTTCTTAAATCACAAATCTTGCTTAATTTTTTCTTAAGTTTCAAGTCTTAGGAGTAACTTACATTAATATTCTCCTTATAAGGATTGATCACAAAAATTGCTTGATGATGATGATGATGATATTTATCTAGAATATAATCTTTTATTAGATGAGTATCATGTATAATTATCCTTTTAATAAAGAATTTTTTAAATGGTCTCCCATTAAAATGACAACCCTTTCTGAAAATTAATCATAACCATTAGTGGGAAAAGATCCATATTTCACTAAGAAACGTGTCCTCCTTAGAATTCATCTTAGCACTTAATTATTTAGTTAGGTAATATCCCAATCACATCATATACGATTCTTAGATAGTTGATTGGATAACCCTTTTTTCAATCTATTATATGGATAAACTCAAATCTATTCCTCTGGCATCCTAATCATTAGGGCTTCCCAGCTAAGTGTTATATAAAGAAAATGCCAAAACAATATAACCAAGGATAATCTATGGGAAATCAAATTTGGAATGAAACTACCCGATTAGAAAATCTAGAATCACTTATTACTTGTTTGGATTGCATAAGATAATTTATTAAAACTTGAATTTTGCATGAAACTACCCAGTTGGATGATCGAGGGCTTAACAGGTGTTAGTTTGGAAGGAATCTCACACTTAGTATTTCAAGGGAATTTTAATCTCACCATATTATCCCATGTTATTACATTTTATATATGTATGTTTCTAGTAATTTATTTTGGATTCTTATTGCCTCCACATAATAAATATGTTCAAACCATATTGATGTATAACTCTTCACACAACCCACTAGTTTGTGTTACTTACCCAAAAAACGAAGTTAAGCATATTCATACATATCCAAATGCATTATATGCATATGGTACATGAAAAATTCATGTAAAGGCATATAGTTATATTATATTGAAAATATGCACATGATTAATCCCAGAGAGATAAATAGCGAACCCCATTCACTATCCTAGACAAGGCACAACCCTCTGGGTAGGTAGGTAGTCTGATCCCAAGTCCCTCACCCCAGGGGTACTTTACTCAATAGAGAATCCAATTCATCGTAACTCTAAAAAATAATAAGAACAAACTATATTCAATAACTAAATTCATGTTCATAACATTAGTTACAAACTGAGGTCAAGGTAGATAAACAAATAAATTCATTATAGAGACATTCTGCATGTAATTCAAGGCTCTATCTAGAAGCAATTTAACAATTAAACTAAAGCATGAACAATATTCACATTTATTAAAAAATTTACCAAACATGAATATATTAGGAAATAAACATCTTTAGATAAAATAATAATTCAAATATTTAAACATGAGATAAGAATTTATGAACAATTCATAAATAAAAGATGACTATAAAACCTTTTTTTTATAATTTAAGCTTTAACATTATGAACATTTGATAATTTTGAATATAAAAAAAGGTTTTATATTTATCTTTTATTTATGAATTGTTCATAAATGCTTATCTCATGTTTAAATATTTGAATTATTATTTTATTATTCAATAACTTTTAATATAAAAATTTTATACTCATTCCAATATGAACTATTTCATATTAATCATTATATGGAATTTCTATTTTAAATATATGATATTATATGAACTATAAACATTTTACAATTCAAAATCTATCTTGTAAATTTTTTAAATAATCTAAATATCATATACTTAATCAAACCTTGATCATATCAATCATTAAAACAATTTTGATATCATTTAAATAATATCAAAATAAAGCCCATTTTTATTTTGAACAATTCAAAATATTTAATTATGAAAAATTCATAATTTAAATATAAATTTTTTAAATTTTTCCCTTATTACATAATTTATAGCCTTTTATAAATTATTTCTTATGATTTATAAATAAACACTTTTATTTCTATATCATTACACATTCCATATAATTTTGTTAAAAGACATTTCAGATATAGAAATTTAATATTTTGGAATAAAATATTTCATAAAAAATTAATTAATTATGAATAATTTGTAATTAATTAATTTATAAAACTTTTATGAATTAAAATATCTCAATATACCTTTTATAATGATTTATAAACATTTTATAAACCATAAAAATCATTTAATATGTTAAAAAATTAAAATCTATTATATTTACCCTTACACATAGGGGTGTTCCTATGTAAGCCCACGAATAAAGGTAAGTAGTGACTTACCTTTACATGGAAGCCCTTGTATAAAGGTAAGTCACTATTTACCTTTATATAACTTAATTATAACACAATGTGTAAAGGTAATACAAAGATTACCTTTATGTATCTCATTCTTTGTAAGGGTTAAAATAATATTACCTTTACATGGATGCTTTACATAAGGGTAGGTCTCAATTTAAATTTATGAGACCACCTACTGGCACTGCATAAGGTTACTACCTTTACATGAACTAAAAGGTAAAAAAGAGGTTTCCCTTATGCAAACCTTCAAGGTAAGGGTATGAAATTTATATAACCTATTTTATGTATAAGGATAAGATCATATGACCCTTACATAGGATGATCTATATAAGGGTAAGACGATATGACCCTTTTTCACACCACTCTGCATAAGGGTATATCTTTGGTTACCTTTATATAGCCAAGCTATATAAGGGTAAACCATTTTAAATTTTTTTATAAAACCTAAAAAATATTGCTATATTTTTTTTGCAATTCTTCTTTATTTCAAAACATGATTCCATAAATATTAAGCATAACCTCCCTCTAATACCACTAGAAGGTAGTGGAATATCTATTCCTCATATGGACACATCCAATGTGGCATCCATACGAATAAATCAAAGGACTCCATTGCCCCAATTCTTTGCATCATGATGGATATCTTGGGCGGAGAGCTGCACTTCTTAATTATTATTGAGTGAGAGTTCCCAAGATTTAGTTAACTCTTTATCCTTTCCTTTGACACCACTACTATGATTTGTATGAATATAATAACACTTATTATACATAGCATAAGAAATTAGAAAGAAAATTAGAGGATCTACCATTTAAGATAAATGGAACTATATATAAAATATTGAAATAAAGAACTTGTTGTAAATGTGCATACCATACACTGAAGAATCCACTACATCATCTTTGAATTCCATCACATGGGTTTGAGGGAGATTATTATGTGGAAGCCAAATGATGACCCACCTCTGTAGGTATCCATGGACTGAACTGAATCTCTCACCGCATGAGAGGTATACATCCTTCTATTTATGATGTGCTAGAATCCCATATAAAAAGAAGAAAGATAAAGAGATGTACATGTATTAGGGAGTTTTTTCCCCAAGAATTATCAAAGCACACATACTACCAAGAAATAAAATTAATATATATAAATCACCTAGGACATTTCCTAGGATACAAAATTTATTCATTTATTTATAATGCATGAATAAATATTAATTCATCCAAATCATGCATCCAATGCATGTATAACTCATAATCCATTACATATTATGTAACATCTTAAAAAATGATATATTTGAATGAGTTTGATAAATTCAAATATTAAACAAAATTAATATTTGATTTCTCATCCAATTAAAGGTAGTGGTATGCATAAAATATTTTTTCATACATGCATCTTGATATACCGTACACTTGATATAGCCATGAATTATATACATTCTATAGATTTAGGGAATATATCCTCTAACATGATCCACCCCTTCTTTTAAAAAATATATTCCAAAAACCACCATATGGGAAAAACAAAGCACTTGGAAACAAAACTATAGATTCCCAATCTAAACATACATAAATAATACATTGATACCATGATTTAATTAATAAAAATCACAAATATTCACACAACCCAGGGAATTAAAGGTTTAGTTTCTTGGATACTATATACATAAATATATTATTTTACAACACTTGTGAAAATTTATTAGTAAAAAAACCACACTAAATACCTTCTAGACTTTTCATAAGTTATACTCATCTTTCTATTCTTGGGGATGGAAACATAAGAATGGTGTGATATTAGATTCTTATTAAGGGTAAAAAAAATGTGAAAAAAATGTTAATAATTTAGAATAAGATGAGGATATGGGTATAATCAATATATATAATAAAATAATGCCCAAAAATCATAGAATATAAATTACGAGTCATGGAATGAGGCTTGGTATAACATAAGGTGTGAATAAAAAGAGTGTGGAAACATTAGTCAATAAACATGATCCATGAGAGCATGAAATATTCATAAGAATATGAATAAAATTATGGTATAAACATATAAATAATAAAATATATCATTTTTAAAATATATTAACCAAAATTATTCTAACATAGACTTACTAGAATATATTTACTATAATTATACTCATGCATAACCTTTTGAGTATAGCTTAACCACAATTATACTCATGCACAACCTTATGAAAATATCTTAATCATAATTATACCCATGATTAACCTTGTGAGAAAAGATAAAATGACATTTTTCCACACAAAAACTTTTGATAATAGCTAAATTACAAATATACCCACGCATAACCATGTGAGCATAGATAAACCGCATTATACCCACACACAACATTGTGAGCATAGATAAACTGCAATTATACCCACAAAAATCATTATCTCATGAGATATAAAACCTTAAAAAATGAATTGATGGTATGTATAAGACCCGACACATCATAATCCATAAATATGGGTTCCACTTAAAATAAAATAATTCATCTTATAAAAAATAACCCATGATAGAAAAATGGATTTCATAACTTTTCCAAATGGTATCACAAAATAAAAACATTATCATTTGATACCAAAAATATAATATCCCAAAAGGAGCATTTAAAAAGATCACATGTAGGGTGATTTATGAAACATTACTTCATTGGAGAAAAATCCTTTTAAATATAAGAGAAACTAGAAAATGATTTTTCTTAAAACTGTTTCTTAATATCTCATTAAAATATGTGATTTTCAAGTCACTTTACAATTTTTTTAAATATAAAGAGAAAATTTCTCAAAAAACATTACTTCAAAATATATTCCAATAAATATAACTTGATAAGAAATAAAACATATGTCAAAATTTGATTTATAAGGGATGAATATAGGATCAAGGAAAATCCTTTTAAATGTTTTAAAATGACTTTATTAAAAACCCACACTGCTAAAGGATAAAAAAACCTTTGTCTTAAAATGAATATGGGAAATAAAAGGATAACTTGAGATAAAACAATACAATTTTCCACTAGGTAAAGGTGAAAATTTATAAGAAGTAAAAAACATGTATATAGAGGAATTGTTTTAAAAAAATAGGAATTATTCTTAACAAAATTAATTTTTTATGAAGCAATAGATTCATCAAGGAAGAAGACATAAATTTTAAACATTAATTAAATAAAAAATAATATGTAAATACAACATAACATCATCATATTGTAGAATAATTCATTATTGAAAGATCATAATCAAAGAAGATTTATTATGACTCAATAAAAAAATTGAGTCAAGAAAACCTCATAAAACTTAATATCCTTTGAATCAAAAGAAATTTAATTAAAGAATATGATATGGATCTTAAAATAGCATGAATTTCATGAATATGGTAATATAGATTCCTTAGGTATCAAAAACACCATATAAAATATATTACAGTGAAAAAAATGAAACGTGTCTCAAAAAATTAAATATGAGACAAAGAACTCGTTACCTTTATTCTCGCTTAGTTAAATGTGCTCTAAACTCCTATAAAACAAACATAAATATTTTAATACTCTATTTTATTACCTTACTAATATAAATTACCATTTTATATACTTTATTTATGATCATTTATTATGAAAATATTAGTTATCACATATTTTTTCTATTGGGTGTTTGTAACTTTTATTATTTCACGCATGCTCTATAATGTCGATTTTGGTATCCATTATTTGATACTGATTTTATCATTTATAGTTTATATAAGATACTATAATTTATTTTTTATAGTGACATATAATGTTATAATCCAATTATATGAGAGTCTTGTCATGTTTCCAGATGCCAGAATCACTTATGAATTAGTTTCAGGTTATTTATTGATATTGATTAATTACCTAATAACGATCATTATTTTTTGTGTTATATATGAAGAATAATATTACTGATATTTATTACTCATATATATCATATATACTCATTAATTATAATTTTTAACTATTCATTAAGTTGGTAATGACAAATAGAATATACCATTCCATGGAGAGGGTAGTCCGCATATACACATGGATGATGATTTCATTTCCCATAGTATGGGAGAAAGGTGAAATATGGTTTATTATTCTCAAAACCTAAATCATGTTATAAATATCAAACTTATATATTAAATTCATTATTATTACCATCCTTTTATGGTGGTGAAGGAAAAAAACACATTATGTTGTGGAGTCGGTTGTCTGTACATATAGATGATTGGCATTTTTGTTTTTCTTAAGGGGAAGAAGAGTGGTTGTTAATTTTTATTCTAAAAATAAAAAACTAATTATAATATAAATAAAAAATACATAATATAATATTTTTGAAAATATTTTTTAAATGGAAATATAAAAGGAAAGGTTGTTAGTGAAAATATTGAACTTATGTTGAGAACTTCAGGTTTCTCTTGGAGGATTCCTTGGAAAGGAAGGGAATAAGAAAATATATTGTAACCATAAGATTATTAGTGTGAAATAATATGAAAATAATAGAAAATTTGGAAGAGTTTACGGAGGACACCTAATTTTTAGAGTGGTATTGAATGGGTGGTGAGATGCATCTTTTATAAGTGATGAGAATGACATTTTTGTAAATATTTAAACTTAATATAAAGGGAGAACATGTTACAAAAGTCAAGTGGATCCAAAATTGGACAATAATGAATTTTAGGGTGATATAAGTTCAATAATATCTCAAATAATAAATTAAAAGCTTGTTTTTAAAATGTTTCAATCCTTTATTCCTTTGATTTATTAATGTTTCCATTTAAGTTTTTATCGCGGTAACTAGTTTTTACATATGGAAACTTAATATTTATTTCTAAAAATAAAGTGAAATCTATTAGATAATTTTTACCTACCAATTATAAATTTGAAATACATTTTTTCTATTTCAATTTATAAAATTATTAAAAATTAATTTTAATATAATAAATGTATGACGTATTAAAATAATTTTTGAGAAACATATTTTTTGAGTTCTAAAATATCAATCATAGGTTTGTAAACTATAATACATATTTTAAAATGAATAATTTCATTTTTAAAATACATATTTTTTAATAAAAAGGTTACATAAATTTATAATTTATACTTATATACTAATAATGACATAAAATGTCAAATTATTATTAAAAACAGTATATTGTCATATTTAACTAAAAAAACATTTCTTGGAAAAATCTTAAAAATTTATCCAAAGTTAATATTTCCATGATAAATAAAAAATTAAGTTAATTTTTTTAAATTATCATTCTAAAATTTTTAAATTTTATTTTTAATTAAAAACATTAAATATAGCGAAAAATAATTTTTATAGGAAAATGACTTTGGATATATTAACTATAATTTTTCCTATAAATTAATAATTACTATAGTGTTAAATTATTATTCATAAAATCAATATATATTATTATTATTAAATCATAGTAAACATATTTCCTTGAAATAAAACCCTAATTTTTAGAAAATACATTTTTTATGCATAAAGTAAATTTAGAAAAAATAAAATTTTCTAAAAGTATAAATATTTATGATATATCTATACAAATAAATATTTTATGAAATGCTGATATAATTATAATATCTATTTATATAACCCCTTATGATCTCTAAATAATACCTAAGAATCATATAAGATCTGGTTTCAGTTGTGGGTGGTGATTATGCTAACATAGATCTCATGGAAATTTTCACAAGCTTCATTTTCTCTCGTATACAATTTCGCTCACATTGTAATTATTTATGTTCAGCTTGGGATTGGTCTAGATAAAACCATATAGAAGCTACCTCATTCCTAATATTAGATAAATTATATTCATAAGGTCGACTTCTACTACTCAATTCCATTTATTTATACTTTATTTATTGATTTTGTAATATAGTTACCGTAATTTATACCAGTAAATTTAACAAATAATTTTTAATGATAAAAAATAATATAACACATTTTTTTTAGTTTTTTTGTATGACAAAAATTTTATTAACATAATATTTATTTTAGGATAATATATAGTCCCACATTAATTAAATTTTACCCTAGAAAATTTAATTATTATTTACTAATGAAATACTTAAGGGTGTTCATAAGATAAACATGACTCTGAGTTTAATTTATAACATGGATTCATCCTTACTCTCCTTGGTATGACCATTGAAATAAAATTTTCCATGAAAATAGGAATATAACTGTTGTTTATTTTTTAACCATTTGGGTTAAATACCCAAATATAGTGGGAGTAATTTTTTATAAGTAGTTTATAATCATCATTTTATTAATAGGTGATCATGGGTTGATCTTTAGATGCGATTTTCCTATATCGACAATTATCATTATTAAGATTTCCAATGCATGAATAATTTCACATCAAACATTAATAAAGTGAGGATAATATGGTTTTATAGGAGAGAATGTATATAAACATATATTAGAGAAGTGTTATATACTTTATATAAAAAAATTATACCACTAGAAACTTTGTTAATAATAATTAACTATTCATCGGGGTGGTAAATTTATGTTTTTAGTAAAACAAATTGTCACATAGAAGTATGTTATCCAAGATAAGTACACAAAACTCATAGTTATTGAGTGGATGATCGTGTTCCTCCTCATAAATAATTTTCAGTACCCACTTCAATTATTATGGTTTCATAGGATTTCTCTTATTCCGTGAGTCTAGGAGGTCACTAATGCCTATTATTCTCTATAGTCTAGGGTTATGGAATTGATTTGACTAATTCCCAATCTCTTTTCATTTGAAGCATTGAATTATGAATTTTCTATTATTTGAGACTTATATACCTTCTATTATACTGGCCAACAACTTTATCTCTCATTGAAAATCATGAGATCGATGGTCAATTCCCCCACACTTGAAACATTTTCTTATTCCTTTGAGACAACCCCCTTGGTGATTATTACTATATTTTTGACACATAGTAAATTAAAAATTCTTTATTTCATCATTTTTTAACTTGATATTTCATGAGACTCTATCCTTCTCTTCTTTAGTGTGTTTGGGTATTCAACTTTGTTCAAATTGTTGATCATATTTTGTGATAGTTAGTTTGATATAATCACCATATTACTCAATCCAACTCCCATTTTAATGGTTTAATTGTTGCGGTAATCTCTGTATTTTACCTCACACCCATGGCTCCTTATATTTATATCCATTAATAAAACCAAAAGGCTTGACATAAGTGATGGAAAATTAACATTAAAAGTGAATTATAATAATTAATAACATGAAATAATTCAACCTTAACACCTTTTACCCTATTTTCATCATCACATTAATCTAAAATCCCTTTAGTTCAACCTATATCAATCTATGTTTAACCTAGGCACCTTTTAGTTGGGTTAAATTATACTTCTCAAATGAATCCCTAAAAGTAACTAGGATATCAATCCTTTATAGTGGTTCATATAGAGTATGTGATCAAACAAAGCATATTCCATGGGAGTGTTAAACTAGGTATGCTTTTAGGACTCTTTGTTGTGAACCGGGAGATAATTGAGTTAATAATCAACATTCCCTTTTCAAGGTTATTACCCTTAGTTACATTTGTGGTAGATCCTACTTCCCCTTATAGTATACAGAAAGGGGTTTTATTTATAGGAAAACAAAATAATATCAACTTTAACGAAATTGAAAAATGTTATTATATACTTATAATTATTCATCAGAATTGTCCCCAGGGTTTTTAATAATTTTCTATAATCAAATCCCCCCAAAACTAATATTATATAAAATATAAAAAATCAAGTTAAACATACAAAAACATTAAATTGATAGCATGATTTAATTAATATAACTCAAAAATATTCACACAACCCAAGGATATAAAGGATTACTATCTTAGATATAAGTTACATAAACATATTATTTTACAAAACTTATGAACATTTCTACATGATTATACCACAGTAAATTTGTAATGATTCAGAATTCTATCAATGAAATTTACATTCTTATAATTATTTCATATATTACAAATCATATAAAATCACATATAGAAAGCAATAAAAACTTTATAAATGAATAATGAATGAAATAAGAAGTATTTCTAGAAGTTAAGGAACCTATACTAGTGGAATAATAACATGAAATTTGGAATAGTAATGTGACCCTTGGGTATAGTAAACTATCCAATAGAATAGTAACCTTACCTATGAAAGTATAAATAAAATTTAGGTATCTTATAATTGAACAAATGATATATTTATATCATTAAATAAGTAAATAAATATTTTAAAAATGATAAATTAAGTATTGGTATTTTTATAAGTCGTAAATTTTTATTTACAATTTTATAATTAATATTATGTTTTAAAAGAAAATATAAATTAATATTTTTTGTCTTATTTTTATATGATAATTTTATGAGACCTTAATTAATTTTTCAAAGTGTTATAAAATCACTTATAATTTTAAAAGCTGTATTTTTTGAATAAATGATGATTTTATTTAAAAATGTAATTTCTCATATTTATAAAATTATTTTCATAAAATGGAGTTATTTTTTGAATTATACATGTCAAAATATAGTTAGAGTGAATTTTTGGGGTATTTCATAAATTGTTGAATTTTGGTGAATAGTGAAATACAAGAATTTAAGGTATTAGTTAAATACATGAATTATTGAGTCATGACTTATGTATGGCTGATTTAAGACCATAATATCAAACCATCATTCATTATTTTAATATATTTAGTGATAATTCTCAAAATATTCATAGTCTTGACCCAAAATAATAAACAAATGAATAAAATATTCAAAAAACACCCCTCACCTCCACTTTAAATACCACCCCTCACCACTTCTCCTCCTAACACCTCTTAAGCCTTAAAGCTTATCCAATTTCTGCCCAATAATCTTACCAAGTATATTCCCTACTTCTATGGTATTCTGGTCACAACAAAATTCCAAAACTAATTTCCCTAAGGAGGTTCTCAAGGAGGAAAATTCAAGAGGTAAATTACTCTTTCTTTTTTTCTTTTAATTTCCATTCAATTTCATTTATTTTATTATTTTCTCCTCAGATCCACTTATCCAAGTGAAATAATAACTCTAGTATATTTTATATAATTTAATTTGTTTTGTTAGTGGAATAACCCATCATCATTTCTCATCCCTTCTTTTTTGGTACTAAAATAAAAACATAGTTCTTGATGCGTTGATTTGTCGCATTCAAGGATGACGAGTTTTAAATTTCCATTACCACTTTTAATACTGGTCATAAAATAATTTTTATGGTTAAAATAGATCATAATATATGTATTACATATTATTTAATGTTCTAGAACCATTTTATATACATAATATTAATTAAAAAAAACAAAAATAGTTCACAATGATAAAAAAAATACACTAAAATAAACTAACGTTCATCACTAACATTTTATATAATGATTTATCCTCAAAACATATAAAAAAACTGATATATAAGACCATTTAATATTCTATAAGTTTATCAATAACATATAATTTAAATTCTAGACAAATATTCTTATTTTAAATGATTTTTTCGTTAATGTATAAAAGTAAACCGATCATGAAAAACCAAGGAAACGAATGATCCAGAATGATAAAATTCAATCTTATAACTCATCAAAAAGAACATAAATGAACTTAATAAAATTATAATATATCAAATAAATGTTTAATAGGTTATGAATTAATTTATCAATTAATCTGATTTCATATTCCAGGACATTAAGTGCAAGTGCAGAACACTTTCGGACATAAAGTAAGGGATTCTCCCTGAACCTCTATTTTTCATTCAGGTTACTCACTGAAATTTATCTTTTTATTTTCAAAACAATTTTGAGGAAAATTGAGAAAATTTTTATTTCATCTAGTAATAAAATCATCAAAATACAATACATAATCATTGAAATGAAGTTTGAGACTATTGGAAACTTTTCCCTAAATAATTTTCAGGATAGAGAACTTACCAGTGTTTTTGGATCTTCTGTTATAAAATATTCATAGAATTCCTCCATCTTATCCCATGTTTGAATGTACTCTTAACAATTTATCTTCCCTTAATTGAATACCCTTATCAATATACAGTTCTTTTTAATTAATCCATGCACTCTGATCACAATTGGTGTCCACCTAGATCACTCTTTCCAACATTCTGTCTGCTTACTCTTTTGTGTAATTGATAATAAGATATTCCTCCACCATAACCTACCCTTAATGGGATAGGAGATCTAATGGATTATTATTATTATTAACATTATCCAACCCTATTTCCCATTTTGACCCTCTATAACACTCTCATTTGTGTCCTTTACCAAGCTAGAAATATCTTCTTCAGGATTTCCTTTAACTTTATGAGAATCATTAGTTAGGAAATCCATCTCTTTTGGTTTTATTATTTTACTTGACCTAGAATCCATTAGTTTTGGTACGCATAAATAGCCCTTGAACCATTTTTTTATTTACTTTAGTCAAATTTTATCTCATCAAATCCATTCTTGTCTTATTACCCTTCTTATTTCAAGAGCTATACAGAGCCTGGGTGTGTCTTCCTCCTACATTGTCCTCAGAGGAGAAGCAAGGATATTCAACTTCTGAGGATGTAACGTGAGGTTCTTTCTCATAAATGTCATTCTGCACCTATGTGAAACCTTCTTGGTCCTGTATCATCCTCTGAGGATCCAATCATTCAAATTTTTTTCTTATTGGGTTGATAATATAGTTCTGAATCAAGCAAGATTCATTCTTTTGACACACCAAATCAACTGGAGTACCCTGATTTGAAGAGACCATAACTTTTCACCTCTATCTCCATATAATGCCGCCAAAGACATCACCTCTTGGTTAGGGACTGCCTCTAAGTAAGGTGAAATCATACTAATGTTCAAGTAATCATCATCGTGATCCTCCTCACTATTATTTATATCTAGTGGAGGATGCTCCATTGACTTGTGCTCAACTAAATCATTATTCAGGTGGTTAAAAATGTCCTCAACCTTCAGATTGGTCAAAGGTGTTCCCACTTTCTGAAAAAGGGAGTTAGGAACCACATCATTACATACTACATGATCCATTAACACATATTTACCCATATTCAAATCCAAACCCCCATAAATGACTCCACACCGGCAAAAGGTATCCATATTCCCCAGGTGTCTGCACATCTTGCAATAATACACCTAGGATTCGAAGTACACCAATTGTTTGCACCAGAATTCTTCCCCAATAGTAACCCACACCCACTCCACTGGTCGATTGAAGATATGAACCTCCAAGTATATCCATGGGTTAATTAGATGGATGAAAAAGAGTGTTCTATTTTCAGAAAAAAGAAATCGTCTTACCATATTCCCCAATATTCTAAGGATTGAAGAGTTTTGGAATGATGAGGGGAGTTTTAGGAAATTAACCCATATCATGACTGAAGAGGAATCCTGATTCATATAAAAATAATAATATCAGTTCAATTGAAAGGACCTATAACCAAGTCACTTACATGGAGCAATGGACCACATGAAAATTAGATCTTCCTCTGAGGAGAAAAGATTCATCAGACGATGTTTGTCGAAAAGACCGACAATCACACATTCTTGTAACCCCTAAGATCCAAAAACTAACTAATCAAAATCATAAAAAAATGTATTAGATTCCTATAAAATTTCACTAGGGTTATATACAAGATAATTAAATCTTATGTGAACTCTAATGGAAATAACAGAAGTTGAGGAATGCCATAAAAAAGATCAGGAACCTTTGGTGTTATCGATATAGCTAGAAATTTAGGGCAAGCATTACGGTTTGAGAAAAGGAGGAAGGAATAGAGATTAGATGCCTATGGGGAGAGATCCTCCTCCCTTATAATGATGGTAAGGGGGAAGCAGAATCTGTCTCTATCCCTATAAGGTAATTTCCACCAAGATCCAAGAGTCGAGAGCCTAGCCCCCTGATATATCTTCTTTCATTTTTCATTCAGGTTACACTTTTTATCTCTTAAACCCAATGCAATTATTAATTATTATTATTTAATCATCCTAAATTCTATGAAAATGTTATATATATTTATTTACTAAGAATAATCCTTATTTATTTTATGGGTAGTTAAATGTTTTATAAAGATCCTTTCTCAATTCTTCCCGATAAGCAAGTTTGATTAAAGGGAACATCCCAGATTCTTACCCATTTTCAAGTGAACTAGATAATATTTTTTAATCCACCATTATTTTTATAAAATTTATCATTTTATCATGAAAAAATATATTTTTTAATTTATTGTTTTATTTAAAAATTAATCCTTGTATTTTTTAAAGAATCATTGGTATTTTTTCTTAAACCGCACCAAAGTGGATCATTTCTAAAGAATTTTAAATGCTATTTTTAATTGTTTTAATTTTAGTTGGAAATCATTTATTTCTAAAATAAAATTTAATTTTACCTCACTTTTACTTTCTATAATATGCATATTACAATTTTATTTTATGACGAATACAAATAATGTTCCAAAAGAGCTCTTCTTTCAAAGTAAAAAAATGTATTTCTCTAAATAATCCGTCGATGATTTTATTAGAGTATTTTTAAATATTTCAAAAAACTATATTTAATCTTATGATTTATTTGGATTGATCTTTTATGATATCATTTTCCATATTTTATTAAATGATTTATGATTAGTTTGAGTGTGGATGTTCTATCTGGATACCATTCACCATAATACTTAGAATGGTTAGCGATTATGTTTATTGATCAGGGAAAGTTATTTACATTTCATATGTATATGTTGTTTATGTATCACTCCTTTCATATGAAGAATGAATTAGACTTAGTAAGTGATGGTTAAGGCCCACTATAACCCCTTGATGCATCGATATGTCTCATTAGACAAACTAGACTGGGTTTTTACCCATTTATGTATGGTGTCTTGGCCAAATCATTGACACTATGTTTATGATGCCTAGAATTATGCATTAAATAATTATGATATTAGTAATTGATAATCCATGTGATTATTTGACTAGTAGAATATCCATGGTTAAATTTCTCTCATGTGATTATTTATGGCATTTTTAATCAACTATTATTCCTTCCATATTATGTTTTAATGGAACATGTTTTTAGTTAATCAACATGCCTTATTTTTTATGTTTATTAATGATAGTTTCCACTATATTTCTTACCCTTACTGAGAATTTGAGATCACTCATAAATTATGTATTATTGTTTCCCCGATATGTGATGATAAATATTATGAATGACTTGTAGGGATAATCTAAGAGTTTATGGGTGTTTCTAATGGAGTTGATGTGCTGATTTTTTCCTTTCTATTTGTAATTTATAGTTCATGTAGGTAATTTGGTTTCCAAAACTACTAAAATGATTGGTACTTTGGGATTCGAGTATTGAATCTATGCCAATGTATTAATGTAAGACACCGACTCTGGGCTACGGGGGTTACACTCTTTATTGTTGGTATCTGATCAAGTTTTGTAGAAACCTTGGAAACTAGATTTTGAAAACTTAGATTAGGAAATAAAACTCTAAGATAGAATTTGAGGATAAGAATAGAAGAAGATCCTAGTATTTTGGTAAGGAATATATTATTCATTTCTTCCTAGAAATACATACCTATGTGGATACTATAAGTGGATGTGGTTTTGGAAAAGATGTACCTAGGAGTAAGGACTCTGACAAGGTGTGTGGGGTTTGACTCGGTGAAACCTGGTACATGAAAATGGGCTTTACTATTCACCTGGTTTGACACTCTTGGGGGATATGCTTAGGATAATTCAAATTTTATTTAAAAACCATTATTAAGGATTTAAAAGTAAATATGTACCCAATGAAACCAAGTTTATTATTATGAGATTGGATATGCATAAATTTCAATTTATGTTAAGTGTTTTCTTAGTTTGAAATTATAAATTATGATTCATTAACTAATTTAGTGTATTCCATTGTTTAGAAATGAAACCTAGTGAAAGGAATGGAAACCATATCAATACACATAATACAGGTAGGTATTTCCCTACTATGCTTGATAATGTTGTAACTAGAGATGAAACTGGTGCTGAACAAATTATAAATATATAAGAAAATTTGACTCAGGTTATGAACAATAACATTAACCATATAGAGCATCCTAATCAATAACATGTAGGAACAATGTTAGAACGCTTCACGAGACAACAACCTCCTTCATTCAATGGGATTAAAAATCCATTTGTCACTGAGCAATGGATAAGTTCCTTAGAGAAGATATTTCTTAATTTGGGAAGTAATGAAAGGGAGAAGGTTGTCATGGGAATTTATCATCTCTTGGGATATTTAGATCAATGGTGTTCATTGATTCAAAAAATTAAGGATGAGTAATAAATAGAAAATGTTGAATAGAAATATTTTAAGGAAATTTTCTTAGAAAAATATTTCCCTCACAAACAATGAGGGGATATAGAGAGACAATTCTTGAATTTGAGGAACAAAGAGGATAGGAATGTTTCTAAGTATGAATATGAATTTATAAGGTTATTAAGGAATGCTGTGAATTACATATGAAATACAAAGATCAATATTGATTGGTTATTTGATGGATTTAAACCATTCCTCAGAAGGAAACTAGTCTCCCAAAATTTCTCATCATATGAAGATAAGACTCATGTGATATCAAGACAAAAAAATAATTCTCTAAGTCTTATGAATTTAATGTAAATCTAGAGAATAATAGGGATTCTAAACACTATGGAAAAGTAAATAAGGGAAAGGTTATGAATATAAGAGTTCAATTTACACTCTATAATAATTGTGGGAAGAAACACCTCGATACTTGCCCGAAGGGAATGAGAGTTTGTTATACATGTGGAGAAAATGTCCATCAAGCATATGATTGAAAGGGAATGAAAGAAGATACCAATTTTAAATGATATACTTTTAAATATATGGGAAATTATGTAAATTATTTCTCTAAGAATCATGGAATGTTTCCCCAGAAAAGGCTAAGGGGGCAAGTCCAAGCTTATTTGATCACAACTCCTAAGGTTTAAGTTCCTAATGATGCGGTGATAGGTACTTTAATAATTTCCTCAAACATAGACAGTGCTTTATTTTATTTTGGATCATTGTATTCCTTTATATCTTCTCAGTTTTCCAAGAAAATTATACATTTCCCTTTTGATTTAATAAAGGAGTTTTCAGTCAAAACTCCCAAGGGAAGTCTCATTGTAACAAAGATGTGTATTCCAGTCCCCTTTATGACACATAAACGTGATTTAGTTTCTAACCATTTCATCATAATTATGATTGGATCTGACATAATCCTCAGTATGTACTAGATCTAAAAATATGATGTGAAAATATATTATAAGAAGAAGGAACATCTGATTGGTGAGAAAGATATAGAATCCATTATCTTTTGAGAAGAAACCTAATCAAATGATTCTTATCTAGATCCACCCCAGAAGCTATATTTAATGAAATTATTAGGGAGGAAGAGAAAAAATAATCTATGTATGAGAAAATAAATCTTCAAACTTAGGATGTATGAATTGTACAAGAATACATTGATGTATTTCAAGAGGATTTACCTAGACATCCTCAAGAGTGAGAAGTTGATTTTTTTACTAATTTAATCCCTAATTAAAGTGAAATATAAAATAATCCTTATAAAATATCCACCATGGAATTAGTGAATCTGAATAAAAAACTAGAGGATTTGAGTAAAAATGGATTTATTCACCCTAGTGCTTCTCCATGCAGAGCCCCTGTTCACTTTATCAAGAAGAAATATGGATCCATGAGGCTGTGCATCAACTATTGAGAAATCAATGTTATTATAATAAAGAACAATTATCTTCTGCCTCACATTGATGATTTATTTTATCAAATTCATAGACTTCAATATTTCCCAAGGATTGAACTTTGATTTGGATATCATCAATTGTGTGTGAGGAAGAAAGATATTTCTAATATAGCATTTTGAACCAGGTATGGACATTACAAGTTTACAGTAATTCCATTTGGACTAATTGATAAACAATCTATTTTTATGGATCTAATAAATAGAGTGTTCAAGGAATATCTTGATGATTTTTTTGTAGTATTTATTGATATATCTTGATATATTCCAAAATCTATGAGTACTGTGAGAACCACTTGGTGATTGTTCTAAAGAATCTTAAAAGAAAAGAGTTATATGGTAAATTTAGTAAGTGTGAATTCTAGATTTAAACCATCTATTTTCTTGGCCATATTTTCTCTAAGTATGGAATCTCAGGAAATACTATGAAGAAAAAGGAAGTTCAGGAATGACCTATACCAACAAACATAATCGAGGTATGTAGTTTCATTGGTTTAGCAGGTTATTATTGAATTTTTATTCAAAATATTTCCTAATTAGCTAACCTATTAACCAAATTACTCATAAAGGGGTTAAATTTATTTTTATAATGGAATGTGAAGAGTGATTTGAAGAATTTAAAAAGAGATTAGTGAATGCTCTGATCTTGACTCTACCATTGGGAAATGGTGGATTTGTTATTTATAGTGATGTTTCAATTAAAGGACTTGGTTGTGTCCTTATGAAAATTGATAAAGTTATTTCCTATGCATCAAGGTAGTAAAAAATTCTTGTGAAAAACTATCCAACTCATGATCACAAATTAACTATCAAAACTGTTGATCTGAAGATTTGGAGACACTATCTCTATGGTGAAGTAAGTGAGATATATAGAGATCACAAGATCTTGAAATATATCTTCTCACAGAAAGAACTCAATATGAGGTAAATGTGATGACTCTATCTAATCAATGATTATGTTTTTTCAATACACTACCACCCAAAAAAGGTGAATAAAGTATCATATGCATTGAGTAGGAATGATCATAGAGTTATGAAAAAAAATAGGATTGACAAGGATCATGTGTATGTGGATCTAGAAAATATTGATATGGGAATTATCGAGGAAGGTGAAACATCACCACTTTTTGAATTGGTTTCCCAACTATATTTATTGGAATAAATTTAAAGTTATCAATCTGATGATGATAATTTTCAAAGGAAAATTAAAGGTGTGAATGATGAAAAGTTGGAAGACTTCATGTATGAGTATGGGATTATGAAATTTAGAAAGAGGTTTTGTGTTCCCTATGTACCCGAGCTAAAAATGGAGTTATTGTATGATACTCATAGTTCAAATTTATCTATAAACCCTGATATAACTATGATGTGTAGAGATTTGAAGGAAAATTTCTGGAGGGATAATATGAAGTGGGAAATTGCTGATTATGTATCAATATGTTTAGTCTGTCAACATGTGAATCCTGAATGAAAAAATATTAGAGAGTCATGAAACCTCTTCCTATTTGTATATGGAAATGAGATGACATCACTATGGATTTTTCCACTGGATTAATGATACAATATGGGTAACTTTTTTATCAACTTACTAAATCTTCACATTTACTCTCTATAAGAGAGGATTTTCCACTAGAGAGTCTTAAAAAATTCTATATTAATGAAGTTTTAAGATTTCATTTGTCACCTATTTAAATTTTGTACGGTTGTGATCCATGATTTTCATCAAAATTATATAAAAGTATTCAGAAATCCTTGGATTTTGATCATTATTTGAGTACTGTTTATCACCCTCAAACCGACAGGTAGTCTGAAAGGACCATTATAACTTTAGAATATATATTGATATTGTGATCACTTGAATTTCAAGTTATGTAGGATCATTATTTTCCTTTGATATAAATTTTCTACAATAATAGTTTATGTGAAAGTATTAAAATGGAATGTTTTGAAGCATTATATGGAAAGAAATTCCGTACAAAAACTTGTTGGGATAATATTGTGGTAAGGAATATTGTAGGCCCAAATCTTTTGGAGGAAACGACAGTAAAGTTAAATATTATTTAAACACATATCAAAGTATCTAAAAGTAGGAAAAAGATTTATGTTAATAATCAAATGAAGGATTTTTAATTTCAAGTGGGAGATTATGTTTATTGAAAGTATCTCCATCGAAGGTTGTTATAAGATTTGGAAAGAAAGGGAAACTAAGCCCTAGGTACATTGGACCTTTTGAAATTGTATAAATAATTAGAGCTATGTATTATCTTTTGGAAATTACACCTATATTTTACAAAGTTCACGATGTTTACCATATCTCTTTGTTAAGGAAGTACATGCCAAATCCAATTCATGTTCTCACTTATAAATAAATAGTTTTGGAACCTGATCTATCATACTATGAAGAGAGTACCCAAATTATAGACATTAGAGAAGAGGTTTTGAGAAATTGGATGACTCGGCTGGTAAAAGTACTTTGGAAAAATCATAAAATTTAAGAGGCAATGTTGGAACTAGAGGAATTTATGATGAAAAACTACCCAAATATTTTTATGAGGTGACATTCTCAAAAATTCAAGGATGAAAGATTTGTAAGAGGGGAGAATGTAATGATCCAAAATTATTTCAAGGAAATTTCCCTTCTTATAATTATTTCATACATTATAAATCATAGAAAATCACTTAGAGAACACAATAAAAACTTTATAAATGAAGAATTAATGAAATAATAGGTATTTCTTGAAGTTAAGGAACCTATACAAGTGGAATAGTAAATTGACCTTTGGAATAGTAATGTGACCCTTAAGAATAGTAAATTGGCCAATATAATAGTAAATTCACCTATAAAAGTATAAATAAAATTTAGGTATGTTATAAATGAAAAAAATGATATATTTATATCATGAAATAAGTAAATAAATATTTTAAAAATAATAAATTAATTATTGGTATTTGTATAATTCATAAATATTTATCTACATTTTTATAGTTAATATAATGATTTAAAATAAAATATATTTTCATAAAATATACTCGTAAATTAATATTTTTTTGTCTTATGATTGTAATATAATTTTATGATACCCTAATTTAATTTTCAAAGTGTTATAAAATCAGTTATAATTTTAAAATAAATATTTTTTGAAAAAATGATGATTTTATTTAAAAATAATATTTATCATCTTTAGGAAGTTATTTTTGTAAAATGGAGTTCATTTTTGAATTCTATATACCAAAAATATGGTTAGGGTGATTTTTTGGGATTTATCTAAAATAGATGATTTTTTGGTGAATAGTGAAATGCAGCAATTTACTATAGTAGCTAAATACATGAATTATTGATTAATGGTTGATGTAAGCCCATAATATAAAACTATTATTAATTATTTTAATATATTTAGAGATAATTCTAAGACTATTCATAGTCTTGATCCAAAATTATAAACAAATGAATAAAATATTCAAAAAACACTTTCTCATCCACTATAAATACCACCCTCACCACCTCTTCTCCCACACCTCTTAAGCCTTGAAACTTGTCGAATTTCTGAAAAATATTCTTCCCAAGTCCATTCACAAGCCTCCTCCCCACATCTAAGAGGTAATAGTATCAAAAAAAAAATTACCAAAACCAATTTTCCTAAGGAGGTTCTCAATGAGTAGAATTCAAGAAGTAAATTCCTCTTTTTTTTAATTTCCTTTCAATTTCATTTATTTTCTTATTTTATTATCACCTACACTTATCCAAGTGAAATGATAACTATATTATATTTTAAATACTGGATTTTTTTTGTTATAGTATAATAAACCATCATTATTTCTCTTCCCCTATCCTTTTGTACTAAACTAAAAACATCATTAGTGATATGTTGATTTATCATATTCAAGGACGACGAGTATTAAATTTCTATTACCACCTTCAAGGATGGTCATAAAATCATTTTTATGGTTAGAAAAGATCATGATATATTTATTACATCTTATTTAATGTTATGGAACCATTTAATATACATAATATTAATTAATAATACAAAAGTAGTTTGTAATGATATAAGATTAACCAAAATAAACTAACATTTTATCTGAGGATTCATCCTCATACCATATAACCAAAATGATATATAAGACTATTTAATATTATTTAAGTTCTTTAAAAAAATATAATTTTAATTTTGGACAAATATTCTCATTTTATATGATTTTTCCCTTCATGTATACAAGTAAACCGATCATGAAAAACCAAGGAAAGAAATAACCCCGAACGATAAAATTAAATCTTATAAATCATAAAAAAAAATAAATGTACTTAATAAAATTATAATAAATCAAATACATGTTTAATATGTTCTTAATTAATTTATTAATGAATCTAATTTAATATTTCAGGACATTAAGTGCTAGTGAAGAAAACTTTCAGACATAAGGTAAGGGATTCTCCCCAAACCTCCATTTTTCATCAGGGTTACGCTTTCTCTTTATTAAAACCAATTTAATACTTAATTATTCTTATTTAACCATCCTAAATTATGTTTTAATTCTCTATAAATATGTACCTATCATAATCATTCTTTCTTTTATGGTGATTTACATGTTTTATAAGGATCTGTCTTCAATTCTTATTGATAAGTGAGCTCGATTAAAGGTAACTTTCCTAATTCATACCAATTTTCAAGTGAACTCCATAATATATTTTAATCCACCATTATTTTTCAAAAATCACTCATTTTATAATGAAAAAATATACTTTTTAATTTTTAGTTTTATATAAAAATTATGCATTAGATTTTTTTAAATAATCTTTAGTGTTTTTCCTTAAACCGCACCTAAGAGGATCATTTATAAGGATTATTAAATGATTATTTAACATGATTTCAATTAATTTGGAGACCATTTATGCGGAAAATATAATTTCATTTTACCTTACTTTTCTTTTTGGGGATATACATGTTACAATATATTTTTTATGAAAAATACAAATGATTTTCTAAAAGAACTCTTCTTTCAAATTAAAATATGGTATTTATATTAGGAATTCCATATTGATTTTATTATAGTATTATCATCTACTTCAAAAGACTCTATTTAATCTTTTGATTTATTGGGATTGATATTTTATGATATAATTTAACATATTTTATTAAATGGTTTATGATTAGTTTGACTGTGGATGTACTATCTTAATACCAATCCCTATATTCCTCAGAATGATTAGTGATTATATTTATTGATTGGGTAAATTTGTTTAAATTTCATATTTAAATGTTTTTTATGTTTCAACCCTTTCATATTAGGAATTAATTGGACTTCATAAGTGGCTGAAGGGGCCCTATATAGCCCTTCTATGCATTAGTAGGTCTCATGAGACAAAATTGACTGAGTTTTTACTCATTTTTGTATGGAATCTTGGATGAAGCCTTAAAGGTATGTTTATAATGTTTGGAATTATGCATTCCCTCATTATGATATTATTAATTGACAATCCATGTGATTATTCAGCTAGTACAATATTCACGGTTAAGTTTCTTTCTCATGTGATTATTTATGTCATTATTATTATTTAAATATTATTCATGTCATATTATGCTCAAGATTATGTTTTAATGGCATGTGTTTTTAGTTATTCAACATTCCTTATTTTTATGTTTATTTATGTTAGTTTCCACTATATTGATTACCCTTAATTAGCATCTAATCTCACTCTTTTCTTATGTTTTATTTTTTACCCAGAATGTGAATATTTATATTATGAATGACTTATAGGAATAATCTTGAAGTTTATGGGTGTTTCAAATGGAGTTGATGTGTTGTTTTTTACTTTCAAGTTGTAATGTAAAGTTCTTGTATATAATATGACTTAAAAAATTACTAAAATTATCGGTCCTCTAGTAGTCGAGTATTTTATTTATTCCAATGTATTAATATAAGGCATCGACTTTGGGCTACTGGGGTCGAGGTCTTTACAGTTGGTATTAGAGAAAGTTTAGTATAAACCTTTGAAACTAGATTTAGAAAACATAGATTAGGGAAAATAACCATGAGATATAATTTGAGGATAATAATAAAATATCATACTAGAATTTTGGTAAGGTAGAGATTATGGGGGTCTTCCTAGAAATACAACCCTGTCTATATACTACAAGTGGATGTGGTTTTGTCATAGATGTACCTAGGAGTAACAAATCTGATAAGGTGTGTCAAGTCTAACTCGAGGTAACCTAGTACATGAAAATGGGTCTTACTGCATACTTGGTTTGACACTCCTACGGATATTCTTAGGATAATTCACATTTTCTTTACAAGACATTATGATGGATTTAAAATTATATATGTCACCAAAGAAACCATGTTTATGATTATGAGATTAGCTATGCATAAAGTTTCAATTTATTTTATGTCTTTTACTAGTTTGAAATTATTCATTATGATTCATAACCTAATTTATTATATGCCATTGTTTAGAAATGGCATCGAGTGGAAGGAATAGAAACCATATCAATGCATGTAATCCATGTAGGGATTCCCTACTATGAAAGATAATGATGTTGCAACTAGAGCTGTAACTCATTCTGAACAAATTATAATTATACTGGGACAATAGTCTCAGGTTATAAATAATAACCTCACTTGTATGGATCATCGTGATCCAAAAAATGGAGTAATGATGTTAGAACAATTCATGAGGAAAAAATACCCCTTATTAAATGGGTCTACAAATCCATTTGTAGTTGAGAAATGGATAAGTTCCTTAGAGAATATTTTTCTTGATTTGTGATGTAACGAAAGGGAGAAGGTTGTCATGGAAATTTATTGTCTCTTGAGAGATGCATATCAATTTTGGACATTGATTGAAAATAATAACGAGGACAAACAAATAAAAAAACATTTAATGGAAATATTTTAAGTTAATTTTATTAGAAAAACATTTCCCTCATGTGCATTAAGGGGATATGGAGAGTTTATTCTTGAATTTGGGGAAAAAAGAGGACGTGAATGTTGCTAAGTATGAATCCAAATTTAAAAGGTTATCAAGTCATGCTATAGATTACATACATATTCAAAAAATAAATATTTATCAATTATTTGATGGGTTGAAACCATTCCTATTAAGGGAACTAGTATCCCAAAATTTCTCATCATATGAAGATATAGTCTCACATTCTATCAAGATAGAGAAATAATTATTTAAATTTTATGATTATAATGGAAAGTAAGAGAAAAATAGGGATGCTAAAAACTCTAGACAATGAAATATGGAAAAGGGAAAGAAGGGAAGATTTGAATTTCCACCTTTCCATAATTGTGGGAAGAAACACCCCAGTACTTGTTTGAAGGGAATGAGAGTTTGTTACAAGTGTGGAGAAAAATTCCACCAATCTCATGATTTAAAGGGAAAGAAATAATACTCCAATGTTCAATTATACTTTTTAAAAAATATGATATGTTATAAAAATTATTATCTTAAGTGTTAAGGAAACCTTACCTAGAAAAGGATAAGGGTGAAATACTAAGCTTATGCGATCACAATACCTAAAGTTGAAGTTCCTAATGATGTGGTGGTAGGTACTTTAATATTTTCCTTAAACTTATACAATGATTTATTTGATTTTGGATCATCATATTTGTTTATATATTCCCAATTTTCCATGAAATTTATAAGTTTACCTTTTTATTTAATAAAGGATTTTTTAGTCAAAACCACTAAGGGAGGTCTCTTTGCAACAAAGATGTATTAGTATGTCCCTTTTATGACATATAAACATGCTTTAGTTGCTAACATTATCATCATACCTATGAATGAATTTGATATAATCATAATTATGGATTGGATTACAATATATGATGTTAAAATCTATTGAAATAAGAATAAAATTACGATTGTTAAGTAAGATATAGAATCCATCATCTTTAGAGCAGAAACCTCATCATCTGATACTTATCTAAATCCACCCCTAATAGCTCTACTGAATGAAATTATTGGAGAGGAAGAGAAAATATCATCTATGGATGAGAAAACAAATGTTTAAATTTAGGATGTACTAATTTTAGAAGAATACATTAATTCATTTCCAAAGGATTTACTTGGACATCCTCTAGAGCAGGAAGTTGAGTTTTATATTTATTTAATCCCTGACGCAAGGTCAATATCAAAGAATACTTATAGAATGGCCACTATGAAATTATTAGATCTAAAGAAATAACTAGATGAGATAACTAATAAAGGATTTATTCACCCTAGTGTTTCTCCATGGGGAGCCCCTGTTTTATTTTTCAAGAAGAAATATGGATCCATGATGTTGTGCATCAACTATAGAGAAATAAATGCTATTACAATAGATAAAAATTATCCTTTTCCTCAAATTGATGATTTATTTGATCAAATTCATGTAGATAAACATTTTTGAAGATTTAACTTTGACATGTTTATCATAAATTTTGTGTGAGTAAGGAAGATATTCTTAAGACAATATTTTGAACCAGGCATGGACATTACAAGTTTATAGTAATGCATTTGGACCAACTAAATCACCCTATGTTTTTATAGATATAAAGAATAGAGTGTTCAAGTAATATCTTGAAGTTTTTTTGTAGTATTTATTTATGATATCTTGATATAATCCAAAATCTATGAGTACTATGAGAATTACTTGAAGATTGTTCTGGAGGCACTTAAAAGAAAATATTTATTTGGGAACGTTAGGAAATGTGAATTTTGGATTCAAAAAGATTCTTTTCTTTTTAATATTATCTCTATGTATAGACTCTCAGTTGATCCTATAAAGAAAATGGTGGTTCATGAATGGAATAAATCAACAAAAATAATTGAGGTATGTAGTTACATTGGTTTAGCAGCTTATTATCAGCGTTTCATTCAGAATATTTCCCGATTAGATAACACGTTAACCAATATCACTCATAAAGGGGATAAGTTTATTTGTAAAATGAAATGTGAATAATGCTTTGAATAATTTAATAAGAGATTATTTAACGCTCATATCTTTAATCTACCATCGAGAAATGGTGAATTTATGATTTATAGTGATGTGTCAAAGAAAGGACTTGGCTGTGTCCTTATGAAAAATGACTGAGTTATTGTCTATAAATCAAGGCAATTAAAAACTCATGAACAAAACTATCAAACTCATGACATAGAATTAGCAACCGTATTTTTTTCTCTAAAGATATGGAGACACTATCTCTATTGTGAAATATTTGATATATATAAATATCACAAGAGCCTGAAATATATCTTCTCATAGAAACAACTCAACATGAGGCAAAGGTGATGGCTCAAACTACTCAAGGATTATTATTGTTCAATACACTACCTCCTAAGGAAGGTGAATAACGCAGTAGAAGCATTGAGGAGTAAGGATCATGGAGTTCTGAACAAAATGAGTATTGATAAGGATTATATGTACATGGATCTAGAAAAGTTGGATATGGGAATTATCAAAAAAGGAGAAACATCACAAATTTTTCAATTGATTTTCTAACCATAATTATTTGAAACAATTAAAAGTTATTAGTTTGATGATGATAAATTTAAAATGAAAATTAAAGTTGTGTGTAACACCCCAATATTTCATAGTACATTATTTCTTCAATGTAATTCAATAACTTGCACTACACGCAACACTGAGTTCAAGCGCACAACGACTTACTAAACTAGCCGTTCAAAAGAAGTTATGAATATTATTAACTGAATTTTTAATTTTATAATACTTATAATTTTAGAATCTATATTTTGAGTTTCCTAGACATAATATAAGGACAAATTCATTTTTTCAGGTAAAAGAAGTATTTTTCAAAAAAATGCAATTTTACCGCCTTCTAATAGTGAACCCTTTTTAAATATAATATTTGAACATTTTATATATTCAATTTGACAAAATAAACTTCTTTATTAGAATAGGGAAATAAGAATTTAGTTTTAATGAATTTTTGGTGTTTTTATGATAACTTTCATATTTGGGTGAATAGTAAAAAATACTATATTTTAACTGAAAACTAATTTTTTAATCAAAATAACTTATAGTGTTCAAATATACATATGAATGTATTGTAAGTATAATAAGATTATATTTTTATCATTTAATCCAATGTTGGTCATTGGAAGTAATTTCACTTTGAAATTGGACATAAACAAGTGTAAATCTTTTGGTAGTTATTATTTCTTAAAAATACGCTTTTTGGTTATGACAACAATAATTAATTTTAAATTAATAAATTCATTTTCTATGTTTTTAATTTGGTAAAATAGATTTCATTTTTGAATTCATAATATCAAAATTAGCTTAGGGTAAATTTTTGGTATGTTTCTGAAAACTTTCAATTTTTGATGAATAGTGAAAAACACCGTGTTATTGGTTAAAACCAACTTTTCATTTAAATAATTATTTATTTTATTTAAATTTATTTTATGTTAAAATAGATACATAATACATATATATGTTCAATGTAATTCATTGGAGTCATTTTGTAATAATATTAGATATATAAATTTTTATTGAACTTTTCTCCGTCTTTTACCCCTCTCCTAGGAGAATTTGAAAATTCGCATAAAACTTAATTTTACTACTTATACGAGTGGAATTTAAAAACTCTGAGAGACAAGGTTGATATAAGTAAGAAAAATTTGGTTCAATAAGATGAATATAATTTTTGGTGAATAATAACTTTTTACTTTTATTTACCACGGTTAAAAGTAAATAGGGTAATTAAGTGTAAAAATGATATTATTATTACCCTAAAACATGTCCTAATTATATTGGTTAAGTGTAACTTGACCAAAAAAAACCTTAGGAAGAAAATATGAACCTTTTTGGTCCACTTGGATTAGATTAGGACATTTATTATTATTTAATTCAAAGAATAGTTAAAATAGTTATAATCAATGTTTAATAACTAAAACATTTTTAATATAGGGTTACACATAAGATAAATTCGACTATAAATATTAATTAGAACTATAAAAATATTTCATACATAATGGTATTTTATTTATAATTTTTGACATTAAATAATTAAATTTATTTCTGACACAATGATGATTCAACAATTAACTTATTAATGAAAGAATCAAATAAATGGTATTATAAATATTAAAATAAATATAATTTAAACGTTTTTATGACATCCACGAATTTTATAGGTGAATATGACATGTTAGGGTTGATTAAATGTATCTTTTTTGAATCAATCAAGTTGTTATGAATTTCACAAAAACCAAATACCAAATAGTGTTAAAATTGACATAAAAGAGTTTTTAAATCAAATTTTATATTATTAATTGATATTATATTCCTAAAAATATAATGTTTGGACAAAAAACTTATATAGTGATAGGTGTATCATTAATTAACCACTTGTGGTTCTATTGGAATTATATAGTATGTTTATTAACCATATAATGTAAAAATACAAAGAGACATGTTAAATGTCAAACTATTGAACTAAGAGTTAAATCTAAAAGATAAGGTTAATATAGTGACCCAAACATGTCTAAAACCTATTAGTTGAGTGTTTTTTGACCCATCCCCACCTTATATATTAAATAATTAATTTTTGAGCCATTATAATCCGAAAATTAATTTATTATAAAATAATAGTTTAAGTTTTTCATAAGGTGCCCCTCACCCCTCTTATAAAAGGGAACTCACCCTTATCTCTAATTCAAACCTTCAATGCCATTTGACTTAGAAAAAACCTGTCCAAATACCCTCTCAACTATACTACCTTAATCCTAGAGGCCTTCCTTTAGTCAGAAATCTAACCTAAGGATATCTTTTGATCAAATCAAAATGAAGAACCCAAAGAAGAAGTTAATATTTCATCACCTCTTTCAAGTTCCTTTCTTCTTCCACTTCCTCTTTATTTGTTGTTTCCATTCTAAAATAATAACTACAGTATATTCTATATACTATGATGTTATTATAAATATGGTAAAACCATATTCATTATTTTATCCATCCTTTGAATGACATGTCACCATACGTGCGTACGTACGACATACCGTCTCCACGTCGTGGTGTAATTGTAATTAAATACATTATTATTTGGATGGGTATAATAATGACATGTAATTTATTTAAATAATAAATATAACATGATAATGATTCTGTATATATGATATAATATCCAATTACATATGATCGTAATATCAACAGAGTGATATTGTCGCTCGTGCGTACGTACAGATTACCATCTCCACGATACGATGAGATTCATTTCCACGTTCACCATTCAATGATGATTATAAAATATATATCATTAATAAGTATGTAATATATTACATAATAATTATACTGGATATATATACATTTACTTACATATATCTTATTCACTTAGTTCTGTTCAATTCGATATGAAAACGGAAACATCATTTATGCGTATTTATGGCCTACCATCTCCATAAACGGTGTTTCCCATTTCATATATATGTCTATTATACATATTTATATTCTAAATATATATGATATATAAATCATTTTTTTATATTATGGAAGTATTTAAATCATGATCTAAGTGATACGATCTAGAGTAACAAGTTAAAACGCGTACGATAAAGAAAGCGATTATTACCCAAAATGTTAATTTAACATGGAAATTATTATTAAATGGGTAGTATAAAGTCATAAAAGACTCATGTATGATATCATAAATATTAATATGGTTCTGGTATAATTTAATAACATACTATGGTCATTATACAGGAGGTTAAACTTACCCTCGACTAAAGGAAAGTGCAAGGTAAGGGTTAATTCTACAATCTATTTATTATCCGAGATTGTTTTTATGTAAGTATCTACTGGAAAATATTTATTATCCATGTCCATGTTTCATAAAAGAGTTTTCAAAGGGATTCTTTTAAAGATATTTTTTTACTAAAACATCATTTTAAATGTTTTAAATATTTATTCTTCTATACCTTTCTCGTTAATGTCCATGTTTTCAAATTTTTTTAAAGGATTTATTTATATGGACATGAATGTTTTAAAATGTTAATTCCTTTCAAAAGTGTCAAAGTGGTATGGGATAGTTTTATTAAAAACTATATTTTAAATGAATTCCTTCATAAATTATGTTACTTTCAAATGATTTCATGAAAAAGGGGCATTTCTCTCAAAGGTTTTTACAGAACATTTTCAACTATGCCAAAATCATTTACGGGATATTATTCTTTATCAAAGTTGATTTATTATGATATAAATATTCCATATTTTATTAAAGGTTTTGTGATATATTTGACTGTAGATGTGTTATTTTTATACCATTCATGGTTTAGGGTTAAAGTATTGACATTTCATATGTTAGTTCTAATACGAATGTTTATGTTATTTTTTAACCTTTTCATATGAGGAATGTATTGGACATAGTAAGTAACGGGTGGAGCCTGCTATAACTCCTCGATGCATCAGTAGGTCTCATGAGACAACTAGACGTAGAATTGGCCGAGACCTTTCCTAATTTGATATATGGTTTTGGATGAGGCCTTAATAATTTTTTGACGTCTTGGCCGAGGCCTTGACAAAATGTTTTAGAATGTCTAGCATTATACACTCCCTCATTATGAAAATAATATTGATGGTTCATGTGGTCATTCAACTAGTAGAATACCCATGATTATGTTTTATTATGGCATTATTTACTCAACTCATATTCCTTCCATAAAAGTGTTCATGTTTATTATTTTTAAAGGCATGGATTTTCAATTATTCACCATGATTAATATTTATGTTATCTTCCACTGTATTGCTTTCCCTTGCTGAGTGTTTGAGATAACCCCTTTCTTATGTTTCATTATCCTAGGATTTCCAAGAAGTGTATTATGAATTATATGCAAGGTTAATCTAAAAGGGAATAATGGTGTTATCAAAGATTAATTTATGTTGTGTTTTATTTTATAATGTGTAATGTAACATTAATGTGTGTAATCTATTTTCCAAGAATGATAATCTATCCGTATTTCGAGACTTAATTCCTTGTAATCATGCCAATGTATTAAAATAATGCATCGAATTTGGGTAACTGGGGTCGGGGCATTACAATTGGCATCAGAGGAAGTTTAGCAATAACCTTGGAAACTAGATTTAGATAAACTCTTATTAGAGCACATTACCCTAAGATAGACATTGAGGATTAGTATAGAATAAATTCCTAGAATTTTGGTAATGTAGTATTTTTGTGAGTTTTCCAAGCAATACATACCTGTCTAGATATGAGTAGGTAGAGGCGGCTCTGGCATAGATGTACTTAGGGGTAAAACCTGAAAACACCGCTTTGAGATAGATTCGAATTAGAACTGGTGCACAACAACGGGCCTTGATGCACTCTTGATTACGACACTCCCAGGGGATATGCTTAAGATAATTCACATTTTCATTACAAGCCATTATGAAAGATTTAGGAGTAAATACTTTCTCAAAGAAAATATTTTTATTATTTTGGATTATATCCATAAACTGTTCAATTTACATTAGGTATTTTACTAGTTTGGAATCATTCATTGCGATTCATAAAATGACCTATTGTATGCCATTGTTTAGAAATGGTGCTCAGTAGAAGGAATGAAAACTCCAGCAAAATGTTTGATCCAAAGAGTAATAAAGATTATATCTTTCATGGTATTAAGCCAACATTTAGAATGGAAATAGTCCCCCAAATATTCTCATCATATGAATAAATAGTATTATGTGTTAATAAGATATAAAAAGAATTTTTTGAGTCCTATGGATTTGAATGGAAGCAAGAGAAGAAAAGGATGGTAGAGAGAATGATGGATAAAGGAAAGAGGGGAAAGAAGGATTTTTCCATATGTGATAACAGTGGAAAGAATCACCTTGGTAAATGCTTGAAGGGAATGAGAGTTTTTTTATAAGTGTGGAGAAAAAGGACACCAAGTACATGATTTCAAGGGTAATAAAAAGTTTCCAAATGTAAAATAATTCTACTGCAAGGCGTTGAGACACTACGATAATCAATTTCCCAGTCATCAGAGTATACTGAAAATGATGCTATTGGATAATAATCAAGTTATGATACTACCTCAGATGAAGAGGAATTACTAGTGTTCTTATGTTGTTATTATAGAATTATTTCATTTGAGTGTTGTATCAACAATATACTAGTTATATGAATTATGTAGATAAATAAGGATTGTACTGCAGTACTATTTTATTGAGGATTTGAGATTATATGGTTTTAAGAAAAGTGACTTAATAGTAAGCTACACTTTTTGGAAAATACATGGTTGATGGAAATGTAATCCTTAATATGGTCATGATAACGAGGTAGTGATTTTGGAATAAGAGATGGTTGATTTGGATAAATTATATTAGATATTATTGACTACCTTGAAATTGAGTAATGATTTGTATATTCCATCATTTTTGGAGTTTACAACATTTTTGGATAGAAGAAGTATATCCAGTATTCTATAAATAATAAGGGAGCATGAATGTAATCAATAATGTTTTTGGTAATTCATGATGTTTCAGCTTTTCAAAAGAATACATGATGAAGGCATTCACATGTTATTACCTGACAAAAAGGAATTTCATTGTGTTTAAATTCCTTTTACGTTTTGGACCGAGAGTTTGGATAGAAGTATTTTGGATAAGTCTAAAAGTTGGAATATATTAAGTTTGAGATTAGACACTATTGTTAAGGTTATTTTTGGATTGTTGTAAAAAGGACAACCCAGAGGTTGGGCGGCAACTAGTCACGTTTGACAAGGCCGCAGGCCTTGAACCCGAAACCGAAGAGTGACAAGGGTGACTCACCTATGACTGGACTACGTGATGTACTTTTTTGTATAATTTAGTTTTTTTAAATAGTCTAAATAATGAATTATAAATTCATTATTTTTGTAACCCTATACGATTACGATAAATAGAATATTTTTTTGAAATCTTTTCGAGTGAAAGATGAGTTTGTGGTAGGAATTAGTTGAAGGATGAAACTCTACTTGTCAAGTATATATATATATATATAATTTTTTTCCTCTTATTAATACTAAATTTTATTAACCCAATTTATGATGTGGGTTTTCCCACAAAGGTATTTTCTATTTTTAACCTTTTATTTAAAAAGAACAATTAAAAATTGCGAGGTCACAATTTATTGAAGGAGGGGAGATTGTAACACCCCAATATTTCATAGTACATTATTTCTTCAATGTAATTCAATAACTTACACTACATACAACACTGAGTTCAGGCACACTATGACTTACCAAACTAGCCGTTCAAAAGCGGTTATGAATAATATTAACTGAATTTTAAATTTTATATAATCCATATAATTTTAGAATCTATATTATGAGTTTCTTAGACATAATGTAAGGACAAATTCATTTTTTTCAAGTAAAAGAAGTATTTTTCAAAAAATGAAATTTTACCACTTTTAATGGAGAACAGTTTTAAAATCCAATATTTGAAACTTTTATATATTCAATTTGACAAAATAAACTTCTTCATTAGAATTGGGACTTAATAATTTAGTTTCAATAAATTTTTTGTGTTTTTTTGATAACTTTCATATTTGGGTGAATGTGAAAAAAACTATATTTTAACTCAAAACAACATTTTTAATCAAAATAATTTATAGTATTCAACTATACAGATGAATGGTTTGGATGTATAATTAGATTATATTTTTTACCATTTAATCCAATGTTGGTCATTGGAAGTAATTTTACTTTGAAATTGGATGTAAACAAGTGTCAATCTTTTGGTAGTATTATTTCTTAAAAATATGCCTTTTGGTTTTGACAACGAGAATAAATTTTAAATTAATAAATGAAATTTCTATGTTTTTAATTTGGTAAGATAGATTTGATTTTTGAATTCGGAATATCAAAATTATCTTATGGTGAATTTTTTGTATGTTCCTGAAAACTTTCAATTTTTGATGAATAGTGAAAACACTGTGTTGTTGGTTAAAACCAACTTTTCATTTAAATAATTATTTATTTTATTTAAATTTTTTTAAAGTAAAAATAGATACATAATACTTATATATGTTCAATTTAATTCATTAGAGTAATTTTTTAATAATATTTGATATATAAAATTTTATTGAACTTTTCACCGTCTTTTACCCCCCTCCTAGGAGAATTTGAAAATTCGCATAAAACTCAATTTTTCCGCTTTTACGAGTGGAATACCAAAAATCTGGGAGACATTGTTTATATTAGTAAGAAAAATGTGGTTCATTAAGATGAAAATAATTTTTGGTGAATAGTAACTTTTTACTTTTATTTACCACGGTTAAAAGTAAATAGGGTAATTAAGGGTAAAAATGATATTATTCTTACCCAAACACATGTCATAATTCTATTGGTTAAGTGTAATTCGATCAAAAAAAACCTTAGGAAAAATATATGAATCTCTTTGGTCTACATAGATTAGATTAGGACATTTATTATTATTTAATTCAAAGAAGAGTTAAAAGAGTTAAAATCAAAGTTTAATAACTAAAACATTTTTAATATAGGGTTAAACATAAGATAAATTAGACTATAAATGTTCATTAGAAATATAAAAACATTTCCTATATAATGGTATTTTATTTATAATTTTTAAACATTAAATAATTAAATTTATTTATGACACAATGATGATTCAGTAATTACCTTATTAATGAAAGAATCAAATAAATGGTATTATAAATATTAAAATAAATATAATTTCAATGTTTTTATGACATCCAAGAATTTTTTAGGTAAATATGACATGTTAGGGTTGATTCAATGTATCGTTTTCGAATAAATCAAGTTGTTATGACTTTCACAAAAACCAAATACCAAATAGTGTCAAAATTGACATAAAAGAGTTTTTAAATCAAATATTATATTATTAATTGATATTCTATTCCTAAAGATATAAGGTTCAGACAAAGGACTTATATAATGATATTTGTATCATTAATTAACCACTTGGGGTTATTTTGGAAGTATATAGTAAGTTTATTAACCATATAATATAAAAATACAAAGAGACTTGGTAAATGTCAAACTATTTAACTAATAGTTAAATCTAAAAGAAAAAGGTTAATATAGTTACCCAAACCTGTCTAAAACCTATTGTTTGAGTGTTTTTGGACCTATAACCACCTTATCCTTTAAATAATTCATTGTTTATCCATTATAAACCTAAAATGAATTTATTATAAAATAATATTTTAAGTTTTTCCTAAGGTGCCCCTCACCCCTCTTATAAAAGGGCACTCCCCCTTCTCTCTAATTCACACCTTCAAATCCATTTTTATCGGCCAAAACCTGCCCAAATACCCTCTAAACTATCCTAACTTCATCCTATAGTCCTTAATTTAGTCAGAAAGTCAACCCAAGGATCCCTTTTGATCAAATCAAAAGGCAGAACCCGAATAAGAGGTAAATATTTCATCACCTCTTTCAAGTTCCTTTCTTCTTCCACTTCATCTTTATTTGTTGTTTCCATTATAAAATAATAACTCTAGTATATTCTATATAATATGATTTTATTATAATTATGGTACAACCATATTCATTATTCTATCCATCCTTTGAATGACACGTCACCATTTGTGCGTACGTACGGCTTACCTTCTCCACGTCGTGGTGTAAGTGTTATTCAATACATTATTATTTGGATGGGTATAATAATGATGTGTAATTCATGTAAATAATAAATATAACATGATAATTATTCTATATATATGATATAACATCCAATTAAATAGGATCTTAATATCAAAATAATGATATTGTCGCTCGTGCGTACGTACGGATTACCGTCTCCACGACGCGATGAGATTCATTTCCACGTTCACTATTCAATGATGATTATAAAATATATATCATTAATAAGTATGTAATATATTACATAATAATGATACTGGATATATATATATATATATATATGTACTTACATATATCTTATTCACTTAGTTCCGTTCAATATGATATGAAAACAGAAACAACATTTATGCGTACGTATGGCCTACCGTCTCCATAAACAGTGTTTTCCATTTCCTATATATGTCTATTATAAATATTTATATTATAAATATATATGATATATAAATAATTTTTTTATATTATTGAAGTATTTAAATCATGATCTAAGTAATACAATCAAGAGTAACAAGTTAAAACACGTACGATAAAGAAAGCGATTATTACCCGAAATGTTAATCTAACATGGAAATTATTATTAAATGGGTAGTATAAATTCATAAATTAATAATGTATGATATCATAAATACTAATATGGTTATGGTATAATTTAATAACATACTACGGTATTTATACTAGAGGTTAAACGTACCCTCCACTAAATGAAAGTGCAAGGTAAGGGTTAATTCTACAATCTCTTTATAATCCGAGATTTTTTTTATGTAAGTATCTACTGGGAAATATTTATTATCCATGTCTATGTTTCATAAAAGAGTTCTTAGAGGGATTATTTTTAAGAGACTTTTATTACTAAAACATCATTTTAAATGTTTTAAATATTTATTCTTCTAAACCTTTCTCATTAATGTCAATGTTTTCAAAATGGTTTAAAGGATTTATTTATATGGGCATGAATGTTTTAAAATGTTAATTACTTTAAAAAGTTTTAAAGTGGTATGGGATACTTTGATTAAAAAATATATTTGAAATGACTTCCTTTATAAATTATGTGACTTTTAAATGATTTCATGAAAAAGGGACATTTCTCTCAAAGATTTTTACAGAACATTTTCAACTATGCCAACATCATTTACGAGATATTATTCTTTATCGAGGTTGATTTATTATGATAAAAATATTCCATATTGTATTGAAGGTTTTTTGATATATTTTACTGTTGATGTGTTATTTTTATACCATTCATGGTTTAGGGTTAATGTATTGACATTTCATATGCTAGTTCTAATAGGAATGTTAATTTTATGTTTCAACCTTTTCATATGAGGAATGTATTGGACATAGTAAGTGATGGGTGGAACCCGCTATAGCTCGTCGATACATCGGTAGGTCTCATGAGACAACTAGATGTGGAATTGGCAGAGGCATTTTCTAATTTGATATATGGTTTTTGCCGAGGCCTTAATCATTTTTAGAAATCTTGGCCGAGGCCTTGACAAAATGTTTTAGAATGTCTAGAATTATACATTCCCTCATTATGAAAATAATATTGATAGTTCATGTGGTCATTCGACTATTAGAATACCCATGATTATGTTTTCTTATGGAATTATTTACTCAGCTCATATTCCTTCCATAAAAGTGTTCATATTTATTATTTGTAAAGGCATGAGTTTTCAATTATTCACCATGATTAATATTTATGTTATATTCCACTGTATTGCTTCCCCTTACTGAGCATTTGAGCTCACCCCTTTCTTATGTTTGATTTTCCTAGGATTTCCAAGAAGTTTATTATGAATGATAAGCAGGGTTAAGCTAAAAGGGAATAATGGTGTTCTCAAAGATTCATTTATGTTGTGTTTTATTTTATAATGTGTAATGTGATGTTCATGTATGTAATCTATTTTCCAAGACTGCTAAACTATCGGTCTTTCGAGACTTGATTCTTTATAATCATGCCAATGTATTAAAATAATGCACCGAATCTGGGTAACTGGGGTCGGGGCGTTACAATCTGAATGATGGGAAGTTGGAAAAAATTGTGTATTAGGATGAAATTATGAAATTTGGGAAGAGTATTTGTGTCCCCTCTATACCTAATCTAAAAAGAGAGTTATTGAATGATTCTCATAGCTCGAATTTCTTTATACATACTGATATCACTAATATGTATAGAGACTTGAAGGAATATTTCTAGTGGGATAATATGAAGTGGGAAATTACTGAATATATATTGAGATATTTAGTATGTCAATAAGTTAAGGCTGAAAGATAACATCCTAAAGGAGTCATGCAACCTTTTCCTATTTCTACATAGAAATGGGATAGCATCACTATGTATTTTGTTACTTGATTACAAAAAAAATCCAAGAAATAATGATGTTATATGGGTAATTGTTGATCGACTTTCCAAATCTTTACATTTCCTTGATATAAGGGGGGATTTTCCACTAGAGTGCCTTGTAAGAATCTATATTTATGAAGTTGTAAGACTTCATGAAACACCTATTTCAATTGCGTATGATTGTGATACATGATTTACATTGAAATTTTAGAAAATTATTTATAAATACTTGGATACTAAGCTTCATTTGAGTACTGATTATCACCCTCAAAATGACGGATAGTCTGAAGGACCATTAAATTGTTAGAAGACATGTTGAGATCATGCTCACTTGACTTTAAAGGTATGTGGGATTATTATTTACCTTTGTTAGAGTTTTCCTATAATAATAGTTTCCAGGAAAGTGTTTAAATTGAACCATATGAAGTATTATATGGAAAGAGATGTCGTACACCAACTTGTTGCAAAGAAGTTGGAGAAACGAAGCTTGTAGGCCCAGAAGCACCCCATTTCCAGAAACATATTCCCGACTCCCAGAAGCACCTGCTGAGGTGAACCTCTTCCATCCGATCAGCTACAACTCCCCCATTCAGGTTAGACTCCTTCAACTCTTTCTCATATCATCTAACGATATCCTTCTATTCTCAACATTTCTCCATTTATTTCGCTATTTAGAAAGAGCATGTCATTTTTCCCTATTTCTATAAATTTTGGAAAATTTTATGATTCGCTACTCCCTTCATGGATTTTGTACTCAAATCACTACATCAATGTACCCATTTTCCAATTGATGTTTTCATTACACATATACATTTATAAGGGCATGGTCTCTTTCTTGTGTTCTAATTTTAAAGATTCATAGTTCTTTTTTTAATCCCAATGCTCCAAATATTATAGATTCATGTATATAAACTAATAAGAAATTGTTTGTAATATTTATTCATATTATTTCATGAAAATAACTCCTTTCATTAAGATCATGTCAAACATGAAGATCTTATTCATATTTATTTTTGTACACTATGTGTGTTACATAACAAGTATATATCATGTTTCTATCAAAATCTTTATATATATAAAATGACACATTGTTCACTTATCCTTTGAACAATAGAACATATGGAGTATCTTCTTCAACTATGAAAAATATTATGTGGTCCCTAATTATTTTTCATATAAGAAATAATAAATACTTAACCGTACAATCTAATGTTCTTTATGAATAAAATATCTACAAATGGAACTCTCGGTGGGAACTCTACTTCTCCCATGTAGCACTTCTTCCTTCTTCATGAAACTAATTCATAGAAAACCCTTTTAGATTTTTTCTCTGAAACCATAGAAAACCCTTTTAGATTTTTTAGTTGTTGCTTTAATTTATCATATCATTATATTAAAATATTATATAAATACACTGGATAGTTATAGACCTCTCGGTGGTCACCTACATGAATTTTATCTCACACATTGTTCAAGATGCCATTGGGTACCAGGATAAACTACATGATTATATGTTTAGATAAGGGGAATAACCATTTTACAGTTGCATGACTACTCACATGACATAGGATGGAGCATGTAGTTAATGATTGGGTTGTAGCTCAAGAAGTTAGGTTGAATATTAGAATTTATTGAGCCTCTTGCATAGTACTACTTCCTACTAGTTGTAACTTTGTTTTTCTTCTTGATACATGACATACATTACCATAATTCAGTTTATGATTCTGTTATTAGTTGGTATTATTGATTTGGTTATTTTTATCCATTTCCAATATTTTCTCATTGTTATCTTTCTTCTACTTTTTAATTGATAATATTAAAATTGTGCAACTTAGGTAATGAGGGAATAGTCTCCCCCATACACACCAGAGGCTCTCACTATTAGTAAATAACATTTAGAATTTTTGTAGATTTTCTTGAGGCCATGTGGCCATCTGGGTTTAGGTCATTAATGAGTGGCATCCTGGTTTGGGATGTCACAATTCCTGGATAACCTTTTTATAGGTGTTTCGAATCAAATCCATACCTATAACTATTGAAGGTCCCTCTCCAAAATCAATTGGGAAATGATTCAATGAATACACCCTACCAACCTATGATCTATGGCCCCAATCCTAGGATTCTTTAATCCATGGTTAAGGTGAAACTTGATGAGGCCATAACTACTTTTGATGTGACCCTCATCCTACTCTTCATCCTGATCTCCCTGAAGAAGTTAAAGTATAAAACTCTTGTACTCCCAACAAGACCCTTAAGGATTATTTATTCCTTGATCCACTTCGAATATCTTACTGGGAAATCCTTTAATATAGGCATTATAATTTTTTTATCTTATTTTCTTATATCCACTCTATTTTGTTGTGTTTCTTAATATGATTCTCATATAGAGTAATGTGTTAGTTATGCTTTTATATAAAGTAAACAATTTCCATTTACCTAAATATTTTTTTGATTGAACTTCAATATTATTGAATTGATTTGAAATAACTTATTGAGTTTTTTTACAGAATGTATAGAAGTTGGTTGTACGAAACTGATCAGATTTCAACCGATTTTCAAAATAAGTTGAACAACTTTTTAGATTTTTCATTTGACAAGGCTTTAGATATGGTCGCATACACTGCCCATGTTCAAATTGTGTTGGAATATCTTGGTTGATTCATGAAGCAGTTAGCTTTCATATAACCAAATATGGTTTCCAAACAAACTATTACATGTGGTATCACAATGGAGAGAAAATGGAATCTCAAAATGTTGATGATCCAAATGATAGGTCTGAATTGGAGAGTTTGATATATGATCAGTTTCCATTTATTCAGCATCATGAGAAGGAAAGGATGTCTAGCCAACAAGATTTAGATACAATCACACATGATGCATCCAATGAAAATAATGATGTTTATAGGGTGAAAAATTTGAATGATGATGCGACAAATCCAGTATATTGACAATGTGGTAAAATGAAAAAGTAGGAATTTTTAATCTGATTGTTCAATGGGAAAACTTTGTATGGGATTTGAAATACTACAATCGATTACTTTCTTACATTTTTGAAGGAATTACATCCAGATGCTGCAGATATTCCCTCAAACCACTATATGGCGTGGAAGTTAGTTGATGAAATTGGATTCTCAAAAAAAATCATGCTTGCCTGAATGATTGCAGCTTATTATTAGAGAAAACTGCTAAAAGAAATGATTGTATCAAATGTGGATCCTCTAGATGGAATCCAAAAGATGATGGAACACCATCTCGTGTGCCACAAAATGTAATGTGGTACTTTCCATTTATCCCCAGATTACAGAACATTTTCATGGTTGATGAAATATCAGTAAAAATGTGATGGCATGACACTGAGAGAAAAAAGAATAATGAAGAGTTGGTTCACCCTGAAAATGGATTTTTATGGCAGAGATCTGATGCTTGATATCCTAAATTTTCATCCGACGTGCGTAATGTGAGACTGGGTCTTTCATGTGACGGTTTTAATCCATTTGGGTAGATGCTTACTTTGCATAGCACATGGCCGGTTTTCATACACATTTATAACCTTCCCCCATGGTTGTGTATGAAAAACCCTTACACTTTCTTGAGTATACTGATATCTGGCCCTTTTAATCCTAGTAATGATATAGTTGTATACATGAATCCTTTAATAAAGGATTTGAAACTTCTTTAAGATGTGGGGGTGCCCACTTACGATGCATGTTCGAATGACATATTTCAGATGCGTGTTGCACTTATGTGGACGATCAATGATTTTCTTTCTTATGCAATGATTTCTGGATGGAGCACAAAAAGGAAAATTGTCATGTCCTATTTGTATGAATAATACATGATTGAGAATATTTAAATATCGTCGTATTTTTAGTTTTATGGGACATCGACGATTCTTTCCAATGAACCATCCATATAGAAACAATCATCGAAGATTTGACAATACCACAGAGACTGACGATCCACCTCAATGTATGTTGGGAACTGATGTGCTTAATGAATTGAAAGATTTCAGTTATTCATTTGGGAAGGGTGTAATTAAATCTAGAAAGAGGAAAAATGTTTCCAATGATACCTGTTACAATTGGAAGAAGAAGAATATATTCTTTGAGTTGTCCTATTGGTCAACCAACTTGTTACGTCATTTCTTAGACGTAATGTACATTGAAAATAATATATGTGAAACATTGATTTCAATTTTTCTAAATGTCAAGGGGGAGACAAAAGATGATTTAAAATCTCGAAGTGACTTGGTAGATTGGGGGATCAGAGCAGAATAACATCCTGTCTGTATCAGTGAAAATAAATGGCAAGTTCCATGTGCTTCTTATGTGATGACACCTGCTGAAAAAAAATCAATTTCTGGAAGTGCTAGAGACTATTAAAGTTCCTTATTTCTATTCAATAAATATATCAAAATGGTTCAATAGAAAAAATTTGAAGTTGAAAACTTTGAAGACTCATGATTATCACGTCCTTTTTCATGAGTTGATTCCAATAACAATTCGTCATCTCTTGTCTAATAATTTAAGAGTCTCATTATTCGGTTGTTCTATTTGTTTAGAGATCTTTGTGCTAATAAGTTTTCCAAATCCTCCTTGCAAAAACTATTGGAAGAGACACCATTAATTTTTTGTGAGTTAGAGAAAATATTCCCTCCATCATTTTTTACATGCATGCTGCATCTGGCTGTCCATCTTCCGACCGAAATACTTCTTGGAGGACCCATTGCTTTCCATTGGATGTATCCAACTGAAAGAAACATGTACACATTTAAATCATATGTTTGGAACAAGAATTATCCCAAAGGTTCTATTGTGAACGGTTACTTGGCTCAAGAATGTAGGCATTTCTACTCAATTTATTTGTCTGATCTTACTACGAGAATAAACAGACCAATGAGAAATGAAGGAGAAAAATATGAGCAAATTGAGCCCAGTTTTCCATCACTTCCTCAGACAGGAGGAATTTTGGGATCATATACATTGACGACATTAAGCCTTGAAGAGCGAGAGATGGCACATCGCACAATGTTGTTCAATTGTGATTTGTTCGATGGGTATATCAAGTAAATAAATTGTTCATGTATCTCTTATCTTATCTCTTTTAATTTTAAATATTTGTTAAAATATTATTATTTTTATATAAAAGGAACATAAAGAATTGATATATAGAAAGCATCGTTCTTTATCTTTGAGAAGGAAAGAGACTTTTCATAGAAAAAGGTTTTCTGCTTGGTTGAAATTGAAGGTAAAAATATTTCTGTAATAACTAAATAAAAATAATATTTAATTAAGTTTACTATTTTTTTATATTTCAGGTATCGAGTTTGCCTACATGATCTGTTTCTGAGGAAATAAGAGCTTTGGATTTTGGTCCTAATACCATGGTTTGTGCTTGTAAATCACTTGTGATCAATGGATACAAATTAATTATCACTAAATGAGCTTGAAACATGAGAACACATCATGATGGTGTTATTCTAACTACCACAACATACTATTATGCCAGTTCATCGGATAATATACCTTGTTATGAAAATGTATCCTATTATGGAGTCGTGGAGAAAATAATAATTTTGGATTATTACTCGCATGGTTGAGTCACGATGATGAAATGTCAATGTTTTGATTCAATGACCAGGCAAGGTACCTTTATTGATTATTGTGGATTTTGAGTTATTGACATGACTCGAAATCTTTCCACCGATGAACCATATGTATTGACATCAATGGTGAAACAAATTTTTTATGTCAAAGATCATCGTAATCCTAAATTCAGTGTAATTATTGAAGTAAATCCTAGACATGTTTTTGATGATGGTGATGATGAAGTTGACACTATCCCTACTGAAATTGGAAGAAATCCGTTTATTACTTATGATGACTCCAATAGCTCAATTGTCAGAGTTGATTGTGAACCTGAAGTTGTGGTGGGAAATATATAGAATCATACAGTCATGTTCTCACCTACATGTTTAACCTACATCATTCAGAGTGTGTATCCTAGTACTTACCTTCATACCACCATAAATCTTCTGTTTCTTTATGTTTTTTTATCAGAATGGTTTTTCTATATTTTGTTTTTTGGGTTACAGATTAGTTATCTGTTTCTAATTACTTCCATATTTGTTTTCATTGTAGGAAATGACACCCATTGAAGAGAGGCAGTAGAAAAAGATGACAGAAAATAATCTTTGCATGACACAGATGGGCGTTCCTCCACTCATCCCTCCTATGAGTATTTTATTTCAAATATATATATTTCAATAACTCATAATATCATATATTTAATTTTGTGTTAAACTTTTTTTCAAGATCCACCCTGTAGATGAGAGATATGTGACGAGGATCATGATATTTCACCCAGTACAGAGGATGGTGCTAGGAGGGGGGTGGTTTTAGAGTTAGATAATCATCTGGTGGTCCCGGTACTGAGTCCTGTGGTATGAGGGATCGTGGTGTGAGGGTTAGACGATCCACTGGTCGTACATGATTGGACTATACCCCTACCACAAACGTATCTTATATGCCCCATTTTGATCCTGGTGTGTCTTTAGGGACACATGGGATATTTAGGCCTCCAATGTTTACACTACCAGTTGGCCAGATGTCTGTGCCATCATCTTTTGCTTCTGGTTCATTATCTCTGAGTTATTATATTACACCTTCTTCGACTCCTGCTCTGACACAATATGTGGCTGAGGAGCGTACACTAAGGGACACTCTACCTGTACAAGATATTCCTTCAGCTTCTGCACATCCTGTGATGCCCATTGATCCAACTACCACAGGTATATTTATATAACTCTAACAAATTTTTATACCAATTTTTTTATTATAACTTGTACTGATATTTTTTTCTTTAATAACATATTCATCTACTGATAAGAGGCGGGGAGGGGGCGTACTCACTTGCGTGCGGTATGGAACTGCCAGGCACAATTGATGGTTGAATACAATGATGATGGACATATGATTGATAAATCTGGGCAGAAATGCCGGGGTTTTTTGGCGACGCTAGCCAAATACTCCGACATCATTCCGGTCAGCCATCTCTCTTGGAGACATCTGCCACATGAAGTCAAGGATAATGCGTGGGCACAAATATGGGTAAAAAATCTATTGGATTTAATGTAGTATTTTTTGTATTTATATGAATTAATCTATTGGGTTTCAGCTTCGGTTTTACTTCCTTGATGGCGAAGGTGCACAACTAGTACGTTTAAAGGAGTTGGGAGAGCTTTGGAGAGCTTATAAGCATGAGTTGTATGTTGGATGGTGTGATAGAGTGGGCATGGAGTTGGAGACATTACCTAACGCGGATGACTTCTCGATAGAGCAATATCATCAAACGATTACCCATTGCGCGATTACCAAATTTAAGGTATTAATCCCATTTGTGGTATTTAAATGACAGTTTTCATATTTTTCATTAATATTATCTTATTTATTATTAAACATTATTTAGTAATATTCTGAAAAAAACAAAAAAACCATTTATTCAAAGCAATACCTTCACACTTTGGGTCACACTACTATGTCAGATCATGAGAGACAACTGGTATGATATAGTTGTTTATAATTTTTCTTTAGGAATTTCCCTTTTTATTATTTCCTACTTAAATTATGAGATTTATTGACTATTGAATATATGATTATACTTGAACTTTATATTGTTTCAATTTCATTACAGAATCACAAATTGAATATTGAAGGATGTATTCCTCGAGCAAAATTGTTTGTCTCTAGTAGAAGGAAAAAATATGGAACTGCGGTTAATGAACCGACACAAGAAAAGATTGTAAGTTTTAATTTGTTTATTTAATAGTTTAATATCTATTTTGAAATTTAATAATATATTAATATTTCTAACAGGTAGCTTTAGAGGCCCTTGATGCCCTGGAGGCTAACAATTTAGGGCAACGCGATCATTTATATCAGGTTTTGGGAGATGAGTACTCTGGTCGAGTACGCTACCGACCTGGTAAGAATATAGTCTCAACAAGGTATTGGTCCTCTCCAGGTATCCATTCTAGTACCGACGAGTTGGAAGAGGTCAAGGAGCATGCAAGATAGTCTGATAAAAGGGTCACAGAGTTGGAAGAATAGGTTCAAACAAGGGAGAAAGAATTTATGAAACTGATCAAAGCTTTATCTTCATCACTTCCACCAAAGGCCAACGCGGCTTGTCAGACATATATGTCGTCGATGGGTACATTATCCAATACACCATGCGACTTTTCTAGTGGAGGTCAAGATGATGACGTTCCTCGTGATGATGATGATGTTGAACATGATGAGGGAAAGGATGAGGATGAGGACGAGGACAAGGATGGGTCCGAGGGTGGGGATGGGGCTGAGGATGAGCATGGGGATGATGATGAGGACGACAGTGAGGACAAAGATAGCGTCAAGGATGAGGCTGATGATGACAATGGTGATGGTGATGGTGATCAGGGGTAGATTGATCCATTACATTTTTGAATTCTGTATAACTCTTTATTTTTGAACCAGGGTTTTCACTCTGGTATGGATATTATTTAATTCAGTATAACTCTTTATTTTTGACGAAATATGGAAGCCTAATGATGTTATAATGGTTTATGGGTCTTCTGGGGCTTGTTCGGAGCTTGGAACCCTGGTCGGTGTAGAAAAACATTGTGCCTCACGGTTAGTAAAAAATTTAAGTCCATCCCACAAGGTATCTACAAACCATATAGAGATATATATTAGAAGAAATGTGCATTATTTTTCCAAACCATGGACCAGGGGATGCACATCATGCACAATGTCTATAGTCTTAGTATAAGATATTATCACTGTTGTTGCACGATTTTCCAAACTGGCATATGGAAAACTGACCAAATGCATTTAGATTGTGTTGATACTTTAGGAAAACTATCCATGAGTTATATGTGACATGTATGAGTCAACCCTGCCTCAATCCAAGGCATGGTGTGGCCGATATAACTCAAGGTGTCACTCTTTTGTTTAAAAGGGACACACTTTTAAGTAAAAACAACTGGCATACAGAAAACCAACCAAAAATATTTGGATTGTGTTTATACTTTAGGAAAATGATCCATGGGTCATATGAGATGTGTACGACTCAACCCTACCTCAATATGAGGCATGGTGTGGCCGGTACCACTCAAAGCGTCTCACTTTTATTTGAAATAGACAACATTTTATGTGAAAAGAACAACTAACATACGGAAAATGGACCAAACGTATTTGGATTCTATTGATACTTTAGCACAAAAATCCATGGGACATTTGTGACATGTAGGATTCAACCCCACATCAATATGAGGCATAGTGTGGCTGGTACCACTCAAAGTGTCTCACTTTTATTTGAAATGGACCGGATTTTAAGTGAAAACAACAACTGACATACAGAAAACTGATCAAACACATTCGGATTGTGTTGATACTTTAGGAAAACAATACATTGTTCATTTGTGATGGGTAAGAGTCAACTTCGATTCAATATGAGGCATAGTGTGGCCGGTATCAGTCAAAGTGTCTCACTTTGATTTGAAATGGACAACATTTTAATTGAAGACAACAACTGACATACGAAAAATAGACCAAACACATTTGGATTGTGTTGATACTTTAGGAGAATGATCCAATGGTCATTTAAGACATGTATAATACAACCCAACCTCAATACAAGGCATGGTGTGGACGATATCACTCTAAATGTATCTATTTTGTTTAAAATGGACACCATTTTAAGTAAAAACAATTGGAATAAGAAAAAATGACCAAACATATTCGGATTGTCTTGATACTTTAACACAATGATACACGTGTCATTCGTGAGGTGTAAAAGGAGACGGCACATCATTTGGACATGCGGTTTGCGTAGCACAGCTGAATATGTGTTTTTTTGGTGTTTGACGCACTTGAAAAGTGTGCATGGGGTGGTTAAAACTGGAAAAATGACCTTGGATTGCCATGAAATCAGATGAAAATAATGGGTGGGTGAACTTTGAAATGGTCAGCCATATGACACGTCAATCGGAGGTGTCGTGTGACCACGATGGCCAAAAATGAACTCCGCATGTCGTAAATGGCCAAAACATGGGTTTAATGGTCAAATGCATACCAAACGACATCGGAATGACTTGAAATCACACGAAAACACCCTAATTATTATTTGAGATGTGTATGAGGAGACAAAACATCATTAGAATGCGTGGTTTGAGCGACACAACTGAATATTTTTTTAGGTGTTTGGTGCCCTTGAAAAGTGTGCGTGGGGTGGTCAAAACTGATTGAACGGCCTCAAAATTCCATGAATCCAGACAACAACAAAGGGTGGGTGAATTGTCAAATGTTCGACCAAACGACATGTTAATCAGAGGTGTTGTGTGACCGTGGTGGCCAAAAACGCACTCTACATGTCATAAATGGAGAAAACATGCGTTTTACGGCCAAATACATACCCAATGACATCATAATGACTTGAAATCACACGAAAACACCCTAATTATTATTCGTGTGGTGTACGAAAAGACAACACATCATTCAGATGCATGGTTTGTGCGGCACGACTGAATATGTGTTTTTAGGTGTATGGGGCACTTGAAAAACATGCATGGGGTGGTCAAAACCAGTCGAACGACCTCGAAATTCCATGAAATCAGACAAAAACAAAGTGTGGGTGAACTATAAAATGGTTGGACAGATGACATGTCAATCAGAGGTGTCATGTGACCGCAGTTTCCAAAAACGCACTCCTTGTGTTGTAAATGGACAAAACATGTGTTTAATGGTCAAATGCACACCGAACGACATCAGAATGACTTGAAATCACACAAAACACCCTATTTTTTATTTGTGAGGTGTACAAGGAGACGACACGTCATTCAGACGCACGATATGCACAACACGACTGAATATGTGTTTTTAGGTGTTTGACGCGCTTGAAAAGCATGCGTGGGGTGGTCATAACTATCCAAAAAACCTCAGAATGCCATGAAATCAGACAACAACAAAGGGTGGGTGAATTTTAAAATGGTCGGCTAGACGGCACGTCAATAGGAGGTGTCTTGTGACCGCGGTGGCTGAAAAGGCACTCTGCGTGTCGTAAATGGCCAAAACATGTATTTTATGGTCAAATACATACACAACGACATTGTATTGATTTTAAATCATAGAAAAAAACCTAATTGTTATTCGTGAGGTGTACGAAAAGACGACACATCATTCGGATGCACGGTTGGCGCAGCAAGACTGAATATGTGTTTTTTAGGTGTTTAGCGCGCTTGAAAAGCATTCGTGGGGTGGTCAGAACCAACCGAACGATCGCAGAATTCCATGAAATCAGACGAAAACAAATTGTGGGTGAACTGTGAAATGGTAGGATAGATGACATGTCAATCAGAGGTGTTGTGTGACCGCGATGGCCAAAACTGCACTCAGCGTGTCGTAAATGGCCAAAACATGAGTTTAACGGTCAAATGCATATCGAACGATATCAGAAAGACTTGAAATCACATGAAAACATCCTAATTATTATTCATGAGGTGTACAAGAAGACGATACATCATTCAAACGTGTGGTTTGAGCGGAACGATGGAATATGTGTTTTTAGGTGTTTGGCGCGCTTGAAAAGCATGCGTGGGGTGGTCAAAACTAGATGAACGACCTCAGAATTCCATGAAATCAGATGACAATAAATGGTGGGTGAATTGTGAAATTTTTGGCCATAAGACACATCAATTGGAGGTGTCGTGTGACCGCGGTGGCCAAAAATGCACTCCGCGTGTCGTAAATGGCCAAAACATGCGTTTAACTATCAAATGCATACCGAACTACATCATAATGACTTGAAAACACATGAAAACACCCTAATTATTATTCTTGAGTTGTATGAGGAGACAACACATCATTCAGATGCGCGGTTTGCGCGACACAACTAAATATGTGTTTTTTAGGTGTTTGGTGTGCTTGAAAAGCATGCGTGGGGTGGTCAAAACCAGGCGAACGGTCTTAGAATGCCGTGAAATCGGACGAAAACAAAGTGTAGGTGAATTGTGAAATGGTCTTCCAGAAGGAACATCAATCAGAGGTGTTGTGTGACCGTGGTGACCAAAAACTCACTCTGCGTGTTGTAAATGGCCAAAACACGTGTTTTATGGTCAAATACTTACTGAACGATATCATAATGACTTGAAATCACACGAAAACACCCTAATTATTATTAGTGAGGTGTACAAAAAGACAAAACTTCATTCAAATGCGCAGTTTGTGTGGAATGGTAGAATATGTGTTTTTAGGTGTTTGGCGCGCATGAAAAGCGTGCATGGGGTGTTCAAAACTGGCCGAATGACCTCATAATACCATGAAATCGGACGACAACAAAGGGTGGATTAATTGTGAAATGTTCGACTAGATGGCACGTCAATCAGAGGTGTCATGTGGCTGTGGTGGCTGAATACGCACTCCAGACAGCCTCCCACCCCAAACAACCCCCCGCACCCCCGGATAGCCCCCCACACCCCCAAGACAGCTCCCACCCTGGACAACCCCCCCTACCAGAAAGCCTCCCCTGGACAGCCCCCCACCCTAGATAGCCCCCCACCCAACAATCCATGGATCATTTGTGATGGTTATGAGTCAACCCCACCTCAATCCGAGGCACGGTGTGACTGGTATCACTCAAAGTGTATTACTTTTGTTTAAAGTGGACAACATTTTAAGTGAAACAACAACTAGGATACAGAAAATCTTTACAAGGATACACATAGATTCATGAAATTAAGGGATAAAAAAATAAAATAAGGTCTATTGGTCATACGTTATTAGACGAAAATATTCACAAGGCATAGATTGAAACACAATGGGTCATAGTATATATAGAAAAACATGAATTATATTAGGAATGTGTCTCGACATCCCATCATGAACTTGCACCAACACTCATGTTCAAATTCCCATTCACGAGTCATTCATTCTATACAATAACATACAAAAAATAAATATCATATAGTGATTTCATATGAAACCTATGAACACTCAAGCATACCATATAACAAATTGGTCAACAAGGATACACATAGATTCTTGAAAAATAAGTTTCAAAGTCTCATAAAAATACCCCAATAGTGAGGAATACATATGATGACACCATAACTCCATCGATCACCTCAGTCCCATCCTCAAATAGTGGGTTCTAGGACCAAACCAAAGTCCCTTTGGGAACCCAATACTAAAGACTTAATTGAATATTCATTCCCACTACCCAGTATGGGGATTCATCTCACATCACACCTAGGAGAGAAAATTAATATTAGCCACATACCCCATTATTCTAATTAAAAAGTCTATAAAAAAATGTAGGCTATTCCAGTAACCCATCTCATATGTCGAGATTGGCCAATGTTTCCCACTAACACATCAAAAACCATTTATACATGGATACATAATCATTAGAGGAATATAAACATCCCATGTGCTTCTTATAAATCATCATAGGTCTAAGAACATGACCACTACCATTTTTTATCTTATGGGTATCATTATCCTTTCCACTCTACCCAGGGTTTTTATTGGTTTTAAGATACTCAACCCAAGACCATGACTAAACATCCAATGTTATTCCTATAACATGTAGGTTTTTTCTCCTGTGTGTATTGGTGTTGTGGTTTGAGTGTGGAATGAATTATAAAATTTGAATACTCTTATATGTGTTGGTGTTGTGGTTTGAGTGAGGAATGAATTCTACATTTGGAATACTCTTATGGGTTTTATTTCATTTCCTATAACATGTAGGATTTTTCTCTTATGGGTTTTATTGCATTTGAATTTCTAAACTTCTAAATTTCTAAATTCTGGAATGAATTCAAAATTTTTAATACTTTGTATGGGGATTTTTTATGGGTGCTGTTGAAGGTCTGGATAGGGGGAGGTGTGTTGATGTGTTGTTGTGTTGTTGCAGGTTTGGAGAGGGGAGACGGGCCTTCTGCTGTGGAGTTGAGCAAATGTATACCAACAGTTTCAAAACCGTTGGTATAGATTCTATAATATAACTATACCAATGGTTTTGTTACAATAGTTGGTATAGGTTTATACCAAAGATTATAACAAAACTATTTGTATAGTCTTATGGATTTCCATATCCCCGCTATACCAATGGTTTATAACCATTGGTATAAGTGTAACACACATATACCAACAGTTTTACAAACTGTTGGTATATGTTATACTTAACACACATATGCCAAACGGTTTATAGCAAACAGTTGGTATAACTTCTATTTTGACACCTATACCAACGATTTTCACAGAACTGTTGGAATAGGCCTATTGTCATGACTTACTTGGCCACAATTGAGGGAACTGTTGGTATACTATATACGATCGATTTCCAGGCCTTTACCAACGGCTGTGAACCATTGGTAAAGTGTAAAATTCCAGTAGTGAAACTAAGCCCCAGGTACATTAGATCTTTTGAAATTATAGAGATAATTAGACTTGTGGATTATCATTTAGCAATGCCACATATCCTTTTCAAGGTTCATGACGTGTTCCACATATCTTTGTTAAGTAAGTACATGCTATACCCAATACATGTTCTCATTTCTGAAGAAATATAATTGAAACATGGTTTATCTTACTGTGGAAATCCTATCTGGGTTCTGGACACTAGAGAACAGGTGTTGAGGAGTTAGATGACTCAGATGGTAAATTTTCTTTGGAAAAATCATAAAATTGAAGAGGTGATGTGGTAACTAGAGTAATTTATGATTAATAACTACCCAAATCCTTTTATGAGCTGACATTTTGGAAATTTCAAGGATGAAATTTTTATAGGAGGGGAGAATGTAATGATCCAGAATTCTATCAATGAAATTTCCCTTGTTATAATTATTTAATATATTATAAATCACATAAAATCACTTATAGAACACAATACAAACTTTATAAATGAAGAATTAATGAAATAATAGGTATTTTTAGAAGTTAAGGAACCTATACAAGTAGAATAGTAACTTGAACTTAGAATAGTAATGTGACCCTTAGGAACAGTAAATTGACCAATAGAATAGTATAATAATATATTAAAGTATAAATAAAATTTATGTATCTTATTAATTAAAAAATTATCAATTTATATCATGAAATAAGTAAATGAATATTTTATAAATGATAAATTAAGTATTGGTATTTTTATAATTCGTAAATATTTATTCAAAATTTTATAATTAATATAATTATTTAAAAGAAAATATATTTTCGCAAAATATACTCATAAATTAATATCTTTTTGTATTATAATTATAAGATAATTTTATGAGACCTTAATTAATTTTTTAAAGTGTTAAAAAATCAGTTATAATTTTAAAATTTGTATTTTTTGAATAAATGATGCTTTTATTTAAAAAAAATCTAATATTTATAAAATTATTTTCATAAAATAGAGTTCATTTTTTAATTCTACACATCTAAAAATTTTTAGGGTTAATTTTTTTTATTTTTCTAAAATAGTTGATTTTTTTGTGAATAATAAAATATAATAATTTATGGTATTAGCTAAATACATGAATTATTGAGTCATGAATGATATATTGATGATATAAGATCCTAATATCAAATTATCCTTAATTATTTTAATATATTTATCGATAATTATCTAACTATTCATAGTCTTGAGCCAAAATAATAAACAAATGAATAAAATATTCCAGAAACACCCCTTTCCTCCACTATAAATACCACCCATCACCACCTCTTCTCTTCACTCCTCTTAATCCTTGAAGCTTGAACAATTTCTGCCCAATAATCTTCCCAATACTCTTCCCCATTTCAAGTAGATTTTGGTCTCAAAAAACGACAAAAACCAATTTCCATAAAAAGGTTCTCAAGGAGGAGAATTTAAGAGGAAAATTCCCCTTTCTTTTTCTTTTAATTTATGCTCAATTTCATTTATTTTCTTATTTTATCCTCAACTAAAATTATACAAGTGACATGATAACACAAGTATATTTTATATTATTTAATTTTTTTAGTGGAATAACCCATCATCATTTCTCTTCCCCTCTCCTTTTTACTAAAATAAAAATATCGTATGTGATGTGTTGATTTATCGCATTCAAGGACGATGAGTTTTCAATTTCCAGTACCACCTTCAAGGATGGATATAAAACAATTTTTATTTTTAAAAAAGATCATAATATATTTATTACATCTTATTTAATGTTCTATAACCATTTTATATACATAATATTAATTAAAAAATGTAGTTTATAATGATCAAACATTCACCAAAATAAACTAACATTCATCAGTAACGTTTTATCTATTGATTCATACTCATAACATATAAAAATATGATATATAAGACTATTTAATATTCTATAATTTCATTAATAACATATAATTTTAATTATAAAAAAATATTCCCATTTTACATGATTTTTCCATTCATGTATACAGGTAAACCGATCATGAAAAACCAAAGAAACTAACCTCTAAAATGATAAAATTAAACCTTATAATTCATAAAAGACCATAAATGTATTTAATAATATCATAATAAATCAAATACATGTTTAATAGTTTCCTAATTATTTTTTAAATGAATCTAATTTCATATTCTAGGACATTAAGTGCAAGTGAATATTACTTTCAGACATAAGGTAAAGGATTCTCCCCAAACCTCCAATTTTTATTTGGGTTACACTTTCTATTTCTTAAACCTAATGTAATTCTCAATTATTATAATTTAATCCTCATAAGTTATATTTTAATTTTCTATATATATTTACCTAGAATAATACTTCTTTATTTAATGGGGATTTACATGTTTTATAAGGATCATTTCTCAATTCTTCCAGATAAGCGAGCTCGACTAAAGGGAATTTCCTATATACTTACCCATTTTCAAGTGCACTCCATAATATTTTTTAAGCCACCATTATTTTTATAAAGTCATACATTTTATAAATAAAAAAAATACCTTTTTTAATTTATGGTTTAATACAAAAAATTATTCCTTATACTGTTTTAAATAATCCTTAGTATTTTCCCTCAAATCGAACCTAAGAAGCTCATTTCTAGAGCTGTTTAAATTCTCTTTTTACATGTTTTCACTTCAGTTGGAAATAATTTATTACTAAAAAATAATTTAATTGTACATAAATTATATTTTTTTATATATACATGTTACAATATAATTTTATGACAAATACATATGATTTTCTAAAAGAACTATTCTTTCAATGTAAAAAAGTGTATTTTTCTCAAGAATTCCTTAATGATTTTATTATAGTATTTTAATATATTTCAACACCATCTATTAAATATTACGATTTATTAAGATTGATATTTTATGAAATCATTTACTATATTTTATTAAATTGTTTATGATTAGTTTGATTATGGATGTGCCATCTTGATACCATTCACCATATTACTCAGAATAGTTATTGATTATGTTTACTGATTGGGGAAATTTATTTACATTTCATATGTATATGTTGTTTGTGTTTTACCCCTTTTATATGAGGATTAAATTTGACTTATTAAGTTATGGGTGGGTCCCTCTATATCTCCTCGATGCATCATTAGGTATCATTTGACAAACTAGACTGGGTTTTTACCCATTTATGTATAGTGTCTTGGCTAAATCCTTGGAGGTATGTTTATGATGTCTGATATTATGCATTACCTAATTATGATATTTATAATTGATAATACATGTGATTATTGAACTATTAGAATATCCATGGATAATTTTATTTCTCATGTGATTATTTATGGCATTATTTATTCAGCTATTATTCTTTCCATATTATGTTCAAGATTATTTTTTAATGGTATGTGTTTTTAGTTATTCGACATGCATTTTTTTATGTTTATTTATGATAGTTTATACTATATTTATTACCCTTACAAAGCATATTATCTCACTCCTTTATTATTTTTTATTTCTCCCCTAGGATGTGAATATGTATATTATGAATGACTTATAGGGATAATCTTGGAGTTTATGGGGGTTTCCAATGGAGTTGATGTGTTGTTTTTTACTTTTAAGTTGTAATATAAAGTTCATGTATGTAATCTGGCTTCTAAAACTACTAAACTGGTCAGTCCTTTAGGATTATATTCTTTTATCTATGACAATGTATTAAAGTAAAGAACCAGATATAGGCTAATGGGGTCGGTATCTTTACATTTCGTATTAGAGAAAGTTTAGTAGAAACCTTGGAAAATAGATTTAGAAAACATAGATTATGGAATATAGCCCTAAGATAGACTTTGAGGATAAGAATAAAAGAACACCCCAGAATATTGGTAAGGTGTATATTTTGTGGGTATTACTTGAAATACATCCCTGTATGGATACTACAAATGTACTTAGTAGTAACAACTTCAAAGAGGTGTGTCGGGTCTGACTCAGTGTAACCTGATACACGACAACTTTCCTTACCGCGCACCAGGATTGACACTCCTGGGGGATATTCTTAGGATAATTCACATTTTATTTATAAACCATTTTAAGGATTGAAAAGTAAATATGATCCCAAATAAACCTTGTTTATCCTTATGATATTAGCTATGCATAAAGTTTCAATTTATGTTAAGTGTTTTCCTAGTTAAAAATTATGCATTATGATTCATAACCTAATTTAGTGTATGATTTTTTTTAGAAATGGTTCATAATGGAAAGAATGAAAACAATATCAACACATTTAATCCACGTAGATATTTATTTACTATGTTATATAATTATGTTTCAACTGGGGCTGCAACTGGTACTGAACAACTTATAACTATAATGGGACACCATACTCAGGTTATGAACAATAACCTTACCGTATGGAGCATCTCAATACACAACACGAAGGAACAATGTTAGAGCACTTCACGAGACAAAAACCATCTTCATTCAATGGGACTATAAATCCATTTGTAGTTGAGAAATGGATAAGTTCCATATAGAAGATATTTCTTGCTTTGAGATACCCCTTTTATAAGTGGTGAGAATGACATTTTTATAAATTTTTAAAATTAATATAAAGGGAGCACATGTTAAACATGTAAAGTGGAGCCAAAGTTTGAAAATAATAGAATGTAGGGTGAGATAAGGTTGAGAACCTCTCATACAATCAAATAAAAGCATGTTTTAATCCCTTTACCCTATGAGTAATTACTTTTTTTATTTAAGGTTTTATCATGGTAACTAGTTTTTATTGAAGGAAACTTAATCTTTATGCCTAAAAATAAAGTGGAAATTATTATATAATTTCGACCTAAGGATTTTAAATTTTAAATCTATATTTTATGGTTCAATTTCTATTTTTTTTAAAAAAATTAATTTTTATACATTAAATATATAATGTATTAAAACAATTTTTGATAAAAATATTACTTGAGTTCTAAAATATCAATCATAGGCATATAAACTATAATAAATATTTTAAAATTAATATTATCAACTATAAAATGCATATTTTTTCAAAAAAACATCATAAAATTCTAAGTTGTTATTATATATTAATAATGGTATAAAAATTCACATTATTAATTAAAATGGAATATTGCACCATTCATTTAAAAATCAATTTTTTAAAAAAATATCAAAAATTCATCTTACTTTACAACTTCCATGATAAATCCAAAAATAAAGTTAATTTTTTCAAGTTCACATCCTAAAATGTATAAATTTTATTTTTATCTAAAAACAAAAAAATTAGTGACATGTTTTTTATATGAAAACAACTTTTTATATCACTACTACAAAATTGGGCTTTAACAGTGCTAAAAATAACCTTTATCAAAACTAGAGAATCACTGAATACTAGAGTGATATTAAAATCCCTAGTCTTTTATCAGCACTTGTAAAAGCACTAATAAAGAGGAATTCTGCAGTGTTCTATAATAGCACACTACAACACTAGTATAGTGTGCTGTAACAACACACCACAACACCAAAAATACCAAAAAATCATAAAAATAAAGTACGAATAAAACATTTAAATGAAATAAAATTTAGAACACAAATATAAGAAAAAACACTCTATTATAAACATTTTAAACATTGATTTATACAATTATACAAGTAGGAATTATCACATACATTCAAAAACAAAAATATTACTTTGTCTTTTGATCATAACCCCTAATCAAGAAAAAAACACCCTTATAAGAAAAAAATTATTATATTAGTAATAATATAAAGAAATAAATTAATATAAAGTGTTAATTTTAAACTAAACTTTGAGTCATTCCTGGAACTCTGTGTATTAGATTGAGTTATGGTTTATTCTTGCAAGTCACACCATTTCTTGTTCTCCTTCAAGTATTATCTCTTTGAAAATTATATAAATAAATATAATATAAAAACCATAGGTAAATTAACTAAGTAATAGCATATAAAATGATGAGAAAACAATCTATGATCATTTTCACAGTTTTGGCAATGTGATGTGCATTTTAAACTAAGACACTTATATATTGAAAAGACACACTTGAACTCATACCTATCACACTATGCATCAGATTGAGGTGATGATGATTCTTAAACATCTCAAATGACTTATCTATCATTTTACTAAAGTATCAAAACAATATGTGTGCATTTTATTGGTTTTGAGTACGTCACTTGTCTTTTTCACTAAAATGTCATTTTAACCTTGAAACATGAAATTTGGATCATAATGGCCACATCATGTTTCAGTTTGTCATGATACTTATTCCTACACCTCCAAAATGACTTATAAATAATTTTACTAAGTTCTCAAGAAAATACGAGCGCTTTTTCTCAGTTTTTTAGTGAGTGAAACTTCTTGAACTAAAATATCGATTTTAAACTGATAACAAAAATATTGAGTCATACCGGGCACACAGTGCGTCAGATTGTGGTGCAGTTAATTCCTAAATGTCACGAATGACTAATGGATCATTTTACTAAAGTATAAAAATAATACCATTGTATTTTCTTAGTTTTGAGTAGGTCAATTTTTCTTTTTACTAAAATTGATATAAATTTTAAATAAAAAGATGCACTTAGAGTCATACCGGTCACACCATTAATTAGATTGAGGTTTTTATGGTTCCTAAATGTAAAAAATGACTTATGTATCATTTTTATAAATTATAAAAACAATTCGAATGCATTTTCTAAAATTTGAGTAGGTTATTTGTATTTTCTTACTAAAATTGATGTTAATTTTAAATAAAAAATGCACTTGGAGCCATACCGGTCATATTGTGTGTTGTATTGAGTTTATAAAGATTCCTACACATCAAAAATTAATTATGGATTATTTTTATAATTTATAAAAATAATCCTAATGTGTTTTCTGGGTTTTGAGTAGGTTAATTGTCTTTTTACTAAAATTGATGTCAAGTTTAAATAAAAAGATGTACATCCAGTCATACCGGTCACACCATGTGTTATATTGAGATACATATGATTCCTAGACATTAAAAATGATTTCGGGATCATTTTATTAATGTAAAAAAACAGTACAAATGAATTTGACCAATTTTGATTAGGTCAGTTGTTCATTTTACTAAAATTGATGTTAAATTTAAATAAAGATGCACTTGGAGTCATAACGGTCACACCAAGAATCAGATTGAGATGAAGATGATTAATTCATGTCCCAAGTGATTTATGGATAATTATCCAAAAGTACCAAAATAATCTAAATGAATTTTCTTGGTTTTGAGTATGTCACTTGTTTTTTTACTAAAATGTCATTTTAAACTTGGAACATGCACCTTGACTCATACCGATAACATAGTGTATCGATTTGAAATTAAACTTATTCATACATGTCACAAATTAATTATGAATTGATTTCCTAAATTATAAATAAAATATGAGTGTGTTTTCCCTATTTTCAGTGAGTGGAAGCTTTTGAACTAAAATGTCAATTTTAAACTGAGAACAAAACAATTGAGTCATAGAAGTCCCACAATGCATTTAAGTGAGGTCCAACTAATTCATAAAAATCCCAAATGACTTATGGATCATTTCCATAAAGTATTAAAAAAATTAGAATTTCTTTTCTCAGTTTTGTGTATGTTAGTTGTACTTTTTTCTAAAATTAATGTCAATTTTAAACAACAAAAAATGGTTTTCAACTAATAACATCGAATCAATATGTAGTTTTGGAAGCTTGAAAAATAAAGTAAATAAAAATGGAAAATGTGGAAAAATTAGTAGAAATAATCATTTTATATTTTTTTTGGATTGTTGCAGACAGTTGAAATAAAAATATGACATCCCTAAAAGATATATGGACAAAACTAAATAAGTATTATATAAAAATTATAAGGAAATTAACTTACAAATAGTAGATAAAATTATGACAAAATTAATTAAATGAGTAATAGGAATTAAAATTCTTTTTATGGTTGTATCCATTCTTGATGCATTTCCTTGTTTTCATTATCTTAGTTGTAGGCTTGAAGTGTAATCCCTCACGAGCATGAGCATATTTGAACAAACCACCCCAACTTGAAGAAAATATTCCACCTATAAAATAAAAAAATTATTATATGAGTAATACTAAAAAGAAATAAATTAAACATAAATATTAAATAATAAATTAATTTTATGGATAATAATTTTACTGTGAAAACATTTTTGACCATAGGGACATGTCGACAGTAAAGAAATAATGATGATAAAAAACACAAATAGATCTCTTCAAAAAATCAATTAACAAGTGAGGAGGATCGGGAGAAAATAAGATACATTGGATTGAAGCATTGAATCATTTGATAGAAAGTAAACATATCCTATTGGGTTTATAAAATATTCATTTTTTATTATAAATAAATAAATACACATAAGATATTAATTATCGAAGTTTAAAGTTGTAGATAATTATAAAAAGGGAAACACAACACTTAATTATTTCATTGAATTTCATTATGCTTTGAATAAAATGGGTAATTGAATTTAATAAAAATAATTACTCCACTATGGTATGTGTTATACTCTGAATTCGTCCAAAGGTGAAAGTTATAGACAAATTTTATCCTCATCAGCTCATCTTCTGAACAATTATCATTACATTTTGTTATTTGGCACTCATCCTCCATATATTATGGACATGAACCTATGTTTCTTTAAATACTCAAATATGTAGTCATGCATTTTATGAATACTTCTTAGAGTAGTAAAAACAATATAAAAGAGCTGGGGGATTATTCCCAAGAAACAAATTGAAATAATAACTGTTCGAGAGATGAAACTGATTAGGATGAAAGTTGTACTCGATTGTGCTCTCTAAAAGGGGTAATGACTCTTATTTGTGCGAATTACATGGATGGTAATTAGATATTCCTAAGAGTGGAACCAAAAGGCAATGTTAAAGAATGATATGTTTTTAGATGGATTAAAGTAAAACATAAATAGTGTTTATTAGATGTGTGATGAAATAAATGAATTGATTTTAAGAAGTATTAATGAGTGGGTTATCATTTCAAAGATGGCTATATTTTTACAAAGGTGTAGAAAACTAGTCAAACCATTTTTTGATTTAGGGTCCATAAAAATTTATGGTAACAATGTTTAAAATAGGAAATTGATTTTTGGTAGTGAAAATTGATCATGTTAGATAATGAGACAAATAAAAACTGACTTAAAAAGGATAGGTTGTGATGTTTTTATGATGACAAGATAAAATTGATAGATATTTTTTAATAATTAGAATGGAGAGATTGTTAAAAATTAAAATAATGATGAAACATCGGAGTTAATTAAGGTTTAATTGAATAGTATAAGGGGGAGAACACGGGGTTGAGTTAGACTAAAAATAAGACATTGATGGTAAGGAAAATGAAGAGGTATTATCAACTGCAATAAATATAAGAATGGATGAAATCAATGAATAAAATTTCATTGGTGATCAGATAGTTTTGGTGGAAACTAGAAGGAGTAAGACTCTACAAAAAACCTCATTTTATCCCAAGTAGAGCCTAAATCATTTGGAGAGGCTGACAAGGATGATAATTGGATCAAATGTATGCATAAGGAGCTTGATCCAAATAAGAAAAATGTGACATGGGAAATTGTTCCAAGACTAAAAGATAGAAATGTTATCTGAACCAAGTGGGTGTTTAGTAATAAACTCATTGAATATGGAAAAGTGGCTCGAAATAAATAAGGGATACTGTGCAAGGTGAACTCCTAGATCAAAGGAATTTGCATTTATAATTAATTTACTCCCATAGAACAGCTAGAAGCTATGTGATTTTTTTGGCTATTTCAGTGTAAATGTTGTTAAAAGTATACGAAATGGATGTAAAATCTATGTTCCTCAATATAGTTCTTAAGTGGGGAGTATAAATTGAGAATTTGGATGGGTTTATTATGGATGAAAATGAGTGATAGGTGTTCCCATTAAAGAATTATTTGTATAAGATAACAAATTCATCGAGGACTTGGTATTTAAGGTTAGATTAATAATTAACAAAGCTTGGTTTTTAGCATGGTAGAGTTAATTACAACCTCTACATCAAGAAGGAGAACGATCAAAGGATGTTGGTACTCATATATGTAGAAGACATAATATTTGAAGACCTAAAAAGGAATAGTATAATTTTTTTTGGATCATACTAGGTACGACATCGAGATGTCTATGATTGGTGAAACAATTTGCTTAGTTTATAAGAGAATCAACAAAATCACAACACATTAATTTTACAATAAAAATATGAAAAAGAGGTTCCCAAGTGATTTATAATGGAATATTCAAAACCAATGACAACACCGACCATTATATGGATGAATTTTTCAAAAGATGATGATTTCAAAGAGCTAGATATCATGTAATATAGGTATTGGGTGCCTATTATACCTCACAAAAACATAAACCAACATCAGGATTGATATATTTCAAGTCACATAGTACCAATGTTGTCCTAAGGAGAGTCACATGCTATTGGGGAAGATGATACATCAATATATCTAAAAAATTTAATTTTGTGTTGTTTTATTATAGGATAGTGCAAATAAAGTTGTTGGGATACACAAATGTGGGATGATAAGGTTCGATGCATAATCGAGGGAAATTATAGATATCGAAAAACATGGATTTTATTTGAGCCTTAGTTTCATTCGAGTATTGAATCGCTTGAGCTTTGGATTCAAGCCTTGGAATAGTTGGATCTTTTATTATAGCCTAGATTCAATTTTGTATTCGACAATGAGGGGCAATGGCAACAGGTGGTTTCCGTGAAGAAATTCAGATATCGCAAACTGGTTCACGATGGTTAGAGTTCTTAAAATAGATCAGGATACTTTTATCAGTGCTTCCAAAAAGCGATGATAAAGATACCTTTTATCAGTGCTAATTTAATAAGCACTAATAAATATAGAGATTTATCAGTGCTAAAAAGTATTGATAAAATTCATCTTTATCTGTGCTAACGTTTTAGCACGGATAAATCTCTATCTTTTTCAGTACTTTAAAATGTGATGATAAATATTTATAATACCTTTTAAAAGAATAAGTATTTTTTAAAAAGTATAATTATTATATATAATTATAATACTTATAATAATACTTTTATAAAATAATAATTTTATAATTATTTGAATATATAATTATTTATTTATAATTATATAAATAATTTTTTAAAAAATAATATTTATATCATTATATATATTGATATAATTATATATATAATATATATATATAAATATGAATTTAGTATAGTAAATATATTCACTATTTAAGTAAATTTATTATAATTTTATAATTAATTATTTATAATTATATATATATATATTTTAAACAAATATTATTTATTTATTTATAATTATTAATGTATAAAAATAGTAAATATACATTTATAAATATATTTATTTATAAATATTTTTTACAAATATATTTTTAACATTATCAATGAACATTTAATCTTAAGTTCATGCATGTTAAAAATGAGTAAAATTGAATAATTATAAATTATTACACTAACTATATTGAAAAATTGGATAAGTTTGATTAATTAAATATAAACCATTAAAAATGGATATATATTGAAATAAAGATGAATACATATTGAAAAAATTAAAACATAGTAAATAAATAAATAAAAAATAAAAAATACAAATTGATTAAATTCCTGAAAAAATATTTGTGTGTGTGCGTATGTATAAAAAAATCATTAATTACATATACGCAAAATCAATATAATACATTTTATCTATGCTAAATTGAAAAATCAACTGATATTCAATTATGTCCATTACTTGATGCAATTTTTCAATATTTTTAAATCATATTATTTTTAATTATAAACCATTATTCACTAAATATAGTACTATTTAATGTAAAAAATAAATATTTTTTATTATATAAATCATATATATATTTAATATATACTATTTATTAACATTATCAATAATTATGTAATTAATAAAATGTTTAATGTTTTTCTCAATTTACTTATTTTTATTTTTTATTTATTTAATTTTCATTTTATACACACACACACACATACACACACACATATATATATTTAATATATACTATTTATAATTTATATATAGAATAATAAATTTATTTATTTATTTTAATAATTAATTAATTAATTAATTTTATTTAATAAAATCATTTTTATTTTTTATTTATTTAATTATTTCATTTTATTCAGAATTTTATCAGTGTTAAAAATATTTGATAAATGATTATTTTATGGGTACTAAAAATAATGTGTTGATAAAGGACACCCTTTATTAATGCTAAAAATAAAGCATTGATAAAGAATATCCTTTATCAGTGCTAAAAATAAAGTGGTGATGAAGGACACCCTTTATCAATGATAAAAAAATGCACTGATAAAGGGAGACTTTTATCAGTGCTAAAAAAAATCACCTATAAAAGTAACCCTTTATCAGCGCTTGTTATAGAAATGATAATGGGAACCTTTATCAATGCTTTTTCCTATCGCTGATAAAGGCCAATGCTGTTAAAGGATTTTTTAGTAGTGTATATTAACTATTTTCCTTTTATAAATTACTAATTTAACTAGTGTTAAATTATTATTAATACAATAAATATATCTTGTCATTATTCAATCATAATAATCTTAGTTCCTTGAAATAAAAAACCACTTTCTAAAAAATATAGTTTTTAATTATATGTGTGTGATTTTAAACCAAGATTAATTAAGATTAAAACTCCAAACCAAATAGCTATACAAGAATCATCCGCAATTACATTAGATTAACTCAAGGTGATTGGAATCTATGTAAGATGAATCAATTTTTTGATAAAGTTGAGAAGAAGTAGTTTCAGTATGGAGAGATTAATCATATTGTGATGTGCTATAAAAGATTAAACTGGGGAAGCTATGTCAGATTATCAAGTGGATTGGCAAGGCTACATCAGGTTAACCTGGTGGAGCTGTGTGAGATTAACCTAAAGGAATCACAAAGTTTCTATGGTGTCGAAGATTTACTTGTGCCATAATGTATTTTCTAGCTATATCACACCTTGAAAATCCATGTATGATCATTTCATGATTGATGTATGTTGTTTTGTGGTCTAATAAAGGTTGAGAGATAGATAAAACCTTAATAGTCTCACCACAACTATTGTCCATTTCATGCAACAAAACATAGAAGATAGGAAAAAATTAGGATCCTAGGTTACTTGTTCGGCGTTTCATTCCATGAAATTTGAAATATTAGGATTTAAAGGGAGAAGATATATATATATATATATTGTGCTAAATAGATGTATATTATTCCATGATGGATCTATATAGGAAGATTAGATATGATTTATATCTGTAATTTTTATTGATTCATGTCATAATACATATAATTGTGTCATAATGGGTGAAGAGTCTATAAATAAGATATATTAGTTGAATTTTAGAGGGATTTTTGAATTTTGGAGGTTTTAGAATCTGGAGTTATAGTTCTGGATTCTATTAGTGATCTTAATTCAGGTAAGTAATTTCTAATTTTATTATTTCTTCCCTTGCTCACTTCTTAAGATGATAAAGTTTTGTATGGTGAGTTTCTCTCCACTTTGAGTGGATAGTCGATTTAGGGGTGGGTTATTAATTTATTTTATTGATTCCATTCATGAATAGTATTTTTAATGAGGAATTACATAATTATTAATTTTATATCTTTTCTTAATATGTCAAAAAATAAAATATTTTTAAGGGAAGAATTCTGTGGTAATTAAGAAGATTAAACTATCACCTGTTGTTAGGATTCATCTATTTTATATAAGACTGAGCTCAATGAACTTATTTTATTTCTATAAATAATATATCTAGATTGGACTGGGTAGGTTTAATGGAATTTTCCTTAGGAAGTTGGTAATTTTAGAATGATCATGAAACTGATTGATTTGACCCATTCATGAATGAAAGAGATAGACATCCTTTATTAATATTTCCTTGAAATTAACTCCTTAATTATGTTTCTCATTGATTATTTATGTTTTTTTCAATTCTATTTATTAAATTTTTTTCAACCATTCTTTAATTTAAAAATATTATTTTTGAAAATTGAAGAAATCCTAGCTCTTTGGGATTATTCTTACCCCTTATGGGTTCGACCCCAAACTGAAGACTTGTTACAATTTAGTAATTAGTAGGTGGAAATGGTCTATTTATAATTTATAAACTTGAAGGTCCATTATATTTAATGACACCGACGTGTGCATAAATGTTTTTAGAACCATTTTTGTGGATCATGGTAAAGATCCTCAACTACACCTATCCAAATTTATAGAGATCTGTGATACAATTAATCACAATGGATTGTATCCATATACTATATGGTTGAGATTTTTTTACTTTATCACTTTGAGATCAAGAAGGGGACTAGTTGAAAATTCAACTATCAGGATCAATTATAACCTGGGGTGGGTTGGTGAAGTGGTTCTTAGATAATTTTTCCCCTAAAACCATATATGGAAGTTGTGAAGAAAAATTCACAACTTTTCCTAGATTGATAGAGAATCTATATTTGTGGTGTGCGTAGATTCAAGGAGTTACTTTAGAAGTTCCCACATCATTGAATCGATGTTTGAAAAAAAATGTTATACTATAGATTAAATCTAGTAGCCTAATCTATGATTGATGTTTTAGTTGATGGATGACTCATGATGAAAAATCCTAAAGTTGCATGAGATCTTCTGGATGAGATCGCTCATAATGTCAGTTTATAGTAGAGTGAAGATGGTCCGTGAAGGATATGAATTCACAAATTGGAAGATTATACATGATTTCCCACTTAAGCAGTAGCCTTGATGAAGAAGTTATAAAATTCCCAAATTCATATAACACTTACTCAGCTGCAACAATAATAAAAACCACTCACACCCAAACCATAGTCTTTTGAAATGTGTGGAGTACTTCATTACTACCAATAATTTCAATCTAACTTAGATGAAAACCAAACTATAAATTTCAATCATGTGATCTATAACTGATCCTCTCAATAATACATAAATTCTTGTAATTAAGAGAGTCCGATACAATAAGGTGGTAAAAATTTTAACCGTAATCAATTCCAACCTACCTTTTCACCACATAAATAAAACCAAAGGCCATTCTAGTCCTCTCTTCCCCCTAAACCTTAATATAATCATCCTCCATAGATATTTTATCAATAACCTCCCTCACAACCTGCAACATAGTCTCTCAAGTATATGAATAATGTTTATATTCAAAAGTTAGATCAATAGATGAAAATACAAGGAAATTATTTTATGAATCGATAATATTTTCTCTGAAATATCAAGCATCGAGTTAGAAAAATACCTCAAACATTATTGAGTAGATCACCTATTAAACTACTGGGTAAAAATGAAAAAAATATAATATAGGAGGTGAAAGTTATGATACAACACTGTGGGAGGGAGATCAAAGTGAAAAAGAAAAAAAGGAAGAAAAAAAGAAAGAGGTAAAATAGGAACAAGAAAAAAAAGAAAAAGAAGAAAATTATGAGAAAAGGGATGAAGAAAGGAATTTAAAAAAATGTGAAAAAGATATATAATTAGAGAAGAATGAGGGGTATAAAAGTTTTAAGCTATATAACATCAGTTTAAAATTCCTAAAGAGGGTGAGGAAAGGGAGAGTTGAAAGAAAATATAATAAATTTATAGAAATATTTAAATAACTTCATATAAAAATCCCTTTCACAAAATATTTCTAATAAATTATAGTTTGAAATAATTTTCTAAAAGAGATTCTATCCAGAAAAAGAAAGTTAGAGAATCTAAGGGGTATATATCTTAGTTAAAAGTGATTAGAAGTAGTTTAAAGGAATATCAATCAAAAAATGAGAGATCCAGGGAGTATTTCATCCCATGAATAATTAGTCCGTGATCATTTGGGAAGGAACTTGGTGATTTGGTAGAAAGTGTAAATTTAATTCCCCTAAGTGTGTTTCTATATTTGGGATTGGATAAGCCCAAACCAAAAATATTAGATATTTAAATTATATATCATTCAGTGAAGAACCATCTAGGAATTCTGGAAATCATTCTCCTTAAGGTGGGAAAATTCAAATTTACCACTTATTTTTTTGATCCTTATGGTGGAAGAGGTGGGATATGTTCCTATTATTCTTAAGAGACCATTTTTAGATATTAGTAAATAATTTATATATTTTTAACCAAGGTTGTATTATTTTCTAGGTTTGTAATGAATAAATTACCTTTGATCTCATGAAATACGTGAAGCATGTAACTAAATCATAGGAATTGCATATTATATCCACTATTGATGAACATCCTTATGTCTTGATTTTATATCAATAAGAAGATTACAATATGATGTAACCCAATGATGACATGGTATAAAACTGTAATGAGGAAATGAATTCTTAATATTAATAAGAATTTGAAGCTTTTCATTGGACTGAGAACTTATCAAGGGATTATTATACAAAATTGGTCCCTTCAATCATCAAGCCGCCAATACTTGAAATAAAGCTGTATCCGAACACAATTATGTATTCATTTTTGGGTGACAGAGATACCTTACCTATGATTATTAATTCATAATTGATGAAGGAACAAGAGGAGAAATTTCTAAAAGTGTTGAAGAATTAAAAATAAGTAATTTCTTGGGGAATTATAGATATAAAAGGATCAACCACATTGTTTGAATGCACAAATTATTTATAGAACAAGGAAGTAAGTCAAGCCTTAAACTATAAAGGAGGCTTAGAAAACCAATGAAAGCATTGGTCAAAAAGTAAGTTCTTAAAATCTTAGATGTATGAATTAACTTTTCAATATCAAAAATTTAAGGGATGATTCCATTGAAATTAATTCTAATGAAGGGAGTCATGACCATGACCAATAATAATGGAAATGATCTCATCTCTATAAATATGGTCATAATATGGAGGGATGTGTGGATTAGTGAAAGTTAAATAAAGAAACAATAAATTACCCATTTCTGTTCCTATTTATGGATTAGATACTTGAGCGGTTATTTATGCATGAGTTTTATTTCTTTTTAGATGAATATTATTGTTACAATTAAATACTAGTGTATCTATATAAATAAGAAAATACAACATTTACTTTCTTGTATGGAACCTTTTCTTACTATCACCTATCTTTTGGAATGTGAAATGCACTGAAAAAATTTCAAAGGTGCATGAAGCATTTCTATCATGAAATGGAATATTAGTTCCTGGAAATATTACCTGATAACTTTTCAATTTATGATTAATTCTTTGAGGTATTCTTATATAACCTTGATTTGGTACGAAAAATCTATAAAAAATTTATTTTTCTTTACTTATAAAAGTTACACTTCTTGGTTCAAGAATTGATTTTACTCAGAAATAGAATATATAAATTGGGTATTAAAGTTTATTTGGTAAAGATAAAGGCTATAAAAGAGTTACCTGATCCTACTAGGGTGAAGGGGATTTGAATCTTTCTTGGAGAAGTATGATTTTATCACCAATTTATTAAGTATTTATCTAATATAGATAGCCTAAAATCCTATTTTTTGTTGAATGAGGTTCCATTCAACTTTTATATATCATTAAATGAAGACTTCATGAATCTAAACTAAATTTGGTGGAAAACCAAATCTTGATATCCTTGAATTTAGGAGATACATATTATTTGATGTGCAACACACGTGATTTCACTATATGAGTCACTCTAGGATAGATGGTTGACCATATAATTTATCCTAACTATTATAATATCTACAATATCAATAAATCCCAAATAAATTGAGGTAATTATTAAATAAAAATCAATTAAAGACATGAAATATTAAATAGATATTATTACTCCAAGAATTAAATATAATAATTAAAGACAAAAAGGGCTTAGATAATGATGTATTCTATTATATTTCAATACTAAAATCTAATAATATAGAATAGGAGGAAATTTATATTGATGATGAGTTCCCATATGATAAATTATTCTATGGTGATTTACAAGCTTGTCTATGGTATGCTAAAATTGAAAACTATTTAGAAAATAGAATAATTTATACCCACCTTAGATGTCACCAAAAGGATAGTTTTGTTTTGATGCATCAAATTATTCTAGGAATGATCCACTTTTATTTAAACAATGTGGGGACATATTTATTCAGTGATGTGTGATCGAATCCATGTTGAAAATAATTCAATATTTGTTTATTATTCACCTATAAAAGATCATTATAGACCGGTTAAATATAACATAGTTTCTTCATAAGAATATATGAAAACTATCAAAAAAGATTCAAGTGTCTTCATAAGAATATATGGCCGATTTCAAAGGAAAAAAATATTGTGAAGAATCAAGGAATTCCATAACACCCAATCATAAAAGTTGAAGTGTTCGTTGCATGGGGAATCAATTTCATGGGACCCTTAACAAGATATTTTAGAAACCCAAAACATTCTACTGTGTGCAGATTAAATTTATAAATGAGTATAAGTTGAGGCCACTTACAAAAATATAGCTAATTAAATGATCAAATTATAAAGGAAAAATAAATTTTCTCAATTTGGAATTTTTCAATTACTAATCTAGGATCGAGGAATGCATTTAAATAATCACTTTTTAAGGGGACTTATTGAAAAATATTAAGTTAAATACAATACTGGAACCCCTTATCACAAAAAAACTAGTGGTAAAGTGGAGTTATCCAATTAAAATATCATAAAGATTATAGAGAAAATAGTGAGATCAATCTAGATAGATTAGATTAAGTAGTTATATGATGGTTTATGGGGATAAAATATAACCTTTAAAACACAAATTGGTACGACCCTTTTATGTTTATATGGGAAATTAATCATGTCTATTGGTGGATATTGATCATTGATTATATTGGGATATCAAGGAAGCTAATATTGCTTTAAAATAATCTAATAATAATATATTGTTGTGGCTATATGAGTTAGAAGATATCTAGAGAGATCATTATGAGAATACCAAGATCTATAAGGATAAGACCAATTAGTGGAATGATCGATGCATAAATTGATAAAAATTCACACATAGATAAAATTTACTTCTATATAACTCACATTTTCATTGTTTTTCAAGGTAAATTACTATAATATTAGTTGAGGCCCTTCACGATAATCAAAACCTTTCTGCATGTAGCTGTTGATATCTGATGAGAACATGAAGCTTCGTTCAAGGTAAATGGGTAATGATTGAATCTATATATGGAAAATTTCATATAGGTATTCATTCTCTCACATAAATTTGAATAAGGACATAAATATATCTCAATATCTTGACTTTAGTAAAAAATTAACTTGGAGGAAACCTGAGTTTGTTTTCTTTTTAGATTTTTTATTTCATTTAGGTTATAATATGACTTATTGGGAAAGTAGAGTAGAGACTCTAGGGTACTCTACCCTACTCCCCTATCCGATATTCGTGGGAAAAACATTAGACAAAGATGAATTTGGATCAAAATAAATCAATCACAATGCAACCATATGCCCACACCATCACCCATAGATGGATAAATTGATTTGTGGAGTGGGGAAAACTAACCACATAAGAATGAAGGAAAGACATGAAAATAATGAAACTATTAACTTTCATGGGGTTCTTATCATGCCTTATTCTAACCCATTAAGATTTATTCATAATTGGAGAAATTTGGTAATGACATGACACCAGTAAATCATGCCGCAATATTTTTAGTGTGTAAAATAGACAATAGTTTAGATTTAATAATGTTCTTCAATGCCACAGCCCCACCCCATAATTCTTTACCTAAGAAAACAACACTTATAGTAATTATATGATGTGTTAAACTATAGAATAAAAAATTGAGAGGATTTTTATAGTATAATTCTATGATTTTTTGAACAACAAAATTATTCTATGAAGTATTTTGTTATGCCTTGATACATTCAATCCAAATAAAAATTTTGGTGTGAAACCCTAAATGTGTAATTCCAATTCACATCCCCATATTATATAGTTCTCACAATCTGTGGTCCATTTTTCCTAAAATAACATTATGGGATCAACTTGACCCTTTATCATCCTCTATGGTTTGTTTTTAGATCCTTCCCCGTTACCAACTAAGCAACCTACTACATCATTCTTAGTTGTTGTCTACAACTGATACCAACCATTTTTGAACCAACATATGAGTTATAAACCACCTCTTTATCCCTTTAAAACCATAATCAATCATTTCCATACCTTCTATATCTTCACCCATAGGCCATATAAAATCCATAAATACTAAATAAAAGGACAAACAACCACCAAATCGAAGACTAGAAAAGCTACCGGCCAAGCCAAACAAAGAATAGGGAACCCGGGAACCCTCACCATTAATCGAGCTCTCTCCAAATCCTTCACATGTTCTATTATCATCCTCATCACCAACTTCAAACCCAAGAAAACCTAATAAACCATCCTCCCATTTATATTTGAGTGAGGATTTCACCCAACAACATCAACATCACTGCTTGATATTATTAGATCCTAAACACTAAGAGAGGTTGAGAAAATTTTAGTTAAAAGTGATTCAAAAAAAACAAGATTCTTGATATGCATATTATGGAGTTAGTAAATATAGTTAATCTAGGAATGGATGTACTGAGGGCCATAAATTCATATCTATAAAAAAGAAAGATTATTAGGATCTTATTTTAGAATTTTTATCCATACTAGAGCTGACCCATGAGCATGTTAAGTTCTTGATGGTCCAATGATTTTGGATCCTCTCTTTAGTAGAGTTTGGAGTGGGATTGGGAATTTAGCCAATATTTCATGGTGAACCTTGAGTATGTTGATATATCGATAGAGAATACTTATAGGAGTTAGCATAATCCCTTCAGGATCACACCCCATGAGATTTTGAGCATTACTATATATCCAGATACCTAATGGATATTCAATATTTTAGCCCAAAGGACGGGAAAGGGACTATCCACTTAGACTCAGGTGGAGCACCCATTCGTATATTTGGTCAATAAATTTCTATAATACCTATAGATAAATTAGATACATGGTTTACATAATATAAACTAGGACTTATCTCCCATTATTTACACCATTATTACCACATACACTTCTACTGAGGAATTAGTAACTGATGCTGATATTTGGAATATTGGAGAGGAGTATAAAACACACATTACTAATAAGGACTATAGATTAGTGATTAATATATTTATCCTTAATATATTTGCATTAAACTCTTAAAATATGACACTTACAAGGCCAATACTCACTGGTATCACCTAGATAAATAATTATGATTAAAAACTAGCTCTTTACATGGCTGCTATCACTATATCACTAGGAATTACAAAGGTAGTGGATGAACCCCCTAGAGATGCATCATATGGATATGAGTAAAACAGGGATCAAGGGGATACTTCCATAATGTCATCGGATCCCCCATTACTATACTTTATTTTTTGTATCATGGATCTCTATTTTTCTAATATTTTTTGTCCCTTTCATGTATTACTATTTCTGATGAGATTTATATATATATCTGTTATACTCATTTGAAGAATACATGGACACTTATCTCGAAACTTCTTCATGACACAGTTTGTTTATATTATTTTGAACAAACTTATTTTCAAGTACAAATTTACAATTTATTGGACTATTTCTAAACAACTACAAATGCACAAAAACTTCAAAGTATTCAACCAAAGATATGAATCAAGGAAGGAATCTTATTTTACTCATGGGATTTATTTATTTCTATCTTCAATTTCAAACCTTTCCTCTATTTAATTTCATTGGACTTATTTCTTTGTATCTCTCTTACCTTGATTTTAAATAGAGAGGAATCTATATTTTATTAAGTGTGAGGGAGGGATTCTTAAAAGAACATGAATCATTTTTCATAATCAATTTTCCAAGTGAAAATTTTTATTCTAAAATTTATTTTTATTTAATAAATTAAGAACAAACATGGAAATTAATTTCAAAGGTTTACAAGGAATTCATTAAAAATCAACTATTTATTTATTTGTATATTTAAATCTAAAATCATTACCTCAAATCCAGAATTTTATTTCAATTTTTTGAATTTATTGTTGATTAAATGATAATGTACCATTCATGTCATGAGTGATTGTCCAATATTTTAAATATCATTCATTTGAGGCATTCTGATCCATTTTTCATATTATTTCTAATACCCTATTTTTGGAGGGAACTTAGGAAATGTATCACTACTATATCATTATCACGAACCAGTCCGAGTCGACCCTGAACCAGTCACCCAGGCCAGCCAGCGACAAGTCCTGAGAGGTGTTCCCGATCCTCCCGGGATGGTGAAAAGCACCAAGGAAATCAATAGAGTACACAAGGGAACGATTTCTACCATATATGAACAATAAAACAAACAGCAGAAAGAAATACACAACCCAAAATACATTTATATAAAAATTGTACTCAACATTATTTGTACAAGAAACTGAAAGTACAACTAAGACAACAAACCAACTGACCAGACCCGATAACTAACTAACTCTATGTGACCCTGCTGGTCACTCTCCAACAAAATGATCACACATCTCCCAAGGTGATCGAACTGAAGCTAAAACCTGCACAAGGGCTAAAAACAGAAGAATACTATAGGCGTGAGTATTAAAACTCAGTAGGTTAGCCCAAAATTCTATTTCCGATGCACATACTTTAAAAAAAAGAAACATAAATTTCAAGTTTTAAATATAAATATAAAGTTATGTCTTCCAAATTAGGTCCCACGCTATAAAAAAATTACCAGGAAAATACTTGCATGTTTTATAAACAAGAATGAAAGTAAAAACTTTCAAAGTGGTGCAACCATAAAATGAAAATAGTTTTCAAGAGGTATTTTTACAGAATTTTAACTTTTAAATAAATAAAACTCACTACTGAATTTACCAACCAAACACACCGTATGCCGATAGTGAGTACAAAAGATCCAATGAGCACAAGTCACGGGAACACCCCTAGGCACTAGTCAGTTGTGAGCCCCAGGTACCTCGTATGTCGGTGAAAGTAACCATAATAAATATCCGTTCTCATGCACATGAGCCACTAGTAGGGAGAATACCCATAACCTAGTGGTCCCCCAACAACATCATCATCATATACTCCAAATGGCCCAAAGGCCTTTTTTTATTTTATTATGGATAATCCCCCTTTTAAGGGTTTAAGGGGAACCCGTACATGAGCCATGGGCCCAGGGCACAAGGCCCGACAAACTCGTAATACATGACCCAAAGGCCCAGAGGCATACCATGCCCAATACATGACCCGTAGGCCCAACCCACTTGAACTGCCCCTCCCCAGCTTTCTGCATCATTGATCACCTAGCTCCCCACCTTGCATTGCTGATCAGCTAGCATTGCCCCGTACAAAGATGCAAGTGCCTGGTCCTGATGGCGGCTGCCATACCCTCTCATTCTTCCAATCCGGTTAGCTCTGCATCTGGTGGCTGCTACTCCTGTTCCTCTGATCCTCTTCTGGGGCCTGTTATTTGTGAACTGGGCTACTCCATGGTCTACGTGACCTGAAGGCCCTGTGGCCCGAAGGCCTTTGATGACCCGAAGGCCCTGAAGACCCGTAGGCACAAACCCGTGGCCCGAAAGCCCAAATCGGGTGAATAGTTCCGGCTGCTACAGTATCGAACAGTAACTGCTACAGTGAATGCTACAGTACTGCTACAGTACCGTAAATTCGCCTCCACCCGGTTTTGAACCCGGGTCTCTTGGATGCCAAGCAGGAGCCCTTACCACTCAGGTACGAGCTCGTTGGCAAAAAAGTGTTTAACAGTTAACGCATGTATAGGTGCGGCCTTACACCACCCGCACGCCACACCTCCCCATCTCGGCCCAAGGTGGCCAACCCTTGGGCTTGGGCGAGTTCCCGTGAAGTCGAGGGGACGAGAGGATCGCTGGAAAACGGTGCACGTTGCCTTTGCAAGGACTCGAACCCAGAACCTCGATGACGGGACACCACCGCCTTGAACCAACTCACCCAACCCCCACGGGCTCAACATCATCGTCATAGTTTAGTTAGTTTTGTCATCTTCAAACTTGCTACGTGAAACAAGGGCCAAACCCCACATGATCACTAGCATATTAGTACATTTCCGCCCACCTAGATACCCAGGATTCCCTTTAGTGCTCAATAAAGTTACACATATTATCAAATACACATTTCATATAAAAATTACATCCCCAAACCATAAACACACAAACATCCCAAAAAATTTCTTCACATTTCATTCAAGAATCAGCAAACCGCTAACTATTTTCATAAAACTATTTCAAGGAGTGTATTGAGGCTTTGCACATAAAACTCATTCAAAAACACTCTTTAAATTCTAAAAAGACATCAAAACCATAGCAAACCATATTTTTCAGCCCTAAAAACATATAATAAAATCATTTCCTGGACTATAAAACAATCCCAATTGAACAATTTGGTATATACAAGTAAAACACTCATTCTTCATTTTTAGGAGAGGCCAAACGGACATTTAAACATTTTCTCAAAATTAACATTTGACAAAGTTATGCAATTAAATTTTATTAAGGAGGTGTTTAAAAACCATTTACAGAATAAAACCACATTCATAAATACCTTAAAACACTCAGGTGACATATTCAAAACACAACCATTTTTATAAGAATGTGAAACATGCCACTTTCCGGAAATTCTAGCCAAAACATGTTGTAAAAAAACATTTCTTTTTAAAACAAAATACAAATTTGAAAGCCATAAAAGGATCCCAAAATAATTTTCTTACATTCTGCCAATATATTTATAAATCCAAACAAATTATTTTAAATTTCACTAGACACATAAAAGCCAACCGGGCAATTTACCGAACACATGACATGCAATCTTTAAAAAAAACATATGTTAAGAACTTAAAAAGGGATAAAACACCATTTTCATGCGATAAAGTTATTCAAGATACTGAGACATATTCAAAATAACATAAACCAAGTGAGAAATCTCCTGGAATAACTTATCAAACAAGAGGAGTGCACATTTATACCAAAACAACTATATTTTTAACAAAATAAGTCATAAAACATAATTTGCACCAAAACCTTTAGAGCCAAAGTTTCACAGCAGCACATATTATATAAATAAGGTTATAAAAGAATTAAAATTATGAAACTCAAATGATAAAGGTTTGGTCAAGGGATATCCTACCTCAGATCCTTGGCGTAAGGGAAACACACCCCCGAAATCACCAGCCGCAGGTTTATAAACCCTAAAACTATGAAGACCAGACCTAAATGAAAATAAACTCTATAAAAAACCATGGGATAAAATAACCCTAGGTCAATCATTAATAGGGTAGATTATAAAACCCTGAAATAATGAAAGGAGGAAGAAGAGGGAGGATAAAGGAGATGGAATCTCACCTTCTCCACTGGAAAACTCTTTGTATTCCATTAGATCTGCACCCCTAGAGAAAAAGTAATGGGATAAAACTTCTTGGAGAGTCTCCTAAGGTCTGGAAGAACCAGGGAAAGAATATTTTTTTTTGAAAAAGAGAAATAATTGAATAAGTTATTTATAAACCAATTTACCTTATCAATTCTGGTCGATTTGAGGTAACCTGAGAACTTTCACCCTAATACGTGACCCATATGAGCTCCAAAGAGGGTAAATAGGTATTGGGGGTGAGGATAGGGGTATTTTATTAGAGGGGGAGGTGGAATCACCCGAAAATATTAAAAATTGAATTAGATATAAAAGAATTTTTTTTTAAAAAAAAAACAGGAAATGTGCCAATGGGCTGGCCCAATGCCTAAATAAGTAACCACAATTCACCATGCTTATGAATTTCTATGAGGTCCCAAAAGGATAAGGAAGTTTTAATATGTCATTACAAGACATGTGAGAAGTTTAATGGGGGGAAAATGATGAAAAAAAATATTTATAAAAGAAACAAATTCGGTTCTTTTTAAACTAGAAATTGGCTCATAGTTGGCCCAAATAATGAAGTAACCACCATTTCTTCAAAAAATCCTAAACAAAAAATGGGGAACCCAAATTAGGGTGATTACAAATATATGAAACTTCAAAACACAAGATTCACCTCACCAAATAACCATGAAAAGGATCGGGATTTCCAATGGATCAGATCAATAGAAAGACAAAAAAACCGGGTGTGACAATTCTCCCTACCATTAAAGCTTTCCGCCCCTGGAAAGCCATAACACTTTCCGGCTGAAAAATAAACACCTAAGGATTACCTATCAACATGATCCAGACTATAAAGAAAAGTAAATATCATCAACCATAAATGGATCTTAATCCACTTTCTCAAAAAAAAAACATTACTCACAATCACTTCCGGAAAATCATTAGAAATATTAAGCCACCACCTTCACAACCAAGACAAGAACATGATTGTTGGGCCTTCTACCAATGAACCCAACCATCACCCAAACCAAATAGAACTAACAAAAACCAAATATTCTAGGGGATTCCAGAATATAATCCCCACCATTAAGAAACAACTAGCACTAGAAAATTTTTTAGGATGAAAATCCATGAGACCCATGATGGGTTTCCCCACTATTAGAGACCAACTAGCAACGAACAGACAAAAATTCAACATGAGCTAGAATTGGGCCTCACTCACACAATCCCAACAAAACTCTCCTAATAAAACCTACAATACCATGTTAATAGGGTTACAACATGAACATATAAACCACCCACTTTCGAACGAAGGGGACAATAACTAGGCCAACACTTTCAGCACAGATCTGGACCCCCACCACTCGGGGATGGGAGGGAAGGGGACCCAATAATTTGGCCACTGAAACCACAAAAGAAATAAAGGAACTACACAAAACTCTCTACCTATGAATAGGTAACACCATGACTGCACCTGATTTTCACAGGCGGTCCACACAGGGACATTGATTAAAAACCCACATCCTTGAATGCATAACCATAGACACTGTGTGAGGGGTAAGTCCACCATGCTTGTTGCGACAAAGGGAAATTCAAAGAAATGAGGAAACAAAACATTAACATAGAAACTAACTTAACCAAACAGAGTATGAATGATCCTAATTGAGCACTCCACACCTCAGGCGATTTCCTAACTACGTGAAAAGCTTCACTCCGCGGCCTATGGCTGGAGCCCTGATTCTTGAAGCATCTGTTGCACCTTAGTCAGGTGATATGGATCACACTACTCAAAAAAACTCACTTTCTCACAAAAAAAACCCTTCATGTAAATAGGAACCCATAGATACATATAAAATTTTTGTCTCACTCCGAACGAGGGGCAGAATAGACAAAGAATACGGTGAGACACATCAACATCACCAAACACAACTACTTTGTGCAAAAGAATCATCACGACCTAGAAGCACTTTTAATCGATCCCAAACAGCTCTCTATCACAATAAATAGGTTGAGGAATCATCAAAAGAGGTGGATTTAACATTTTAAATTAATCCTTAGGTTGATCAGCAGGAAATATTTCCAACGGAGAACTATCCATGGCCACATCACAACATCAAACACATCTTTAGGAACCCAATGAACATTAATAAAAAACCAACCCACCAACAAGATATCATCTCAAGATACAAAAAGAGTATGACTTATAGATCACAAGTAAGCTTACTGAATAAAAAAACTCTTCGAAGACATAGAATAAACCATCCACATTACCATCGGTTCAAAATAAACACCACAATTTTTCAGCTAAAAACACTTTTGAAAAAAAACTAACTTGGTGGATTTTCACATTCACCAATGGTGTTTCATCAAGTCTCACTCACATGAACATTTATGTGCCACCCTAGGCACTCAAAAACCATGAAATATAATCCATCCTTCCAGATATCAATAAAACCATGCATGTGAGAACCCATGAAAATAGCAAAGGCTAAAACAAAACAACATCATTCCAAAAATCATGTACCGTCAAAAGGAACACCAACCACCAAGTCAAAAATGCTTTTCATATTCCTAAAAACAAACCAAACTTCATAAAGAACCACTTGATTAAAAAAACAATACATTTAATTTAATAGATTTTACAAAAATAACCACTATATTCCAAATAGCCCTTCCCAATTTTTTTAAAAAAAATCAGCAAGGTCTCCTTTCATAATCTGACAACAACAAAAACCAAAACCCGTTTATAGAAAAACACCAGCCGCACAAAACCAAATTTCCAAAATCTATTCATCAGATTCAAACAATTTTCAACAGCCCAAAACACCACATTTTATAAAAAGTTTCAGAATTACTTTAAAATTATTCACACTTTCTAAACATTTTATTTCAATAAACCACAAGTTTAGATTAGGGAAAATCCAATCCCATTAAATCATTTCTACTTACTCCCCAGAATTTGTTTAAAAAAACACAACCTTACCAAAACCATTCTTATATTTAATTTTTGAAAACCCCTTTTCTACTTTTCCAAATCTATTCCTTCCTTTAAAACCCATTTCCATAATTCTCACACAAGGATTTTCAAAACAAAAATTCAGAATTCATGAAAGGTTCAAGAGACCCAAAAAATGGGAACTAGTGTTGGTGGGTGACTTGACCATATGGTTAGCGGCCATATTTCAAACAAAACACCAACACATAGAGACTTATTAGGACCATTCCCCATCACCACATGGCTTGTCAGGCCCTGCGAGCTCACAAAGTCCATTAGTCAGACTCTCCTTGTCATATCCCAACACTAAACAATCGGCAAGAACAAAAGACACTAATAGAACCCGACTTCCCTTGGAAACCCAAGGATCAGAATGAGCTAGAGTTCGCGATGCTCTTCCTGCAATTACCCCTCAAGTCCCAACAATCCTACTCTATCTACCTTAGCATCCCCAAATAACAAGGGCGCTCTAAAAGAATGGTCTGCTAAGATCCGACCTCCTCTGATACCATTTTATCACGAACCAGTCTAAGTCAACCCTGAACCGGTCACCCAGGCCAGCCAGCGACAAGTCCCGAGAGGAGTTCCTGATCCTCCCAAGATGGTGACAAGCACCAAGTGAATCAATAGAGTACACAAGGGAACAATTTCTCCCATATATGAACAATCAAACAAATAGTGTAAATAAATGGACAACCCAAAATACATTTATATAAAAATTTAACTGAACATTATTTGTACAAGAAACTGAAAGTACAACTAAGACAACAACCCAACTGACAAAACCCAATAACTAACTAACTCCATGTGACCCTGCTGGTCACTCTCCAACAAAATGATCACACACCCCCCAAGGTGATCGAACTGAAGCTGAAACCTGCACAAGGGCTAAAAACAGAAGAAGATTATTGGCGTGAGTATTAAAACTCAGTAGGTTGCCTGATATTCTATTCCTAATGCACATCTTTTAATATAAAAGAAAAATAAATTTCAAGTTTTAAATATAAATATTAAGCTATGTCTTCGAAATGAGGTCCCATGCTATAAAAAAAATTACCAGACAAAAACTTGCTTGTTTTATAAACAAGAATGCAAGTAACAACTTTCAAAACGGTGCAACCATAAAATGAAAATAATTTTTAAGAGGGATGCTTTAAATAATTTTAACTTTTAAATAAATCATACTTACTACTAAATTTACCTACCAAACACACCGTATGCCAATAGTGAGTACAAAATATCTAATGAGCACAAGTTACGGGAACACCCCTAGGAACTAGTCAGTTGTGAGCCCAAAGTACCTCGTATCTCGGTGAAAGTAACCATAATAAATATCTGTTCTCGTGCACATGAGCCACTAGTAGGGAGAATACCCATAACCTAGTGGTCCCCCAACACCATCATAATCATTGTTTAGTTAGTGTTTTCATCGTCAAACTTGTTGCATGAAATAGGGGCCAAACCCCACAGGATCACTAGCATACTAGTACATGTCGCCCACCTAGATACTCGGGATTCCATTTATTGCTCAATAAAGTTACACATATTATAAAATACACATTTCACATAAAAATTACATCAAAAAACCATAAACACACAAATATCCCACAAACTTTTTTCACATTTCGTTCACGAATCAACAAACCAATAAATATTTTCGTAAAACAATTTCAAGGATTGTATTGAGGCTTTGCACATAAAACTCATTCAAAAACAGTCTTTCAATTATAAGCACACCTCAAAACCATAACAAACCATATTTTTCAACCCTAAAAACATTTAACAAAATCATTTCATGGAAATAAAACAATCCCAATTGCACAATTTGGTATATACAAGTAAAACACACATTCTTCATTTTTAGGAAAGGCCAAACAGACCTTTAAACATTTTCTCTAAATTAACATTTGAAAAAGTTATGCAATTAAATTTTATTAAGGAGGTGTGTAAACACCATTTAAAGAATAAAACCACATTCATAAATCCCTTGAAACACTCTGGTGACATACTCAAAACTCAACCATTTTTATAAAAATGTGAAACGGGCCAGTTTCCAGCAACTCAGGCCAAAAAATGTTGTAAAAAAAACATTTGTTTGTAAAAAAATCCAAATTTGAAAGGAATAAAAGGATCCCAAACTAATTTTATTACATTATGCCAATATATTTATAACTCCAAACAAATTATTTTAAATTGCACTAGACACATAAAAGCCAACCGGGCAATTTACTGAACACATGGATGCACTCTTTTAAAAAAACTTATATTAATCACTTAAAAAGGGATAAAACACCATTTTCATGCCATTAAGTTATTAAATATACTGAGACATATTCAAAATACCATAAACCAAGTGCTAAAGCTCATGAAATAACTTATCAAACAAGAGAAGTGCAAATTTATACCAAAACAACTATATATTTAACAAAATAAGACATAAAACATAATTTGCACAAAAAACCTTTAGAAACAAAGTTTCAAAACAGAACATATCATATAAATAAGGTTATAACAGAATTAAAATTATAAAACTTAAATGATAAAGGTTTGTTCAAGGGATATCCTACCTCAAATCCTTGGCGTAATGGAAACGCACACCTGAAATCACCCGCCGCGGGTTTATAAAACCTAAAACTATGAAGAACAGAACTAAATGAATATAAAATCCATCAAAAAACATGGGATAACATAAACCTAGTTCTATAATTACTAGGAGGGATTATAAAAATATGACATAATGAAAGGAGGAAGAAGCGGGAGGATAAAGGAGATGGAATCTCACCTTCTCCACGAGAAAAATCATCGTATTCCATTATATCTGCACGCCTAGAGAATAGGGAATGGGATGAAACATCTTGGAGAGTCTCCTAAGGTCTGGAAGAACTAGGGAAAGAATATTTTTTTTAAAAATAGAACTAATTGAATGAGTTATCTATAAAACAATTTACTTTATCAATTCTGGGATATTTGAGGTAACCTGAGAAATTTCTCCCTAATACGCAACCCATATGAGATCCAAAGAGGGTAAATATATATTGGGGGTGAGGATAGGGGTATTGGATTAGAGGGGGAGGTGGAATCACCGAAAAATAATAAAAATTGAATTAGATATAAAAGAAAAAAATGTTTTTTAAAATTGGGAATGGGCCAATGGGCTGGCCCAATACCTAAATAAGTAATCCCAATTCACCATGATTATGAATTTCTATGAGGTACAAAAAGGATAAGGAAGTTTTAATATGTCAGTATAGGACATGTGGTAAGTGTAATGGGGGGAAAATGATGAAAAAAAAGTATTTATAAAAGAAACAAATTCGGTTTTTTTTAAACTGGAAATGGGCTCACAGTTGGCCCAAATCATGAAGTAACCACCCTTTATTCAAAAAATCCTAAACATGAAATGGGGAACCCAAACTAGGGTGATTAAAAATATATGAAACTTCAAAAATAAAGATTCACCTCACCAAATACCCATGAAAATGATTCGGATTTCCAATGGACTGGATCAATACAAAGACAAAAAAACTAGGTGCGACAAACATTCAATTTTATCACATCAAAACATGAATATTTTTCAAACAACATTGATTTAATTGAGGAATTTTTTAATTTTTTTTATCTTTTTACCTTCCCTACTTTAGATATTTCAGTTTAATCTCATAGAATCCATGAAATACCTTGATAGGAAGCCACATTATAATCCAATTTATCCTTCCTACCCTTATTCTTTGGTATAATTTCGTGGTTTTAATATTGAGTTTCATGGAAGATATTTTTGATACATGAAACTTTTGGGTGAGAATTATATGAAAGGGAAGATGCTAAGTTCTCATTAGAGATTTGGAATTTTATTCAGGCTAATTTAGATTATGTTTATTTTATTACTATATTATTTTTGAAGAAAACTTGAAATAATGGTTTGTATCCTAGTCATTTTTATGACCACTCATACTCAACCCATGATCTTGTTATAACTATTACAATTAGTTTTTGAGGAGATAAAATAGGAATAATTTGGTGGGTGTGATATTTTTTCCATGTGAAATTTCTATTGAAAAATGAAGAATTAAATAAAAAGAGGTAGTAAAATTGCATCATTATTCATGTATGAAAAAGCTAAGAATCACTGCAAAAAAAAAAAGAGATAGATAAGATCCAATGTATTTTGAAGGAGAGAAAGAGGTATATTTTTTACTATGGGTAAATGTAATACCATTAATTGTTCCTAAATAATTGAACCCCTTTTTACATCCTTAAAATTTTAATGATTACCTCATGAACTAACCACATTCATCCTTATAATTATTAAAACCCTATTTGAAAATGTCATATTGATTGGTGTGGTTTAATTTTTCTAAAGTGGATATTTAGATATTTTATAATCTTATAGATAGATTAAATTCACTTGATATTGATTATTAATCTGGTTATATATTATTCTTGGGTTTTAAGTGTCAATTTTCCAAAAATTTAGATCACAACATGTGCATGGATGTCTAAGGAAATGTTGAGAAGTAACATTTTAAGTGAAGATGAATTAGATTTTGAATTTAGTAATGAAGTATTATTGAATATGTAGGAAGAATGATTATGTTGAAATTTATTTATTTATAGTTAATCCTTTATTTTATTGGAATGTTTAGTGTTTCTTTTCTTTGGACTAAGGTTTGTTTTGTTTACTTTGAAATCTTTGTTGAGTTTTTTTTCTTGGTGATAGATAATTGTACAAGTATGGTATAATTTTATACCTCTTAATTGGGAATACATTTTCATCATGGTTTTCACTGTTTAATGGAAGCAATACTACATAATTTTATTTATTTTTAGTGATTTTTATAATATTAAAGATTGAAAAAATAGTTAGAGAATTATTATAAATTTTCATAATAAATAAAGACATTTTATATCATTATATATGTTTTCATATCATGAAAGGTTTGAAGTTACAATAAAAGTTTAAAGAGACCGAAAGGAATCAAGGAGTGATTAGAATCTATATACCATGATAGATCTATGTGTGAAAAAATATAACTAGAGTTATGAGAAACCATGTTGGAATCCACAAGACTCATCCTATGGTTCCTTGTGAAGTTCCCAGTTAGGATCCAAGTATCACTGAGAGGGGGAGGGGTGAATCAGTGATATCTTTTTCTTTTTAAGCTTCCCCTTTTTGAAACAACCTTCGCCTCCTATTAAAGAGTTTCTTCCCTGCTGAACACACACAACCACAGGAACACAAAATTTACAAGGTTCACTACTCAACAAGAGTAGCTACGTACTTGGTATAGTACGGAAACAATCCAGTACCACACAATCCACTAGAAAACATTCCTTTTATGTGGAATACAACGAGTAGGATATACCCTTAAACTCGTGTAGCACTTTGAAAACAATCCAATAGTGCGTGTGCTCCCTCTTAGCACAAATAGGGTAACCCAATGTTTCAGTGCTTCTTTACAATTGAACAGATGTATTCTCTGAAGTACAAATCTTCACTTTTTTTACCCAGAAGCCGGTAAGAACTCCCTTATGCACTACTGAATACGTGCGAAGACCCCAAATATTTCACGCAGCCTTTAGGGTGACTTGCGTGCAATTCAAATGACTTGTGTGTAAAGACCCCTTTTTGCGCGAAAAACGTTTTCGCGCAACTTTCCTTTTGCGTGCAACTTTTTCTCTTTTCGCGCAACTTCTCAATTTTTCGCGCAGCTATCCTCTTTTCATGCAAACTTCTTTCTTTTCGTGCAACTCACTTAGCATATAATTTACGCGCACCAGAGCTTGGGATTTCTTCTAAGTGTCAAGCATTAACAACTGATAAGGGTCAGCCTCATATTTATAGGCCTTTTTGACCCCGCGTGAAAAACACTAATCCGCGCGTAAAACCTCCTCCATGCGCGTAAAAACTCTTTTATGAAACTTCATATTTCGCGCCATGCTTCAATATTTCGTGCAGCTCATGCCTTTTCCATTTTTCATCCTTCTAAGCACGAAGCACCAATTTCACGCAAAATTCCTCATTGCATTCCGTATTGCGCGCAAACCCAATCTTTCCTGCGACATCATATTATGTGCACTGCTCAAATCTTTCGTGCATTTCATGCCTTTGCCAATTTTCGAGATTCTGATCTTGAACCACCTTTTGCGCGAAAAACATCATTCCTCTATTTCGCGCATCCCGCAGTTATTTCGCGCATCTCGCAAATATTTCGCGCAATGATCCAACTTTTCGCGCAACCCGCTGCTATTTCGCGCAACCCGCATATATTGCGCGCACCACTTTAGTTTTGCGCGCAACATGCCTAAATTTCCGCGCACTCCATTACATGGTCATTTTTCAATGTTCTGACCTTGAATAACTCCTTGCACATGAAAATATAAACCATCTTCAATCATGCTCGCAACATCCATTGACAAGCACATTTCTTCATCTCCTGATTTTCAGGCCCTAAAATTTGGCAAACACTGGAAAACATCGCCACCTTAAACTGTGCTTTTCTGCCGTCCCCAGATTGTCTATTGCTTTGTCATTTTATCTCTTTACTACTTCCCATAATCATTCTTCTGCTCTTATCACGAATCCCACTATCGTGATATTTATCCTTTGATAGATCAGCTTTAGCTTCGTCAGAGTTGCAATGGGAAGTACCGAAACTTCCCTATCTTCCAGCAGCATCACTCCTTCCAATCAAAACTATATATGACTAGCATCATCATTTCTCCCCCTTTCTATCATAAGGCTTGCATCAAAAGTTCTCCTGACTTATGATATTTGAGAAATACATATCAGCAAATCATCGTCTGATTTGTGATCCTTCTACAAAGTGAATTGATTTATCTTCTTTGACAATAAAATACAACACTTTGCAAAGGATAACTCTTCAAACTTTCTCCTCCATTCAACTTGGTCCCAAAAATCTCCCACTTTGGATTTTGTTGTCAACTAAGATTCATAAATCACTGAACTTTGAAACCTTTTGCAATGGATTACTTATCAACAATTCTAAGCCTACGTGAGATAACTCATTGTAGGAAACAAGAATTATTGATAGCCAAAACCATGCTGTCCAAAAGTAGTGACTATGAAATCTCATGAAAGTACCTCCTCATCCTTCTTCAGAACATCTTTCAACCTTCTTCTTCAGCATTCTTCACTTCTTCAACTTTCCTGTAAAACAACTTTGTTTCCTACAACCACTCCAACAAACAGTTAGAATAGTTCACACACATACATGCTGAATTCATAGCTTACCCACAACTCCCCCTTAATACATTCTTCCTTATGGATAGATTTATGAAACAATTCTCCCCCTTGAAAACACTATCCAAAGGTAATACGAGAGAGGGGAAAGAAACACGTACCTTAACCTTGATGAGAAGGAGGTTGTACACCCATGTTCAACCTCAATTTTTCAAATGGTTCCTTCGGTAACGGTTTTGTAAATATATCAGCAATTTGTTCAGATGTAGGAACACACTCCAACCTCAGTTCATTCTTTTCAACCTGCTCTTTGATGAAGTGGTACTTTATATCAATGTGTTTTGAACGAGAATGTTGTACTGGATTTCTTGTAAGATTGATTGCACTCTGATTATCACAACCCAAGAGCAATGGTTTCTTTACTTCAACAAGTAGATCTTCCAGCTGAGTCTTCATCCACATTAGTTGAGTTGCAGCTTGAGTAGCAGCAACATACTCAGCTTCAGCTGTGCTAAGAGTTACTGAATTTTGTTTCTTGGTATGCCAACTAACACAGCTTTTCCCCAGAAAGAAAACTCCACCAGATGTGGATCTTCGATCATCAACATTTCCTTCACAATCAGTATCAGAATACCCAAATAGATCAATATTTTCAGATCCGTCATACCAGATTCCAAAATTTTCTATGACTTTGATATATCTAATAATTCTTTTTCCAGCAATCAAATGTGATTCTTTAGGAGCACTCTGAAATCTTTCACATAAAGTAACATCATAGACGATGTTGGGTCTTGAGGCAGTCAAATATAGCAGACTTCCAATCAGTTTTCGAAACTCTTTCTGATCAACTTCCTTCCCTTCTACATCTTTAGACAACTTGGTTCCCACTGAAATCGGCATGGAAACTGGTTTTGAATTTTCCATGCCAAACTTCTTTAGAAGTTCCTTAGCATACTTTTCTTGAGACAGAAAAACATGATTATTCTTCTGTGAAATTTGTAACCCAAGAAAGTATTTCATTTCACCCAGCATGGACATCTCAAATAACTTCTTCATCTCCTCAGAAAATCTTTCACATGAGCTTTCATCATTTCCAGCAAAGATGATGTCATCAACATAAACAATAACGATTAGTGAAAACTCCTGACACTCCTTGATATAAAGATTACTATCAACTCTACCCTTTTTAAAATTCATTTTCTTCAAGCAAGTATCTAATTTAGAATACCATGCCCTTGGAGCCTGTTTTAGCCCATACAGAGCCTTCTTCAACCTGCACACATAGCTTTCATCCTTTCCAATAACAAATCCACAAGGTTGATCAATTTAAACTTCCTCGTCAAGATCACCATTCAAGAATGCAGATTTTACATCCATTTGAAAGATTTTATAACCTCATTGTGCAGCAATGGCAAGAAATATTCTAATTTTTTCTAATCGAGCTACTGGAGAAAAGGTTTCATCAATGTCAATGACTTCAATTTGTGAATACCCTTTGCAGACCAATCTTGCCTTGTTTTTTTATTACTTCACCTTCTTCATTCAGCTTGTTTCAGAAAACCCACTTTGTACCAATAATGTTCTTGTTATCCGGGATGGGTACAAGTTCCCAAGTATTGTTCTTCTCTATCTGATCAAGCTCTTCATTCATAGCATGAACCCATTCTGGATGCTCAAATGCTTCATTTACATCATTTGGTTCAACTTTCGAATAAAGAGAAGTATGTGATATAGCATTCGTTCTTCTTCTTGTTTGAACCCTCTGATTTTGATCCCCAATAATGTTCTGAGCCTCCACTTGTTTCCTCAACCTAGGATGAGTTGTTTGAACTTCATCCTAATCACTTTATATTTCTGAGTCAGATTCCTCTTCTTGAGTAGGATGAACAAAGTCTGCAACATTATCAGAATTGTTAACAAAACCTTCTCTATCCCGCTCGACTTCTATATCAACATATGACTGCTTTTCTTTCTCAGCATTTTCAACAACTTTTACATCCGAAGAATCAATAATTCTTCCTATTTGTTTGTTGAGGAATCTATATCCTCTTCATTCTGTAGAATATCTAATAAAAATTCCGTCATCTCCTCTTTGCTCAAATTTTCCCAGATTTCCACCTTTCTTCTTTATAACACATGGACTCCCAACAACTCTCAAATGTTTCAGACTTGGAGTTTTTCCATAGAACATTTCATATGGAGTCATATCTGAGTTTGGCCTATAGAAACACCAGTTCTGAATATACAAAGCAGTGCTCATGTCTTGCCTCCAATAATAATGAGAGAGACTATGTTCAAGTAACATAGTTCTCCCCATTTCCACCAGACTTCGATTCTTTCTTTCAGCCACCCCATTTTGTTGAGGTGTGTATGGTGAACTGAACTCATGCCGAATTCCATGTTTCTCAAGATAACTTTCAAAATATTCATTCTTATACTCACCACCATTATCAGTTCTCAACTTCTTCACTAAATACTCACATTCTTTCTCTTCTTTCCTTCTGAAACTCTTAAACATTGTTAGAGCATCTGACTTATGTCTCATGTACATAATACAAGTAATGCGAGTAAAGTCATCAATGAAAGTAATGAAGTAATTATCTCCATTTGAAGATTTCTTGCTCATTGGTCCACATATATCTGAGTGTATGAGTTATAAGGGTCTTTTTGAGTGAATTTCAACTCTCTTGTGCATAGAATTAGCAATCTTCCCTTTCTCACAAATAGTGCAGCACCAATCTCTTTCTCTTGATAAATCAGGCATATCCCGAACAGTTTCTCGCTTTGATAACTTGCACATATTTCTGTGACACATGTACCCCAGCCTTTTATGCCATAATTTATTTTCATCCACCACACTCATGTAACAAGAGTTCCGCACATCCCCAACTTGGAATAAATTCCCTCTTGTACGTTGGCCCCTTGTAACTATGTTTCCATCATTTTCACTTTTCACAACAAATCCATATTTTCTGAAGATCACTTTGTTGCCCTCATCACAGAGTTGTGACACACTAAGAAGGTTATGTTTCAGCCCATTAACATATAGTGTTTTTCTGGATTTCATCTTTTCTTTTCCAATGATGGCCGATCCAACACCTTTGATCCTTAGAGATTCATCATTTCCAAATGTCACAGTTCCTTCTTTAAAGTCTTTCACATTCTTCAGCAGCTTTATGTCTCTTGTCATATGAGACGAACATCCACTATCAAGAATCCATGGACATTCTCCTTTTGTAGCTTTCAAAGCAGTTTCAACAACAAGTGCTTTTTGTTCTTCCTTTTCCTTCACTTTCTATTGTGCTTCTTCCAATTTCCTAGCCAAATCAATGTGTTCTGGCCAGAGAACCATGCATTCTTTCTTTTCAGACTTATCAGGCTTTTCCCTTTTAGATTTTAAAAACTCTATCTTCTGAGGATTATTAACAAAAATTTTTTTCTCTGGTAACACACTAAGGCAGCCCTTAGCAAGATGTCCAGGTTGATCACATCTTTCACAATAAGTTTCCAGTGGTTGGAATATATTCTAAACTTTCACACTAGTCTTCTCAGATATCTTCTGAAACTTATTTGGAGACCTTCTATTTTGAAAGGGTTGAATCCCCCTCGATCCTTGTCTTTCAAAACTTTTGGAATAGTTGTAATGTTGTTGGTTGAACCAACACATACTTGCCATGTGTCCGAATCCACCACAATACCAGCAGTAACCATGTTGGGCAAAAATCCCTCAAGGTAGCATTGCAGCATTTTTGGGTTGATTGTGTTTGTTGACAAAGAAGGTTTCCATGGAGAATTGTCGAGTTCCCGAGAATTTGTTGACATTCCATGTTGACAAAGAACTTTGACAAAGGAAAGGACGATCTGGAGGCGGTACAAAAGAGCAGTACAAGGTGGCGCCGTTTTCCAGTGTTTGCCAAATTTTTGGGCCTGAAAATCGCCAATGGAAAATGGAGTGATATGTTGTTGGCGAAGGTTGAGGAGAGAGAAATGAAGGAGGTGTGCGGAAAAATCAAGCGTGGCGCGCAAAACTAGTGGGTTGCGCGAAATCTTGAAGTGTGGCGCGCAAAACAGCGGGTTACGCGAAATTTTATTTCGCGCAAAAGATGTTTCAAGGCCGAAAGCTTGAAAATCGGTAAAGGCATGAGGCGCGCGCAATTTTGGAGGCGTGCGCGGAAAATTGAAGTGGCGCGCGAAATAGCGGATGAAGTATTTCGCGCAAGAGGTGTTACGAGGTCCGAAGCTCGTAAAATGGCAAAGGCATGAGGTGCGCGAAATTATGGAGCAGTGCGCGGAAAATGTTTGTGCGCGGAAGATCAAAGCGGATTACGCGCTCAAGGAGGGTTTTTCGCGCGGGGTCGATTTTGCCTATAAATATGAAGTGACCCTCCTCCATTCGAGAGAGTTCAAGACATAGAAAATACCCGAGCTCTGGTTTGCGAAATTGAAGTTAGAAGTGTGTTGCGCGTAAACTTAAAGTTTGCGCGTAAAGTCAGATTGCGCGAAAAGCAAAGGCTGCGCAGAAAGTTGGTGTTGGCGCGTAAAAGGAAGATTGCGCGAAAAGTGGATTTCACGCAAAATTAGTGAATTGCGCGCAAGGCAGTTTCGAGGCTGCGCGTAATATTTGGAGGTTGCGCGAAAAAGGAATTTCACGCAAATCATAGAAATTGCGCGCAAGGCACCGTAAGGGTTGCGCGTAAAAATTGAGGTTGCCCGGTACATCCGGTGCAAAGTGAGATTCATCTGCGGGTGAAAGTTGGACTTAATCAGAGCATCTACATACAGAGGAAGATGCATTCCTTCATGAAAATGAAGAGACCTACAGGTCTATAAACTGTGAGTGAATCCCTTTCAAGAGCAGTGAGCGTAGGAAGAGGAAGAAGGTGATCCTCTCCACCGGCAGTGAGCCAGAGAGAGAGAAACAGGGAGTGACCCTTGGGAAAGCAGTGAGCTGACCCTAAACATTGTAAAGGCAGTGAGCCTGGGCATAGAAGTGATCTATCCCGAACATTGTTATCCACAGCTAGTGAAGTTTAGTGGACTTGGTACGACCGGCAACCTGTCGGCGTATGCTCCTTGGACGTAGCCCTTAGCGGTGAACCAAGTAAAAATTGTTGTGTCCTGTGCTTGCTTTACTTTCTGTTTATATTGTGCAGCAGGAAAGAGAGAGAAGAGTGTTTTGCTTAACAGCGAAACAAGATCAGAACGGGATTTAATTTTTAATTAGTCATACCCTGATTCACCCCCCCCTCTCAGGGTATTCAGCCTAGTGGACCTAACAAGTGGTATCAGAGGGAAAGGTTAACAGTTGGTCTTCTCTCAATGGAGGTCACTAATCATAGAGGGATTCCGATCTTCGACGGATATAATTTTCAGATATGGAAGAATCGAATGCAACACTATTTCCGATCTTTGGGAATGGATGTGTTTTCAGCAGCTATGCATGGTATCACAGCTGATATTACTAGTGGTGCATTATCAGAAGCTGAGCACAAAGAGTTGGATGCTGATTCCAAAGCAATAAATGCCTTAGGGGGAGCCCTCTCTAATCCCATTTATACAAAGGTGATGTCATGCAAAACGTCACATGCCATGTGGGAAAAACTTTTGAATATTTATGAAGGGGATACAAAAGTCAGAGAGGCAAAGCTGCAAGTGTTGTGGAACAAGTATGAAGATCTCAAAATGAACCCGAATGAGTATGTTGATGCATTCTTTGACAGGGTAAATGCTGTGGTAGAAGACATGCGGGGTCTTGGAGAAATTATCGAAGACATTAAAATCGTAAAGCGCATCTTGAGAAAGCTTCCACCTCGGTTCAATCCGAAAGTTTCTGTGTTGGAAGATAAAGATCCGAAAGAGCTAACATTGGATAACCTACACAGCACTCTTGTTGCATATGAAATGAGAAATGATGACAACGATGCTGTGGAAAAGGGGAAATCCAAAGAGGTGGCATTTAAGGCCATGAAGAGGCTCACTATTGAAGATTCTAAGGAGGAAGAAGAGTCAGATGAGGTGATGTCGTTCCTTTCTTCAAATCTGCAAAGAGGAAAAGGAAAGTTTAAAGGGAAACTTCCACTAGCATGCTTCCGATGCGGAAAGGTTGGTCATCTTGCTGCAAGATGCCCCAAAAAGTTTCAAGAAGAAAGCGATGAAGATGAAGTTGAGATTCCCATGAAAAAATCTTCAGCCTATGTGAAAGGGAAGAAGCAGTTCAAGAGAAATTTCTTTAAAAAGAAGAATCTTCTTTCCCAAGAAATTGATAGTTCAGCTGAGTCTGAGGGTGAAGAAGTTGAAGAGATAGAAAACTGTAGAGATCGTGGTCAAAATGCGATGGTGGCTGTTGCTAGTAGCGCTCTAGAAAAGAAAGAAACTGAAACTGATGAAGAAGAAGAAGAAATTGAAGGGAGAGTTGACATGGAAGCTGAATTAGAAGCAGCTCTTGAAGAGATAGATGTTTGGCGAGCAAAAACAAAGAAAGCCAATAAGATAGTACGTGATGCCAAAATCTACATGCAACAACAAGAAGAAGAGAAGTCTGATCTTGAGAAAGAAATTGAAAATCTTAAGTCTTCCAGGCCAGAGCGCACAGAAAAGGTTGATGAGCATAAGCTCAAGATTGAAGAGCAGAAAAGGGAGATCGACTGCTTGAGTCGAAAAGTGAAATATCATGTCAAGCGTATTGAAGAGCTTGAAGAGGAAGTTGTCGGTCTGCGACGAAAAGTTAAAGACCAGGAAAAACCTTTGAATCCCAACACATTCTTGGGAAATAAGGTTGTTACGAAGACGGAAAAGAAGAAAGAAGAGCCTAGTAGTTCAGCAGGAAAGAAGCAGCAATTGAACTCAGATGTTAAGGCTGATTCATGGCTTAATCAGAAACAAAAATCTACGGCAGTTGAAGTTAGACCGCAAGCACTTGTCCCGAGATTGAAAGTGGATTTGAGCACAAAGCAGAATCAGAATACTCAGAGATCCAAAGGGGAAACTCGTAGTGCTGAAGTAACACGAAGAAATGCACCTTATATCAGGTGTTACTGTTGTGGAAAGATGGGACATTCACAGTATGTGTGTTCCATAGCCAAAAGATATCGAAGGGAACAAGAACAGAGATGGCAGCCAAATAGAGAACGGTTTCCCAGAACATTTTTTGAAGGACACTGTTTTTGGTGCGGAGGATTTGGACACATGGCTAGGTACTGCACTCCGACCATTCAGAAAAATGTGCCAAAGCAGAATCAAAATGATCGCAAGCAGCAGATCAGTAAACCGACAAGTGAGTTAAAAGTTCAGAACAGATTTGCAGTTTTGCAAGATGAAGCTGGTCCATCATACTCTGAGAAAGAACAGAAGCCTCAATCCATGCCGAGTATGAAAGAAAAAGTATGGACTAGGAAGAAGAAAACTGAGAAGGCCGTAGTTGCTGAAATTTCCCTTAAAGCATCAGATCGTTCTGGTGTTTGGATCCTTGACAGTGGTTGCACATCCCACATGACGGGTAATAAGGATCTGGTTACAGGCATAAAATATGACAAAGAAGGAGTTGTCAAGTTTGGAAATGATGAAGGCCTGAAGATTATTGGCTCAGGAAAAGCCAAGTTTGGGGGCAAAGAAATGAGACATGCTGATGTCTTGGTGGTAGAGGGTCTCAGTCATAATTTGCTTAGCGTCAGTCAACTATGTGACTCTGGGCACTCTATACTATTTACCAAGAAGATGGGTATTGTTAAAGGAAAAGATGGAATAGTCATTCTTCAGGGAAAACGAACAAAGGGGAATCTTTACCTGATAGGTGGGGAAGAAGATTCATGCCTTTTATCCAGAGAAGAAGAAAATCAGTTGTGGCATAAGCGACTTGGTCATCTATGTCAACCATCTATGGAAGATCTGGTAAAGTGTGATGCTGCTAGAGACCTTCCCAAACTATCACGTGATCGCACTCATACGTGTGATGCTTGTCAACAAGGGAAGATCATCAGGAAGACATACAGGCCAAAGGAACAAAAAGCAACTCGAGTGCTCGAATTGGTGCATGCTGATGTATGTGGACCTATCTCACCACGAGCTATAGATGGGCAAAGGTACTATGTTCTTTTCATTGATGACTACAGCAGAATGGCCTGGGTATTCATCATTACCCATAAGACAGAGGTGTTCAGTTGCATAAAGCAGTACAGGAGGGAATCAGAAAAGATGCTTGAGCAGAAAATTATGAAGTTTCGTACTGATAACGGTACAGAATTTACAAACAGTCAGGTTGAAAAATATCTCGAGAAACATGGGATAAGGCATCAAGTTTCATCAGTAAGAACTCCCCAACAAAATGGAGTGGTAGAAAGGAGGAATCTGATCATTAACAACATGGCCAGAACAATGCTTATTGATAAGGACCTACCAGAGAAATTTTGGAAGGAACCAGTTTTGACATCGGTCTATGTTTCAAACAGGTCACTGTTATGTCCGAAGCAAGGGAAGACTCCGTATGAACTGTGGTACGGAAAGAAGCCAACATTGAAATACTTTCGAATCTTTGGAAGTAAGTGTTTCATTCTCAACAAAGAACATCATAGGAAGTTTGAGGCACGAGGAGATGAAGGGATATTCCTTGGCTACTCAGGGAAAAGCAAAGCATATAAATGTTTCAACAAGAGGCTGGGAAAAATTGTTGAGAGCAATGATGTCACTATAGTCGAAAATGAACAGACTGCTCAACGACCCAGTGAACAGTTTCTGGATGAAAGTGATGATGAGGTAAGCAGCACAGGGGGAGTAGAAGTGGCAGAGGCTGACTCAGAAGAAGATTCTGATGATGAACAAGAAAGTGTCAAGTCTGTATCTGCAAAGAAGCCAAAGAATCGAGCTGAAATTGATAGGCAAAATATCATTGGAAATCAGACAACTCCAGTTCAGACTCGAAGAATGAAATCATTACAGCAAACATCTTTTTTATCTCAGGTGGAGCCAAAATGTTTTTCCGATGCAGCTGAATATGAAAACTGGCTTCAGGCTATGAATGAAGAGCTTGATCAAATTGAGAAGAACCAGACATGGGAGATTGTTTCAAGGCCAGCGGACAAGAATGTCATTGGGACCAAATGGGTCTATCGCAACAAGATGAATGAAGATGGCACAGTGATTCGGAACAAAGCACGTCTAGTGTTCAAGGGGTACTCCCAAATCGAGGGAATTGATGTTGATGAGACATTTGCACCGGTTGCAAGGCTGGAGACAATAAGATTATTCCTAGCCATCGCAGTGCAAAGGAAGTTCAAAGTGTTCCAGATGGATGTCAAATCCGCATTCTTGAATGGGGTTCTGGAAGAAGAGGTGTATATTGAGCAGCCAAATGGTTTTCTCATTCATGAGGATGAGAACAAAGTTTGCAGGCTGAAGAAGGCATTGTATGGGCTGAAACAAGCACCAAGGGCATGGTACTCAAGGCTTGATCAGTACTTGAAGAAGCTTGGTTTTCAGCGTGGAGGATTTGATTACAATCTTTATTTCAACAACAATAGTAATCAAAGGATGGTGAGGCTGGTCAAGGAAGAAGACATAATATTTGGAAGATCAGATGAAGCATAGTTACACAAGGCAAGAATAGAACATTCATTTCTGAATCCAAGTATGCCAAGAATGCATTGGAATGATTTGGAATGGAAAATTCCAAGGAGATGAAGACTCCGGTTTCTACCCAGATGAAATCATCAAAAGATGACAGTGGCAGGGCAGTTAATATCACAGAATACATGCAAATCATTGGAAGTCTGTTGTACTTAACCGCAACAAGGCCTGATATTGTTTTCGCCACATGCCAAGCAGCGAGATATCAGAGTAATCCCAAGGAAAGTCACATGCTTTCAGTGAAAAGAATACTTCGGTATATCAAGGGCACAGTGGACTTCGGCTTGACATACAATGACAAATCTCAGACAGAGTTATTGGGATATACTGATGCAGACTGGGCCGGTTCAGCGGATGATAGGAAACCAACGTCAGGTGGTGCTTTTTATCATAATGGATTGTGTATTTCTTGGATTAGCAAGAAGCAAGATTGCATTTCATTAAGCACCGCAGAAGCTGAGTATATTACGGCCACTCAAGCATGCACACAGTTATTGTGGATGAAGCAGCAGCTTGAAGATATGGGAGTTGAAGTAAAGTCTCCGATCGGAATCCAGTGCGATAACTCAAGTGCTATAAATCTCAGCAAAAATCCCGTCCGTCACTCTAGGACAAAGCACATTGAGATAAAGTATCATTTTATCAAGGAGAAAGTTGAGCAGGGGATCATGAAATTGGAGTATGTGCCTACAGAACTACAGGTTGCAGACATTCTGACAAAGGCCTTACCCAAGGAAGCTTTTGAAAGGCATCGACTGGCTCTGGGAGTTCAGTCAATTACCCACACTTGAAATAGAGTGGATGTGCCCCCCCCTCTCCCCGAGGTATGGTGTGTTTTTCCCTAATGTGCTGATATGTGTTCTCTACTATGTTACAGACTACAAAGGCGTGACCTTTGGGTTCGTTGACAAAGGGGGAGAAAAGTGCTTGAAAAGTGCTTGACAAAGGGGGAGAAAAGTGTTAGTTCAAGAGAGAAAATAGTGTGGAGATTTGATAAATCATAATTGATACGGGGAGAAGCTGACAGGTGGAGCAGCCAGAAAGGGGGAGCAATGAGAAAGGGGGAGAGATTTTTAAATCTGACGATGCTAGAAGTGATCGATCAAATCATAGAAATCACGACAGCTGAGGATCGTGATAAAGGCAGATCAGTGGTGTTGGAATGGTGTGAGACGGTGTCCAGCTATCAACAATCGGTATCAACTTAAGAATTCACCAATTGGTATCAGTGTGGTTCAACAACTGGTTTTATTTTAAGAATTGGTATCAGGGTGGAATCGACAATTGGGGTCTGACATGAAGTGATTCATTGATGAACTTTTCATACTACTCTTGTTTCTCACGCCGAGCATTGCTCATGTGGGCTTAGAGTACATGTTAAGTGAATCCTTGAACGCTATCATAATCGCAAGAGGCGAATGGTGGTAGCAGCTGGAAGAAGACTCAGTGAGGTATCAAAGTGCAGAAAATATTTCTGAGCAGAGTTGTGAAGAGTTGTCAACAAACCCAAAGGGGGAGATTGTTGGGCAAAAATCTCTCAAGGTAGCATTGCAGCATTTTTGGGTTGATTGTGTTTGTTGACAAAGAAGGTTTCCATGGAGAATTGTCGAGTTCCCGAGAATTTGTTGACATTCCATGTTGACAAAGAACTTTGACAAAGGAAAGGACGATCTGGAGGCGGTACAAAAGAGCAGTACAAGGTGGCGCCGTTTTCCAGTGTTTGCCAAATTTTTGGGCCTGAAAATCGCCAATGGAAAATGGAGTGATATGTTGTTGGCCAAGGTTGAGGAGAGAGAAATGAAGGAGGTGTGCGGAAAAATCAAGCGTGGCGCGCAAAACTAGCGGGTTGCGCGAAATCTTGAAGTGTGGCGCGCAAAACAGCGGGTTGCGCGAAATTTTATTTCGCGCAAAAGATGTTTCAAGGCCGAAAGCTTGAAAATCGGTAAAGGCATGAGGCGCGCGCAATTTTGGAGGCGTGCGCGGAAAATTGAAGTGGCGCGCGAAATAGCGGATGAAGTATTTCGCGCAAGAGGTGTTACGAGGTCCGAAGCTCGTAAAATGGCAAAGGCATGAGGTGCGCGAAATTATGGAGCAGTGCGCGGAAAATGTTTGTGCGCGGAAGATCAAAGCGGATTACGCGCTCAAGGAGGGTTTTTCGCGCGGGGTCGATTTTGCCTATAAATATGAAGTGACCCTCCTCCATTCGAGAGAGTTCAAGACATAGAAAATACCCGAGCTCTGGTTCGCGAAATTGAAGTTAGAAGTGTGTTGCGCGTAAACTTAAAGTTTGCGCGTAAAGTCAGATTGCGCGAAAAGCAAAGGCTGCGCAGAAAGTTGGTGTTGGCGCGTAAAAGGAAGATTGCGCGAAAAGTGGATTTCGCGCAAAATTAGTGAATTGCGCGCAAGGCAGTTTCGAGGCTGCGCGTAATATTTGGAGGTTGCGCGAAAAAGGAATTTCGCGCAAATCATAGAAATTGCGCGCAAGGCACCGTAAGGGTTGCGCGTAAAAATTGAGGTTGCCCGGTACATCCGGTGCAAAGTGAGATTCATCTGCGGGTGAAAGTTGGACTTCATCAGAGCATCTACATACAGAGGAAGATGCATTCCTTCATGAAAATGAAGAGACCTACAGGTCTATAAACTGTGAGTGAATCCCTTTCAAGAGCAGTGAGCTTAGGAAGAGGAAGAAGGTGATCCTCTCCACCGGCAGTGAGCCAGAGAGAGAGAAACAGGGAGTGACCCTTGGGAAAGCAGTGAGCTGACCCTAAACATTGTAAAGGCAGTGAGCCTGGGCATAGAAGTGATCTATCCCGAACATTGTTATCCACAGCTAGTGAAGTTTAGTGGACTTGGTACGACCGGCAACCTGTCGGCGTATGCTCCTTGGACGTAGCCCTTAGCGGTGAACCAAGTAAAAATTGTTGTGTCCTGTGCTTGCTTTACTTTCTGTTTATATTGTGCAGCAGGAAAGAGAGAGAAGAGTGTTTTGCTTAACAGCGAAACAAGATCAGAACGGGCTTTAATTTTTAATTAGTCATACCCTGATTCACCCCCCCCTCTCAGGGTATTCAGCCTAGTGGACCTAACAAACCATAGAAAGAATATTTACCTCTGAAACTTTTATACTGACTAGAGTTGTGAACACTCTTCTCAAGAACCATCATGTTTTCATTTGTAACCTTCTTCTTCAGCTCAGATTCATCAGTACCATAATTATTAGAAGTTTTTCTTGACTCTGGATTTTTATGCACTTCTAATTTTTCTGCATTGCTGATTTTGACCACATACTTTGTCTTTCCAGCCTTGTTCTTATCATAACCAGTTTTGTCTTTCATTTCAACCTTTGAAGGTAAGTTTTGTAGATCTTTGTTTGGTTCATTCTTACTGGAACATTCGCCAACTTCTGAGATAGAATTTTTGGAACTGATATTCATTTCTTTAGCTTTATGCAGTTTTTGTTGGACAAGTTCCAACTCTTCTTCTTTTGCCTTCAGCTTCACTTCAAGATGATCATTACGATTCTTTGAATTCTCAAGGGAATTTTTCAGATCATCAATTTCCTTTTCCATCTTGATTTTCTCATCAGTAAAACCTTCTTGATTATTTACTGTGGTATTTTCATTTATCAAATTCTTGTTTTCTTTCTCAAGCTTTCTGATCTTCCTCAAACATTCCTTCAGCTCTTCTTTCAGATAATGTTCAAGTTGAGTCTCTTCTTCTTCAGTACTACTACTCTCATAATCATCATTATTCACTGTTGCAAAAAAGGTACTCTCTCTAGTTTTTTCAGTAGCAGATTTTTCTGATTTAGTCTCGCTATCATCATCTTCTTCATCTTTTGACAAAAAGCTTCTTATTTTTGATTTAAAGAACTTTTTATTCTGACCTCTACCAGAATATTTATCTTTTCGACCCTGTTTCTTCCATGACCTTCTTGGTCCTCTGGCTTCTTCATCACTGACGTCATGTTTCCCTTTTTAGGGCAATTACCCGCAAAGTGGCCAACTGCTCCACATTTAAAACATTTCAAAGGGAGTTTCCCTTTGTATTTCCCTGTGCCTCTTTTAAAATTTTTAGAAAACAAGGATATAATTTCATCAAAATTTTGACATACCTCATTTTCAGAGTCGGATTCACCAGCTTCTTCATTAATCGGAGTTTTCTTCAACTTCTCTTTCTTTTCTGCCTTGAAATACATTTCTCTATCGGTTTTTTCTTTGATCTTCATGGTCTTCTCTCTTCTCATCTCATAAGTGATGAGAGTACTATGCAAATCATCAAGAGATAATGTTTCCGGGTCCCTGTCTTCTAGTGACAAAACTTTAGCATCAAATTTGTCAGACATAATTCTCAGGATATTATCAACAACTGTAGCATCTTCTAACTTATCACCAAGAAATATGATTGTACTGACAATGTCATTAACCCTGGTAAAGAAGTCCCCAACAGATTCAGATTCTCCCATTTTCATGTCTTCATACTTCAGTCTCCAAATTTGTAGTTTAGCCTTCTTCACTTTTGTATTTCCTTCATAGATGTTCTTCAGTTTGTCCCAGATTCCTTTGGCTGTAGCAACACCTTTCACTCTTAAAAATTCACTCTCAGAAAGAGATGAGAGTAATTCATTTTTAGCTCTTCCATAATTCTCAAGATTCTTCTTATCGACAGGAGTAAGAGGGACCTTGTCATCAATATCAGGAAATCCATCTGTTGTAGTTTCAGGAACTTCATATCCAAGAGACATAAGGTACGACATCATTCTATCCTTTCAGATGTGATAGTTCTTTCCATCGAAGATTGGAATCCCCTTACTGTTCACACAATTTAGATTCTCCATCACAACTTCTCTTCAAATACTTCAGCGAAGAATAAACGAAGGGAACCTGGCGCTCTGATACCAATTGAAGTTCCCAGTTAGGATCCAAGTATCACTGAGAGGGGGAGGGGGTGAATCAGTGATATCTTTTTCTTTTTAAGTTTCCCCTTTTTGAAACAACCTTTGCCTCCTATTAAAGAGTTTCTTCCCTGCTGAACACACACAACCACAGGAACACAAGATTTACAAGGTTCACTACTCAACAAGAGTAGCTACGTCCTTGGTATGGTACGGAAACAATCCAGTACCACACAATCCACTAGAAAACAATCCTTTTATGTGGAATAAAACAAGGAGGATATACCCTTACACTCGTGCAACACTTTGAAAACAATACAATAGTGCGTGTGCTCCCTCTTAGCACAAATAGGGTAACCCAATGTTTCAGTGCTTCTTTACAATTGAACAGATGTATTCTCTGAAGTACAAATCTTCACTTTCTTACCCAGAAGCCGGTGAGAACTCCCTTATGCACTACTGAATACGTGCGAAGACCCCAAATATTTTGTGCAGCCTTTAGGGTGACTTGCGCGCAATTCAAATGACTTGCGCGTAAAAACCCCTTTTGGTGCGAAAAAAGTTTTCACGCAACTTTCCTTTTTCTCGCAACTTTTTCTCTTTTCGCGCAACTTCTCAATTTTTCGCGCAGCTATCCTCTTTTCATGCAAACTTCTTTATTTTCGCGCAACTAACTTAGCATATAATTTACGCGCACCAGAGCTCAGGATTTCTTCTAAGTGTCGAGCATTAACAACTAATAAGGGTTAGCCTCATATTTATAGGCATTTTTGACCCCGCGTGAAAACACTAATCTGTGCGTAAAACCTCCTCCATGCGCGTAAAAACTCTTTTATGCAACTTCATATTTCTCGCCATGCTTCAATATTTCGCGCACCTCATGCCTTTGCCATTTTTCATCCTTCTAAGCACGAAGCACCAATTGTGCGCAAAATTCCTCATCACATTCCATATTGCGCGCAAACCCAATCTTTCCCGCGACATCATATTACGCGCACTGCTCAAATATTTCGCGCATTTCATGCCTTTGCCAATTTTCGAGCTTCTGATCTTGAACCACCTTTTGTGAGAAAAACATAATTCCTCTATTTCGCGTATCCCGCAGTTATTTCTCACATCTCGCAAATATTTCGCGCAATGATCCAACTTTTCGCGCAACCCGCTGCTATTTCGCGCAACCCGCATATATTGCGCGCACCACTTTATTTTTGCACGCAACATGCCTAAATTTCCGCACACTCCATTACATGGTCATTTTTCAATGTTCTGACCTTGAATAACTCCTTGCACGTGAAAATATAAACCATCTTCAATCATGCTCGCAACATCCATTGACAAGCACATTTCTTCATCTCCCGATTTTCAGGCCCTAAAATTTGGCAAACACTGGAAAACATCGCCACCTTAAACTGTTCTTTTCTGCCATCCCCAGATTGTCTATTGCTTTGTCATTTTATCTCTTTACTACTTCCCATAATCATTCTTCTAATCTTATCACGAATCCCACTATCGTGATATTTATCCTTTGATAGATCAACTTTAGCATCGTTAGAGTTGCAATGGGAAGTATAGAAACTTCCCTATCTTCCAACAACATCACTCCTTCCAATCAAAACTATATATGACTGGCATCATCATTTCTCCCCCTTTCCATCATAAGGCTTGCATCACAACTTCTCCTGACTTATGATATTTGAGAAATACATATCAGCAAAGCATCGTCTGATTTCTGATCCTTCTACAAAGTGAATTGATTTATCTTCTTTGACGACAAAATACAACACTTTGCAAAGGCTAACTCTTCAAAATTTCTTCTCCATTCAACTTGGTCCCAACACCTTGAATGTGAATACCTTGGGAGGATGAAAGGAGATGATTGTGCCATGACTGAGGTCGCTGCACTATAATATAGCTATGTGATGTTTTAAACCATGTTTGTATAGGATTAAATATTCAAACCCGAGGTCTATATAATAATTATCTACACCTACATTATATTAACTATACCCAACTTGTTTCTATATAAGATGAATCAATTTTATCATGTATTTTAGGAGAATCTGTTTCACTATGAATAGATGAATGACATAATGATAGGCTATGTAAGATTAAATTAGGGAATCTATGTCTGATTAAGTGGACTAGTGAGGCTATGTTAGATTAGAATGATGGATCTATACGAAATTAACCTGAATGAATCATGGAGTTTTTTTGTTATGGAATATATTCTTACATCATAATCCATTTTACATCCGTAGACCACCTTCAATAGTTGAATGCAATCTCATAAAAAATGATTAATGTTGAGATAAAATCTAATAAATCTTAAGAGATAGGTAAAACCTCAAGAATCATGATGAAACAGATGTTCATTTCATGTTGCGATGCATTGGAGATCAGAAAATAAACATAGGATATTAGTCAACTTGTTCAGTGTGACACTCCATGATATTAAAAAAATTTGAGTTTCAAATGGGGAGATATATATATTTCACTATATTAAGGTATATTTCATTATGATGGATCTAATCAGTGAGATCCGATTGGATTTACATTTTTAATTTTTATTAACTCATGTCATTATTTATATAATTGTGATGTGATGGGTAAAGAGTTTATAATTGGGAAATTTTAGTCAAATTTTTGGTAGATTTTTACTTTTTGATGTTTTAAACTCTAGATACATGGTTCTAGATTCTATTAGTGTTCTTAATTCAAGTAATTACTTTCTAGTTTTATTATTTCTTCCTCTTATCACTTCTTAAGATGATAAAGTTATGTATGAGTGATTTTCTCTACAACATGAGTGTCTAGTTACTTAAGGTATGGGGGATCAAGATTTGGGGTCATGATGTTAATTTCTTCTATTAATTTCATTCATGAATAGTATTTTTAATTAGAAGTTATCTGGAGTCTTAATTTTATCTCATTAATTAGTACATCTTTGATCAAAATATTTTTTAAGGGATGAAATCCAATGTAATTGATAAAATTACACTACTACCAATAATTTGGATATGTGTCCTATGTATAAGATCAAATTTAATTCACACATGTTTTTTATTTCATTGACCAAGTGATATAGAATGGATTAGGTAGAATCAATTTAATTGACCATAGGAAGTTGGTACCTTTAGAATGATCATCTAACTGATTGATTCAACCAATTTATGAATTAAAGAGATAAAAATACTTTATTAATCATCCTTTGAAATTGATCTATTTATTTTATTTCTCAATGATTGTTTTATGTTTTGTTTTTATTTATAGTTTGTGAGTTTTTTTCAACCTATATTTAATTCAAAAACATTTGGGTTAAAAATTAAAGTAATACAAGTTATTGAGGATCATCTTTACATCTTGTGTGTTCGACCATGGTGATGTAAATAAAACTAAAATTATCTTTATTTTACATCATTTCCATAATTAATTCATTACATTACATAATAATCTTAACATCTTGATAATTGAGAGGTTTAGTGTCTTTTAATACTAACTACATAAGAATCTTATTTTACAATTCTTATGAAAATTTCCAACAATTTAATCATACTAGATATTATCCTAGACATTTCATAAGTTAAAATCAACCTTAAGACCTAAAAAATGAAAATATAAGAAATGGGTGAGTTTAAACGCTCAATAAAAGGATAATAAACATATCATCATGTTATCCATGGTGAGATCATATGAATATTGGAAAATAGAAGCATGAGATAAATCTCTGATTAAAATAACATGGAAACATAAAATCATTTCTTATTTCATAATAGGAGAACAAGTAATCCCATATGATCAAACATATAACATGACATTAAGACTATGAAAACATGAGACATAAATCATGATCTAGGGGTATAACATAGTCACATATCAAAATAGTGTGGTGCTAACATAATAATAAAAATACAACATAATGGATTATGTATCACCACCTATTTCCTATAGTGGATTAAACATCACAACCTATTTCCCATAGTGGATCAAACATCACAACATGTTTCCCATTTTTGATTTTGCATCACTACTCATTTCCCCATTATCTCATGATATGTAAATCTTTATCCAATGCATTGGGGGATGTATATGGCCCACCCATAACTTAAATATTAACAATACATATGTGAAAAAAAATCTTATCATAGCATCATTTAAAACACATGAATAAAAATGGGTTTCACATTACATTTTAAAATGCATCACATAAATAACCACATAAACTAGATCAATTGATACCAAATCCTATCAACCAAAATAGTAAATTTATAAAATATTTTATAGGTTTATTTTTAAAGCATAAATTCATGGAAAATATATCTCTTTATTTGATAGGAAAAATATAATCTAAATTTAAAACATTTGAATTTTAAAGGAAAAACATCTTTGATATTTTGAAATACCTTTATCGAAATCCCACATAAAAAAGGAAAATAAAATTATATTTTAAAAGTGGGAAATAAAATTATAAAGATAACATAAATTGATACATACTTGTATTTCAATACATGAAAGGATAAAATTGGCAATAAGTGAAAATGTGGACTTGAAACAAAATCCAATTAAGAGATGCAGGTTCCTAATTAATAATGTTCTACTTTTAGGTGAGAGAAAAATAAAGTAGTAATATTTGAATAAAATAAAGAATTTTACCAAGAAATATAAATTTTGATATGATATAAAATTAGAAATAAATTAATAAAGATAAAATTAAAGGTTTAAGTTCAAAATAAATCATATAACTCAAAGAAAGATATTTGAGTTACCAAAGTCCCTTACGAACAACATAGTTCATAAAGTAAGAAACTTTTGAAAAGGGGAATATTTGGTAAAAATGTAAACCCATATAATTTAATATAAAATACGACATAATACTATAATAGGGTATAATTTTCCCAATATATATGAAATATTTTTAAGAATAGCAATTATAACTCAATGAACAATAATTGAGTTAACAAAACCCATTACAACTTGAGGAGCATATAAATCAAAACCTCTTGAAAAAGAAATAATTAAATTGAACTTAAATTAAAATTAATAAAATATTTTTCATGAAATAATAACCCAATTAGTTGGAATATACATCATATAAAATAAGATAGGCTCATAATACAAAACATGTCTCAAAGTGATGCATTTGAGATGAAAACCCTTACCTTGATGTTGATTCATTAGGAACATGAACCAAACATCCTAAATAATTAAATTAAGTATATTTATTACATTACCAAGAACATTATTGATAACTAAAACTATTTACAATTATTATTTACAAAAATTCTATACATATATATATTAGTTGTATTTTTCCCATTTTCACACATTGAGTGTTTATAATTTTAATGGTTTATACTATTTTCGTAGGAGTGGTTTTATTATTTGTTCTCTTTAAAATTTCAATATTTACCAAATGATTAAATTTAATATAATTTATGATTTATAAATATTTTTTAAGTTTTTATTTCCTTTCATGAGTGTTTCATTATTTATCCTTGAAGATGAGATAGATAACAAGCACATTTCAGTGATTCTTAACCATCGTTTGATGTTTTCTTAATTAATGAATTAAATATTTATATAAAAATAAATAACTAATTATTTTCATATTTATATTATATAATACCATTAATTATGTTTTCATAACCATCTGGGATACATATTTTATAGTATTGTTCAAGTAGGTGGTTAAAACAACCAATTGTGAACATATCATAACTAATGGATGATTATGAGATGGATTAGTTGAACTATCATTATTAAAGTAGAATAATGATATTATTTATCAATTTTAATCATGATATGTAATAACTAGAAGGAATTATATAGATAATATAATTTATATAAATCCATTATTGGGAATGAAGAGATCATTTTCATCTTAGTTTTCTTGTTTTAGATAATTAATTTTATAATGAATGTTTATCATTCATATAAATAAATGTTTATTAAATTTGTATTAACATAAAATAATTAATATCATAAAAATAATATTTATCCTTTAAAACCATTCTTATAATCAACTATGAAAGGTGATAATGAAAAACAAACTCATTTATTTATGGTGGTGGCAGTCCACACATATGCATGTTTCACATCTTCATTTTTCTTAATGGAGAAGAAAAAATGTGGTTAATGATTTTACCATAATTATAATTACATATCATAATAATAAGGATATTTATGTTATCATTTTAATATGTTTTAATGAAATTTGAAAAATTAGTTCATAAAAAAAATAGAATCGGTAAAAAGAGGTTAGAAACTTATACCACACTTCTTGAATTATATCCTTTAAAAGGGGGTTAAGCATTTTAGGGATGGTATTTTAAGAAGAAAATAACCTCTTAAAGGGTTTGGTATATTTTGGTTATAAATTAGGGGTTGTGGTGTGAGGTTAAGTGAGGATATGAGAGCCTCATATATGAATAAAAAATAAAGTGGTACTTATTGGATAATTTGGACATAATAAATCAAAATTTTAAATACATTTTTAATGATTCATTTTATAAAATTATAAAAAATTATTATTTTTATAATAAATGTATAATGTATTAAAATAATTTTGATAAAAATATTACTTGAGTTCTAAAATATCGAATATAGGTTTGTAAACTATAATGCATATTTTCAAAAAGTATAATTTAAAATAAAAAATAAATATTTTTTTCAAGAGAAAGGTTTTATAATTTTCTAAGTCAAACTTATATAATAATAATTTCATAAAAGTCACAGTATTTGTAGAGATGGTATATTGAATTATTCACATAAAAATAAACTTTTTTAGAAAAATTTCAAAAAATAATCCTTAGATAATATTCCTATGATAAATCTAAAAAATTTAATTTATCAAATCCACATCCTAAAATTTATAAATTTTATTTTTGAACAAAAAATACAGCAAAAAATAATTTTTATAGGAAAAAATTATTTCTATATTAATTATTCATTTTCCTTTAAATTAATAATTAATATAGTGTTAAAACAATTATTTATAATTTAAATATATATTGTTATTATTAAATCATTATAAACTTAGTTCCTTGAAATAAAATTCCAATTTTCAAAAAATATAATTTTTAAGTGTAAAATCAATTGGGTATAAATGACATTTCAAAAAGTATAAATATTCACGATATACCAATACATATAAATATTTTATTACATATTGATATAATCCTAATTTATACTTAAATATCCTCATTTTATTTTCATGTAAGATCTAAGCATTATATAAGTACTGGTTGTAGTTTTGAGTGGCAATTCAATTATCACAGATCATTTGGTAATCTCCATGGGTTTTAACTTGTATCGTGTTCTATTTCACTCAAACCATAATTTATCAAGTTCACCTTTGGATTATTCTAGGAAAAACCCTAGTGAAGATGCCTCTCTTTAGAACTCAGAAAAATAGGATTTATAAGGAAGACTTCCACTTTCGTATTCCATTTCTTCTTACTTTCTATATTGATTTTGTAAAATTGTTATTTCAATTTATATGAGTTAATTTAATAGGTATGTTTTAATGGTCATATTTAATATTCAAAATTTATCATGGTTTTACATTTTTGTTTGGAATATTGTGTGAAACCTTCTATTTAATATATTATTTATTTAAGGAGAATATATAGTGAAATCTGAGGTTGTTACATTCTCCCCCTAAATATATTTCATCCTTGAAATTTTAATTATCATTTACTAATGAATTTATCTAAGGGTATATATAATATGAATCAATATTTAATTTTATAATGAGGTTTCAATCAAATATATTCACTTATAATAACTATAGTCCTAATATTGTGTTTCTTCCCAACCATTTGAGTTAAATACCTCTCATGGTTTTGTTTTAAGACCTGTTTTATTTTTCTTTGAGTTCATAGTCATACTTATAGTGAAAAATTATCATAAATTGGTTTGAGGTATAAAATTTGATCCCATGATTTCATAATAGATACACCACACACACCTATCTATCGTCCCCCATGGTTCTTCAACTTGGTAGTTCCAAAATAAAGTTGAGGTTAAATGATAAAGTCCACGAAGAATGCTCCTCCTTCTCATGAGGCTCATTAATATCCATGTTTATTTCCATACCAACCCTTTTTGTAGTCGCCACCTCCACCAAATTGGAATGTACCCTCTCCATCTTATCCCTCACCTGTATCACCAACATCAATAGATAACCACCCATCTCCTCGCTTGTCTGTTAAACAATTACTTGTGATGCCTAATTTATGAAGCTCTCACAGCTAAATAATGAAGGGGGAATGATTCCCATCCTCATCCACTTTAGGTAAATATTTATGTGCCCAAGAAATTCCTTCCAAGACCTGAACTATTTTCTACACACACTGTATAGGATCGTGTTCTCTAGGTAATCGAACCCGATTTTCAAACTACTCCCAACCCGAGTTCACTGGACAATCACCTTTCTCACATAACAACTATGTAATGTTGTACCAATGGTGGTGGTGGTGGGGGGGGGGGGGTATTATATATCCACCATTATCATGACACTTTCAACTTCTCTAGAAACATAAGATCCTACACACGGTGGTGGTGCATTGATGGATGATGCTGAAGATTATCTGTTATTATCTTCTCCTATTGCAGTGATGTTAAGATCTCTACACAGTGGATTATTTTTTTTGTATCTATCCCCATACATTTTTTCCTATAATGAGGAAATTTCAAATAATATAATTAAAATCAGTTAATATAGGGTCTATATTTAATTGGTTAGTCTATTAACAAAATCACACTGAATCCATCTAAATGATCCATACTCAGATTTATATTCCTATAAACTTAAATATATAAATCCTCTTCCAGTCCCCTTAAGGCAATTTCCTCGGTACTTCTTCCCACATTTTTGACATATATAGGTGGTTGAATATTCCCTTTTTCATCATCTTCATTGCCTGAATTTTTATAAACCTCCATCATTTTCTTATTTTATGCACTTAAGGTTTAAACAAAGATTACATTGTTAATAATATTTCATGATATTTGATTCAGAATAATCACCAAATTTCTTAGTCCATATCCCATTATAATGGTTTGATCATGGAGATAGTCACTGCATTGTCCTTGACACCCATTATTAACTTGATTCATTCTGGGCCCAATAATCATTAAAACTAAAAAGGTTTAACATGAGTGATGAACATTTAACATCATAGGGGATTATCATAATCAATAACATAAAATGTATTCAACCTTAAAACATTTTACCATTTTACATCATCATGTTATCCTGAAATGCCTTTATTTACTTTAAGTTTGATTTTCTTATACTTCTCAATATAATCCTTCATAGTGGTTCATAAAGAGAATATAATCAACCAAAAAATATCCTATTGGAGTTTCTATCTAGGTGTACAATATTATTACTATTCATCATACTTTAAAGTGATGATTGAGTCAATTCTTAACCACCCTGTTTCAGGGTGATTACCACAAAGTGCTTCTATTCCATAGTCATATCCACTTTTCAATATCCATAAATGGATGTTTCTCTAGAAAAACTGGCTACGAAAGACTTTTCATATATTTTAGGACATCATCCTATACTTATAAGAATTTATAGGGTTTTTAATAAGGTTCTCTAACCCTAATACCAAAGGTGACTAGACTAATATCTAAATATAACATAAATTTTCTCTAATACCAATTGAGGAGACCTGAACTAAACATGCCTTTATTTTAAATAATTTATATAATTAAAACATTAAATTAAATAATAATATCCACATCCTGAGAATTGAAAGGTTTAGTGTCTTTAGAGACTAGTTATACAATGTTTGTGAACATTTTTGAGACACCTCAGATCCACACTTATATATTTTGAGACAAACATACATAGTTTTTTAATGCATAACATTAATTAAAACAAACTCCCAAGATCAAAAGTTCTATAACTTTGGTAAATAATTAAATTTCCAACTAAACACATGGTACAATACACATTTCTTCTAAAAATATTCTCCACACATGTAATTAACTTATACATATCCCTTTCATTAAAATTCCCAAGGAAATAGGTAAACATAATTAAAGGGTGAGCTATAAATCACAAAAATGGATAAACAATTAAAATCAATCATAAATTAAAATCATGGGAAAATCATGAGTCATGATATGAGAACATGAACACGTGGAATATATCCATAACATGATTATAAGAATAGGATAAATAACATGATCATAAGTACATGAGGCATGACATGATCATAAGTACCTGAGGCATAACATGGAAATGTGTCTACAACATAAACATGAGACATTCATAAACATATCACCATATAACATCACTTGGGTGTTGTAAAACATATTAAGAAGTCTTTTGATAATGGTATAATAAAACATTACTAAGGCATTATTCTAGGGTATCATGAACAAGTCATATTTAGAGATTAATTCTTTACCCAATGTATTGGAGTGTTATCAGGGTACATCCATCATATGCCTTAATTAGTGCATGCCACATAAGAAGAACATACATAAATAAATAAATAATCATAGCATGAACCCATGGAAAATAAATAGGAATCCAATGAAAGTAAGTATCTCTCCACATAAATAACCTTCAATAAAGATAAATAATTATAGGGTATTTGTAACATATAAAATGGTTTTAAGTTTAGTCAATAATTTACCCAATTAATCAATGTATAAAAATCTAGGTGAACTCCCTTAATTCATAAGAATCATACAAGAGTTTTTGTAACATCCCTGACCCATAGACCACTAAACCGGTGTTATGTGCTGGGTTGTCACCTAACCTCAAACTCACCTCCCCATACATCAGAGGTTTCCGACTAGCAGCGAGGGTCTAATGAGTCATGTGGGGAGATTATACCCTCTTTACCAGAGTAAGCCACAACAGAACACAATATAAATAGTGGAAATAATATGAACAACAAAATAGATGAGCATAACCAAGCATTTTCCAAATAGGGTACAAACCACAAATCAAATACAACCATGTCATGTAGTACTAGTAGTGAAAAGTGGAAGAATCCCAAAATAAAAAAATGGCCAAAACTCCAAATGGGTCCCGACTCCAAGTCTGGGTCCCTCCCTACGTACATCTTGAGCCCAACACAACATCTCAGAGTAGGACCTTTTACCTTGTCCCGACCTGCAACCAAGAGATCTGCACGGGTACCCAACGACGACCTGAGCAGGGTGTGAGTACAAAAATCAGTAGGCCACCACCAATGGTGTCTACAAAATATCCAGTCTAATAGATAGTGCATGTAAGTACAAAGGAAATGGTAAGTAAACAAGGGAATATTCTGGTTCCATTAGTTAACAAAGTTCATTTAGTTCCAGACTAGAATTCAACCCAATTCCATTTCTTGTACCATCTTCATTACATTAGCCATATTAATCACATGTTACATGGGTTAGGCATAAATATCATCTACACAAGGGTCTATGGAAATAATTCACAATGTATAGAGAAAACAAGGCAAGTCCCTATCTCACTAGAGATCCACATATCAAATAAACACACTTTTTTCACCTTGAAGCCTCAGCCCAGTTGGAATGACATTAATACAACATCCTCACCTTGGAGGCACAATCCAGGTGGAATAACATCAATACAATAACCTCACCTTGGAGCCTCCGTCCAGGTGGAATGACATCAATACAAAAATATCACCTTAGAGCCTCAGTCTAGGTGGAATGACATCAATTGAATAACCTCACCTTGGAGCCTTAGTCCAGGTGGAATGACATCAATACAGTAACCTCACCTTGGAGCCTTAGTCTAGGTGGAATTCAACCATTAGGGGAATAGAGCATCAATCCTCATCCCTAACCCATGCATTAGGGGAGAAGTTTAGAGCATCAGTCCAACTCGACCCGTGGATGTAGAACTTCATTAAATACCTAACACTACCAAACCACGTGCAAATTATTATTTATCAAATCACCATAACCATACCATAACACAACCAAGTATATTCAATTCCATTGGATATCACAATACATAACGCAACATAACATAACCAATGCTATTGGGAATCAACATTCACAATGCATAACAAACAACATAGGAATTAATACTATGCCACAACCCATTAACACATTTTCCACATTTCACATCTTTTAGCCATTTATCCCAATTCCCTTTTTATCACACTAATATCACTAAGCATTTATTCATTGTTCCTATCTCACTAGGCATCGTTCATTAGGCCTAACTCACTAGGCCCCAAAACCAGGCTCATAATCTTTTATATTATGGTATCTAGTCATTTCCAATTAATAACACATTCAAACAATTTCCAAATACAATTCATCTCTATTTAGTCAAATTCCCATTTCCATGCCTTAACCCATTAGGTGTATTCAACCACCCCTTTGCCTTATCCAGATTCATCATTGGCCATTCATTAACCCATTTATCCCATTTATCATTTCCCATGCATTTACCCACTTATGCATTCCAAACACAATTCTCATATCACATAACCCAATCCATTCATTAAATTAAATCATTTAGGTGCACCACCTAATTTTCATGTATTAACACATTCTACAATTAATCCTCGATTATCATTTCCCATGATTATCTCACTAAGAATAATCATGTATAAATCTAACCCCTTAGCTTTCCCCTTTATCTCACTTAACCCCTTTTTAAGCCCACCAACACCCACATAAGTCACCGCCCAACCCTTGTATGTTACTAGGACTCCCATTCACATCCTTCGATCTTAATATCATATTCACCCTAGGATCTATGTTCTCACACAATGGCCCTACAATTACTTAGCTAAACTATAAGTCCGAGAACGTTGGTACACCATATGGGTGGCCCGAACATAGGTCACATAATCCTCCATTCATCCTGTATGGATCATGAGGGTTCCATTAGGTTGCTTAGACTCCCTAAAAATCACATCACAATAATGGCACGATGAACTCTTCACAAGAGGGTAAGAATCAAACACTTCATGCACAAATCTCTATAAAACTCAAAGGATATAACTTGTAGACCACCTACCTCGGATCTGTTGATAAATTTCCTCCCAATCAAGGCCTTCAATACCAATCCAACACACATTTATAGCCTCAACCTAGATCTCACAGAAAATTAAATGTTTGAAAGATTTAGATGGAGATCACACAAAAGACAGGACCTAAATCAGAAAATAGAGAGGATGAGGATATTAGACTCACCTGGATCTTAGATTTTATTCCAATGACACTAAAAATTGTTAAGAATAAAAGGAGACAGATCTTTAGAAGCTCTTGGTCCCTTTGGCTCATTCCTAGGGTTTAAAGGGATAAGTAGGAGGAAAAACCTGAGTTGAGTCTTAAAATCACGGGGTGGATTTTTTGAAATTTTTTCGAACTTTTTTGTACAGCACGGTTTACCTGCACAGTTTTCCAAAACATACACAAACCATGCAGATGCTTCTATCCCAAAAGGCCCCCTTGTACGGGTTTACAAACCATGCACAAACCATGTGGATGCATCTTCCAAAGGATCCCCCTCGAACGGTTTAGCCACACGGTTTTCCAAACCGTTTTCAAATTGTGCGGAGGCTACTATTCAAAAAACTTCTTCTTGCACAGTTTACCTGGGATATCTGCACGGTTAGCACTAACTGGGCACAGACCATGAGACCTACCCAGAAAACCCCATTTTCTCCACTTTTTGTGTACCCTTGGAACACACCTGAGCCTCCTCTAGGACTTGGGTAAGAACTTAATTAACCAAAATAAGGGATTTAAACCAAAACATAAATGAGAACATACCTTTCTGAGATCCAGGGTATTATAACCTCCCAACCTTATAATAGCTCATCCTCGAGCCTATCTTTAGAGCACCACTAACTCCCATATCAAGGGATCATACCACACGGTCTACCTATCCACTCCCACTTTCCATGTTTCTGGTTACACATCACAGGGCCACCGAACATGGGTCAGGGGCAAAAACCTTCACCAAAAGCCTTCCTCACTACAACAACAGAAGGAGTTGAACACCCCTCAAGGGTCTATCCACTTCAACCATTCTCATCACAAGAACTTCCTAGGAAACTTAGGTGACAACACCTAACCCATAACACATGGAACTTAACACACAAAATCACATCATCATGGGGGAACCAATCAGCACCTCATCGGCTCGATCCTCTACACAACTCAAAACTCATGGCTACTCGACCAGTTAAACCATGCCAAAGCTCTCTACTAGGGCTAACTCACCTGAAACTCTAATCACATCATCAACCAACTATTTATCTGGTATGGTTCTCCCCACCATTTCCAGTTACATGGCACCTCCTCCATCGAAGAAGGACCATTAGAACTCAACCCAACCTTCTCATTGCCTAACACGTTCCAACTTACCGAGCCCAAACATCTATAGGAGCATTACCCTACCTTGAAATCCAGCCGCACCATCACAACCATTGGGAAGACATCCCGAAACCATCAATTAAAGTACTAAGACTATCCTGACCCCACTCAGGTTAAACTTTGTTTTGAAAGACGCTTTCTACTACAACATGAACCCAGAGGTGGGTCACTCTCACCTCACCCATAAAGTTTACCATCTCAGGTCAGACCACCTTTGACTGGATTGCCCCTGAACACACACCTTCCATTGATGGTATGCTACCCCTTTTTCTCACATTATCAAGGCGATCACTGACTTGAAGCCTGTCATTAACATCCCACACACTCAATGAGGTCGTTCCCAGAATTCCAGTATAATTCCACCATCACGACATTACTGCCCTCCAGACTGTCATCGACTTCACCTTTGACATAACACCACATCACATGACCAAGGTTCACTCAACATCCTGACGTCCTAAAACCACACAAGGAAAATTGACATGAGTCTAACCCCAATCTTTGTTGGAGTTATAGAACCCAATCTCTCTTGCGACAACTTGTTTTCATAACCAACCACACCATTCTACGACTTAACACATACATCACAAGCCTCACTTGGAACCACCCTAGAGCTCAAGTCAAGACTTATCTCATTTGTCACCACAACCAAGTCCCACATGCCTCTCCAAGGAACCTGGAACGCACTACACTAGTTCCTCATTACTACCCTGATGCCACTACATCGTCTCGATGTTTGCTTTCCCACATCCAAGGATGACGTATCACTCCCCACCTTAAGAGTGTCATTACCAATGATCTCAAGGTGGATTTTAACCACCATATCTTTTACTTGATCCCAAGACGAGCCCCAAACTTAGACATGGCCATCCAGACTTTTTCCCAAACAAGGAAACAAACATCACTCAATGCCCATTCTCGGCCTCCGTGGATGACACCTATGACGTTTTTCATCATTCGATCCATCCTGATGACCTCTCCCAAAACCATATAGATTTCACATTCCATCCTCAATCTCTATATAGACTATTTCCATGCACGTAAACTCCATGGTTCCCCTCATCCAACCAAAAACCTTCATGTCTCTTGGTGAAAGCTAGAGCTTCTGAATGTACCTAGGTTGATGTTAAGATATTAGGCATGCTTGTCACTAGCTAAGGTATTCTAAGAAGTTTCCAAAGGACACCACCACTAACTTACCCATTTCTGATGTCAAGCTATGGGACACCACGACCTGCCAGGAATCTTGGGCTTACATGCCAAATGTGCCACATCAACACTTAACCATCACCACCCAGGTGTGATTTCCAACCAGGTTCAACTATCACTCCACATACAACCATTCATACAAACATGTTCAGCCAAATGACCACCCTTACCACAGGTGCCACCATCGAGTGAAAGTATATAACCACACTTTATTCACCCTTATCTTTTCTGTTCAAAATAACTTCCAGACCTCTCTCATAGGTCACATTGAAGGTTGAACAAAACTAACTCCCTTGATTGGAGTCACAACTAGGATAAGCCATTGAACCTCTCTCTAGAACACACTTATCCTGACATGGAAAAAGAAAATCACGTAAATGGAACTCTCACTCCCATTACGATGCACACTATGCTTTGCGTACCGAACAACCATATACTATAGGTTCCACACCAAAGGTGTACACATTCATCGCCACTATGGGAAAAATATCCTCTCCGGGATTCGAGACACAACTTACAAGGTCTCTACTCACAAGGTCACCAAGACCCAGACACCATCCTTAGGGTCCAGCATGCACTCCATACAGTCACGAACCATGAGAGTTTCTTCACTAAAATTACCAAACAACACCTCACAACCCAAGGCCACAACCCTACCAAGGGTTCCCTAAACACACCACATAGGCCATATCATAACTGTCCAGACCTCACAATTTAAACCCAAATTCTCAACTTGGGCACTCCCATTGACCCAGCCCATGCATACAAGGGTCAAACCGACAACACCAAGGGTACCCACCATTGAACCCAAACATTCCCATTCCAAACTTTCCGTTCACTCGACACTTCAAAAAATGACCGAAAAAATTTAACCGCAGTTCGAAAAGATCTCATACTATCAACCTTAAACAAACCATTCTTCATACTCTATCCCAACGCTTATCATCACACTTAGATCACTACCCCTACCATACCTACCGCGGTCATCGCCAACATTGGGTAACCAACCATACACTTCCACAATGCTCACACAAAACATTACAACAAAATTTTCAATTCATTACAACCCTTAACTCTTCATTTGCATCCTTTTAATTCTTCCCCTTTCATTACCATTATTAAACATCATTTTATTCATATTTATCATGGAAGTAAAATGCGTTCAACTCTCCATGTCCCACACACCCAGCTCGTGTGTGTTCCTATAAAGATGCATGACACCTATACTTAGGTGCCTAAATTGATGCATGAATGCACATCTCCATGCCATTCCAGAAATGAGAGAAATATCATAAATCAATCAAATAATACAACATGTGCATCACCCAATGGTGAAATATCATTCAACTATAACAACACACATCTAGAATAACAATTCCCACCCAGGGTGACTTGGGTTTTCCCTCATACATGGGTTAGATACTCCCAAGAACGAGCTCATTACCAAGGTCCAACACTATCCTAATCTCCTTTCTACCATCCCCAAAATAGAATGAAAGAGAAAATAACTCCTTTGACACCACTTTGTAACGTCCCCGACCCAGAATCCACTAAACCAGTGCTCCAATCTGGGTTGCCACATGACCTCAAGCACACCTCTCCGTACGCCAGAGGTTTCCAACTAGCAGTGGGGGTATACTGAGTCACATGGGGAGAATATACCCTCTTTAACAGAGTAATCGATAGCAGAACATAATATAAACAGTGGACACAATATGAACTACCAATAAACAAGCATAACCAAGCATTTCCCAAACAGGGTACATACCACAAATCAAATACAACCATATCATGCCATACTTGTAGTGAAAAGTGGAAGAATCCAAAAATAAAAAAATGGAAAAAACTCTAAATGGGTCTCAAATATGAGTCTAGGTCCTTCCCCACATACATCCCGAGCCAAACACAACATCTCAGAGTAATGTATTTTCCCATGTCCCGACCTGCAACCTAGAGATTTTCTCGCGTACCCAACGGCTGCCTGAGCAGGGTGTGAGTACAAAACTCAATAGGCCACCAGCAATGGTGTCTACAAAATATCCATTCTAATAGATAGTGCATGAAAGTACAAAGTAATTGGTTAGTAAACAAGGGATCGTTTGGGTTCCATTAGTTAACATGGTTCATTTAGTTCATGACTAACATTCATCCCAATTCCATTTCTTATACCATCTTCATTACATAATCCATATTTATCACATGTTCCAAGTGTTAGGAATAAATATCATCTACATAAGGGTCCAAGGAAATCGTTGACAATGTATAGATAAAACAAGGCATGTCCCTATCTCACTAAGGATCTACATATCACATCAACACACTTTCCTCACCTCGAAGCCTCAGTATAAGTTGACTGACATCAATACAATAATGTCACCTTGAAGGCTCAGTCCAGGTGGAATGCCATCAATACAATAACATCACCTAGGAGCCTTAGTATAGGTACAATGAAATCAATACAATAACCTCATATTGGAGCCTCAGTCCAGGTGTAATTACATCAATACAATAACCAGACCTTGGAGCCTCAGTCCAGGTGGAAAGACATTAACACAATAACCTTACCTTGGAGCCTCAGTCCATGTGGAATGCAACCATTAGAGGAATAGAGAATCAGTCCTCATCCATAACCCATGCATTAGCGGTAGAGTTTAGTGCATCAGTCTAACTCGACCCACGGGAATAGAACATCATTCGATACCCCACACCTCCAAGCCATGTGCACATGCTTATATATCAAACCATCACAACCATACCATAACACAACCAATTATATTCAATGCCATTGGATATCACAATACATAACACAACATAACATAACCAACGCTATTGGGAATCAACATCCACAAAGCATAAAAAACAACATGGGAATTAATACTATGCCACAACCCATTGAAACATTTTCCACATTTCACATATTTTAGCCATTTATCCTAATTCCCTTTTTATCACACATATCTCACTAAAAATTCATTCACTATTCCTATCTCACTAGGCATCGTTCATTAGGCCTAACTCACTAGGCCCCAAAATGAGGCTCATAATCCATTATATTATGGTCTATAGTCATTTCCACCTAATAACACATTCACACAACTTCCAAATACAATTCATATCCATTTATCCATATTCCCATTTCCATTCCTTAACCCATTAGCTGTATCCAACCACCCCTTTTCCTTAGCCAAATTCATCATTGACTATTCATTAGCCCATTTATGCCATTTATCATTTCCCAAGTATTTACCCAATTATGCATTCCAAACACAATTATTATAACACATAATACAATCCCTTCATTACATTCAATCATTTATGTACACCACCTAATAATCATGTATTAATCAATTCCACAATACATCCCGAATTATCATTTCCCATGCTTATCTCACTAAGCATAATCATGTATAAAGCTAACCCCTTAGATTTTCCCTTTATCTCACTTAACCCCTTTTTGAGCCCACCAACACCCACATAGGTCACCGCCAAACCCATGTGTGTTACTAGGACTCCCATTCATATCCTTCGAGCTTAATATCATATTAACCCTGGGATCTATGTTCTCACAAAATTAACCTACATTTAATTAGATAAACTATGTCTGCGAACATTGGCACACCCCATAGGCAGACCTAACTTAGGTCACATCATCCTCCATGCATCCCTTGGGGATCATGTGAGTTCCATTAGGTTGTTTAGATTCTCTAAACATCGCATCAAAATAATGGAACGACTAACTCTTCACAAGAGTGTAAGAATCAAATAATTCATGTATAAATCTCTATAAAACTCAAGGGATATAACTTGTAGACCGCCTACCATGGATCTGTTGATGAACATCCTCCCAATCAAGGCCTTAGATCCCAATCCAGCAAACCTTTGAATCCTCAACATAGATCTCACCGAAAAATATATGTTTGAGAGCTTTGGATGGAGATATCACAAAAGAGAAGACCTAAAATGGAAATGAGAGAGGAGGAGGAGATTAAAATCACCCGGATATTTTATTCTCTTCCAGTAGCACTCCAAATGGTCCAGAATCAAAGGAGATATATATGTGGTAGCTCTTGGTTCCTTTAGGTCATTCCTAGGGTTACAAGGGAAAAGGACGAGGAAAAACCTAAGTTGGGTCTTAAAATCAAGGGGTGTAATTTTTGTAATATTTTTCCAACTTTTCTGGGCTATATTGTTTACCCGCACGGTTTTCCAAACCGTGTGAAAACTGTGCGGATGATTTTGTCTCAAAAGGCCCCCTCACACGGTTTACTCACACAGTTTTCCAAACCATGTGCAAACCGTGCGGATAATTCTTCCCAAAGGACCCCCTCACACAGTTTAGTCGTACAGTTTTCCAAATTGTGTGAAGGCTACTTTTCAAAAAACTTCCTCTTGCACGATTATTCTAGGCTATCCGTATAGTTAGCACTAACCATGAGTAGACTGTGAAACCTTCTGAAAAAACCCCCATTTTCTCCACTTTTCATGTCCCAAACCCGCGGAAAACCCCCAATCATCCTCTAGGACTTCGGTAAGCACTGAATTAACAAAAATAAGGGATTAAAACCAAAACTTAAATGAGAACATACCTTTCCAAGATCTAGGATCTTACAGTTTGGAAAATATAAATACATTGGAAGAAAAGTTATATATAATTGATGATAAGGAAAAAAAGTGATAGTGATGGATCATTCTCCATATATATCATATTTCCACCATACCACGTGTACAAAAGAACATGGGAATGGTGAAGAATGGTAAATCCATGAGAATTATAGAGAGAAAAAGATAACATGAACATTGTTTACAACATGACTTGGAAAGAATCCCCTAAAATTAATTATTGTGGCTATATAGGCGAGTATCCATTTAAAGATTATATGGTATTCACATTGTAATGGGTTGTAACCCTATAAAAGAGAGGTTAAAAAATAGGAAATAAGGGTCATTAATAAATTTAATGTTTATCTCAAACCATATATTCCCATCCTTTATTTTGAATTATAAAAAGAATATGGATTAACCGAAGTAAATCCCCCAGGAGTGTTAAACCAAGTATGAAATAAAGAGCCTTTTTTATTCACTAGGTGAAAATCAAATTAATACCAAATTCTACCTATTTGAGGTTATTACCACCGGGTACATCTATTCTAGATCCACATCCAGTTTTAGTATCCATTAAGGTATTTTATTTCTAGGAAGACCGCACACAATTTCATTTACCAAAATTATGATGGTTTTATAGATATAAGAAAGTTTGAGCTTTATAATGAATTATGAAGGTAGTTTAATGAGAGGTAATAGTGATATATAATTGATAAAATAGCAATTATATCATAAAAATGATGCATAAAGATATTTCCTATTGAAACCAAAAGTAATTTAAAAATTATTGTAAAGGCAATGGGGAAGGAGGGGTGTAGAACCCTTATTTCAGCAGAGTAGTTACTTAAGAAAATAATATAATGAGAGAGAATAAATAAAATAACATTGAAAATATAGATTATAGAAGATAATAACATGAATAATAATCATGAAATTATATTAAAAAGGAATTTAAAAAGACATTATAACAACAATATTGTACTTGAAAAGGGAAGAGGAGGATTGAGGAAACCCTTACCTCTCTTAAGTTTCTTAACTTAGAGTCGGCCCTTATGTTGGGAAAAAATCCCTCAAGGTATCATTGAAGCATTTTTGAGGTGATTGTGTTTGTTGACAATGTGGAAATCTGAGTGGTGATTGTTGACAAAGCAAAACGATGACATACAAATTTGTTGACAAAGAGGATTTCATGGTGGAATGTTGAGTTCAAGAGCTGTGGTCAACGATCCGTGTTTGATTCAAGAACATCGATAAAGGAATGGATGATCTGGAGGCGGTACAAAAATAATAGATAAAAGGTGGCACCATTTTCCAATGTTTGCGAAATTTTTGGGCCTGAAAATCGTCAAGTGAAGAAAAGTGGTTTTTGGCAAAGGGACTTGCGCGCCGTGTTCTTGAAGGCTTGGAAACTTTCACGACATATGTCTTTCAAGATCAGAAGATCAAAATATGGAAAATGAAAGAGGTTCGCGCAAGTATGGAATTGGGTCGCGCAAGTGAATTGCAGGGGAAGAGATCTGCGCGCCGAGACTTGCGCGCTGAAGGGAGACTTGCGCACCGTCGCACAGGGTGATCAAATTGCCTATAAATACTGAACCACCCCTCCTCATTTATCACCGGAGTTCAACAATTTAAGGATTCAGAGCTCCCGTCACGCAGGTGTGGTGGTCGCGCAAGTGGTCATGTGTCGCACAAGTGGGACTTGCACGCCAGAGTAGGAAGTTGCGTGCCAAGTGTGAGTTGCGCGTCTGAGGTGGTTTAGGCGAGGAAGGAAGTGAGTCACGCAAGTGTGGAGTTGGAAAATCTTTTGTAGCTCAAGTGTCTAATGAGGACTTGCACACCAGTTGTGATTTTCGCGCCGATACTTGCGCGCCAAGATTGACTAGTGCGCCAAGTAAGGTTTATTTCCAGTAGTGATTTTCAGGCTACGTGGAAGTTGGAAGTTTTCCGGATACCTTCAGTGCAGAGAGAGATTAATATATGGGTGAAAGTTGTGCTTCAACAGAGCATCTACATAAAAAGAAAGATGCATTCCTTCATGCAAATGAAGAGACCTATAGGTCTATAAAATGTGAGTGGATCCTTTCCGACATAGTGAGCAATGGAAGAGGAAGAAGGTGATCCTCTCCACTGACAGTGATCCAGAGAGAGAGAGAAACGGGGAGTGACCCTTGGGAAAGCCGTGAGATGACCTTAAATCTAGTAAAGGCAGTGAGCCTGGGATAGAGTGACTGTACCTGAACCTTGTAATCCATAGCTAGTAAAGTTTAGTGGAATTTGGTACGACCGACAACTTGTCGGCGTATGCTCCTTGGACGTAGCCCAGTGCGGGTGAACCAAGTAAAAATTGTTGTATCCTGTGCATGCTTTACATTCATTTTACATTATGCAACAGGAAAAAGAGAGAAGAGTATTTTTCTTAATAGCGAAACAAGATCTGAACGGGCGTTAATTTTAAATTAGTCATACCCTGATTCACCCCCTCCCAGGGTATTCAGCCTTGTGGACCTAACACCTTCAAATCATAAAAACACTTCAATATTGAATAAGAATAAATAGAGGAGAATCTATGAGAGATATATGATAATATATATTCTAATTTTATTGTGGGATAATGAGAATATTGGTTTGTATATTTATACTTGAGTAGGGGTGGTTTAAAGGGTTTAAATAATGATTATTTTTTTATTAAGGCCATTCACTTTTTGGTGGAATTGATTTCAAAAAATTTGGTTGATAATTAATGTTGAGAAAGTATTTTAAGGTCATTAAAACCTTTAAACACCTATTTAATGGTGTTTTTAGGTATTTTATTCCTTTTCATAATAATTGTAACCTTGTACATTATTTTAACTAAACTGTGGTAACTCTTTTTTTTACAATGGTAAATATTTTGTTCCTTAAAATGAAATTGAATTAATTTAATAATTTGAAACTTCTAATTAAAAATATTTAATCCATTTTACATAATCCAATTTATAAAAGTGAGAAAAAATTAATTCTAATATGATATGCGTATAACATATAAAAATATATTTTAGAAAAGATAAAATTGTAGATCCAAAATGTTAAGCATATGTTTCAAAATGTAATGAATTATGTATTATGTTGTTCCTTAAATAAATTTTGATAAATTATAAGTATTAGTAAATTTTAATTCATGATAATATCATGATTATATCATAACTGTTAGGGTATTTCATAAACAAAAATGTTATTTTCACTTTTTACCCAAAAAAAATAAACCTTTTTAGAAAATTACTATAAATTCATCCTATGATAATTTCAATATGATAATTATAAAAATTATATTTATTTTATCGATTTTTTTTTCAAAATATGAAAATTTTAAATTTTAAATAAAAATCCTTATTTATTGAAAATCAGTAGTTTTTATGACATAATAAACTTTCTAACTGTTATAAGATTACTTAAGACTGTTAATTTATATTATCATTTAAAAATGTGTTTCATTACATTATTTAATAAAAATAAATTTTATTTTAAACTTATAAATTTATAATAAAAAATATTTTTAATAGAATTTAAACATATTTATAGTTTCTGAAAATATAATTTTGGTTTATCATAAAAATATTTCCAGCTGTCACTTTATTTCATATACTTAACAATTGATAATGACTATATTTTTGATGAATGGTAATATTGACCATTTGACATATTGTACGATATTCATAATGATGAATTTCCATATTTATCTATAAATACACCTCATTATTACTTCTTCATTCAATACTTCGCTTATAAATCTTATTACACATCCTTTTATAATATCTGTCATTTTATAATGATTTTAAATATAGTCCTTTTGACAAGAATGATATTTATGGTGGAATTCAAGAATATAGAGATTTATTTAGTGTTTTTTCATTATTCTTCTTCATTTACCTCCATATACTGTTCTTAACTATTATAGTAAATATTATTTCATGATGTGTAATTTTCTAATGATATGTAATATCCTTTCTATGTGATAATAAAAAATAGTCATTATAAAACAAGAGTTATTATATTTATAACATAAATGATTTTTTTGGGGTTGTGACATTCATACCCCCTTATAGAAATTGTTTCCTATCAACTTTAGTCATTGAATAACACTAATAAAACCTAAAAGTTAATGGAAATATTATATAGAGAAACGACACATTATAAATACCTAGGAGATGTTAATACAATTGGGTCATAATAGTTATACTTAACCAAGACCACTAGAAAAAATTATTATCTATCAAAGGATTTATACCCAAATATTCCAAATATTAATTCCAAAAAATAACCGAACTCTAATTTGATGCCAACTGAGATTCCCGAGACCCTCACTTTTGGATCTTGTTTTAAACATACATAATTTTTAATACATCACATGAATTACAACATACTCACAAGATCAAAAGTTTATTTTATTTGATAAATAGGTACATTTACAAATAAACACATGGTAAAATACACATTTCTTCGAAAAATATTATCCAAACATGTTATTATCTTATACATATACCTTTTATTTTAATCCCTAGAGGAATGGGGAAACATAAGAAAAGGGAGAGGTATAATGATCAATAAGGGATAAACAATTAAAAAGGGTCATAAATGAATATCATCGGTAAAACATGAGGCATGATATGAGTACATGAACATGTAAACAAGAGTCAGGACATGATCATAAGAACATGAGTCATAACATGATCGTAAGTACATGAGGCATAACATGATTATAAGTACATGAGGAATAACATGGAAATGTCGATAAAACATAAACATGATACATTCATAAACATATCACCATATATCATCAATAGGGTGTCTAAAAACATATTACCATGGCTTTTGACCATGGTATCATAAAACATTACCAAGGAATGATTCCAAGGTATCATGAACATATACTATCTAGAGATTAATTATTTACCCAATGACTTAGAGTGATATTAGTTTACAACATTTATATGAATTAATTCATGTCTTCCATATAACAAAAACATACATAAATCCATAAATAATCATAGTAATAACTCATGGAAAATAAATGGTTATCCAATAAAAGTAATTATCTCTCAATGTAAATAACCTTTTAATTAATATAAAGAATTATGTGGTATTTACACCACATAGAGAAATTGGTATATGGTTTAGTCAATAATTTCCCCATTAAATTGATGGATGAGTATCTAGGTGAACACCATTCAATCATAAGAAGAATACATGGGTATCCACAAGGGAAAGTTATTGGAAGAAAATTTATGCTTAGTCGATGATAAGGAATGAAATGGGGAGTGATAGATCATTCTCCATAGAGATCATATTTCTGCTATACCACATGTACATAGGAACAAATAAATGGAGGATAAAGGTAAAATCCGTGATAATGATGGAGAGTGAAATAGAACATCAGAATTAGTTACAATATGAGCGGGAAATAATCCCCCACAAAGAATTACTGTGGCTATATAGGTGATTATACATTTAGAAGAAATAAGGTGTTCACATTGAAATGGATTGTACCCTAATATAAGAGAGGTTAAAGTGTAGTAAATAATGGTAAATTAATCAATTAAAGGTGTATATAAAACCATATATTCCAATACTTTATTATGGATCATAAAGAGCATGTGGATTATCCAAAGTAAATCCCTCGATAGTGTCAAACTGGGTGTGCAACAAGGCCTCTTTGTTATGCACCATGTGATGATAAAATTTATACCAAATCCACAATTTTTAGATTTATTATCCCTAGGTACATATTTTACAAAACCACATTCAATTGTAGTATCTAGAAAAGGATTTCATTTCAAGGAATACCACATGCTTTTCTTTACCAAATTTAGAATGGTTTTATGGCTATAAAAAAATTTGAGCATTATAACAGCTTATACAGGTAGTTTAATGAGAGGGAATAGTGATATATCATTGGTAAAATAATTATTATATTATAACAATTATGTATAATAAAACTTACAATTGAAATGAAAATTAATTTAAAAATACTTGCAAAGGTAATGGGAAAGGAGGGGTGGAGAACCCTTATTTTGGCAGAGTAATGGGTTAGGAAAATGCTATAGTGAGAGAGAATAAATAAATTATCATAAAAAATATATCAAATATAATATAATAACATTAATAAAAATAATAAAAGTATGTGAAACAAGAATTTAAAAATACATTACAAGAAAATTATTGTACTTGAAAAGGAAAGAGGATGATTGAGGAAACCTTTACCTCTCTTGAGTTTCTTAACATACAGTCGACCCTTAAAATAAAAAAAATATTCAAGATTGAAGAGGAAAAAATTTAAGATACTAAATGAGAGATAAATTTAAATTTAGGTTTTGGATAATTATAGGATTGGGTTGGGTATTTATACTTGAGGAGGGGGGGGGTTGAAGGGTTTAAATAATGATTATTTTATTATTAAGGACAACAACTTTTGGGTGGCATTAATTTCTACAATTTTTTTGATAATTAATGTTTAAAAAGTTATTTAAATTCATTAAAACCATTAAAAACGTATTTAATGGTGTGTTTTTTAGGTATTTTATTCCTTTACGCATTAATTTTAACCTTGTACATTATTTTACGTTCATTGTAGTAACTCTTTTTATTTTACCAGGGTAAATATTTTGTGCATTAAAATTAAATTTCCCTTATTTACTTATTTGAACCTCATAATTTCAAATTTTAAATCCATTTTACTTTATTTAATTTATAAAAGTGATAGAAATTAACTCTAATGAGATATATGTATAACACATTCGACAATTTTTTAGAAAGGATAAAAGTGTAGATCCAAAATGTTAAGCATGTGTTTCTAAATGTAACACATTATGTATTATGTTATTAATTAAATAAATTTTGATCAAGAATAAGGATTAAGAAATTTGAATTCATGATCATGTCATGATTATATCATAATAGTTAGGATATTTCGCAAAAACAATATTTTCACCTTTTAGCATAAAAATCATCTATTTTAGAAAATGACTATAAATTCACCCATTGGTAATTTTTATATGATGATTATAAAAATGATATTTATTTTATCAAAATAACTCTATAAATATAATAATTTTAACTTTTAAAAAAAATCCTTATTTATTGAAAATAAACAGTTTTTACTACATAGTAAACTTTTTAATTGTTATAAAATTACATCAGACTTTGTTAATTTATATTTTCATTTAAATTTTTTTCATAACATTATTTTATGAAAATAAATTTTATTTAAAAGTTAATTTCTTTCATAAATCATATTTTTAATATAATTTCATCATATTTTTAGTTTCCAAAAATAAAATTTTGGTTATATCATAAAACAATTTCCAATAGTCACTTTATAACATCTACCTCACCAACAATAATAATGACCAGCTATCTTATTGACCAATAGTCACAATTCCCATTGACCATATTGGTCAATTTTCATAATTTAAAATCGGTATATTTCCATATAAATACACCATCATTCTTACTTTATCATTCAATACTTCACATACAAGGATTTCTATACATCCTTTGATAATTTTAATCATTTTACCAACTCTTCTCTTTACATTCATTATAATAGGAATGATCTTTATGGGGGAGTTCAGAAGTATAGAGTTTTATTTAATGTATGAATTATTATTCTTCATTTATGTCCATGTACAATTCTTATCTATTATATTAAAAATAATTTTATGATTTGTAATGTTCTTATGATATGTAACAGTCTATGTTTGTGATTATAATACAACATTCATTATAAAATATGAGTACTTCTATTTATAACATAAAGGAATTTGTTGGGATATTACTATTTACCCATTATTTCATCATACTTTATCTTCTCCCATATGCATCACAAGTTAAAATCATCCTCATGACTTGGGAAATGGAAACATAATAAAGGGGAGATTTAAAATACATAATAAAGAAATAATAAACATATCAACGTACTACCTAGGGTGAGATCAAAAGCATATCAAAAAATATAATCAAGAGAGAAATATCTGATTCAAAGAATATAGAAACATAAAAGCAATTCATATTGAATAATAGGAGAACAAGTAATCCCATATGATTGAATATATAATATGGTATAATTTTTTTGAAAACATGAGACCTAAATCATGATCTATAGGCATAACATAGTCACATATAAAAATATTGTGGAAGAAACATAAGCATAGAAACTCAATGTTGTGGATTCGTCATCACCACTTATTTCCTATAGTGTATCAAGGATCATAACTAGTTTCCCATGAAGGAACAAACATCACAACCTTTTTTATATTTTGGATTGAGAATCATTACTAATTACACCATTATATGATGATTACCCAATGCATGGGGGCTATATTGGCCCCCCTTATCCTTAAATATTAACCATACATGTGTTATACAAAAAATATCTAATCACCATATCATTTAAAACACAATAATAAGAATGAGTTTCATGTTACATTTCAAAAGGTATCTCATAAATAACCACATAAACTAGATCAATCAATACTAAATTCAATCACCCAAAAGTGGATCTTCATTAAATATTTTAGAAGGTTTTTTATAAATAATAACTTTAGGGAAAACATTTCCCTTTATATAAGGATTAAAATGGATGCCAATTTTAAAACATTTTATTTTTAAAGGAAACACATTTTCTATATTCTGAAATAGCCCCACTATTGGTGGTGGGGTGGTAAGGGTTTGGGGGGGTTGAGGGGCAGGTCGCGGGGTCAAGTCCCCAGTCTTGTGATTTAATGTAATTTTCTTCCTTGCGTGTGTGCCGCTTTTGTAGTTATACTCAATTTTTATATTCTGAAATACCTTTATTAAAAAACCCACATTAAAAAAGGTTAACAAAACTTATCTTTTAAAAGTGGAATAGGAAAGTATAAAGATCACATAAATTTATACATACTTGGATTTCAATACATGAAAGGAGAATATTATAGGTAATTGAAAGCATGTACTTAAAACAAAGATCTAATTAAGATATAGAGGTTTGTTCTTGATAACGTTATACTTTTAGTTGAGAGAACAATCAAGTGGGAAACTTTGAATAAAAATAGAAATTTTATTCAGAAAGGTAAAATCGAACATCATATAAAATGAGAAATTAATTAATAAATAAAATATTTAAGGTTTAAGTTCAAAAGAAACTATATAACTCAAATAAAGAGATTTGAGTTACCAAAGTCCCTTATGGAAAACATAATCCATGAAGTAAGAGACTTGTGAAAAGGAGATTATGTGGTAAAAATAAAAATACCTATAATTAGGATAAAACACCACATAATATAATAATAGGGCATAATTTTCCCAACTTATATGAAATATTTTCAAGTAGACCAATTATAACTCAATGATTGTGAATTGAATTAACAAAAACTCTTACAACTTGAGGAGAATTTAAATAAAAACCTATTAAAAGATTAGAATTTAAGTTAAACTTAAATTTCCATAATTAAAAGGTATTTAATGATATAATAACTCAATTAATTATCATATACACCATATAAAAAACTTAGTGAATTATATAAAACATGTCTTAAAGTGGGGAATTTGAAATGAAAACTCTTTCCTTGGTCCTGATTTATTTTGAACTTGCACTAAATATCCTAAATAAATAAATAAAGTAGATTAATTACATATATAAGAAACTTATTCATAACTATTAACTTTTATACTTCTCATTAATAATCATTCTATACACATATATATTATTTAGCTTTTACCTATTTCCCCACATAAGGTGTTTATAATTTTAATTGTTTATAATAGTTTTATAAAAGTATTGTCAGTATTTGTTCTTATTATAATGTTTATCTTCCCCAGAAAAATTAGTTTACTTTAAGGGATGATTTATAATGATTTATTAAGTTTTAATTTTCTTTTTATGTGTGTTTCATCCTTTATCCTTGAATATGAGATCGACAACAATCATATTTCAATGATTCTTAAACATGAAATGGTATTTTATTGATTAATGAATAAAATATTGATATAAAATTTCCAAAACAACAAAAAATAATTATTTACACATTTATATTATATCATACCAGAAATGAAGTTTACATAATCAACCATGATAATGATTTTATAGCATTTTCAAGTAGATGGTTAAACTAACCAAACGTGAGCATGCTATAATTATCAGATGATAATGAAATATTTTAGTTGAAATATCATTATAAAAGTAGAATAATGATCTTATTGAGTGTTTATAATTGTTATATATCAAAACTATAAGGAATTATAGGGAGATAATAAATTAAATAAAACCATTACTTATAATGAAGTGTTTATTTTCTTCTCGTTTTTCTTGTTTAAGTTGGTAAATTTTATAATTTACGTTTATCATTTTTATAAATAATAGTTTGTTCAATTTTTATTAATATATAATTATTAATATTGTAAAAATAATATTTATCCTTTAAAAACTTTTTTATAATCATCAGTGAAAGGTAGTAATGAAAAATGTACTCATTTTATTCATGATGGAGGTAGCCTGCACATAGGAACATTTCACTTTTTTGTTTTTCTAAATAGAGAAAAAGAAAATGTGGTTAGTGATTTTACCATAATTATAGCCAGATATAATCATACCAAGGAAACTTATATTAACATTTTAATATATTGTAATGAAAATTTAAAAAATAAGGAGTGCACAAAAATAAAAAGAAATGAGAGAGGTTAGGAACTTATACCCAACTTATTATATTATGGTATTTTAAGGGGGGTTAAGCCTTTTAGGGATGATATTTTGAGAATACCAAAACATATTAAAGGTATAAATTAATGTTTAAGAGATGTTTGGTAAAAATTTGAGATGAAATTATGGGGTTTTGGTGTGAGGGTAAGTGGAGAGAGGAGAGCCCCATTTATAAGCGAAAAGGGTTGATAGTTTTGTAAAAAGAAACAAAAATTCAATAAAGACGAGTTAATATCAAGGAAAGTGGCACAAAAATTTGATAAATAATGGTTTGGGGAAGATATAAGGGTGATAAATCATCAAAATATTTTTTATACTAATTTTTTAAACATGTTTCAATCCCTTTACCCTTTGAATTATTACTTTTAACATTTTAAATTTTACCACGATAATTAGTTTTTATTTAAGGTAAATTTATCTTTATGTATAAAAATAAAGTGGTCCTTATTAGATAATTTAGACATAATAATTATAAACTTTAACTACATTTTTTCTGATTCAATTTCTAAAAGTGTTATAAATTAATTTTAATATAAAAATGTATAATGTCTTAGAAAAATTGAGAAAAATATTACTTGAGTTCTAAAATATAAAATATATGTTTTTAAAATATAATAAATATTTTAAAATAGTATAATATTAAATAAAAAAATACATATTTTATCAAGAAAAGGGTTTTATAAATTTATAATTCATACTTATATGCTAATAATTCCATAAAAGTTGTAGTATTAGTAAAAACAGTATATTTCACTATTCACATAAAGATCATTTTTTTAGAAAAATATCAAAAAATCATATTAGAATAATATTTTAAGAATAAATCTAAAAATGAATTTAAGTTTTCCCAAATTAACATTCTAAAATTTGCTAATTGTTTAAATTAAAATCATAAAATATAGAGAAAAGTTATTTTTATAGGAAAATGACTTTTGGTATATTAACTATTATTTTTACTATAAATTAATAATTATTCTATTGATAACTTATTATTTATAAAATCAATATATATTTTTATTATTAAATCATAACAAACTTATTTCCTTGAAATAAAATACCAATTTATATAAAAAACATTTTTAAGCATAAAGTGAATTGAGAGAAATGAACTTTGAAAACGTATAAAAAATCATGATATATATATACATATAAATAATTTATTACATATTTATATCATCCTAATTTAAAATTAAATAAACCTTTATTATCTCTAGGTAAGACCTAAGAATCATATAAGCTCTGGTTATAGTTTCGGGAGGCGAGTCAGCCGGAATGGATCTTGTGGAAATTTTCACAACCATAAACTTCTCCCATATATGGTTTCAATAAAATCCTTTTTTTAGTGATATGCTTGGTATTATTCCATGTAAAACCATAAATAAACTAACTATATTATGATTTTAGACAAATAAGATTCATAAGGAAGTATTTTACTTCAAAATTCCATTTCTTCCCTCTTTCTTTATTGATTTTGTAATATGGTTACTTCAATTTATAACATTTAATTTAACTACTAAGTTTTAATGTTTATATATAATATTAAAAATATATCAAGGTTTTTAATTTTAGTTTGGTATAGTGTGTGAAACACACTATTTAATATATCATTTATTTAAGGATAATATACTGTGAAATATTAGGTTATTACACACAGACTCACCACTTTCTATCATTTATTAGTTAGTAGATGGAAAGTGTCTATTCATAACTTTTAAACTTGACATCCCTTGGGAAGTAATGATATCAGAGGGAATATCATTAAATACATATATTTTATATATATTTAATAAAAATATAAATAAAAGTCAAATATAATAGTTCTGCTTTTCAAAAAGCTATATTTTAATTCACACATAACACATGTTATGTGTTAAATTGAAATCATTTTAAAACATAATACACATTTTAAGAATAATTTTTTTATGATTATAAAATAAATTTTCCTAATTATAGACACATAAAATATATTCAATTATTTCAAGGAAAAAACATATCTTATTATTCAATTTAGATAAATATAATAGAAAAAATGTTATGTGATAATTTTTTTTACATTTAAAAATTTAAAATACAAAATATTCATAAGTGAAAAAATCCATGATAAATAAGTTACGTTTAAGTTGAAAAAAAATTACAGTATAAAAAAATTATTTACGAAATAAAATGTTTTGATATTAAAAACTATAATTTGAAACACATAACATATAATACACACACACACAAACACATATAATTGATTCTTACTCAATCATTGATATTCCTTCATTATGTTATCTCGCTATATATAAGTAAAACTATCATTTTATCACAATTTATGAAATTCATGTAGAGAGTGTTAGAAATTAATCACTATAAAAGATCAACCATTATAAATTATACAGAAAATAAGAGAGTCTCATAAATGTATAAACTTTATATATATAATATTATCCATGGAATGTTGTACATTGATATACAGGTTCTGTTAATTAATAAAACTTTGGCTAATATACATGAAATTTATACCACAATAATTGTATCTTTAAATTTGTATTAAGTTTTACCTAAAACCCATTATATTCTAGGACTCCAATATTATTTAGGTATTTCTATAATCAAAAGTATCTATGTGATATTTCTATATTCTCTATATTTTTTATTTTTTCATAGAAGTTTTATTTTTTGCAGTGCCAGGTCTTAAACACCATATGTGTTTTTAAAATTGAAATTAATTTGATTTATTATAAGCTTATCAGGATACCTTTACAAGTCATGTAAGTATTTTTATGTACATAATTCATTTTGTGAGATATATATTACCTTTGATTGATTTCATTATTAAAACCATATGAAAACCCATATCTTTAATACACTTTAATTCATGATTTATTACATAAAGGTACACATAATACAATATCAAATGATTTTTAAGCTTAGTGAATTTTTATAATTTGGTATGAATAATAATAACTTTCAATAAGAATACAATTAAATTATTTAAAAATTATTTAACATGCTCCGAAAATTACATCGTTCTTCTACAACTGCACAAGATAACCTGCAGATGTACATAGGAAATGGGTGAGCTATAAATCCATTTAAGAGAATAAAAATAATAATAGCATAAGGTAATTAAGTACATGTGAGACAATAAGTATATCAAGGTAACATAATATGGGTGAGAATCATAATCTTGAATAATGAGGCATGATATAACATGATAGAGTTAAGGCAACATAGGAATGTGGAAACAACTTAAAACATGGTATCATGAACATAAATCAAGGATAACCACCATGAAAAAAAACATATTGCGATTATGATAAATTAACATTCACCATAAATGGAATATCACGAGATTAAAACTTTACCCAATGAATTGTAGGGATATATAATCCCAAGCCCACTTGTAACATTCATATCATGTGCATGCATAAGTGTGCCACATAGATCATAAAACATAAGGATGTATTTAATTAACTTTAATACCATAATTAAGTAGTGTAATATACATAGATTCAAGTGAAAAAAAATTAAGAATGGTTAAATCTAGGAGAATATCATTGAGTGGAAATGGGGATGGGTATTCACTATACAATTGTTTGGGATAAAAAATCACATGATGATTTTAATAATATAATAGCGGTACATAAAGGTTCATAGAAGGGATTAATGAGAGGTAAAGGGGTATGTAATCAATTGAAAATCATAAGTACAGTTATATGTATATATAATCATATAAAGAAACTTGAATAATTAGAAACTAAAAGCATAGTACGAAGAAGGTTCTTGAATTAAGAGAATTAGGATAGGATTCCTTACCTTGAGAGGGCACTTCTAAAAGATTCAAAGGAGATTATTAAGACTTTTACAAAACCTTAATTGGATTATAGATATTAAATTGGAGAGTAATTTTGTGCTCTAAGGATTTTGAGTAAAGAAGAATGGGATTTTGGGTGGGTTTATATAGAAAATGAGAGGATACTTCTTTATTAATTTCCAAACTTAGGTTTTGAACTCTTTTTGATAAAGTAATTGAAACCACAAACCATACCATGGTTTTTCCCATGGTTTCTAGAAAAATTAAGTTTTTTATTTATTTTACAAATTTAATAGCTGATATAATTAAAATAGTACCATTTTTTATGTGTAAGTGAGTCATATTTACAAAGAATTGATTTTAAAACATTAAAATATAATATAGGTTTTGGTGTATTCATTAAGGGGTTATAAAAAAAATAAATAAAATTCCAAAAATAAATCATTTTGAAGGGAAAGTATTTATTTGGTCATGTATACCTTTTATGGAATATATTACATCACTTTTGGGTCATTATGATGTCATTATACATACTATATATTTTTACCATATTTCTTTTTACCTGAAAATTCATCTATCTCAAAAAAATTTGAAAAAATAAACATTGGAAAATTTCAACATACTAATTTTAAAACTAATATTTATTTTATCAATATAATTATTCAAATATTATAATTTAATATTTTAAATAAAAATTCCTATTTATTGAAAAATATTGTTTTTTTGACAATAACAGTTTTCTAAACCTTATAAAAATTACATATGAGTTTCTAAAATTATATTATAATTTATATTTAATAAATACTATTTAGTAAATATTATTTAATAATAATATTTTATTAAAATATAATTTATTTCAAAAATTATTAAATTCATCCAAAATAATGTCTTGATTTAAACTATATATTTCCCAAAAAATACACTTTGTGTTTCATCATATCAGAATATAATTTTTATAAAACTCATTATTCAATCATTTATAAAGTAATATTAAAAAGGGATATATATATATATATAATACATATTTTATTTAAATAAAATATATAAACTCATACTTTCATGGTATAGATACATATCCCATTATTAAAATAATGAATTCCCTAAGGGTAAGCTGTGTAATGATGAGATTTTTATGGGGTGGTTTTGTGAACATGGTTTGGGTCATAATCTCAATGAGCTTGAACTTATCCTATAAATACTTTCTCTCAAGCTTTAGTTGTTGAATCTTTATTTAGGAATGGTCAAGGGAAAAACATATTGATTCAATATCCCTCATAAGCTCTTATAAATGAGATTTATAAGGTACGATCCTATTAGTTGAGGTCATCACTTCCTTTATCTTTTTTAATTATACTTTATCATAAACCTTAATATATACTAATCATAAGATAATTGTATAATGGATATATTATCAATGCTTCCGATTCTTAATGGTCTTTTAAATTTGGTAGGATATAACTTATAATGATCCAAAATAACCAAATTAGTGCATTTATTTTCTATAGCTACATTACATAATAATTTATTTATTCATTCAAAAATGAAATTTCATTTATAAAAGTTTTGGTTGTTACATCCTACCCACTTCAAAAATTTGACCCTTAAAATTTTAATTTCATACACTAAAACAAATGAGGGTACTTCTATTTCATATGCTCATTTGGTTTCCCTGTCACTTCCTTAAAATTGTGGTTCCACTTCAACACTTTGACCATGTGAGTTTTATTATTTCATAGTGCCTTGTCTCTATGATCTAAACTCTTCACTGACTACTCCTCGTATGAAATATCATTCTCCCATGGTACCACCTCTAGATTTAGAACATGTGATGGGTCTGGTATGTACTTCCTTAAGTGGGATGCATGGAACACATCATGTACTTGAGATAATTCAGTGGGGAGTGTTAGTTGATAGGCCGCTACTTTAATGTGATCAAAGATCTCAAAGGGGTTGGTGCGTCTAAGAATAAGATTTCACTTCATTCCAAAACTCATGAATTTATTCCATGGAAATATATGAATGAACACTTCATCTTTTACCTAAAACTATAGATCAAATCAATGACTTTCTGCATAGATTTTCTATCAACTTTATGAGAATTTCATATGAAGATGAATAAACCTTTTATGTCATCTCTTGGATAAGATCAGGTCCCATCATTTTATACTCTCCATATTCATCCAAGCATATTAGCGTCGGATACCTCTTACCATAAAGAGACTCATAAGGTTCTATTTGAATGTTGGAATGGAAACTATTGTTATATGAGAACTCCACTAGAGGAGGTTGTTGATCCCAATATCCTTGGAAATCCATTGAACATGATCTTAGAATATACTCTATATTTTTAATGGTTATTTCAGACTGGCCTTCTATTTTAGGGTGATAAGAAGTGTTGAAGCTCAGCTCTATATCCATTGATTGCTGAAGATTTCTCCACAACCTTGAGGTAAAACTCTGATCTTAATCAGATACAATAGAGATTAGAACTCCATGTAGTAATTCCACTTCCCTTATTTATATTTTGGTGAGTTGTTCAAGAGAGAAGTATTCTCAAATAGCAATAAAATGTGCCAAATTTTTAAGGTGATCTACTACCACCTAGATGTATTTATTGCCTTTAGAAGTCCTTGGGAGTTCTATGATGAAATCCATGGTTAGGTTTTCCCATTTCCATAATGGTATGAGAGACTGTTGCATCATAACCATATAATTCCTTCAGTCCACCTTGACTTGATGGTATACCAAGCATCGAGATACAAACTATGAAATATCCCCCTTCATTTTATCCCACAATAATTTTTTATTCAAATCTCTATATATCTTAGTGCTTCCTAGATGAATAGATAAAGATTATCTTTGTGAATAATCTAGAAGATCCCTCTTCACTTCTGGTTTTGATGAGATGCATATCTGGGTTCCAAACCTTATAAATCCATCTTTAGAAAATTTTAAATCCAAAATATCCTCTACCTTCTTCTAAAATAACTCATCAACTTTCTAAGCCTCCTTCATCCTGTAAAAAATGGTTGTTTGAGTAGTTATTTGAGTTCTGGTAAGATGAATATCCTTTTATAATTCCCATGTCCATCCCTTTAATGTTAATAATATTGGATCCCTTGTAATCCTCATCATGGATAAAGTCTCAGGATCCTTTCTACTTAGAGCATCTACCACTTTGTTCGCTTTCCTATAATGGTAATGGTTTCATAATCCTTGATTAGATCTAACCACATTTTTGACTAAAAATTCTTTTTTTGATTTTCTAAATTCCCACTTTATTGGTGAGAAGTAACCACAACAACACAATACCCAAACCAAAAAACCTTACACCAATCGTGGTATCTAAATTCAAAGGTTCAAAAATAAAAATTCAAAATTCAAAACAGCCACAGGACTCAAGGAGACCTCGAGCCATGAGAACCCCAGATGCCAATAACGTTACCCTCCATCATGATGCATCCAGTACACCTCATCACCTTCACTGTCGTCTCCATCAATACATTCACCATCTTCACTAACACTTCAATAAAGAAACATCGACGTCATTACTGACCTATTATTTCCAAATCTAATAACCAGAGCTACCAAAAACATAGAAACCCCATCATCCATGAAGAAAAACACCAAATTGTTCTCCCATATCACTGGAGCTGGTAGACGGAGCACCCAAGAAACCATTAACCCTGACAAACTTCATCTTCCACACTTCACCATCACCGAAAAACCATTCTAGAGGCTCATTCCTTGGAGAACTAGTGACTTATTGAGCACCATCTCCCCAAGCCTCTGACAAAACACCACTCCTGACCAACCTAGAGAGGAGAAAGGGTACTCGAGACCAAGGTAGGGTTAAAGTAGAGTGTGATTCTGAGAGAATGAGCCTTTCACCAATAACCATGCATGAAGACCAAAAAAACGAATCTTTCATGAAGAGAAAATCATGAAAAACTCAAGCATCAACAAACTCCAAGCAGCAAAAATGAAGTCAGAAAAATTAAAAATCAGTGGCAAAGACAAACGGTTTCCATCATTGCTACTACCGTGAATTTGGCTAAGACCATATAAAAGGATCACCTTCAAATAAAACCTCAATGATGAATACAAAAACCCAGTCACTGAAAAATTCTAGAGCCTTGTCCCAATGAACCCACAAGCCTCCCACCAAAACCGTGGCCATAGATCTGAGCCAAAATGGGGAAGAAACACCAGAGGATAAATCGATCAAGCTTCTTGAAGAGGAAGATGGGGAGACTAGAGAGGACCGAGGGAAGGGCCATACCAACACTACGACACTACAAAGACATCCGCAGACCATCTACCATCAAGACTAACCTGAAATATAACCATGAAAATGCTGAGGGACAAATCCTGTGAGAGGGGAAGAAGACCCTAGGACCATGAGAGAGGAAGGGAAAGGTGACGTCGAGGGAAAACCCTTAAACCAGCACACAATCCTCCCCATAGAGATAATGTCACAAAATATTCAATGTGAAGATCACTACTGAAAAATCTAGATCATATGTTGGGTAGTTTTACTTATGGATTTTTAATTAGCGAGAGGAATATGCCATCAATTTTTCATCTTTTATGAGTAAAAAATGCATCGCTATAGATCACAAATCCTTCCCCACTGGTGGGTAATTTGAGAACAAGTGTAGTGATTATCCTATTCTTCAGTTCTCTAAATCTGTCCTCACATTCATCATTCTACAAAAGCTTGAATATTTTACAAGTAGGTTTGGTTAATATTCTTATCAATCTTGAGAATTTTATCACAAATCCATGATATTACCCAACCAATCTAAGAAAACTAAGGATTTTAATCACATATTTTGGTTTGGTCTATGCTTTGATTTCATCTATTTTTGAATGATCCATATATATTCCCTTATTGGTGATAACATGCACCAAGAAAGTTTCTTTCTCCCAAGAAAACTCACATTTAATGTACTTTTCATATAATTTTTCCTTCTTTAAGGTATTAAATATAGTATTTAAATGATCCTCATGTTTCTCCTTTCTTTTGAAGTAGCTAAGAATATTATCTATAAATATTATCACAAAATTTTCAAGGTAATTCCTAAAGACTCTATTAATCAAGTCCATGAAGATATTCAGATCATTATTGAGTCCAAATGGAATCAATATGATTTCATAGTGCCCATACCTTTTTTGAAATCAGTCTCAGGGATATCCTCCTCACTCACCTTTACTTGGTAATATCATGATCAACTATCTACCCTAGAGATGTACTAGGATATATTTATCTTATCAAACTAGTCATCAATTCATGGTAGAAGATACTTTTTCTTTATCGTAATCTAATTGAGATCACAATAATCAATATAAAGTCATATTGACCTATCATTCTTCTTAATGAACAAGATCGGTGCACCCCAAGGTGAAGCACATGGGAATATAAACCCATTATCCATATTCTATTATAATTATTTCTTTAGATCCTAAAGTAAAAAAACATCCATTATATATAGAGTCTTTGATATTTGAAAATCTCTAGGTATGATCTCGATTGGGAATACAACGTCACAACCAGGGGGAAAACTAAAAAATTATTTAGGAAAAACATCAGCGAATTCCATTACAATGGTCATGTAATCAAGGGTGTTCTTTTCTTTAGTCTTAATAATTTAATATAGATATACATTATTTTAAAGTAATAATTACCTTGATTGGGATCTTTATACCAAAGAATATTCATCTGCCTCCTAACACTTTTATATAATCGGAAGATAATTCACGATACCGGGGGTGATTTTATTCTCTCACCAATTTATGTTGGATCTATATAAAAGAGGCGAATCAATGCCTATAATTACATCAAATTCTTCTAAATGAAGTATCAAAAAGGTTTTATGGGAAATTAAGCTCGAAAATATGGATAGGGTATGAGTTATATGATTCAGATACAATAATAGTCCTATTTTATATCTTCATTGAGAACTGAACTTCCATGTTTTGAGGTGGTGTTTTGAATAGTTCTACTAAACTTGTGTGGTATGAAAGAATGTGTATAACAATGAATGATAATACCTCTTTACACTATTTTATTCTGGTTCTAATCATTTACTTCACCCCAGATAGACTGAGGGATGAGAATTTTCAAACTATTAAACACACAAAGGGAAAACTATGAACATTAAAAGGATAACTAATAAATGACATATATTCTTTAACTTATGAATTTATAGGTTTCTATCTAAGTTATACACAATCTATTTCCAAATATAAAATCTTATGGGAATTTTGTTTGATTAATAATTATTAATAAATATCTTTTGAATTTACCAATGAATATCCCTTGGGAGTGTTAAACTAGGTGTGAAGCAAGTCCCATTTTCATGCACTGGGTGATGACTAAGTCCAACTTTATGCACCCTTTTATGGTAATTACTACAAGGAATATCTGTTTGAGAGACACATACCCTAGTTGTTTATAGAAAAAGATGTATTTTCTTGGAAACCAATTAATTTATACTTTACCAAAATTTAGGTATGTTTTCCTATGTTTAGTCTTATCCCTGAGTATTTTGCAAGAGTTTTCGAATCCTAATCTGACAATTAATTAGACGCTTCTCCGATACCAATTATGACAAACCATATATTTAATAAAATTTAATTCATGTTTTATTACATAAATGTGCCCATAATACAATCCAAAAATATCATAAAGCCTAGTATATTTGGTAAATTAGGTACATATAATAACAAATTTTAATAAGAATATAATGAAATTATTGAAAACTTCTCTATCATGCTCCTAAAATTCCATCATTCTTCTAAAAATGCATGGGATAACCTAGGGATGTACATAAGAAAGGGGTGAGTTATAAAGACTAGTAAGGGAATAAAAAAATAATGGTATAAGATAAATTAGTACATGTGAGACAATAGGAATATAAAGGGAACATAAGAGGGGTGACCACTATAATCATAAATAATGATGCATAGTATAACATGATAGCATAAAGGTAATAAAGGAACATGTAAACAAATTAAGACATGGAATCAAAAACAAAATTCAAGTCAAACCAACGATAAAACATAACATATTTTTCTTAGGATAACCTCTCATATACCATACATGGAATATCATGAGATTAAAACATTTCTCAATGCATTAGAGTTCTATATAATTTTGGACCCACCCGTCACATTCGTATCATGTACATGCATAAGTGTGCCACATAGAACATAAAATATAAGGATTTATGTCATCAATTTTAATCCCAAAATCAAGTATTATGATAAAAATTCTTGTAATTCCATAATAAATGAAGAATATGTACATCTTGGTGAATACACATGAGTGGAAATTAGGATGTATATTAACTACATAATTGTCTGGCCTGAAAAATCAAAGGATGATTTCAGCCACATAACGATGGTACATAAAGATTCATAAAAGGGATTAATGAGAGTTAAATGGGTATATTATCACTTGGAAATAATAAGGAAAGTAATAGAGATATTTAAGAACATAACCTATCATTAACAATTGTAAATTAAATGCATATTGCAAATAGGGTTATTGAATTAAGAGTAGGAGAGGATCTTATACCTTGAGAGGGTGCTTCTAAAAGCACGGGAGGGGATTATTAAGAGATTAGGGGAACCTTTTAAGGGATATGTAAAGGTAAGGTAAAAGTAATTTCATGATACTAGGGTTTTTAGTGAAAAGTAATGAGAGTTTGTGTGGTTTTATATAGTGAAAGAGAGGATAATTCTTTATTAATTTTCAAACTTAGGGTTTGGACTCTATATGATAAAATAATCAAAACCACAAATTATTATCATGGTTTTTGCCCATGTTTTATACCAAAGTGAAGTGGTTTTAATTATTTTACAGGTTTCCGTACTGATATCGTTGAAATAATATACTTGGTGATGTGTAGGTGAGTCATGTTTACAAAGAATTGATTTTAAAACCTTAAAATATTATATAGGTCTTGGAGGATTCATTAAGGATTTATAAAATTAATAAAATATTTTCAAAAAAATTATTTATTTGTTCTTGAATATATTTTATGGCAATAATATATCACTTTTGGGTCATTATGATGTCATAATACACACCATATTTTTATACCATATTTAAATTTTTCCTAAAAATTTTCCTGCATTTGAAAATTATGAAAAAATAATCATGGGATAATTTTGACATGATAATTTAAAAAATAATATTTATTTTTTCAAAATTATTATTTTAATATGGTAATTTTCATTTTAAAATCAAAATACCCATTTAATGAAAAATACTAGTTTTTTGACCATAATAGTTTTCGGACCCTTATATGAATTTCATTTTTATTTGTAAAGTTATATTATCATTTATATTCAATAAATATTATTTAATAATAATATTTTATTAAAATATAATTTATTTCAATAATTATTAAATTCTTCAATAAGAGTATTGTGGTTGAAACTATAAATTTCCCAAAAAATAAACGTTGTGTTTCACCATATCGTAATCTAATTTTTATCAAACTCATTATTTAATTATTTAAAAATTAATATTAAAAATTAATATTAAAAAGGAGATAATTATAATTAATATTTTATTAAAATAAATTACACAAATTCATACTTTTATGGCCTAGATACATATCCCTTTATTACACCAGCGAATTCCCTAAGGGTAATGTAGTGCATGTGTTTTCTATAGCTACATTACTTAATAATTCATTTATTCATTCAAAAAGGGAATTTCATTTATAAAAGTTCAGGTCGTTACAAACCATACTTATATTATTAAATATCTAATACCTCTTTAATTCTATCACCATTACCCAGGTCACCAACAATTCCAACCAAAATAACTTCTATGATGATAATTGATCCAATACTCTCTGCCTTTAATTTTTTTTCTAATGAATTCTATAAAAATTTTATTCATCACAATTGAAATAGTATGTCCCCATGGTGGTAATTGTCTTCCCAACTAAACTATATTACTTTTAAAGAAAATTAAAATACCCCATTTCATTATTTCTAAGAAAAATCTATTCATGTATGAAAAAGACACACACACACAAAATAAGATTAAATACAAACAAATTTATGTGTGTGCGTGCGCGCACACATAAATATATAAATTGATATGAGAATCTATTTACACACACACATATACATATATAGAGAAGAGAGAGATAAATAAGGTTCAATAACTATAAATAAGAGGCCAAAGATTGACATATACATGAAGAACAATAAAAAAACCACCTAAAAGACATCATGACTGGAAGAGATATAATTAAAACATAAGTTTTGAATTACATAGATTTGATTTTGGAAGTGGAATTGTCCAAAAAATGATGTGGGGGATGAAAAAGTATGGCTTGCGTGATAGATTGAGCAGCATGGTTGGGGGGAAATAAAATTAGGGTTCTTTTAAAAATATGATGATGACTTTAGCAGTGCTTTCTAAAAACCGATGATAAAAGATTCTTTTATGAGAAAAAAAATTATATGCACTAATAATTTAATATTTTGACTATGTGACTTCTAGTGCTGATAATACCTAGATTAATCTTACACAGTTACTATTTTAATATTATAAAGAGATCCTTTATCGACACTAATTTTAGCACTGATAAATATATATATATATATGAGTGCCAAAATTAGCTATAATAAATCCAAAAGCATAAAAAACAATACAAGAATGATTAAAATATGTATATATTCTTAATTATATAAAAAGATGGAGTTAACAATTATAATTCAGCATGACTAATTTTATTCAATAAGTATTATTAATTTTATAAATGTGTAATTTTTTACTACATATTATTAATTATACATATGTATAAATAATTATAGAAATATCAAAAATTACATTCAAATAAAAAAAATTACAATAAATTACTAATTATGTAAATTTATATAATATTGTTTTTATATATAATATTAATAATATTTGTATTTTATTTTTTTTGTAATTTTTAAAATATTTTATTAATTATATAAATATATAAATATTTAATAATATAAAATGGTTTACTTATTTTTTTTAAATATTAATAATTATACTGCAACTTATAAAGTTTTATTTTCAAAATATTACTAATTAATATTAAATTTACTATCATCTATATTTAAAATAATACCAAATTATTATTTTTTTAATAATATATATAAATTACATATGTAATAATATATTATTTTTTATCAACTAAATGAAAAATTTAAAAGTTTAAATATATTTAAAAATATATTATTAATTATAAAAATGTAAAATTAAAAGTAAATTCTTTAATAATTATATTTAAATAGTTTTAAAATAGATAATATATAGATATATTATTATTCCTAATTATATAGATGCATATATTATATTTATTGTATATAAAAAACACAATTAATTATTAATTATGTTTCAAAATTATTAATTATAAGTATAACAATCATTATTTATATAAATGAATTAATATATTTTTTAAATATATCAATAATTATATAAATTTATATTTATATTTTAAAATAATTATTTGTATACAAACAAAAAGAAAAATATCAAAGGTAAAAAATAAAATTTTTTTTCTAAAAAATATATATTATTATTTATATAAAAAATTAACAGTTAATGATTATATTTCAATATGAAAAAATTTATTTAAGAAGTGTTATTAATTAAATAAATGTGTAAATATTTTTTACTATAAACTATTAATTGTATAAATGCATAAATAAATATAAAAATATTAAAAATTATATTTAAATACAATATATTTACAATAAATTACTAATTACATAAATTTATATAATTGTAATTATATATATAATATTTATATTAATTGTATTTAAATTTGTTTAATAATATTTAAAAAAAATTATAAATTTAACAAATGAATAAATATTTAATATTATAAATATGTATAATTATATTTAAAAATTTTAATATCTATATTTCAATTCACATATTATTATTTTTAATATATTAAAAATTTATATTAAATTTACAATTAACCATATTTAAAATAATACTAAATAACTATTTTATTAAGAATATATATTTAAATTACATATGTAATAATAAATTTTTTTCATCAACTATATGAAAAATATAAATGTATAAATTTTTTCTAAAATATACTATTAATTATAAAATTGTAAAATTAACAGTTAAAAATTTAATAATTATATTATATATATTTACAATTGTTAATTTTGGATTAGTCTACCCAATCCTTGTTTTTAATAATCACAAATTATGTTTCTTATAATACTAACGAATCCTGTGTTTTAAGATAGAAGTTAGTTTTTAGTCAAAATATGCTAAATCTCGATCGATTGTGAATTGCACTACATGAACAATATGAACATACAATTGACCACATGTACAAGTAGAGTCTAAATTTTTTTCTTTAGCATCAACTGGCTACATGTTTCAGCCAAAGTTACTCTGTGTTAGATGATCGACCTTGAGGAAGAGAACCAAATTTTTTCTATTTGTTGGAATTACCATGCGAAGAAAACCAATCAACCATTCAATGAATTCATTGACACAGAAGGAATTTAAGTGACCATTCTGAGATTAGTTAATATTTTTCTAAGTGATGAAGCTACCACATGAAAAACCCATTGACAGCAAGAAGGAATTCAATCAGTGATGGATAATAATTAAAAAATTCTAACTATTAGATTGACCACATGAAGGCCTTTAAGCTATAGTGACCATCTAATCGACCACACAACCAGTTTGATTGACTGTAAACTTATCTATGTAAGGGTGAAGTTACCACATATATTTAGACTTACCATGCCTAAAGTATAGATCCCCAATGTCTAGTTTTGGAATTTAATAAGATCTATCAGATTAGTTAATTCTTATCAGTCCAAGGATGATTATCCTTCACTTGTTACTTTGATAAGGACTTTTATAAGTAAAAGGAATCCTCAATCATGCATGGAACACATTGATTTTTTTTATTTCAATCTTATATTCTCCTACACTACAACACTTTTTTTCTAGAAAACCTTGAAAACACTAAGAATAAGGATGAATTGAAAACAAAACTCTCTCTTGAGCTTACTAGACAATAACATAAGGGGAAGAACATTGTGGATCAACTAAATTTTATCCGAGATTTAGCTTCATCAAAATTCCCATGATTTTTTAAGTTTATCTATTTTTTTACATATCGAGTTGTGCTTGAGTTTTTTATACAATTAATTATAATTTATCAAGTACTATAAATATGAGTACTCTTTTACTTTTTCCTTTATTTATTTACCTCCATTATCCCACATAGAACTATGGGAGAGATTTGGTATAGCTTGGACTACCTTTTATGAATTTGATTGTGTAAAACCTGATCAAGGTTGTGGATTGTTTATTTAGTTTTAAATAATGTGTTATTAACGGATTATTATCAACTAGAGAGGCCTAAGATATAGTTAAGATATAACCCTTTGTTTTAATTTTGATGTATTTTTTAATTTTTTTCATTGCTTATTTTAAATTCATTTGATAATAGTTTCCTTATTTTCATTAAATGACTTTTAAATTGTGTTTAAAAAATTTACTCTAGTAGTTTTAATTTATAAGTGATATATATATTGTGTTTGGTGTGATTAAGGTAGTTCTAAAATTTAAAATAATTTAAATTGTTTTAACTCGTTTTTGATTATTCCCTTTAGAAACTATTGCAAAGTACCAAATTATATACACCTCATAAATTACTGTATTGGGATATGTTTTTAACTATGTAGTTTTAAATATATAGTTTTTTAAAAATTACAGTTTTTATATTGGAAAATAAACTCATACCTCACTTGAGGATTCCTCAAGGACCAATATTTGTTATCAGATTGTTTTTCTCTCTATGTTTTGATTACCCTCGACCTTATCAAGTTGTGAGAAAAAGTTTTTTTTAATTTCTATTTATTTAATATATAATTATGGATGTTATACCTGAAGTTCATGCCACTAATCGACATGCATTATTTAATTGAACTAATTATGCTCAATAGAAAATAAAAAATGAAAAACTATATAGAAATCATGGTATTTCATATTTGGGTACTATTGAAGATAAATATGAAAATCCTAAGGGTCCTAAAAAGTACTGGAGTGAGAAAATAAAAGATATGTAATATTATAACTAAAAATATATGAATTATTTATTCTATGCATTGGGTGAAGTTTAATTTAACAAAATTTCTGATTGTATTACTTATTATGAAATTTGGGATACTTTAGCTATTTCTCATAAAAGAACTTCTAATTTTAAATAAATATGATTAAACACACATACTATGAAGTATGAATATTTTAAGATGAAACCCGATGAATCCATTTTTAAAATGTATTGTGGATTCAATGAAATCATCAAAACTATGAAGTCTCTTAGGAAATCAATGGAAAACAAGCAAAAACTTATATGATTATTGAGATTCTTACACTATATATATAATTTTTTTTTTTAATTTTAGAATATTGTGACATTAGCAAGAAGAAAGTCAAGGAATTGATTGGAAGGATAAATATGTACTAATAAGAATTTAATTTATACAATAAAGATGTTTTAATTAAGAAAAAAACAATTTTCTTTAAGATATCTGAGTATAAATAAAAAGAGGTTATCAAAGATGATTCAAGTGGGAATGAATCTGATTCTAAGAGTGAAGAGGAGATGATCATCTATATAGGAGACTTAATAATTTCTATAAGAAGAATAATTTTTTCCAAAATCAAAATTACTAAGGAAAGTATGATAGGATAGAAAACTAGAATAAATACTGGAAAAAGGATTAATCCACTAGTGACATTACATGTTATGAATGTAAGAGTAAATTACTTGTTAAAGATGATTATCCCAACCTAAAATTCAAGAATATGTATAAAAATAGAGATAAGAAACCAAAGAAATAAATTAAATAAAACTAGAGTACATATGAGGACAGTACCAATTATTCTAAATCAATTATAGAGGATTCTAGTGAAAAATCCATTTTTTGATTTATGGATTGTGCACCTAAGGTACATAATACTACTGCTACTTCTTCTTTTTCTAGCGATAATATTTTAGAAGAATCTGAAATATATAATGAGGAACTGTTTAAATATTTTTCTATATAATAAGACATTATAGATATGATTAAATATAAATACAATAATATAAAAAAGTTTCATTCTTTATCTTCTCATGATAAAAGTGATCTTATAATTGAAAAAGAGAAGAATTCCAATTTATCAAAGGATAATAATGAGGTAAATTTGTAAAATTAATAACCTAATTAGGATCTAAAACAACATACTAATAAAAAAATTATTTGAATATGATATTTAGAAGTGATAAACCACCCAAAATTAATACTGGTATTTTATATATATCTAGATAGAAAAGGTTGTTTTACAAGAATTAATTTTTCCATAGCTCTAAAAATTAGACATTAATCTATAAGACTAAATGAACTTATAGTTATGGAAGTGTATCACATCTTTTATGACCTAAGAAAACATTTTTAACAAAATTCATTAATACTATTATAAATAAATCAATGGAACAAATTTGGATTCCCAAATCCTTATTTTCTAACTTCTCTAGACCCAAGAAAGTATTAGTACCAAAATAATTTTTTGTTTGATTTTTTATAGTTTAAATTATTAAATAGCTCCAGTAAAAGTCTGTGGTATATGGTTAGTGGATGTTCAAGTCATATTATTGGAGAAAACTCAATTTCCAAGGACTTAGTAAATGTGTATGGTGGACATGTCACTTTTATTGATAATGCGAAAGGAAAAATAATTGGAATCAGACAAATTAAAAACCCTAAGACTATTTTAATTTCTAATTTTTTGTTTATTAATGGTTCAAAATATAACATGATTCATATATCTCAATTCCGAGATGATGGTTATAATATTAAATTTGAAAACAATTCTTATAATATTTTTTATTCCATACTTGGTTTAGTGTTTAATTCCTTAAGAAATGATGATGTTTATGCTATTAATTTACATTTTATATTTTATCAAAATGTTTCCTACTTAATAGAATTTCATAGAGAACGTTGGTTGTATAATAAGATACTAGGATGGTATAATATGCACTCACATAGTAAGCTAACTAGAAAATGATTCTTCTAGGATCTAACCAAAATAGAATTCCTAAAATTCAACGTGTTTAATCCCTATCAAAAGGTAAAGGAATGCAAAATATATTTCAAACAAAATAAATATGTTTCAACCTCCTACCCACTAGAATTTGTTCACATAGATTTTTTTACCTTCTAGAGTTTATAATCTAGGTGTAAAAAATTATTCTTATGTGACTATTAATTATTATTCCATATTAAAATTGGTATTTTTCCTTTCTCATAAAATTGAATCTTCTTCCTTTTTTTCTAAATATGAAAAATATGTAGATAACCTTAGTTATATTACTATAAAATTTTAATAAGTGATAATGTCCATGAATTTAAAAATCAATACTTTGAATCCTTATGTTCACAACATGTTTATAGACGCAATTTTTCAATATCTCAAACATCAAAGAAAAGGGGTTTTTGAGAGGAGAAATAAAAATCTTCAAGAAATTACCCAGACTATACTTAGTGAGTATGAATTACTTATCTATTTTTGGCATGAATCCATAAATTCAACTTGTTATGTAATTAATAGTGTTCTGATAAGAAATATATTCAAAAAGACTCCCTATGAAATATGGAAGGTTAGAAAACCAAAAAGTTAATTACCTTAGATATTTTGGATGTAAATTTTTTATTATAAAAACAAAAGAGAATCTGGAAAAATTTACACCTAAGAGTTGTGTAAGAATTTTAATAGGTTATTAAACCTCTAGTAAAGTATATAGAGTCTTTAAAAAAAATATAAAGTTGTGGAAGAATATGTTCATGTCACTTTAGATGAGACAGATCCATATAAAACTAAACCTACTATAGAAAACTTTAAGGATGATATATAAAATATGAATATTAATAAAACCTATAAGAATTATAAATTGGATACTTATTTAGCTAAAAAATATCCCAATAGAGATCATATTAACTAATCTAACCTTCAAGGATACTTGGAATAAACAAGAACTTAAATTCCTCGAATTATTAGGACCCATAGATATCATCCACTAGATGTTGTTGTAGGTGATATTGATAGAGAAACTAAAACTCGATCCTCTATTAGAACCCAGGTTAAACATCAAACCCTATTGTCTCATATAGAACCTAAGAACATCATAGAATTAATCAATTATGAACATTGGGTAATAGATATACAAGAAGGTTGAATCTGTTTGAATGAAATAAATCTTAGGAACTAGTTAAAAGACCCAAAGACTGCCTAACTATTGTCATTAAATGGATATATAGAAACACCGATGATAAATATGGAGAAATATTTATAAATAAAGATCGATTGGTTTCACAAGTTTATATACAAGAATAATGGATTGATTATGAAGAGGCTTTTTCAACCATAGATAGACTTAAAGCCATTAGAATATTTCAATCTTGTGCAGCAAATCATAATTTCAAACTATATCAAATGGATGTTAAGAGTAAATTCTTAAATAGTTACATTATTGAGAATATTTTTGTAGATCAACCGCCTTTATTTTCAAATTCTCATTCATCAAATCATGTTTTTAAACTTTCAAAATATCTTTATGGTTTAAAACAAGCCCTTATAGCATAGTATGATAGGATTTCCTCCTTAATTTCAAATGGATTTTCAAAAGGCAAAGATGATAATACCCAATTAATTAAAATTACATCAAAATATGTTTTGGTTTATGTAATGACCCAGACCCGAACAGCCACCCGAGAAGTGCTAAACTGGTTGGGTGTTACTACCTTAGGCACACATCCCCGAATACCAAAGGATACCAACTTGCAGCGAGGGTCTTATAGGTATAGTGGGGGGGCTATACCATCTCGGAGGATAATAATAATGGTAACAGTCTGAGTATAATTATAAAGATGCAGTGGAATAAATGACTCAGCAGACTTGAACCAGACCCACAGAGCAGAAACACATTTAATATCGATAAATAGCAGAAGTAATAAATATAAACGATAGAAGTGGGAAGTAAACACAATATCATGTTGAACACTTGTAACTACCACTGAACAAAAAAACATGCATCCAATGCAGGACATACATATCCATATATAAAAAAGGCTCCAATGGCTAACCAACCATAGCTATAAAACAAGTAAGTATGCTGATACAATAAAGTAAGAAAAACAAAGTAAACTCCAGCTAGACAAGACCTCAAGGTCCATACCATCTCCACACAATAGCTAATGTGGCCTAGCTCCTGTATCTAGCCTCTTTCCTAAAAATAAATCCATAAAGTCTGTATGTGTCCCAAAGGGCCCGTGTAGGGTGTGAGGCGAATCTCAGTAGAATACCACCCAACGGTGCATACCTAATATAAGTGTTTAAACAATCATGCATTTATAAGGTAAATAGTAAATAGTACGATGCAAAAATAAACACAAACTCCACTGGTGCTCAGAATCCACCATGAAGTGTCACATGCGTAGGCCAATGATGGAATCTCTGTCATGTAACCCGGCACCATGTTCCCCCAAACACCGAGTATCTTAAGTATTGACATCCCGAAGGTGCCCCCGAGAAACAGTAACCTAGAGGAACAACGATGCCTATCCTCAATAAGTATCTGGATGGACAATGATGTCTGCCCTCAAAATAAAGTAACTGAAGGGACAACGATGTCTACCCTCAAAATGAATTAACCGGAGGGACAACAATGTCTGCCCTCAAACAAAGTAACCGGAGGAAAAACAATGTCTACCCTCAAATAACGGTGAGCCTCTTCCCCAAACCCGATAGCCTTAATGCTATCCCCTGAAGGCTCCTCACCTCCCACGTGGCTTCCAATGACAAGTACCCCCAAACCAATAGTACCTAAACCACAACTAATTGGGGCCTCTACCCATATGATTGGTCAAAACCACCTCATCATGGAGTATCTCTGTGTGCACACTACTCATAGTTCCAGGTGAGCGTTAGTCACAAAAATAGTACCCAATCCACAACACCTCTGAAACCTTATGTCCCTATGACCATGCCACTCAAGTCTGATGGCCTCGCCATCCCAGTAACCCGGGCCATGCCCAACCTGACAACCATCCTGCCTCAAGCCGACGCCCATGATGCCCAATCCCGGGGTCAAAACCACCCAAAGTAACCTGGTCCAAGACTAACCTGTGATCAACATCACTCAAGAATATCCGGGTCATTCCCAACACAAACCAAAGGTTCCCGCATATGGAATTCAACTATTACATTTAAACAAAACACATAAATTAGAAAAACAATCTAACAATTGTATGTGCTAACCAAGTGTTGTCCCATACCAGAACTAGGGTATTTAAGGTCTCCAGCAATTCATATCAAGGTTCAATAAACTAAACTCAGTAGTTTAAAATAATACAATTCAATTATAACCATTTTGGCATCCCCCGTCCAAAATGCCCCGATGAGAAAATACCACACGCCCGACCTCGCTCAAGAAAAATGGTAAAATGGCATACCCAAGGGCATCCCAAAGGACAATTAAACAATTAAACATGCAATAGTCTGTAAATTAGGGTCTTTCTCAAAATACCCAAAAACACTCCATAGGTCGTGCCACCCAAAAGTCCGCAAAAACACTAAAAGAGGTATGTACCACCTACCCGAGACTCGTATGATGATACTCTTATGATAACAGCCTCTAATTAGGTCTAAAATGTGGTAGATCTACAAAAGAATCAAAACCGCTCAAACCACTATAACTCATTCTAGAACATAAATCAAAACGAACGACTCAAGAGGAATCAAGGCCTTATTGAGGGGGTTCCAATGGATCAAATAGTGTTTGAATCCAACTTCAGATGAAGAATCAGGAGAGATTTGAAGTCTCGGCTAGCTCTCCCCCTCAAACTCATCAAGGGTTGGGTTCTACCTCAAAACAAGGCTACTTCCCATTTTAGTAAAAAAATACATGACGTGTACTTTAGGACTACATGCCATGTATCATTTTACTGTTCATAAGAGGCTTATATTTCACCGAGGACTTATGGACTGACTACATGACATGTACTTATGGTACATGGAATGTGCCTCTTTACCCTTTTTACATCCCCAACATGCCATGTATATCCTCATACACGGCACCTCTACACGACGTGTACAAATCGTACATGACATATACTTGTTAAAAAGTTTCTACCCTGCCAATAGGTCTATACGCCATGTATGGCCTCCACATGGTCACAAGTACACAAGGTGTCTATAACTACATGCCGTATAGTAAGAAATTTCTACACGGTCATCACACGACATGTACTCGGCGAGCACATGTCCGGTACTCGCCCAACCCATAAACGACATGTACTATAGAGTACACAACATGTAGTCTGGAAATTTCCAGAACACCCCAAATTTTCCCAGTTTTCTCAAGGACAAGTCAAAAATTCAAATAGGGTCATAATTTTGACCCGTTCTAAAAACCCGAGTTCTTATAGTTTATCAAATATATATTTATGATATTATTTTTGGTTCATCAAAAAATTCTTTATGTATTGAAATTTCTAAATTGATAAAAAATGAGCTTGAAATGAGTTTAATGGGTGAGTTAAAATTCTTCCTTGGATTTTAGATTTTTTAAACCAAATATAGAATTATTTTAGAACAAATAAAGAATAAAAAATATATTTTAAAACGTTTTGGATTGGATAACACAAAATGATGCCATAATACAATGAGTACAAGTTGTAAACTAGATTTTTATGAAACTAGGAAACCAATTGATCAAACTTATTACAAATGTATGAATGGTATTTTACTATATTTAACTCCTTACGATCCTAATATTATGTCCAGTGTGTTCATGTGTGAACATTTTCAAGAAAACCCCAAGGAATCACCTTAAAATGTTGTTAAATTAATTTTCAAATACCATAAAATTACAAAAAAATTGGATTATTTTACTCTATAGGACATGAATTTAAGTTAGTGAGTTTTCCTAATGCTGATTTTTGTGGTTGTACGTTATATAGAAAAATAACCTCTAGTACATTCCACTTTTGGGAAAGTCTCTAGTTACTTGGTGTAGTAAAAACCAAAACTTTATTACATTTTCTACTAATAAAGTTGAGTACATAGTTACAGACAGTTGTTATGGATAGATTTTGATAGTTTAACATGCATTGGAAGAACCAATTGGGCCTATGTCTAGCTCAGATTTGTTTGTATTCAATATATCATCTATAATGTACATGACATTAATTTCATGACCAATGAAATTTTTCTAAAGAATATTGATAAATATTTTTACTTAAACCAGGAGAGGATCTTTTTATATTAATTTATAATTAATTTAATAGCCTGAATAAATACCTTGGTCTTGAGTTATTTCTTCTATTTAGGTTTTGATAATTTATAGTTTGTTTAGTTGTATTTTATTTTTTTTAATGATGATCCAACGTATAGCTCCTATAGAAGTGATTCACATGTGATCCTTTGATCTTATAATGACATTATTGGTGCTAATGGTTCTAGCGTGGTCGTACTAATCATCTTGCACCACTCCTTTGATCACAACTATATTCCCTTCAATCTAGAAAGGATAGTATTTTAATCTATTTGTATTGAGAGGAATGTAGGAAGATAAAATCTCTTGATCCCAAGAGAAAACCCTAGAGTTATTCTTTATTGAGAGAGAATTCTCAAGGTATTAAAATGTTTTTCATGATGACCAACTATCACAATTATCATAATTGTCTCTTTATAAATATGGGGTTGGGTTTTCATATTAATTAATTGCACAAACGACCACAAAAATATGCTAAACCCAAAAGGAACCCTAGGTAAATTATTATTTTTATTATTTTATTCCATATAATGTACTAATCCATACAATGATAAATATTATTATATTGTGGTAATTATATATTTATCATGGGACTAATAACTAGATCTCCTCACCCCTTTTAACAGTTATTGAATTTCTAAATGAATATTATAAGTAAATACTATTATATTCGTAGTCTGGGGAATAAAATATTTATTTTAATATCTGTGTAAATAAATAAATATTTATTTATTTATTACCTTGAGAATAAAAAGAGATAAATGTTATACATTCAATAAATAAATAAATATTATATTAAAAGTCAGGGGAATAAAACATTTATTTTTATATTGAAATAATAAATTATTTATTAATGAATAAATAATTATTCATTACCTTGTGAATAATAAGAGAAAATTAATATTATTCATTCACATGTTTAGACAATCAAATTACAAATAAATATTTATTTATTATTTATGATCACTTAATAAATATTGAAAAAATAGTACTTCTTAGTCTGGAGAATTGTAGTTATTCTAATTGTCAAATAGAAAAAATATTTTACTTGGGTAAAATAAAATACTATGTGTGACCCTCTAGGATTTTTCCCCAGTGTCATTAAGCGGGCTTACCTAAAGTTCAATATTACTGTCTAACAATGGGTTAAGGCACTCATAGAGGAAGTGGATATTCCACAATGAAAAAAACATATAAGAACACTCACTTTGTAGTATAATCTCTTTTTTATGATATCTCATCAAGTAGTTTTAACATTCATGTCATAAACCTATATTCTTGATACATATTTGTTTCACTATATGAAATAAAATCATTATTATTCCGTGGAAATTCAATTTAATGTGACATATCCATTTCAATTAAAGGGTTGGGTTATTAAATTCCATAAATGTGGAAGGGTAAAAATCATTCTTCAACTTCATTAATAACACATCATGCATGACACACCCAACATACCCAACATTTCTATGAACCTTATAATCATAGTTTACAACAATACATCCAAGTGCATGAGTCATGACATGAATTAATAATAATATTAAAGTCTAATGGACATTACACATTCTCATGGTTAGAAATATCCAATGACACATAAACATGTGGATTTTCTAAAAGCGGTTCTGTTATTATAATATCCCATCTTTGAGATTTACAAGTGATAACTTTATGAGATAAATCTTCATATTCTAATGATTACTCTCACATGATAGTCTACATACTATATTCCACATCATAGAATATTATCTGACTGTAGAATAAAATTTAATAATATAATCACGGAACTTCAATGTTCTCATCATAGTAGGTAATTGGTATGACCTTTTCAATGAGATAGATATTATAGGTCATTATCACATTAATTTTATGAAAAATAATAATCAATATGTGATAAGATATTAATATTCAAATCCATGAATATATAAGTAATCTAAAGTATAAAGTAGTTAGTTATGGGAAACTGAATTCAATAGACTCCCACTTTCCCTAGAGCCAATGGATAACGATTAGTTAGTTCTCATATATTAAAATTTATTATACTAAGTATGGTTATATTTTTTGGGCCTACCATTTTTCCATGATTGGGGTTGGTAAATCCATATGTATGTGTGGTGAATATTCTTACTACAACATTACTACCTTAAGAAAATTTTTCAAGGTGTGATATTATTTCATATCCACCACTTATACCCATACCAGAGACCTGCCATCCTGAATAATTCCATAGTCCAATATTATCATAATAATGATAAAAATATTTATTTTCTTATAACCCAAAATAGGGACATAACATTGCAAAACTGTTTCTTAATATGCAATAGAAGTTGCAAAATAATCAGATATTATAAATATAGAAACAACTGGATGTAATAAGTTTGTATTTCACATTAGATTAGTCTTACTATGATACTAGATCAAATTTAAGTAAATAAATACAAGTCTTCTATTCCATTGATCACTCATAATCTCACTTCTCTAAACACTATAAACTCATCTTGTTCTACCATTTCATGTACTGTCATATAGTACTAATTATAATTTTATGTAATTATGTTAGATCTATTTTATAGTCACTTATTATGTATCTTGAATCAGTGATATTAAATTTTAATACATATCATGTAACATGATATAAATTACTAACACTTAAGCTTGTCAAATTCTTTTAATCTCAATAATCTCTTCCTATTCTCATGTATGTTATACTGGAAATATTATATGAAAACAAAAATTTGGTCTTGAATTATTTCAACATGTAACTGTCAATACATTTTAATATATTCATTGTGAATAGATTCATCAATTCTATGGATCTACTTTTATATATCTTATTCCTTAGAACATAGTTATTAATTTAAGTCATTTTAGGAGAAATTCATTTTGAGGTCTTAACAAACTGGTAAGGAATAAATTGTTTTTCATATGTTATCAATATATCTATCTTAAAAATTTATAGTTCTTCCATTAACCTGTTAGTGACATATGTAAATCATTCATTTCCAATTTAATATTTAATGACCACTATATATGATTTATCCAAAAATAAATTTATATAATTTCAATATCTTATTGTCATTTATTCATGTTTTTGACCCTTTATAGTTATGCCTTATATAAATGTATCATAGGGTCTCCATTTTATCACATTATATAGAAATATTCCAAAGGTCTCCTAAAAATGAGGTGGCCTTGAAAATCAATAGTTCAATATGATGATCATATAAGTTTTTTTAACAAGTATAATTCAAAAGGATTTTTGTCGTGATGATTGATGTATAGTTTTTATTGGATAAACCATTCAATAATAAATCATGATTTATTGGTAAAACCTTATACCATCCATGTTTCACTTGTTTTTAATAATAACCAATAGTATCACATCTTAGAAACATTCAAAATATGGATTCCATGAATCTTGATATATGGAATCTGTTACTTGAATTCATATAAAACTTTTAACCTCATCTTGTTTCTATTTACTACTTCTTTATTGGAATATTTATTATGAAATAATAAAATATGTATCAACCACCATGGTGAACATAAACCACCTATTTGGTTATGAATTACTATATAGTATGTGTCTTTGGAAAAAATCATCCCACTATGCTCAGTGGAGTCCAACATTCCTATGCCAACTCATGTGTATCGAGATCCTAAACCCATAGAAGGAAAGTCTACTCCCACTATGATTAAAGATACAGGTTTACTTTATAGATAAAAAGTTTTTATTGACTAGAAATTAATATCATTAGTGGCTATAGGATTATAAAATGATATACACTAAGTGTTTGATTTTTGTTTATAATTAATGTCGTATTTTAACAAACAATTTTTAAAAACAACTTATGGTTATGTACTAATTGATTTCAAAAATATCATAATTAATATGATATACATTACTCAGTATAGTTTTCATATGGTTAGTTATTTCACTACTATTTGAAAAACATGTCTTGGAAGAAGTTATATAAGACATTAAATATATAAAAAACTCATCATTGATATTATTTTTACTAACGTCACTATATTGATTTATATAAGTAAATGTTAGTTTGGGAATAAATTTACTCCACATATATGATCAATTATTACTTGGATAAGATGTTATTAAACATTCTAGATTAAAGGTTCCCATATCTTTACCAAGTTCACTCATTTACTTCACCAATAATTTTTAATATTTTTAATGGAATCTCATGAAGTATGTAAATTCACATATAGCTTTAGAATAGTTCATGTGGCTATGTTGAAGTAAATCTAAAAGATCTATGATACAACTTTATTTATAGAGGTTTATTTATCTAAAACATGAAAATATGTTAGTTTTTATTCCTAGTATCTTAGATTAAAAGATACTAAAACAATTTTTTTGGGTACAAAAAATTTAACTACTTTCAGTTTTATTTAACAAATAATCATCTTTCCAAAATTGGGTAAGAGTATTATATTTAATATTTCATTATTCATTTTAATTTAAATCTATAATTGAAGAGTTATTAAACCAATAGTTTAGTATGAAATATAATATCAACATGTATTCCAAATGTGAATAATATATTGTTGTTTCTATAAGTAAAATAAGATAAATGATTTGGTAACAGTCATTACAAAATCGAATCAATCTATTCTTGTAAATTAAAATTTGTGTCTTATCGATGCTAACATAGTAATAAAAATTTCTCAGCCTTTGGGATAATTCACCCTACTTCTTATAATATATATTAAATTCCTTAATCCTAAAATGAGAATATGTGTAAAACATGTTGTATTTATTGCCCCAAAATTAGAATGGTAATAATATATTCAATGATGAATGTTCAAGAATTTTATAACCACTTCTACATAAATTTATTGAAATTATTATTATAACAATTTCTTTCTATATAAAAAGTGAATAGACTTTTTAAAATTATGCTCCCTATGAATCCTTTGTCACTTTGAAATAAGTTTTAAGTAAACCAATTTATTTAAAAATTACATGTGATTTCTAAGCTTTTCTTTTATTATTATCAATATAAAGAGTGAGGAAATAAGATTCACCAAACCTTATTTTTCTGGGTAAAGTATAGATAAAGGGATTTACAAGAAATTTCTCTATACTATTTATCTAGTGTTTGATGAATAAAGTAAAGCTTGGTGTTAAGGATCATACCATGATATTCATAGATGATCTCATATCCAAATAGAAGCTTAACATTAAATAATATACTTTAATACTTATAGATATGATTATAAGATAAGAAACCCCTTTTAGTTTATACTAAAATAGTATATAGAGAATCAAAATTATCTTTAAGCTTCTATTTCTTCTTCTGAATAGATATAATATAAGATATCATAGAGAAATTACCCTAAATATATCTTCTATAGGCATTATTTTTCACCTTCACTTGGTGGGAATATTATATGGATTGAGGAATTCAAATAGAAAGTATAAATTCTCCGATAATCAAGTAGTGTAAAAAATCTATGTGACTATGGGAAATTATTTCTTATGAGGAAATTCGCTGAGTTAATAAATTAATTTTGTGTTTTCATGGGTTTTATTTTTTACTTTTACAATAATTAAAATAGATATATTCATACTTTACTTGATTACAAATTTTGTGACATATAATAATTAATTCTAATAAGTCTTCCACTATTTTATCAAGTCTCAACAGCTCTCACCATTGAACGTGAAATGTCTCTTAACTTCATAAATTCTAATAGAAAGGATCTATATTTGACCTCTTATAATCAAGACAAAGGTCATTAAAATTATAAGTTGGTTTTAGGTAGGTGGTATTTCCAACTATGAGATTATAGCCCATTGTTTCATTAAGTGGACTCCCCAGTCCTAAAATCTTGACTCATATTTCCTGAACACTTACCTATAATATTTTTATTAAATAGAAAAAGTCCATTGAATCAAATACTTGTTTGGTTAATTCAACCCACCATGTTTTTTTAGATTTCCCATTAATTAAAAGTTCCCCCTGAAAAAGGACTGAATTGACACTTTAACAATGAGCCCATCATAAATCAGATAATGGAAGGTGTAATGAATTAATACTAACTTGAGAGATTTTTTTATTATACATAAAATTTATTATTTTATCTTTTTCATGTCTTGTTAATAATAAATAGTTTTTAATTAAATGAATAACTACGTACTGATAAAATATTTATACATAATTCTTTCTATTTTAATTCCATATTTTTATAATCCATTTATTTATAAAATAAATCATGCATAAGACTGAAATAAAATAAATAAATCATGGAATGATCATGATATTTAAATATTGATTTTTTTATTAAGAAGGTAATAAAAACCGTTGAACCTAGTGTAAAAACTCTTTGATCTAGTCTGGGCTTGTGTTTACGATATTCTACCTTTGTCTTGTGTATATCCTTGGTTTGGTTTCACATCAACTATATCTCAAACCAACTCCATTTACTTAGTATCTCTATCCTTACAATGTTTTTTCTTCACTCATAGGTAAAGGGAACCAGGAATGGGGTCTATATAAAAGTAATTATGGGAACATAGATCCATATATAATAATAAGGGAGGAATGACTCATAGGTCATCAATTTAATTTAATAAAATAATTGAAACAAATTATGTAATAATTAAATTAAAATAAATGATACAAATACATAGGTCATTATAAGCTCATGATCATCCACTTGTGCACTGAATACACATTTAAAATAATTGGCTAGTATTTATTTCAATTTTTTATTTTATTAAGATAAATGCACAAAAATTAATTTGATTAATTATCCGATTAATCAATAAATCCAATTTATATTAATATCCATCTGATCTGTCCTAGATATACCCATACACTGTAATTTTAAATAAAATAAATAAGTTAATTTTATTTAAAATTAATTAAGTACTAATCTTTTACTTGGAATCAACATGGAATGTACCCATCTAAACAACCCAGCATGGTCCCTTTTGTATACAGTGTACTCTTATGACATATCATGCACATGACATGTGACATAATTTCATGGTGTGTAGAGGCAAATAAATGACACACAGCACATGATAATTATGATGTGTATATTGATTTAATGTTGTGAAGTATACAATATATAATAACTATGAAAGACTTGTAGTTCCTTGCTTTAAATGGAATTAATTAATCATTTAATATAATTTAAAACTTATCAATTGGTGTGTACTGTCAAATTAATGAAACATAGATTCATATTTATGAGGTTTAATGGAGTAATAAATTAATTTCATTTCCACACAAATTAATTTATTCAATATCCAACCTAGTTTCACACGTATTCTTCTTAAACAGGCACAAAATAATTATATCTCATGGACTTAATTACATTATTTGTGAATTAATTATGTGGAATGTGAATTAATTACACCACATGTAAATTAATTACATTATGTGTGTATTAATCACATTGCATGTGTATTTAATTACCCATGTGTGAATTAGTTACCCCTCATATGAAATAACTACACCACATATGAATTAATTACACCACATTTGAATTAATTAAGTAGCATGTGAATTAATTACAGTATGTGTAAATTAATTACATTGTGTGTGTATTAATTACACTATCTGTGTATTAATTACATTGTGGGTAAATTAATTATACCGTATGTTCTTTAATTAATTACTCTGGATCTGTTGCCCACATGACTACTGTATCATGTGGGGTTATATTCTATATTGATGAGTTACATGTTTTGTAACCATGGAACTGTGTGCCAACCCCAAATAGTTCTTTATGTATTCTTCATTTATTTTTGAATTCATTCTAGGTTATATGAATGATAAATTAATAGGTGAATAATATATCTCAATAATCATACTAAAAGAACAAATTTCTTAAAATGAAAACTAAATTTTAAATGTGTAAGAAACCAACAATTAATAAATAATTATAAATTGAATGTGATAGTTGTGATACTACTTGATGGTTCTAGACATAGTAAAAGTTCCCATTGGGCCTATGGATAACTTGATTTTTTTCAGATTCAATGGAACATCTGCAATGTATATGGCATGAACTCCATGACCAATGAATGTTTTTAAAGAATATTGAAAAATATTTTTTTGGAACCAAGAGTGAATATTTTCACATTAATTTATAATTAATTTAATATCATGAATAAATACACCATCATTGAGTTATTTCTTCAATGTAGGCATTGACCATTCTAAGGATATTCATTTTTATATTAATTATATTGATGAGGAAATGAAGTGGAGACCCTCTTGTGGTGATCCACACAAGCTCCTTTGGTCTTGGAACATTATCATTGGTACTCCGATTGTTAGCTTGGTGTTAGCGATCATCTTGTGTCACTCCATTGATTATAAACATGATCCATTTGGTTTGTAAAGTATAATTTCATGATCTCTTCATCTTGAGAGAAATGGAGCATAATAAAATCACTTAATCCCGAGAGAGAACCCTAGATATGTTCTTAATTGAGAGATAATTCTCTAGAGAGGAGAATGTTGTGTATGAAGACCTAATCTCACAATTCTTATAGTTGTCTTTTTATAGACCTAGGGTTTGGGTTTCATATTAATATAACAATATGTTTAACCTAAAAGGATCTTTATGTCATATAAAATAATAATAATAATATTTTATTTTATGTCATGCTCTAATCTATGAAATGATAAATATTATTTACAGTCTGATAAATAAATATTTATCATTGGACCAATAACTACACCCACTCATCCTCTTTGAATTTTATTTAATTTCTAAATAAATATCATAATTAAATATTACTATATTCATAGTTTGGAAAATAAAATATTTATTTTAATAATGATGTAAATAAATAAATATTTATTTATTTATTACCTCATGAATATTTAGATATAAATATTATACATTCAATAAATAAATAAACATTATATTCATAGTCTGGTGAATAAAATATTTTTTTTAATATTCACATAATAAATTATTTATTATTGAATAAATGATTATTTATTATTGAATAAATAATTATTTATTAACTTGAAAATAAAAAGTGATAAATAAATATTATATCTTCACATAATTAAACAATTAATTTTTGAATAAATATCTATATATTATTTACAATCATTTAATAAATCTTGGATAAATAATACTTCTCAGTATGGGTAATAATACTTATTCCAATTTTAAAATATATATAATATTTAACTAATATAAAAGGAACACTTTATGTGTGACCCTCTAGGCCTTTTCCTCAGTTTCATTAGGTGAGATTTCCTAAAGCCCAAGATTACTATCAGAAACGTGTTAAGGAACCCATAAAGGAAGAGGATATGTCACAATGATAACAACCACATATGAATTTTCATTATGTAATATAGTTCTTTTTCCATGATATCTCATCAACCAGGTTGCACGCCCATGTCATCAACCTATTTTCTCAATATGTCTTTCCTTGGATATCTGAAATAAAATCATCATTACACCATGGTCACAGAATTTAATGTGATGGTTCTATTTTAATCAAAGGTATGAGATATCAACTTCCATAAATATGAGAGGGACAAATCTTTCCTTGACTTATTCATCAATAATACATCATTTATGATGCACCCAACATACCCAAATTCTCCATGAATTGTATCATCATGGTTTATGATAATACATCAAAGTGTGTGAGTCATAACATGCATTAATAATAATCTTAAATTCCATGGACCATTACACATTCATACAGATAGGAATATATAATGAAACTTAAAAATGAGGAATTCCTATAGGAGGATGTGTTCTCATAATCTCCCATCTTAGAGATTACTAAATGAAACAATTATGAGATAAAGTCTCATTTTCTTATGAGTACTCATGCATAAATGTATACATACTATGTATCACATCATAGAATTTTATCTAACCATAGAACAATATTTACTAATATCATCATGGAACTTCAAGGTTCTCATCATAGGAGGGAAAAACTATGAAATTTTCAATATGATAGATATTCAATGACATTATTACATTAATGTTATGTAGATAAACAATGAATAGATGATAAGTTATTAATATTAAAATCCTTGAATATATAATAAATCTAATTTACAAATTATCTAGTTCAAGGTCACCAACTCTAATAGATTCTGTGGTTGAAACATATATTAATAGACTATAGATATCAATTTCAGCATGCCTCTATAAATTGTGATAGTTAAAATACTATTAAAATTTATATAAACCTTTTATCTCACTATAGAACAAAAAATATTGATATAAGACATCACTTTTTGGGAGTCTATTTTAAAAAAGTAGATATCACTATTGAGTTCATAGTCATTGAGATACAACTAGTTGATATTTTACAAAATCTTTGAACCTAGAGAGATTAAATTATATGAGAAAATAATTAGGAATGATTAATTAGTCTCACAGTCTATTTAATGTTTAAGATTAAATCTAATGGTAATTCTATTTAAAAGGTCACATGTGGCTGTAAGGATCAAGTGGCTATAAGGTTGTCTATACGGTAAGCTAAGATACTATGATCCTTCAAGCTAATCTGAAGGTTTTTCATGTGATGGGTCGACTAACCATGAACCTCATGGATGAATGTAAGGCAATACATATGGTAGATAAACCTACCATTCCCTTATAATACTAAAATGATTAAGTTTATTTTAAAAAAATGAAAGAGTTTTATCATTATTTTATTCTGATTCTTTTAATTTACCACGTTTCAATGTATCATTCCCTACATGATCTAAAATATGCTCGATCTAGAATTAAAATCATTTTATCACTAAACCTTTAACTCTCTCAAAACTATGATGTCCCCAACTCAGTCCACTCACATGTAACCGAACCTGAGGGCCACATGGCCTCAATCATGCTCCTCAATGCACTAGAGATTTCTGACTAGAACTAAAGTTCTAATGATTGTATAATGGGAAGACTATACCCTTTGTAGTAGTACTAGATACAATAGAAAAATGAAATGAATAACATGAAAATAATAGTAAACTTATAACCCAAAAATTACTAAATAAAACCAACCATGCATAAAAGTATGATTCTACATGTATACGGTAGTCAAACATATTGTAGGTGATATGAAAAAAAGGGTTGGGTGAAAATAAATAAATAAAAAATAATACCCACTCCTATAAGTTGTTTGAGTACTTGATTAGTCCATTACTCCCATTCCAATACCTATGTCAGAAAAAGTATCATAAAAAAGAACAAATCAAGTCCTAACTTGCATCCATGATAACAAGTCACATACCAAGAAGTATCCTAAATATGTTATGATTAAAACTCATTATGATAATACTAATGGTGTCTAATACATATCCAAACCATGAGTATAAAACATAATTATGTGTAGTATATAAATAATAAAGAAATGGAGTGGAGACCGATCAAGGAATACCACCTGATTCAGCCTATGTCAGTTGTCTATGATCATATGGCCCAATAAGGGGTCATATAACCCATGAAATATTTCCCAAGAGTATAACAGAAATTATAAAAGGTTAATCCAATGAATAAGTGTTATGTCTCAAACCCATTTCACTCATAAGTAACTGAATCTGGTTAGCCACATGTCCCAAGCATGCCTCCCCATACACTAGAGGCTCTTGACTAGCAGCGAGGCTCTATGGTGGTATGGTGGGGAGACTATACCCTCTTTTCTAGATTAGAGAAAAATAGTAAATAATAGATAAGAAGTGTAAATAATAAACCATCCAAAATAATAGTAATATTCATAATAAATATAGTGTTATATATAGATGGTGTCATGTCTATAAAAAATGAGTAGGCATACATAAGATACATTTATACAAAAAGTGAAAAAGATAGAAATCTAAACTCTAGTATCATGAGTACTAGATCAACCCTTTTATCTTTTAGTCCTTCCTATAATAAAATATTCAAGAATCCATAGTTGGGTTCTTTCTTTTGTCCATACCTGCATAAATGAAATCTGTTTGGGTACCAATCGATAGCCTGAACAATGTTTGAGTAAAGCTTATTATCCCACCAAGAATTATGTCTATTTCTATCATTAAATTAATATAGAATGAAAATTTTGTATTTATATCAATATTAAAGAAGTATGGTAAATACAACCCATGTCATGCTCATGATCCTCATGGGATTCCCGGATGACCATGCCTACTTCGTCCTCAACTGGGTGTTTGAACCATATATCATAAGGGTATCATATCCTAAATAAGGGGAATTATTCCCAGTGTTCAATCCAGGGATACAAAATTTCATGTCCAATAATCCCAACCAATAATGTGGTGTGCCATGTCCAAAAACATCCAATAAATAATGAGTAGCACGATGTTTGAAAATTCTTGATAGATGACGAGGAGCACTATGTCTAACAAATTCAAATATATGATGAGGAGTGCTATGTCCAGCATCACTTAAACAATCCACAAAAACAAAAATCTCACTGTCCAATAATAATAATAAACTAGTATTGCATCTAATACTTACTGCTTCAGCGGTGGAATAGTGGTTTAGGGGTGAGGGCCATAACAATAGTGTTCAGTGAGGTATGGGGTTTGATTCCTAGGAACCCACTCTTGGGTGAATTTCCACATTCCGTGTACCACTCATCTTGTCGGGTCACCTAGTGTCTCACTAGGTGGGAAGAATGGGCACACTTCACCTGGCTGACATATTTCTATGTCGAACCATCACTGATCGATGTGTTACCTCATGGGATGCTCTACCATCTTGGTTGGAGATGACTCCTTTCTGTCTAGAGCATTGCGACCTCTTTGTGGGGAGTGGGCTCCTTGGGGGGGGAGGGTTCTAAAAGACCACTCCCACAGATTCCCTTTCCCTCTAAAAAAAGTATTGAATCTAATACTTGAAGATAAGAAAGAAGGAAAAATACCCATCTTGATTCTAATAAAACCATCCTTGAATTATTACATTTATAAATGTTAACAAGGGATAGATGTTATATCCTTAACATTTACCAATTCAGCACATTTCATTAGTCAATACCTCTTTAAGTAATAAGTAGGTTTCAAGTGGAGTGTATCCAAATCATTTTATGATTCAATAATTAACTCATGCCAAACCCTTTATAATAACTAAGGGATTGATTCAAACAATTTCTTAATTTATTTATTTATATATGGTTTCCACTATTAAGTGTAAATCTCAACACACCCAATAGATTGTTTAATTAAAAATCAAGAATGGTGGCCAAAAGCATTCAATAGAACCCACGCCAAAGGGGTTGGTTTTGGTTGAGGTCATTAATCTAAAACCATGTGAAAGGGATCATAGTAATTCTAGGTCAATTCCAAGTTAACAAATTGAAGAGATATTAATTTAAGAGACAACACATGTAAAATAATGCAGGAAGCACAATGGTGCATGATATAATACAAAAAAATTAAGGAAAAATACTAGAACACCTACATTATATGGGTAGAAGACTCACAATTTAGTATTGGATTATGATTTGGGATGGAATAAGAGAAAATGGATACAATAAACAAACTCCATGAAAAATGGTATATAATCTCACACAGAAATAATGCCAAATATGGTGAGAGAAATAGAGAAAATAAGGTAGCAGAGTCATAGACTTACTGAGAGTTACAGAACTCAATGAAGGGTGGTTTAATCTGAGATCAGATGGAAGAGATAGCTCAAATCCTAAGTGAGAGAGATAAGATATCTCTCATACAATTCCTAGATGTAAAAATGTGGATGGATAAAGAAATTTATATTTATGTGAAAAGGTCTTATAACAATTCTAGGTTAATTAAAAGTTAACAAATTGAAGAGATATTAATTTAAGAGACAAAATGTGTAAAATAATGCATTCAGAACAATGGTGCATGATATAATCAAAAAACCTTTAAGGAAAAGTACTAGAACACCTACCTTATTTGGGTAGAAGACTCACAATTACGTATTGGTCTCTGATTTGGGATGGAATTGGATAAAATGGATAAAATAAAAAAAATCCATGAAAAAATGGTATATAATATCACATGGAAATAATGCCAAATATGGTGAGAGAAATAGTGAAAAGAAGGTAGAATAGTCATAGACTTGTTGAGAGTAACATAACTCAATAAAGGGTGGTTGAATCTGAGCTCAGATGGAATAGATAGCTCAAATCCTAGGTGAGAGAGATAAGAGAGATATCATACAGTATATGGATGTGAAAATGTGGATGGATAAAGGAATTTATATTTAAGTTTAATTAGGGGAGAACTATAATTTCACACATTTTTAAGGAGGCACACAATTTGGATGTACTATTGGACAAACCGTGCACCAAACATGAACACATACTACCAAAGGTGACACCCCCTCACACGGTTAGGAACATGGTAAGGAAAAACCATGCACCAACCATAATAAACACACATTAAAAAAGGATAGGTTTTGAATGACCATGTATACTTACTGTACAGTTTCCCTTGTTATGATCCTCCCTTTACTAGGCCGCACAATTTAGTCACACGGTTAGTACCAACCCTGCGCTAACTATGTACCTCAGTCTGTTTCACCAGAAATGGAAACTCTAGTCTCCAAAACATGCATGAATGCACCAAAAACCATTATAACCCACTTAGAAAAGTATATTTAGATAAAAACAAAATTTTAAACCGAAGTTAAAAGGATCCATACTTTTAAAAATCCAATATCATACAACCCCCTCATTAAAAAAACCCATCCCTAAGTTTCCCTTCCATGGGTGGTTTAGATGCATCCATGAAGAACACCAAACACTGATCACATATATCATACTCTCACTCCCATGTCTAATACTGTATGTGGTTGTGTTATCATATCACACAACCTATAGGAATTGGACTACCTTGAAGAGTATTCATGCTATGATCAATGATATGAACTGGATATTCCTTAAAATAAGCATCATCATTTAAATCAACATCCTCCCAATCAAAATTATAAGATGAGTTGGAGTAATAGAGAAAATTATGAGAAAAATGAAATACTTCATGCATATTCTTATCCCACTATATAAGGGTTATTAAATATTCCATTGGTATGGACCTCTCTAAAATATCAAAAGGTCTGATGGATTTAGGTGATAGCTTAACTTGCCTCTGAATTCTCCGATGACCCAATCTAGAAAAAATATGTAAGAAGACTCGATCTACTACATCAAACACCAATGGTCGATGATGATGATCGGTATAAGAATTATACCTATAATAAAATATATCCACACACTTCCTAATTAATTGTACCTGATCTAATATATCCTAAATGAGATGTGATCCTAGTAGCACTTCCCCCCCACCTCTAACTAGCACATAGGTTATTAGAAAGGCCTACTATATAAGGCCTCATAAGGATATATTTTTATAGTCTCTTGGAAGCTATTATTATAAGAAAACTCAACTAGAGGTAAATTTATTTCCCAAGAACCTAAAAAATAAAGGACACACCCTTGAAGCATGTCCTCCAACACCTATATAGTATTCTCGGTCTAGCTACTGGTCTAAGTGTGTTGTGTTGTACTCAGAAGTACCTATGAACCCAAATCCCTATACAACCCCTTCCAGAGATAAGAAGTGAACCGATCAGCCTTGTTTGATATGATAGTATACAGAATCCCATGAAGGAATATAATCTCTTGAATATAGGTTATACCATGTTAATCCATAGATAAGTCTCCCTAATAGGTTAAAAATGGGTGACCATCGTCAGTCTGTCCACAATCACCCATACAATGTCTCAACCTCTAGGTGAATTTTGAAGGACCATCATGAAATACAAAGTGACTTCATTCCATTTCCACTCAAGTATGTGTAATGACTATAAAAGGTAAAAAGGTTGATGGTGTTCTTCCTTCACCTACTGACAGGTGAAACACCAAGTAACCAAACCTACCTTTTCCTTTTCATTCCAATCCATCAATACTAGTGGTGAAAATCATGAAACATCTTGGTGAGTTTGGGATATAATATACATTTAGATGCTTGATATTCTTACATTAATTCCTCTATCATGTATGTAGGAAGCCATAAGAATCCATTAATACACAATAGCTCATCTTCGTCAATGACCCAATAGGGAAGTGGTTCCTCACCCAAAACACCTTCCCTTCCAGACTAATCATTTGGGATCAGATAATTTTATTATCTTGAAATGATTAAAAAGTGATGATTTCACTACTAAGGCTGTAAGAATAGGCTGACCATGACACTCCTAAAACTCTAGATTTATCTCAGAGAGAAGGGTCATCAACTACCATTCACATCTGGATTCCTGAACAGATTGAGCATATGTTTTTTAGCTTAGATCATCAAAAACTTCATTTCCATTTTCAAGTATAAAATTATGCTCAAATTAAAAATATTGAAGTATTTAACCCATCTTCATTGTCAAAGAATCAAGTAATGATGATTAAATAAGTATTTGAGGATTTTATGGCCTTTGTATACAATAAAATATTCCCCCAATAAGTAGTGTCTCTAGCAACAAAAATAATGGACCACTACTACTAGATTGAGGTTTTGCGTTAAGTAATTACAATCATGTGGACTCAAATAATGAGACCCATATTCCATGACTCATTCTCCTTACATCAAAATGGATCCCATCCCAATGCCCGATGCATCATAATAAATGGTATATCCTCTGATAGGATGAGGTAAAATTAGGAGAGTCATTATGGTAATCCTTCCTTTCAATTCCTGAATAGTCGTCTCACCAACTTCAGACCATGTGATTCTGAAACCTTTCTCGGCTAAAATTTTAAGTGGAGCTACAAGGTGTGATAAATCTTGGATAAAATTCATATATTAACCTTTTATCCCCAAGAAACATAAAATATCGAATATTTTCTTGGGATTCTCCCATAAAACAACATCTCTCACAATCTATGAGTCCACAGATACCCTTTATTCTGATATAATGTGACCTAGAAAGTGAACTTTATCAATCCAAAAGTGGTATTTTGTGAACTAAAAATATAACCTATTCTCTATTAGTGTAACCAATATGATGTCAATGTTATTGGAAGGATCATGTCGATTAAGAGAGTACACTGAAATATCAAACATGAAATCCACCATAAAAGAATCCAGGTATTAGTGGAAAACTCGATTCATCAAGGCAATAAATACTTTCAGGGTGTTCGTTAGACCGAAGGACATTACCAAATACACATAAAATCCATATATTATTTGGAAATTTGTGCACAGTATATCTAAGGTTATAAACCTTACCTAGTGATATCTTGATGTCAAATCAATATTAAAAAAGATCCTAGCTTCTTGGAGATGGTTGAAGAGATCGTCTATACAAGGAAGTGGGTACCAGTTCTTAACCACAAGTTGATTCAACCTCTGGCAATCTACACACAATTTGAGTGTCTCATCCCCCCTCTTTGTAAAAAGCATGGGTGAACCCTAAGGATAAGCACTTGTTCATATAAAGAACTTAGATTACAGGTCCTCTAAGTGCCTCTTGAGTTCATAGAGATCAATTTATATGGAGGAATAGATACCCCCTCTGCTCCTGAAACAATATTGATGGTAAAATATACCTCAATCTTAGGAGGAAACCCAGAAATATTTTTAGGGAACACATCTTTGAATTCCTTTACCACTGGAGGAAATACATCTTATTGTACTCCTCAGTCATCAAGAAAGATAATGGAAATCTCAATTGCCACTCTTCCAAACCAATTATGCTCAGGTCTAGCACAACTAGCCTGAAATTCTCATCAATTAATCTTTTGGAATCTATTAGTTATGGGATTTGCATTAAAATATGGAATCCAAGTCTTACCCATGACATGACATACTTTTAACTAAAACCATCTTCATTATATTAACAAGGATCACAAGCTATAAAGTCCATTTGAAGGGAAAAGGAACATAAATAAGAAAACATACATCCACTAAAAAAACACCAATTAGTGACGTTTATAAACATCGCTAATTCATTTATCGACATTTCTCAGAAACATCTCCAAATAAAGTGTCGCTAAATTAGCGACGTTTATAAATGCCGCTAATTGGATATTCTTATAAACTTCACTAATTTAGGACACTTATAAATGTTGATAAATTCACAACATTTATAAAAATCGCTAAATTCATGATATTTATAAACATCTCTATTTAGAGACACCTCAATTGCTGAAGATTTTTTGAAACATTGGTAAATAAGTGTCACTAAAATTATGACGTATGTAAACGTTTCTATTTAGAAACACCTCATTTGCTGACATTAGTTGTAAACGTCAGTAGATAAATGTCACTAAAGTAGTTTTATTTACCAATGTTATTGAAGATGTCGTTTTTTTTGAAATTTATGAGAAATTTCTTAATCTGGATTTTTTATTTCTTAAAAAAAATTATTGAAAATTTTTACCCTTCCCCTCCCCTCTCTACCCAACCTCCACCTGTTTTAGCACCCGCCCTCCCATTCCACAATGACCCCCTCACTAAATTCATGATATTTATAAACATATCTATTTAGAGACACCTCATTTGCTGATGATTTTTTGAATCATTGGTAAATAAGTGTCACTAAAATAGTGATGCATGTAAATATTTCTATTTAGCAACACCTCATTTGCATAAGTTAGCTGTAAATGTCAGTAGATAAATGTAGCTAAAGTATTTTATTTACCGGCGTTATTGAAAATGTCGTTAATTTTTTTTGAAGTTTATGAGAAATTTTTTAATCTGGATTTTTTATTTTTTTAAAAAATATTGATTGTTTTTACCCTTCCCCCTCCCACTCCCAGCCCGCTACCCCCCCCCCCCCCGACGTGACCTCTAGTTCCCCCACCTGCCTGCCTCCCCAATGCTGCCTCCCATCCACCATTTCACTCGCCCGCCTTCTCCCACACCCCCACACCCCGACACCCCCACACCCCCACACCCCCACAACCCTCCCGCTCCCATTCCCCCGCCTGAGTTTCCTCCAGTTCCCATGTCCACCTACTTCCATGCCCACACGCCCCTACAACTCTTCCCTATAAAAAATATTCGACCTCCACTTGGATTAGAACAACCCCTACAACCAACTAACCTATATAATTTTTGAAATTAAATTTATATTAGGCTATATTAAACTATATTAAACTAAATATATTGAACTATTTATATTATGTTTGTATTATATTATATTAAACTAATTATATTAAACTTTTTTTATTATATTTTTATTATATTATATTAAAATACATTAATAAATTAATGTATTATATATATATGTGTGTGTGTGTATTTTATATTTAATGTTTATATATATAAGTTTATATTATATTTGTATATATATGTATGTTTATATATTAAACTATTTAAAAAATTAACATGTTATATAAATAATTTTTTTATATTAATATACACATATTAATATATATGTGTGTGTGTTTATATGTTTATATTTTATGTTTATATATATAATTTTATATTAATATATATATGTTTATATTTTAAACTGTTTAAAAAATTAATATATTATATATATAATTTTATATTAATATACTTATATTAATATACTTATATTAATATATATATATGTGTGTGTGTGTGTGTGTTTACTATTTCATGATTATAATTATATATATATGTTTATATTATATATATATATATGTTTATATTATATATATATATGTTTATATTTTACATATATGTTTATATTTTGTATTATATATGTATGATAATATGATATATATATGTGTGTGTGTTTATATATCTATATGTTTATATTATATATTATATATATACGTCTATATTTTAACCTATTTATAAAATTAATATATTTTATATATTAATATACATATATTAATACATATATATATATGTTTATATTTTATATTTTATGTGTGTATATATATAAGTTTATATTGTATATATATATGTTTATATGTTTATATTATATAGATATGTTTATATTTAATATATATTATATGTTTATATTTTATATATATCACATGTTTATATTTTATGTATATTATATGTTTATATTAATATATATGTATATATATGTTTATATATATATACATATATTTATATATTTATGTATGTATGTACATATATATGTTTTATATATGGGCGTGTGTGTGTGTGTATAAATATATATGTGTATGTACACACACACACACACACACACACACATATATATATATAATTAGTCGTGTTTTAATACACTGGTAAAAACACCACTAAAATTTCCATGATTTGTTAAAAATGTGAGTAAATTTAAAATATATATGTGTTTTCATATATAAACATATGTGTATATATATTTATATATGTGTGTGTGTTTGTGTGTTTATATATATGTGTATATGTTTATATATATTAATATATATTTATATATATATGTCTAAATATATATTTATATAGATGTGGGAAGATGAGCTATATATATATAGACACACACACACACATACATATACATATAATGACGTTTCATGAAAATAGTCACTAAATATGCAATGTTTTGTGAAAAGCGTTTCTAAATTATGAACGATTTCTAAAAATAGTTTCTAAATTAGAAACATTTCCTAAAAAGTGTCACTAAATTAATGACTTTTCATGAAAATCATCACTAAATTAGCGATGTTTCCTAAATAACATCACTAAATTAGTGATTTTTCCTGAATAATGCCACTAAATTAGCGATGTTTCCTAAAAAGCATCGCTAAATTAACAATATTTCCGTAAAAACATTGCTAAATTTGTGATGTTTCCTAAAAAGGTAATTAAATTAATAATTTTTTCAGAAAAGCGTCGCTAAATTAGCAACGTTTCCTTAAAAACGTTTCTAAATTAGTGAAGTTTTCTTAAAAATGTCACTAAATTAGTGAGGTTTCCTAAAAATGTCGATACATTAGAAACGATTCCTTAATAATGTTGGTAAATTAACAAGATTTCCTTAAAATATCACTAAATTAGCATTATCTCCTGAAAATGTCGCTAAATTTAAAAATTAGTGACATTTAAAAAAAACGTCGCTACAAAAGTATCGCTAAATTACAATTTTTTGTAGTGATCACAACTCAAGGAATTTCATTTGAAATGTACCCTATAAGTCCATTGGTTATTAACAAAATAGATTTTATATTCTAAATTCATAAGTTATCTTATTTAATAAAGGGCATCACAACTCACTAACACCGTTGACTTAATTTATAAGCATCAAGGCATCTAAATAGATTAACCACTCTTTTTTAAATTTATTACTTAAATGAGGGATTTATAGAATTTACCATTTTATTAAATATTGTTTGGTCACACCCTATATCTAAAGGGACATAAGGTTACCAATTCCATGTTATAGGTTGAGGCATCCCAAGTCAAGTTAGGTTCAAAATAATGAATCAACGACCTCATGGTCATCTCTTTCTAACTTGTTATTTGTAAACTTGGTTCTATTAATTACTTTATGAGTTTATTAAACAAGGGAATTTCATGATCTTGAGAACAACCCCAATCCTCCGTTGGTTAATTTCAATAGCTCCCTAGGTCATAGCTCTCTTGGATTTCCTGCATATTCTAGAATTAAATTATAAAAATCAAGGGAAACTCTTTGATGGCTCATATAAATAGTTCATGACTCTTTCATGACCTTACATGGTCCATGTAATGCATCAAAATTAATTACTTATCCACTCGTAGTGATTAAATTAAATTAGGTTCATATATTAGTTCAATTAATTCATATAGTGAAGGTTAATCCATAAATCTCCCATGGACCATCTTATGTCCATGGGTGGTTCACTAACTATTGGTGCATCTAGGGGTGCTAAAATTATCCTAAATCTATGAATTAAGGTGGTATTGATTTTAGAATTTAAAAACAAAGAAAATTTCATCCATCAACATGACAAAGTACCAACGTGTCTTATTAAATGGAAATAATTTAACCGAAAGAACATAGACCACCTCCCTCGAGATTTGGAATATTTTCTAGTCTATTATTGTACCACTATTCAAGATAAAATGCAAGAAAATGGAGAAATAGAAAAAATCTATGAAAATAGGTTATGTGATCTCACAAAAGTGATAAAATTTAGAGAAAAAAATAGAGGATGGGGGAAGAGGAGTGGAACCATTACCTCTATCTTTACTTTACCTCAAATGAAAGATGATTGAGAGGTGTATCAAGGGTGATCCACTAAGAAGAGAGGACGAGGAGTGGGGCACTACAATTTGCAATAATGGGGATGAAATGAGCCCCTATATATAGTGGAAGAATAAATAAGGGGGTTGAGGGGGATAAATAAAAAATTTGACAATCTTAAAATAAGATGAACTACACCAATTAGTTGGTGAGACTAAAGTAGCATATTGTAGTCCCGACTCCAGCCCCAAACCCTTCAGTTTGTTTATGAGACCCTTGAAATCCTGAAGACACATCCAGAACCACATACTCAAGGTGTCCTCACCCAAAAAATTATCTTTGAAGCACCAAGAATAATCCCAAAACCATTTATAGTCGAGCTTCCAAAAAGAAAAATATCAAGCACTCTAAAACTATGAAACAAAATTTTCAAGGTTCAAAAGTGGGGCTCTTGGAATAACTAAGATGATATTTACCTCAATTCACCAAGATATCGATAGTTCAATAAAAATTAAAAAATTGTCAAAAAATGTGGGTTGTTACATCCTCCCCACTAAAGGACATCTATTTACCAAGATACACTCATATTGAAACAAGAATTTAAACTAATATCATTACCATAAGGAGGGATTACCCAAAACTAGAATTACATAATGGGGATCGATTCCAAACCTGACCATCTCTCTGGAGTTAAAATATAAAATTTTAAGAATTCAAATTTAAACCAATCTCTTTGAGATTACAACTTATTACTATCACATGACCAAACTTACCTTAGTTATAACTTCATGATACTCCCATGACATTCTACTTGAATTGAAGAATGAAACACGACAATGAAAAACCAACACTGACTGGTTACAACAGCTCATTTACAACCATAACTGGTTCAATATATAATCCATTACTAAATAACTCGAACAACATTCCAAATATGATTTCCACTTAATCATGTTCTTTCCAAAAATGATTACATATCATTCAATCCCCAACTAATTTCCACCATGATGCACAATTCCATATGTCAATTAATTACATGATATACAGTCACAACACATCACTTCTAAGGCATTCCTAAATTATCCTATTTTATAGACCAGGCCTTATAAGTTGATGTCACTATCCAAGAATAGGACACTTATGTCCAAACATACTCAGAAGAAACTATAGTCTTTATCTAAAGAATACATGAAGAACAGAAGTATAACCACCTTTGGCTGACCTTATCTAAAGTGTGTGACTTTAGATATCAATGCATGTTTCTAAATCACTTGATCATGATGATTTAACCCCACAATAATATTGTGTTCATCTTCACATGCCCATAAAAGTCATCACCTGAATTCTGATTATATTCCATGTTTGGGCCATCAACCAACCATTTCTACCATCTCCATACCATGAGGACCAGAAAAGCACTATGAAACTTCTTAAATCAATAATTTCTCACTTTCCTAGTTCACAGTGGTTGGACACCACATGACTTATTTTACTATTTACCCATGAGTTTTACACTGCTAGAAATCACTACCAATTTCCCCATAACATGTTATATATATTTTTACTTCATTTAAAATATCTCTCACTCGATCTCACTCAAAACCGCCTTTAAAGAAGAGTTACACTCAAATCACTACCTCCATTCTCAAACCAACCATTAACACTCACCTGATATTGAAGGTTCTGACTTAAAGTTCATACCATTAAAATGAACCTATTGCATTTAATATGACATATGCTAAGTGATCTTATCCCATTGCATGCATTTTTTACTAAACACCAGTCAGAATACTTTAGCTTGACCTATATAAAGGATATATAACTTGATAGTTTCCAACTTATTATAAGACTCAATCATGATAACTTATATTAAAAAGTTTTCTCATGATCATTAGGACATACCACTGAAGTTCGATCTTGAATCTTTGTGTGATTTAATGGTTTCATACTCAACCAACTACTTCCCCATTATATTGTATTGAAAGCACTGATGTGCCACTAATATATCACACTTCTTGGATAACTTACACACGTTGAGCCTGAATCTAAGGTCTATACTCAATCCAAACTCATACATGAGGTTTAGATTACACTAGTCTACAAGATTGGGAAACTCAAATTCACTAACTACCCATATTCTACAAGCTGTTATAACCATTCATAACTAATATTTCTATAACCATGATCCTTCTCTTTCCACGACTGATGTGGTGCTCCCCAATATAAGAGTGCCCTATTCATCATTTCACTAAAAAAATAAAGCTAATTCTCATAGAACATGATATGTCCACCATCGAACATAGTTTATAGACATGGAACAACATGCTTATATAAAGTTCTATTCTGATACTCTAGCCTCAGTACACACTAGGACCTCATTCATGATGAATATTCCTTCCCTGAAAATTCGGTGGTGTACTTCCCACAAAATGGATTTACTTATTCCAGTTAATCATAACTAGAACTAGTCCATTCATAGACACATGCATGATGCTCTTCCCATGACACACTCACTCACATCATCAACATTCGATACATAATCCAAAATCTATCTCTGATAGACTATTCTATATAACCTGATCCATTTAGATGGTCATCCTTAGCACATGGATAACTCGGTTTTTCTACTAACTTAGGGATAAATTTCTTGAAAAAAATCTTAGATCCCATGACCCCCTACTCTGTGAGCGACCTATTAACATAACTGAATAAACCCTATAACCTTTTAACAAGTAGTCATGAACCAACACTCTCAAGGCATTTCCACAATTTCATATCTTAAACTCTTCAAGACATAAACAATTGTCACAACACTATACACAACTCGTTCCACCAAGCCATAACTCAACAAACACAATGTATGATAATGTATATTACCCCGACATTACTTTAATGAAATGTGCACAAGAATTTCATATGATTCAAAGGTCCAATGATACAACACTATATTAGTATTGTCTAGCCTACTAAAATCATCAAACCTATGGGCCGTGTTATTCTACATGACCATTCAATCTAGCCAATGAATTTTTGAGTCATACATTAATGAAATTAAACTCACACAACTAACTAAACAACCAACCTTGCCCTTGGAAAGCCACTCCCATTAAATTCAATCATGCAAGATGCTCATAACACCCATACTTTTCACTTTCCACACAACATCCCACCTACCCAGGGCATCATTCCACAACTAAAGAGTCCTACTCAAACCCCAAACAACATACATGCAACACTTTCCATGCCTAAAAACTATATGTAAACATCTACCAAACTTATTATCTATAAGAAAAGTAGGAAAATTGGGTTAACCACTCACTGAATAGAATACGTTGAATATAAAGCCAGAGTAATACATAAAAGTCCACTAGGCTCTCCCACCCAACCTGTATTACAACATAAAAAGATGTCAACTAAGAGTCATGGGAAATGTCCATGTTCCCATCCATGGAATCTCCCAAGGAAACTCTAAAACAACTCCCACACTAGGTTTTTGTATAAAAACATATTTATGTAACTACCCATAATTATATCAATGATATTTCCCTTCTTATATTTATTTTATATATTATAGATCACATAAAATCACTTATATAACACAATGGAAACTTTATAAATGAAGAATGAATGAAATAATAGGTATTTCTAGAAGTTAAGGAACCTATACTGATGAAATAGTAACTTGACCTTAGGGATAATAATATGACCCTAATGAATTAAAAAAAATAATTTTTATAATATGTAATAATAAATTAATATTTTTTTGTCTCATGATTTTTGGATAATTTTATGATACCTTAGTCAATTTTTCACAGTGTTATAAAATAAGTAATAAATATAAAATCTGTATTATTTAAGTAAATGATGATTTTAAATAAAAATTAATTTCGCATATTTAGAAAATTATTTTCATTAAATGGAGTCCATTTTATAATTTTACATGTTTAAAATTTGTTTGGTTGAATTTTTTGGTTTTTTCTAAAATACTTGAATTTTTAGTGAATAGTAAAATACTGTAATTTACTGTAGAAATATATTAAAAGTTAAATAAATTATTCCTTGATTCATTTATAATTTAAGAACCATAATATATAACTTCCATTTATTATTTTAATATATTTGGTGATAATTATCAAAATATTCATAGTATTGACCCAAAATAATAAACAAATGAATTAAATATTCAAAAAACACCCTCTCCTCCAAAATAAATACTACCCCCTCTCCTCACACATTATAATATTTTGGCCTTATAAAATTTCTAATAAATACTATTCAAAAGTCCCTCCCCCATTTCCCAGAGCTCTTGGTCTTATCAAAATACCAAACCTTTTCTCTATGGAGGTTCTCAAGAGGAGAAAATCAAGAGGTAAAAACCTCTTTCTTTTTTTTTTAATTTATTTTCAAGTTATTTTATTTTATTATTATCTCCTCACATCCACTCATCAAAGCTATAATTATAACTCCAGTAACTTAAATATACTATACTTTTATTATTCTAATGGAATAATCCTTCATTAAGTTCCTTCTTCTCTTCCTTTTGTACTAAAAATGAAAACATTGTCTGTGAGGCGTTGTTTCATCGTCTTTATGGTTAAAAAGTTTTCATTTTCCTTCAACATATTCAAGGATGTTCATGAAAAATTTTAATGGTAGAATCATATTTTAAAATTTAAATATAAACCCTTTTTATGTTCTGTATGTAACATATTTACATAATACAAAATGATAAAACAAAACGAGTTCATTGTGATCTAAAATCTCTTAAATTAATCAAAATGAATATCATCAACATGTTATATAATTATTCATCCTCATATTTGTAAAAAAATAAGAAAAATTTATCTTCTTTATGTTCATTAATAACATATAATTCTAATTCTATAGAATTATACCCATTTTATATGAACTTCATTACTTATAAACACATGAACCGATAAGGAAAACTAAGAAAACAAACATTCTTAAACGAGGAAATTAAACTCAATAACTCATAAGAAATGACATAAATGAACTTAATAAAACTATAATGAATCAAATCCCTATATATAAGGTTATGAATTAATTAATTAATGGATTTAATTTGATTATTTGGGACATTAAGGTCAAATACAGAACACATTTAGACACAAGGTAAGAGTTTTCTTCCCGAACCTCCATTTTTATTCGGGTTATGTTTTATCCTTCTTTATACCAATTTAATTCTTAATTATTTTTTATATAATTATTCTAAGTTCTATCTAAATGGTCCAAAATTATGTGTATAGGTAATTACATCTTTATTTTATGGGGAATTACATGTTTTACAGGGCTTTCTTCTCAATTCTTCCTCATACGCAAGCCCGATTAAAGAGAAAAATTCTCGATTTATTAACCATTTTTAAATACCATACATAAGCTATTTTAAGACACCATTATTTTTCTAAAATATATATTTTTCCATGAAAGACAATATTTATTCATTTATGGTTTTATACAAACAATTATGATAAATACAAAATATTTTTCTAAAAGAAGTATTCTTTAAAAATTAAAAGGGGCATTTCTCTTAAGAATTTATCAATGATTTTAGTAGGGTATTTTCACTTATTTCAACACATATATTGAATTTTATTATTTATTGAGATTGATCTATTATGTTTATAATCTACCAAATTTTATTAAATAGTTTATGATCAGTTTAACTGTGGATGTGCTATCTTGATAGCATTCACCGCACTACTCAGAATAGATAGTGATTATGTTTACAGATAAGGGAACATTATTTACATTTCACATATATATATATATTGTTTATGTCTACCACCATTCACATGGGGAATGAATTTAACTTATTAATTGATCGGTGTGTCCCACTATATCCCCTCGATGCTTTGGTAGGTCTCATGAGACAAACTAGACTGGGGTTTTACCCATTATATATGGTATCTTGGATAAGGCCTTGAAGGTATGTTTATGATGACCATAATTATGAATTACATCATTATGAAGCTAGTAATTTATATTAAATGTGATTATTTTACTAGTAGAATATCCATGGTAATGTTTTGTTATATAAAAATTTAATCATATTTTTTCCTGCCATTTTATGCTCAATATTTTGTTTTAATGACATTTGTTTTTGTTATTCACCATGCCATATTATTTATGTATATTATAGATTTTGTTTTATTGATTAACCTTATTGAGAATATGAGATAACTCCTTTATTATGTTTTTCCCCAGGATTCGAAGATGTATATTATGAATGACTTGTAGGGATAATATAGGAGTTATGAGAGTTTAAAATGGATTTTTTTATTTTTTTTCCTTTCATGTTGTAATGAATAATTTATGTATGTATTTTGGATTCCAAAACTACTAAAATGATGAGTCCTTTGGGATTCGAGTCTTGTATCTATGTCAATGTAATAAAGTAAGGCATTGGCTCTTGGAAAATGGGGTTGGGGTATTTACAGATGGTATCAGAGAAATTTTAGTATAAGCCATAAAAAATAGATTTAGAAAACATAGAGTAGAGGACATAACCCTAAGATAGAATTTGAGGATAAGCATAAAAGAATATACTAAAATATTGGTAAAGTATACATTATGTGAGTCTTCATAGTAATACTTCCTTATCTAGATACTACAAGTGGATGTGGTTCTGGAGGAGATGTACCTAGGGGAAATAACTCCAACAAGGTGTCTTGGGCTTGAATTGGATAACCTGATATACGAAAACGGGCCTTACTGCGCACCTGGTTTGACACACCTGGGTGATATTCTTAGGATAAGTCACATTTTCTTTGTAAACCATTATGAAGGATTTATAATTTAATATTTCTCTAAAGAAACTGTGTTTATGATTATGATATTAGATTTGAATAAAAATTTAATCTATGTGAAGTGTTTTCTAGTTTGAGATTATACATTATGATTCATAACCTAATCTAGTGTATTCCATTATTTAGAAATGATGCATAGTAGAAGGAATAAAAACTGTATCAATGAATGTATCCCATGTAGGGATATCCCTCCTATACAAGACAATGATGTTGGTACTGGAGCTGGGACTGGTGCTGAGCAACTTATAATAATACTGGGAAAATTGACTCAGGTTATGAACAATAACCTTACCCGTATGGAGCATACTGATCTACAATGTGCGGAAGAAATTTTAGACCTCTTTATGTGACAATAGCCTCTATCATTTAATGGTAATAAAAACCCATTCATAGTAGAGCAGTGGATAAGTTTCTTAGAGAATATATTTCTTGGTTTGGGAAGTAATGAAAGAGTAAAGGTTTTCATGGCTGTTATCATCTCTCAATAGACGCTGATAAATGGTGGTCATTGATTCAAAACAAAAATGAGAAGGAATAAATTTCAAATATGGAATAAAAATATTTTAAGGACATATTCCTAGAAAATTATTTCCATCATTAACAATGAATGTATATAGAGAGACAATTCTTGAATTTGATGAAAAAGGAGGATGAGAACATTTCCAAGTATGAATCCAAATTTAAAAGGTTAGCAAGGCATTCCACAATCTACATACGTAATCCAAACAGTAATATTGATCGATTATTTTATGGGTTAAAACAATTCCTTCGAAGGGTGCTGGTATCCCAAAATTTCTCATCATATGAAGATATAGTATCATGTAATATCAATACAAAAAAATAATTCTATATGTATTATGACTTTAAAGGAATTAAAGAGAAGAAGAGGGATACTGAACACTCTATAAAATGAAATATGAAAAAGAGGAAGAAGGGATGAGTTTATTTTCCATCCTATGATAATTATGGGAAGAAATACCCTAGTACTTGCCTGATGGGTACGGGTGTTTGTTATAAGTCTGGAGAAAAAGGCCATCAATCCCATGATTTTAAGGGAAGGAAATATTCTATCGATGTTAAATTTTATAATTACAAAGCTATGAGACATTATGCAAATGATTTTCCTAAGATTCAAGGAAACTTTCCCCAAAGAAGGCCAAGGGAGATATGACAAGATTATGTGGCCACAACTACTATGGTTGAAGTTCCTAATGATGTGGCGGTAGGTACATTAATCATTTCCTCAATCATAGAAAATGATTTATTTGATTTTAGATCATCATATTATTTTATATATTCTTGATTTTAAAATAAAATTAGAGATTTCCCTTTTGATTTAATAAAGTATTTGTTAGTCAAAACCCATAAGCGAAGTATCATCATAACAAATATGTGTTGATCAGTCCCCCTTATGACACATAAAAATTATTTAGTTTATAACCTCTTCATCATACCCATGATTGAAATTTTCATAATCCTTGATATGTATTGGCTTTCAAATTATGATTCAAAAATATATTGAAAGAATAAGGAAGTTACAAGTTTTGAGAACGATGTAGAATCCCTTATCTTTAGAGTAGAAACATCATTAGTAAACTCTTATCTAGACCCACCCCCTATAGATCTACTGAATGAAATCCTTGGTGAGGAATGAGGAAAGAAATATCCAAATTTAATATTTACCTATTTTGAAAGATTATATAAATGTATTTTCAGAGGATTTACCTAGACATCCTTTAGAGTAGGAAGTTGAGTTCTCTATTGATTTAGTTCTGGGTGAAAGACCTATATAAAATACTCCTTATAGAATAACCACTATGAAATTAGTTGAACTAAAGAATCCACTACAGGAATTTATTGATAAAGGATTTATTATCCCTAATGTTTCTCTAGGGGATCCCATTTTCTTCTATAAATAATAAAGTTGGATCCACGAGGCTATGAATTGACTATATAGAAATCAATGCTATTACAATAAGGAACAAGTATCCCCTGCCTCACATTAATGATTTAATTGATCAACTTCATGGAGCTCAATACTTTTCAAATATTAAACTTTTATCTAGATATCATTAGTTTCATGTGAGAAAGTAATATTTTCCAAAGATAACATTTCAAACTAGGTATAGACATTATGAGTTTAAAGTAATTCCATTTGGACTAACTAATGCACCCTCCATTTTCATCGATGTAATGAAAAATGTTATCAAGGAAAATCTTGATGAATTTATTGTGGTATTTATTAATGATATATTGGTATACTCAAAAATCTATAAAGACCATTAGAATCACTTATTGACTATTCTGAATAATCTTACAATAAATGAATTATATGGGAAGTTTAGCAAGTGTAAATTTTGGCTTCAATCAGTTTCTTTTATTGGATATATTATCTCAAAGGATAGAATCTCATTTTATTCTATGATGAAAAAGCCAGTTCAAGAATGGACTAACCAAACAAACATAACTAAGGTACATAGTTATATTAGTTCAGTAGTTTATTATCGGTATTTCTTTCAGAACTTCCCCCATTTATCTAACCCGTTAACAAAGCTTACTTGTAAAAGAGTTAAGTTCATATGAAACAAATAATGTGAAGATTGTTTTGGAGAATTTAAGAGGAGATCATTGAATGCTCTGATCTCGACTCTACCATTGATAAATGGTGGGTTTGTGATTTATATTGATGCATAAAAGAAAGGACTTGGCTACATCCTTATGAATAATGAAAGAGTTATTGACTATGCATCATTGTAGTTAAAAACTCATGAACAGAACTATCTAACTCACAATATTGAATTAGCGGTTGTAATCATTGCTTTGAAAATATGGAGACATTATTTATATAGATAAAGATGTGATATATATAAAGATCATAAGATTTTAAAATATATATTCTTAGATAAATATGTCAACATGAGGAAAAGATGATGTCTTGAGCTGCTTAAGGATTATGATTGTTCAATACACTACCACCCAAGAACGGTGAATAAGGTAGTAGATGCATTAAACAAGAAGGATCATAGAGTTTTGAATAAAACAAGGATTGAAAAGGGTCCTATGTACATGGATCTAGCACTGATGGGTATGAGAATTATGAAGGAAGTTTAAGAATTATTACTTTTCAACTAGTTTTCCAACCATCTTTATTGGAAAGAATAAAAAATTCTCAGTGTGATTATGAGAATCTTCAAAAGAAAATTAAAGCTGTGAATGATGGGAAGTTTTCAGACATCATGTGTGAGGATGGAAATATGAAATTTGGGAGGAGGATATGTGTTCCCTCTATACCCAATCTAAAAAGGGAGTTATTGGATGATGTCCATTGCTTGAATTTCTCTATATACCATGGTAGAACTAGGTTGTATATATATTTGAAGGAACATTTCTTGTGGGATAATATGAAGCAATATATTGATGATTATGAATCGGGATGTTTATTCTGTCACTAGGTGATGGATGAAAGACAAAATCCTAGAGGAGTTAGGAAAACTATTCCTATTTCTACATGGAAATGGGATGACATCACTGTGAATTTTTTCACATGATTACCAAAAAATTAATAAATAATGATGCAATATGGGTGATTATTGTTCTCCTTACCAAATATTCACATTTCATTGCTATAAGGGAGGATTTTCCACAAGATCACATTGCACGACTTTATATTAATGAAGTTGTAAGACTTAATGGAGCACCTATTTCTATTGTTTTTTATCATGATCCATGATTTACATTGAAATTATTTAAAAGTATTTAGAAATCGTTGGATACTGAGCTTCGTTTGAGTACTTCTTATCACCCTCAAACTGACAGGCAGTCTAAAAGGAACATTAAAAAATTAAAAGACCTTTTGATATCATAATAAATTGAATTTCAAGCTATGTGAAATTAGTATTTTCCTTTGGTAGAATTTTCCTACAACAATAGTTTCAATTCTGGTATTCAAATGGCCCCATATGAAGCATTGTATGGAAAGAGATGTCATACACCAACTTGTTGGGATAAAGTTGGTGAGACGAAGCTTGTAGGCCTAGAACATGTAGAGGAAACAAAGGTAAAGGTAAATAAAATTCAAACACATATCAAAGAATCTCAAAGTAGTAAAAAGATATATGACAATAATCTAAGTAAGTATTTGAATTTAAAGTGGGATATTGGGTTTTCATGAATGTATCTCCATGGAAGGGTGTCATAATATTTGGAAAGAAAGGGAAACTAATCCCTAGGTACACAGGTCCTTTTGAAATTATAAAGAGAATTAGAGTCGGGGATTATTGTTTGGAAATGATACCTAGTATTTATAATGTTCAAAATGTGTTTCACATCTCTTTATTAAGGATGTACAAGACATACCCAAAACATATTCTCTATTCTGAATAATTAAAATTGGAACTTGGTTTATCTCAAAAGTAAAGAGCCTATCTGGATTATAGACACTAAATAGTAGTTGTTGAGGAATCGAATGACTGGGCTCGTAAAGGAACTATAGAAAAATCATAAAACGAAAGAGGCGAAATGGGATCCAAAGGAAGTTATTATGAATAACTACCCAAATCTTTTCTTGAGGTGAAATTTTGGAAAATTTGAGGATGAATTTTTTTGTATGAGGGGAGAATGTAAAAACCTAGAATTATATCAATGTGATTTTCCTTCTTATGTTTATTTCACATAGTATAGATCACATAAAATCACTTATATAACACAATACAGACTTTATAAATGAATTATGAATGAAATAAGAATGATTTGTAGAATTTAAGGAACTTATATCGATAAAATAGTAACTTGTCCTTAGGAATAGAAATATGACCCTTATAAACAGTAAATTAGCCGAATAAATAGTACGCTTACCCATGAATGTATAAATAAAAGTTAGGTATATTATAAATGCAATTATGATATAATTATATTATAGTACAAGTAAATATTTTAAAAATTAGTAATTAATTGTTGGTATTTTTTGAAAGTCTCAACTATTTAATTACAAGTATATAATTATGAAATTATTTAAAAAAAATTATTTGTATAAAATTTATTCATAAATTAATATTTTTTCTCATGATTTTAGGATAATTTTGTGAGACCTTAGTTATTTTTTCAGAGTGTTATAAAATCAGTTATGAATTTAAAATCTATATTTTTTTGAGTAAATGATAATTTTAATTAAATATTAAATTTCTCATATCTCGAAAATTATTTTCATAAAATTTAGTCCAATTTATAATTCTTAATTTCAAAATATGGTTAGGGTTAATTTTTTGTGATTTTTCTAATATACTTGATCTTTTAGTGAATAGTAAAATATGATAATTTATACTATAAATACATTAAAAGTTAAATAAACTCTTCCCTGAGTCATTGTTGATGTAAGAACCATAATATCAAGCTTCCCTTAATTATTTTAATATATATGATGATAAATATAAAACTATTTGTACTCTTGATCTAAAATAATAAACAAATGAATTAAATATTCAAAAAACACCCCTCTCATCCACTATAAATACCACCCCTTCTCCTCACATCTTCCAAGATTTTAGGATTGTCAAATTTATGCTCAATAATATTACCAAGTCTCTTCCCCTCATCCCAAAGGTCTTGGTCTCATCAAAATATAAAAACCTTTTCCCTACATTGGTTCTCATGGAGGAGAAAATCTAGAAGTAAAAACCACTTTTTTTCTTTTAATTTATTTTCAAGTTATTTTATTTTATTATTCTCTCCTCACATCCCATCATCTAAATAGTATGGTAAATATAGAAACATACATATACATTATTTTTTTATTCTAATGGAATAATTCATCATTAATCCCTTTATCCTCTTCCTTTTATTCTAAAAATGGGAACATTGTCCGTGAGGCGTTGTTTCATCACCTTCTAGGATGAAAAGTTTCCATTTTCCTTCAAAATATTTGAGGATGATCATGAAAAAATTTTAATGGTTGAAGAATATTTTAAATTTTATATTAAAACCCTTTTTATGTTTTGTAATGAACATATTTACATAATACTAAATGATAAAACAAAATTAGTTCGTTGTGATCTAAAACCTCTTAAACTAATGTAAACGAATACTATTGACATGTTATATAATGATTCATCATAATATCTAGGAAAAATATTTATATAAAAAATTAAATTTCTTTTTGTTCATTAATAACATATACTTTCAATTTTTGATAATTATACCCGTTTTACATGAACTTCATTACTTATAAAAAAGCTAGCCGATCATGAAAACTGAGAAAACGGACACTCCTGAATAATGAAATTAATCTCTATAACTCATAAAAAAATGAAATTAATAAAACTATAATGAATAAAATATGTGTATATTGGATTATAATTTAATTAATTATTGGATATAATTTGATTATACATGACATTAGGGTCATGTTCAGGACACATTCAGACATATGGTAAGAGTTTTCTTCATGAACTTCCATTTTCATTTGGGTTATGTTTGTTCCCTCCTTAAAACAATTTAATTCTTCATTTTTTTTATATAATTATTATCAATTATGTTTAATTTTTCCAAAATCATGTATCCAGATCATTATATCTTTATTTTATGGGGAATTACATGTTTTACAAGGTTCCCTACTCAATTCTCCTCGATACGCAAACCTGATTAAAGGCAACTTCTCTATTTATTATCCATTTCCAAGTACCATCCATAACCTTTTTTAAGACATCATTATTTTTCTGAAATATATATTTTTTCATGAAAAACTATATTTTTTCATTTTTGGTTTTATATAAACAATTATGGAAAATAAAAATGATTTTTCCCAAATAAATATTCTTTACAAAGTAAAAGGGGTATTTCTCTTTAGAATTTATCAATGAGTTTATTATAGTATTTTCATTTATTTAAACACCTTTATTGAATTGTATGATTTATTTTAATTTATCTCTTATTTTTATCATCTACCATATTCTTTTAAATGTTTTATGATCAGTTTGACTATAGATGTGCTATCTTGATACCATTCTCCATACTACTCAGAATGGTCAATGATTATGTTTATAGATTGGGGAATGTTATTTACATTTCATGTGTATATATTGTTTATGTATAAACCCATTCATATGAGGAATGAATTGTATTTATTAAGTGATGTGTGAGGCCTTCTATAGCTCCTCAATGTATCCGTAGGTCTTATGGGACACACTAGATTGAGTTTTTACCCATTAGGTATGGTGTCTTGGCCAAGGCCTTGACATTATGTTTATGATGTCTGGTATTATGAATTACCTCATTATGAAACTAGTAATTTATATTACATGTGATTATTTGACTAGTATAATATCCATGGTTATGTTTTATTGTGGAATTATTTAATCATATTTTATTCCTTCCATTTTATGCTCAAGATTAAGTTTTAATGGCATGTGTTTTTAGTTATTCACCATGCCTTATTATTTATGTATATTATATCTTCCACTGTATTGCTTACTCTTACTGATCATCTGATATCACAACTTTCTTATGTTTTATTTTCCTCTAAAATGTGAAGAGGTGTATTATGAATGACTTGAAGGGATAAAGTAGGAGTTATGCGAGTTTTTGATGGATTTTATATGTTGTTTTTTTCCTTTAAAGCTGTACTGAAGAATTTATGTATATATTATTGCTTCCAAAACTAATAAACTGATTGATACTTTGGTATTCAATTCTTATATCTATGGAAATTTAATAAAGTAAGGCACCAAATCTGGGTAGCTGGGGCCGGGGTATTTATAATTTATAAGGAATTATTTTAGAAATTTAATCACTTCACATTATTATAATCATAAAGGATAATTATTGACCCATAACACCAACAAATTTTGTTATATAAAAGGTTGATACTAATCCAACTATTTAGTCATAAAATCTTTATATAATAAGAGTGGAATTTATCTAAATGATCAATCTCAAGTAAGTGAATTCATAAGATTTATCTAAGTAGAATGACACAAAGAATATATATAGGGAAAATTCATTTAGATTGTTGTTGAAACTTTAAACAAAAAAATCAATTTAATACATATACCCCTAAGTGGTTAGGTAAAAAGGTATTTAAAGACAATATCAACCAATGAAGTTCATGTCATGACATTATGGGTTCAATTATATGGGACACAATTCCCATGTTATGGAGGTAACCACTCCATAAGTTACAATTAGTATCCCATTTAAGTAAAACCCATTAATAGTTGATTAATTTTATTAAAGAGTATTTTAGTATATGCCATAAAGGGGGTTACTATATATATATGATGAAAATATCTCCCTTTAAGGGTCGAGTGAAGCATACAATGATTCAGTTATATGGGGTTTTATTCCTGATTTATAAGGTACAACTTTATATATTTTAATTGACACACTATTTAATTGAAATCCATAATTATCCACTTAGATTTATTGAAAGAAAAACCATTTCCATTAATTTTATAAAGATTACAATTATAGTGAATTCAAAAATTATTTAAATTCTGTTACATTTCTTTAATTAATTTCTAGATGATTAGATAGGATTTCATCATCAATATATAGGGTAAAACATCGTTTTGGTTTATACAGACACTATAATTAACCAAACCAATACCATGGTTATAAACAAGGTAAGTAGTCATGAAATAAAGGAATACAAAAAAACCAGAAAGATTACCAATGGTGTGTGAATCCTATATACTTGAAATAATGTAAGAATACACACCCTCATTCTATATATGTCCATGAGAAGAAATACCATAAATTAAAAATTATAAGAATAATGAATAATAAATCATTTTGAAATAATATTAACAATAATAATGAATAGCATGAAAAATAGTCCCATTCCTAACAACTTGGGTTTCCCCCAATGTCTGGGTTGGCCATTCTCAGACACGAGCCATTTACTAAGTTTTGATACATTCCTAGTCTCTTATTTACCAACCCAAAATTATAAGACAAAGTAAAATAAATCGTTGGTACCACTTTGTGATTCCCTAGACCCAGTTCACTCATAAGTTACCTAACCAGATATTCACTTATCCTTAATTACATCCCCCACATGTTAGTGGATACTTACTAGAAGAAAGGGTCTAATGATGTTATGGTGGGGAGACTATTTCCTCTGAATTAGTACTAAATACAGTGTAAAAAAATGAAATTAACAACATGCATATAATAGTAAACTAGAAACTTGAAAAGTTCCAAATAAAACAAACCATGTAGAAAAGTATGATGTTACACAAACACGACAGTCAAGAATACAATAGGCGATACACATACAACAAGGTTGGGTGAAAATAAATAAATAAATAAGATGGAGTACTCTTATAAGCTGTCTGAGTACATTTTAAGTTCATTTCTCTCATTCCCAGACCCATCCCACAATAAGTATAAGAAAAGATGGATCAATCAAGTCCCGACCTCCAACCATGAGATTTTATCATGTACTAAGTGGAAACTTGAATAGGGTGTGAGTAAAAATTAGTAGGTTTCCAATAATGGTGTTTAATACATCTCTATTCCATGAGTGTAAAACATAATAGTGTATATTTTATGAATAAAAAATTAGTAATGTGGAGACAGATCAAGGAATACCACTTTCTTTGGCCTGAGACATTTTTCTTTGATCATGTGAACCAATAAGGGGTTATAGTACCCATGACATATATACCAAGTTTCCAAGAATAGGTATCCAATGTGAATCCATGAAACAAGTTTGGTCATTAATACACAATATAACCATACAAATCCAAGGAAATCTCAAAGGAATTATAGGTGTGAAATTTTCAATCTAACCCATGGTGATCAACCCACGATGTATATCTCTATAGTAATATCTTATGGATAAAACCCCATAATTACACTTTTTAAATAGGTCTATAATAGATACCAAGGAATAAGTAATTTGTAATTTCAGGAAGGGGATTAATTGGTATTCAAGGAGGTAATTCAAGGAATTATGTGTCCAAGGTTATAAAGATGAATCCAGGAGATTATTATAGGAATACTAATGTTTTCAAAGTTTTCAGGTTCATCTATGATGCCAGGATAAGGCATCCAAAAATCTAATACATTGAATAGATCAAAGGAGGAATGAACCCTTGCAATCATCATCAATGAATCACTTGGAATTCATAGGGTTCAATATTGGCATTCAAATCTGGAATCCAAGGATTACCCATGGTATGCCTCACTTTTAACCATAACTAGAATAATTATATTAACAATGTTTACAAGGAATAAATTCCCTTTGAAGAGGAAAATAAAACACAAATAAGAAAACATACATCATGACTTGAGGTCTTTTATTTGAATGATATCCTAGAATTCCATTAGTTATTAATTCAATAAACTTCACATTCCAAATTTATATGTTATCTTATTTAATGAAGGACATCACAACACACCAACATCATTTCATTAATTTATAAACTTCAAGGCATATAAAATCATCAAACTCCCTTTGTTAACATTATTAATTAAATTAGAGATTTTTAGACGTTTCCATTTTATTAAATATTATCTATTCACACCCTATATCCTAAGAAACATAAGGTTACTGGGCCTATGTTCTAGGTTGAGGCATCCCAAGTCAAGCTTGGTTCAAAATAACAAATAATGTTCCTCATGGTATTTTCTTACTAGCATGATATTTTTACACTTGGTTCTATTAATTCCATTATGATTTTATTAAACAAGGGGAGTTCATGATACTGGAAAGAACCCTAATCCTCCCAAAGTTCATTTGAGTTTTTCCTTACTCTATAGTTCTCCTAGTGTCACTTCCTATATTATCAATAATTTATAATAATTAAGATAACCTAATGGGTGACTCTTTTAAATAGGTCAATAATATTCTAGGACCTTACATAGTCCATGGGACCTGTTGATATTAATTACTTTTCTAATCCCAGAGACTAAATTAAAAGAGGGTCATAAATTAGTTTAATTAATTCTTAGAGTGAGGGTAAATACATATATATCCCATGGACCATCGTTGGTCCATGTATTGTTTACTAAACTATTAGTGTGTCTAGGTGTGCTAAAATAAACCTATGTCCCTGAATTAAGATAGTTAAACTTTTATAATTTAAATACAAGTTTGGGACCAGATACTGGCGCAACACACCACCAATTTGTCTTAGAAAAATAAAATACATTAAGGGGGGTCACTTGGAACACCTACCTTAAGATTTTGAAGCTTCACTCTTCCATTGATGACCCTATGTTTGAGCTAGAATGAAAGAAAATGGAGAACTTAAAAAAAGAATTTAAAATAGGGCATATGATCTCACACATCAATAACATTTAAGGAAGTAGGGAAAAAAGAGGAATGAGGGAAGTTGATTGGAAGCCTTAAATGTATCATTCCTTTTCTTAAAATGAAAAAAATATTTTTAGGTGTATCGAGGAAGATTCATTAAGATGAGATGAGGAGTGGAGCACTCTACTCTGCTACAATAGGGTTGAAATGAATCCCTAAATCAAGTGTAAGAATAAATAATGGGTATCAGGGGGTCAAATAACCAATTTGAACCACTTAAAAAAATAACCTCAAAGCTACTTGATAGTCTTTGGGTGTCCATTAGCTAGATTGTGGCTCCAGTATCCTAACATGGCTACTAGAACCTCCATCAGCTAGCTGGTGGGACTACAACAACATGTTGTAGTCTCGAATCCAGATCCCATCTCTCTATTTTTCTTCTTAGAGCTTTTAAACTTTTGAGACACATCCAAAAACACCTACTCTAGGTGTCCTAACTATTAGATTATCTTCAAAGCACCACCCATAATCCCAACCCCTTCACAACCTAGAGTCCAAAAAGAAAAAGACCAAGCAATCTGAAACCATGAAAGTCCCTTTTCAAGGTTCAAACATGGGTGACCAGGAAAAACTAATTTTATTCTTAGATCCATTCACCAAGATATGATTGGTTTAAGAAAAATTCAAAAAATTCCAAAAGGTTGTTTATTATAGAACCTTTAATTCCCCTTGAAACCTAACCATACTATCTAAACCTCTTGAACATATGAAAGATAGTGTGCGTAAAGTGACAAATGGTTTCAAATCCTATTGATTCTAAAAATAATTTTAAGGTGATTAAATCTAACTAAATTTCATATATAGATTAAAGCATTCCCCATATATTAGGTTGGTTTTTGACACTAGAAAAAGAGGTTGATGTTGAATGGATGAGTTCAAGTGGGTGTTTAGTTTGGAAATAAATTAAACAGAAGGGGTGTCAAAGATAGTTCTACAATAATGCAAGGAATTTCTACCCTAGGTTAGTAAAGTAATTATATGTGAATTTTGTTTATGAAGTTGGTGAGAAAAAGGATTTCATTCAAACCCTAGTGAATGGAAAAGAGTTGGTTTTTTCATCAAAGTAGTGGGGGAAGCGGTTGAAAATTCCACATGATGGTAATTTTCAGGATTTTCTATGTTACTATCAAGTAAATAATGTGATCTTTGAGTATAAGAAATATCTATGAGAGGTTACTAGATATGAAAAAACTAGAATAAAAATCACTTTGGAGTTGTATGGAGAGTGCAGGTTGTTGGACAAGTTGATACAACACCTAATTTGTCCCAGGGAAACGGTATTTTACCATACTAAGGCTCCAAAACCCATTCTTTATATATTTAATAAATATTGGGGTGAATGTCATTTTATCTAGATATATAATGTGGCATATTGAGTAACTATTTAATCCATACTCTAGTCTTAACACTTTACCCTATCCTAAGCATATTTTAACTCTATTAGAGCTCAAAGGGCTTATTCCTCAGGGGTTGGAAAAGTCTATAACTTATGGTGGGATTTTTCTGAACCAAACCATCTGTAAGTTGATAAAGTTTAATTGGAATCCAATTATGGGAATATGATAATGAAAAATTTATAAAAAATTGAATCTAGTTGATCATCATTTGAGGCCAGGAGATAAGGTTGGTCCAGGTTTGGAGCCTGATGAGATTGCTAAGTATTCTTCTAAGGAAGAATCAGTTGTGGAAATGGATGTGTCTTTTGAATAAGTGTTGATTCTAAAAAATATTTGTAATAAGAAATGGTAGATACAAATAAAGAGGTTATGAGATCTCATGAATATGAAAAGATCCCCTCTATTGAGGATTTGGGTTGAGTAAGTCTTAGAGCTCAAAATGTATCTTATAGATCACCTCACACTCATGAGTCTCTTCCTCCCAATGAAGAATATGTTGATTACAGTGCTAAAGAAATAGATTCGTCCTCTATTAAAAATGAAATAATTTGTTCTAATTCTAATGAGGATAAGGGAGAGTTTAGTAATAATAGTATTCCTTTGGTTAAAATGGTATTTGATAGTGAAAAGGGGGATGAATCCAGTCATGTGAGGACTGCTCCAGTGGTAAAAAAGAGAATAATATTATATCTCTAAGACCTCATTGTCTAAGGGAAATAATTACCATGTATATTTCATTAGTATAGAATACTAAAACTCTAAGGATGACGATGATGATCATGATGATAAAGGATGGATACCTCAGCATGGTAAGCATTCCATTCTAGCTTCATCTTCCATTCTCATTGTCCCTATTGTTGTCAAAGGGTCATTGGTGGATCAAATTAATGTTTAGGAAATACATAAGTTACTTTCTCCTATAGCTATAATACATGAGGAAGACATGTTGAACCAATTAGTAAGAAATTTATGGATAATATGTTTGTCCTTACAACAGTGAAACATTTTGAAGAACCTATTATTAGTGTTGAGTTAGAACTAGTTAGATATGGTGAGATATAGTTGATTGAATATGATGATATAGGGAATGTTGAAATGGAAACTATTGAAGAAGTTGAAAAATCCAATAGGGTGTCTAATTTTAGATATACATCACCTTAATTGGAATAAGAAATGGTTGGAAGGTCTTCTACTCCTATACCAGTTTCATCTTCTTCTCCTTCTCCTGCTTCTTCCTATATCACAAGTGATAATATATATTAATTTAAGGTTTTCCTGTTGAATATGATGAAGGCTTTGTTTTTGGACATTTGATCAAGCTTTGAGGCTGCCAAAGAAGGAATTTATATGGATATTTCATCCATTTTACATCATATTCAGTGCATTGAAAATATACAAAATGAGATTTAGAGGCATTAAGAGAATATTATAATTATCCATGAAGATATTGAGGATGAAAAGTTGAATCTAGCTTAAAGAGATCTTTGTTTATTTGCCAAATTTTTTGAATCTGTTGTAGCTACATCTTCTTCTAGTACTCCTCCGGTTGAAAATTCACATACTGATTTTGAGGAAACTTTGTTTTGGAAGATTGTGAGAGAATAGATAAATGTTATTTTGGATGGTTATTCATAATAAAATTAGTTTACTTTCTCATATTTTAGACTCATACTGAGAAGAAATATGACTTAGTGAGAACTAATGTCATGAAATATGGAAAGGACATGAGGATAATAATGAGAGCCATCAATCACTACCTATCTAGGATTATTACAGAGGTTAATTTATAGTAACTATTTAGGCCTTTGGATCAAGGTCGAAAGATGAATACTATGAAATAATATTTTAAAGAACAAGTGGATCAACTCAAGGTCCTTTCACATTTGTTGAAAATTTTTATAGAGGAAAACAGGCTATTCATTGAGACAATAAACCACGGTTCCAGTGTTATCAGTGAGTTCACCAGGACAGTTGAAACTTATATGCTGTACTATAGTTTTTAGTTTATTCAGCGTTGGAGAAAAGCACTGATAAATGAAACCTTTATCAGTACTTTATTCATAGTGCTGATAAAGGGTAACCTTTATGAGCACATTTTCTAGCACTGATAAAGGCCTTGATCTCTCGTGTGAGTCCCACATCAAAATTGCATACGTTCGATCACTTTTTTATATATGATTTACCTGCAAAACAAGGCCAGAAGCTTACTTTGGGGATGACCTCTAATATACACCCTCCACACACACCTATATGGCTAAGTTCCTCTATGCATAGGGCCTCATGGTTCTTGTCTCACCCGATGCTACCCGCAGGCATTAGCCCATCCTTATACATGGGTCGAGTACAACACAACCTGACCCACCTACCCATGCCGTCCATGGCCCCAATTTTTTATATATACCAGTAAATATAATCCAATAAAAAAATACAAGTACTTAAAATATTAAAAATTTGAAATAAATAAACAAATAAAATTTAAAATGAATAAATTTTTAAAAAATTAAAAAAATTAAAATTAAGTAATTATTAACAAATTTAATATATAAATAGATATATAAATTAAAAATATTATTAAATAATATATAATAAATATTGATATATAAAATGAATAAATTGAAATAATTAAACAAATAAGAATTAAAAATATATAAATTTAAATAAGTATTAAACATTTTATTAATGAAATAATAATTAAAAAAAGGAAAACATTTAATATACATATATATAAATTATAAATATTAATAAATAGTATATATCAAATGTAGAAATTATAAAATGATTAAATTGTAATAATTAAAAAAATGAATCAATTAAAAAATTATTAAAAAACTTATTAATGAAACTGTTATTAATAAAAATGAATAAATTTTAAATATATATATATATATATATATTATATTAATTATAAATTTTAATAAATAATATATATTAAATATCAATATATAAAATGAATAAAATGTAATAATTAAAAACATATTAATGTCTTATTCATTTTTAATGGTTTTTATACATAATTATTCATTAATATATTTAATATAGAATATATATATATATATATTTATATCAGTATATACAATATTTCCTAAAATATGATTTATACAATAAAAGATATATATGATTAGATTAAATAAGTCATATATTTAGTGAAAATTATTTATAATTAAAAATCAATATTTATTAAAAATATTGACCGATTGTATCGAGTAATGGAAATTTAATTGAATGTAGTTTGATTTTTCAATTTTACGTATATCAAATATGTTTTACAATGATTTCACACATGCATATATGTAATTAATTCATTTTTATATACAACGTGCACATACATAATATTTCTGTAATTTATTCAATTTTGAATATTCCTTTTATAATTATATTTATTAACATAATATATTTAATATATATTATGATTCAAATTAGTAAATTTTATCATATTTTATATTTTTATTCAATATATCCTATTTATTACTTTTTAATATTTTTTTGAATTTATTCATTTTTAATATTATTTAATCATTAATAATCATAATTGTTTTTTTAATATTTTTTTTGTAATTTATTCATTTTCAATTTTTAATTATTCAATATGTTTTTGATTTTATTTATTTTCAGTATTTATTTATACACGTTTACGTATTTACATTTAATACTTTTCATATCATTGTAATTTATATAATTAGTATGTATTCATTTCCATTTTAACATATATAAATATTCATTTTTAGTTTTTTTAAATTATCTTTATAATTTATAATAGTTAATTATTTTTTAAATTTATCCATTCTTATTATTATTTATTTCATTAATAGATGCTACATATTATATGGTGGCATTGATCAATTTAACATATATCAAACTTATATATATATATATATATTGATTTCACACAGACAAATATTTACGTAATTAATGAAATCTTATAGAAAAACACATACCCTAATATTTTTATAATTTTTTCAAATTTTAATATTCATTTTAAAATTTCATTTAGTAACGTAATATATTTAATATATGATGTTTTTAATGATAAATTTTATTTATTTTTAATATTATTAAAGTTAGTCTTATTTATTACTTATTATTATTATTATTATTATTTATTTGGAATTTTTTTATTTTATAATATTTATTTATATATATTTATTCAATGTGTTTTAATATTTTCAATATTTATTCATCTTCATTTAAATATATATCCATTCTTTATTTTATTTAATAATTTGAATAATTAATAAAACTAATCCATTTTTCAATATTTTTAAAGTTTACTAATTTTTAATTATTCAATTTCACTCATTTTTAACATTCATTCATTTAATATTTTATATTCATTAATAATGTAAAAAATATATTTTAAAATAAATATTTATAAATAAATATATTTATAAATGTATATTTACTATATTTATAAAATTATCTATTTATAAGTATAAATATGTAAATATAATTTTTTAAAAAATTGGAATTATTTCTCTAGGATAGAGGAATGTGAGGAATGGGAGAGTCATACCCTAGTGATTTCTAGTGATTAGAAAATCCTAAATCGTCCAAGGTGGCTTAATATATTCTCTTATGATTTGAATCAGTTTGTGACTTAGTAGGGATCACCATCTTTAGGGAAGGACAAAGGAAAACTGATAAAGATCTAAAGGGTTCTCTTCATTCATTTGTTTTTGGGCGGGTTCTTTTGTATCACTTAGAAATCAGGATTCTCAACAGATCATTAAGAAGGGTTCCATATCTCATGTTTCGACTTCAGATGGTTCCATTTTAGAAATTTTAGATCTATGAAAACACTCAACTATTGGTCACATCTCTTTCTAAAAGGGTTTAAAGCCCTTGAAAGTTATAGATCTGGTTGCTCATATGGATTTCATTTTGGGGTTTTTTAGATTTCAAGTTCATTTTTTAGGATATGGTTACTTCCATTTGTTATTTCTTTCTATGGAATTTAAGGAGATAACCTAGAGTGTAGGCTTGATTAATCTCAAAAATGGTATTCTACGGCTTCATGAATCAAGTTTATGCTTCAATATCAACGACTTCAAGGATACCTATGAACTATTATAGATTAAGATTCACAGAATTAATTGGGTTTTATGGCATCTGAAGATTTTAATTGACATTTCATCTGCGATTGGTATATCAATCAAATTGGGCAGTGCTATAAAATCAGTAATATTTGGTCATTATGGTTGGGTTTTAGTAGAATTTGATCTAAACTCTACTTTGATTGATAAGGTTGTAGTCTCTACACAACATGATGAAATTAATCTTACCATTTAGTTTGAGAAAAAAGATTTTTTCTGCCCTTCTTGTTGTGCTATTGGAAATTATATGTCTAATTGAAGAAGAGATATTATATATTCTAATTGTCAGTTTAGAGATCAAGAAGATCAGAATTGTCGAAAGAAGTCTAATGGTGAGGTTGTTACTCCACCCAATTTGAAGACTCCTGATAATTATGTTCCTGACTCATTCCCTAATGTTCCAACTCCAATTGATGGATTGAATCACCCTTCAATAGAAAATGGATGTAAGGAAGTACTAATTTCAAAATCTACTTCTCCCCTGGAGATGTGGACAGTATTTAAACTTATGTACATGTGAATTATAAAACCCAATATTTGTCTAATATTGTTAATAGTCACTTGGTTGTTTGAGGTATTTCATTTATGGACACTTTATCTAGATACATAAGTGAATCAACTTCTAATGAAGACTCTGATGATAATCAAGATGACAAGAAGATAAGTGCACAGGCTGTTGTGGACCTTGATTATTGGTAAGAACAATAAATAATTTCTTCTAAAAATCCCAAAGGCAAGACATAGGTAGATTCTTCTTTGAAATGTACGAGTAGAAGGTTATCTATTCATTATAAGTGCAAGTATACACCTAAAAGATGTAATAAAAGGATTTCAGATAATCCTAAGTAGGCTTTTTCTTCATCTCCTACTAAAAAAACTAGGGATTAGTTAGGTAAGGATTCTGAGGTTAGCTCGGTTTTTACTACTCCTAAGTTAGTATCTGGTCATGAAAATGGTGGGAATTCAATTGGGATCGGTCATAATATCAATGATGCTTATAGAGCTCAATTCCCTATGATCACTAGTTGTAGTGAGAAAATGTAGGAGGCTGTGATGGATTTAGGAAGTTATCAAGATAAAAGGATCTCAAATACTGATACTAAATCCTTGAGAAGGAGGACATATTACACAGATGTGGCTGGCTCTATTAAAGCACACTATAGTTAGCTAAAGAAGGATAATGGATTGAAAGCCCCCATGATTCTAGCTTTACAACCAGTCTTTGTTTTAGGCTATGAGCCTTCCAAGGAAAGTTTTTTAGAAGGTAAGAAGATTGTTGATGCAAAATATTATTCTGTTATAGATTCACAGATAAAATCTAAATTGATCTCAAAGGTTAATACACACAATTCTTGAGGCTTTCTTGCCTCTGGTAACAGTGAAGAGGAGGGACAAGGTTAAGACATTATGCATGGATTAGAGAGTATGAAAGAAGATGTGGATGTTGGACTCTCAGATGACGAAGGGGGTCCATGGATACAAGTGAAAACTTGGTGGAGAGGTTGACATCCTCATGGTGAGGGTGGATGTTCTTCTCACTATAGTACGAGCACGTGATCCCAAGGAACATGAAGTGTATTGTTTTGATGCTTTTACTTTTTAGCTGTGAACATCCATGTTTGTATTTTCCTCCACCTGTACTTATTTTTGTTTCCATAAAGGGTCCTTTATGGCTCAACCTTTTCAAAAATTTTTAAAAATATTTATATAATAAAAAATGAAGAATTATATATTTAAATAATTATTTTTTAATAAATATATTTAAATAATGAATATATTTACTATATTTATATTTATTTATTATATATATACAATAATATGAATACATATAATGATATAAATATAATTATAATTATAAAATTAGTGTAAATTTATTTAAATCATGTATATGTTTACTATATTTATATTTATATTTATATATATTTATTATATATATATATAATGATATATATATATATTTATAATTATAAATAAATATTTATAAATATATTTATAAATTTATATTTAATATATTTATAAATTTTGATATTTATTATTATAAATAAAAAAATTTATAATTTTTTAGAAGTATTTTTATAATTATTAATAAATAATTATATATTTAAATAATTATAAAATTATATTAAATATATTTTAAAAATGAATATATTTAATATATTTATATTTATATTATTATATATATATAATTATATATAATTATAAAAATATATTTATAATTATATACAAATTTTTATAAATATATTTATAAATATATTTATTTATAATTATAATTATAAATCTTTATCAGTGCTAAACTAGAACCAATAAATCTCCTCCTTATTAGCCCCTTTTTGATAGCACTAATAAAACGCTCCCTAATCTTCTAAAATGAACCCTAACCCAACCGATTTTCATCGCATCATTAAAGCTCTCATAGATGTTCATCTCTTCTACCACTCCCCCTCTATCTTCTCTTGGATGATTCAACTCTTAAATATAAGGTATGTTAATCTTTTCTCATCCTATCTCATTGCTTTCTTTTTCACGTTTAGTTGTGTTTGATAATGCGAATTTATCTTGGCTCGGTGGTCTCATGGTTCCACATTTAGTAGCTCTACAGAGAATTCCCCACCATCATTCATCCTCCTCTGATAGTTCCTTTTTTCTGGGTCTCTGCATTCCTGATTTTACCCTACTACGGCTTGCATAGGTCCTACTTCGATGACATCCGATTCATGGTGCTGTGTTTTGGTTTTTGTGTTTCCAACCGAGTCCACAACCTTTGGTTTCATCCTGATCTTAGTGCCATCCCATTCTAATATCTCTCTATCACTACCTCGAACTAGTTCTGATCCACTTCTCCACCATCTAGTCTTGCTACAATAGAGCATGCCCACTACGTCAACATTAATTTATAAAATGGCAGACTAATATGTGAATTGAATGGGAAATTTTATCTTCCTTGAAATGTTATGGTTAATGAAAAAGGAAATATCGTTAATATTACTACATGAATAATTAATATGATATATATTAATGATGTCAAAGGATATGAATAGAAACAAAAACAATGTGTTCATTCATTATATGAATTTATAGACTATGATAAAGAAACAGAAGTTACACAAATATGAGTATATTTGTTCAAATTATATATTTTTTATAAAAAGAAATCAGTCCCCTAATTCAATTTTTATAGTGGACAATTGTAAGATGTAATTACCATTAAATTTGGTTATTTTAGAAAGCCTCAACAAAATTAAAAATTAATATTCATTTCATTAAGGATTTATGATCAATTTTTTATAGATTTGGTGTTTTATAAGTAATATGAGAGGATTATTTTACAAATTATTCTCTAGCCAATGAATACTATTTAGTTTTGAAAAGGATTTTAATACCCTGGATAATGTTTCAATGTATTTTTTCTATTACTTGATAAATAAGATATAGGTGTTATGTTATGTTATTTTACCCTACTACGGCTCACATAGGTCCTACTCTGATGATATCTGGTTCACGATGTTGTGTTTTGGTTTTTGTGTTGCCCTTTTTTTCATTCTGGTTGCTCTTGAACCTCCTATAATCTGTTTTCTTATCCCCATCACACATGTTCCCATTTTGTTCGTTCTCATTGACTCCAAGGATGATTTCAGATAGTGTTGGGAGCTCTTGTGGCATCAGATTTGTATAAAGTGGTGTTTACGAAGAAGATCAATACTATGTTTATTCTCTAGTGTAAACCATGTTTTTGAGTCACTGAGAGAGTTAGTAAGGGAGTGAATTTCATGGGAGGCCACCATCAAGAGGGTGTTTGTAAATGGAAATTAAAGGGTAAATTATCAGCATTGGGTAAGAGAGAAAAATATTTTTATTAGAGTCTCATTTCAAAATTTAAATTTTATTTTTATAATATTTTGATTTTAAAATATTTGTTTTACATGAGGGAAAAATGTTTTCAAAATTCTCATTCTAAATTTCCAAAACCCTCTTGTAAGGGGATATATTCTTAAATATATTTTAATTTCTAAATTTATATTGAGAAGTTTAAATCAAATCATTTTATGTGTAAAAGAAAAAATATATCATGTTATCATTTCGTGTAATTTTTTTAATTAATGTATTGAAAATATAAAGCCATTTTATTTTATTTTTTATGTTATTCTACGTTCAAAGGTATTCAAGAAACATTAAGTTATTCCCAATATTTTTTCTTTAAATTGTATGTAAGTGTTTGATTAATTTGTATTTATGGTTTTCATGTATATATCTAAACCTTATGATTTCCATGTATATTTATTTCAAAAAATGTTACTTTTTATTATAAAGTATTCTTAAATTCTCTATTAAGTGATTCTTATTATGTAATTTAATGTTTTAAATAAAGAGTTTAAGTTTGTTATTACTTGAGTTAAATTGAAAATTACATATTTAAAGTGAGGAAAAATAATTATTATTGAATAAAGTTTCATTTGTGTATATTAAATTGGTTATTATTTTCATATATACATAAATTTTTATCTAATGGGATATTTTAATGATTTGTGATGTGTTTATTAATTAAATTTATGGTTGCATTTCTTGTTTGGGAATTTTTATTCAAAATAAAAAGGTTATAAGGATTTGGAAGCATAAAATTTATCTATCACTTTGGTTTCAAATGTTTTCTTGGAAATAAATGAGTTTCCTTATATTTTAAGATATTAATTTTATTATTCTTTACTCATTTTATGTGTAATGTCTTTTTTTGGGCGAGTAGATATTTTTAAATAAATCATTTTATGATATTAAAATTTTAAAACACCTTTTATTTTGGGTTAATATATTTGGGTTTTGATTTGTTTGGTTATATGAAAATGGTTTTGGTTATGATTTCATTAATTATGAAAGTTTTTAGTTTTGGTAATGATTTTTATTATGCATGATGAACCTTTGAGTTAGAATGTATTTGGGTTATGGAATTTAGTATGCAATTTCTCATATTAAATTAGTTACATGATGCTTCAGGGGTATAGATTGGTTCAAGTGTCATATGGATTTAAAAATGATAATTTAGGTTTGGAACATGTGTCATATGCTTAAATAGGCATATTAGGTATGAGTTTGACTGATTTTACTTATGAATTATGAAAATGACATATTTAGTCATTGAATTTCCATGAAATTTAATACGTTTTATAAAGAAACAAGTAATAAAATGAGTAAAACTCATTAAAACATGTTTTGAGATGCTAACACACACCTGTGAAGGTTTTGAATACTAGATATGGGAGATATCTTTTAATTATTTGTGTCATTATTAGAGATGGAATTATAATGTTTTGGATCTTAGTGATGTGAAATTCTTGCTAACTATTTTTTTAAAAATGTTTGTTAATGGAAATAATTTGTGGTGTTTTTAAGGAATTTGAATAGAGGTTTGGGATATTGTAGGATATGTGAAATATACCTAAGATTGATAAATCTACTACTTTTAAAATAGGGGTTCTTCAGTGGGTTATAATACAAATATATTTGTTTTCATTCCTATAATACATCATATAGAATAATCTATAAAAAATAGAGTAACAAGGAATCCAACTTTACCTCTATCATAAATAACTATATCATCCATTCATTTCATGAAATTCCATGCTCCTTGAACCTTTTTCAATATCTGGAGAGTACATGACCCTATATGTTTTGAGGAAATATATTTTTACACAAATTTATAATTTTAGTTCATAATTAAATGACAAGAAAGAACAAGAATTTCTTTGGGAAATATTCCATACAATAATAAATAATTTTTTTACCAATATATTTAATACCACATTTTTGTCTCACACAACATCAAATCAAGAACCTAGACCAAAATCCACATGTTTACCCTAGGTTGTTTCTTTCATTTCCTCCCTTGTATAAAATGAAAACTTGTTTGGAATCATGACTGATACCATTAAAATTTTGGGTTCACCTTGTTATAATTATCTATAACTTTCTATATTGATTATGAATATGTTATGTGTATTTGTTTATTTTTTTGTAAAAAAATGAATATTTTATGAACTTAATAGGATGAATAATAATTGAAAATGGATGCATGATAATTGTATAACAAAAGAGTATGAATATAGAGTTAAAGAGAGATTGTACAAAGTTATGTTTTGGTTGTATTTGCTGTCAATAGATGATATATGTTTGAATTTGAGAAAATGTGGAGTTTAGGTTTCCAGAAAAACCCTATCGTATAGTCTAGGAAGATGAAATGGACACTATAGAACATATGCAACATTAAAAGGAAACATGGTTCTAGACATAGGACTTCAGACCCAGATGTCTGGATAAAGTTTTTGGTCTAAGTAAATCTGATATTGCTATGACGATATTGGAGTTCTCATAAATCGTGATAGTTTTCATGATAAAAGAATTTGAAGAATAGAGTATATTGAAGAGTAAGTTTTTTAGTATAAATAATGTGAGAAGATGAAGATTCCAGTTTTTAGTCAGACCAATAATCCAAAAAAATAGATCATGGATAGAGTACAGACACCGAACAATCAAATTCATTCTATGATAGAATGAAAAAAAGATAGGAGGTTGATCTTTTTGAAGTCAGAGGTTTTTATAAAGTACTAATTGACTGATCCATTGGATGAACTGATTTATTAGATAAATAGATCAATTAGATCATTCACCAGAAATAGAGGATCTGAAGAATAGAATTCGCTGTTGACACTGGTCCATCGAACATAGTATTCCACCATTCCATTAGAGGGAATTCTGACACTGATTCATTTTATAAACTATTGGTATCATTAAATAATTAGATGTTGAGTACTACCATAGGCAAAGAATAGTTGTTAAGTTATTGATAAGAATGAATAAAATGAGCTCCTAACACCGATACACCATATGTGAAATAGAGAATGATCCATCAGTATGAAATTGATGTCAATAAACTTGAGACGTAGCAAGTACCGTTTCATTAGACATTGTACAACACCAATAAATAATTGTGTACCGAACATCATATTGAACAATGTTAGTGACACTAATTTATCTACCTGAGCATGATTAGACATGGATTTCATCTTCTTTATTGGGATCATAAAATCTTTCTGAGAAAATGTGTGAAGATTTGTGTCATAATGAGGAATAAATTGAAAATGTGAAAAATGGTTGAGATTATCTGGAGTGGTTGAAGGTGACAGAATTCTAAAGAAGTTTCAACAATTTTGTTCAATAATAGATTCAACTATTTTCAATTGACTTGGATCATCAGAGAAAACAATCATTTAATTGTCTTTATTCTTTAGTAAGTCAAGAGGAAAAATTTATGAATATTGTTTCAATTGAGCTAAGAGAAAAGGCTGTATAATTCAAAGTGATGAAGATATGATCCATTGGATGAGATTTTCATAAGAAAGTACATTAGATTCATTTTCCATAAGACTATCCACCAAACATAGACTAAGGATGAAACATCAATCAGAGTAAAAAAACAATGATTTGACTAAGCTAATCAGACAAAAGAATAATTTTTACATTCAAAGAAGTCTGAATTTTTTATAATAATCAAGAAGATTCAAGAAGCACTCAGAAGTATTTAAAAGAGTTAAAGTTGTAAATGATGAGACTCAAATCTATATGAAATTTATATATATGTGAATTTTATTGAGCAGGAAAAGGAATTGGTTTTCTCAACATTACCATTTTGGGATGGCTATAAATAGAGTGCACAGTAAATTCATACCTGCAACTATTCATGTGTGTGGAAAGTGATGCTTTAACATATCTGTGACATGTATTGAGATCCCAACATTATTTTTTTTAGGTTGAAGCTATGTAATATCCATAACTATAAGTTTCATTAGAAGTAGTCCTTTGGAGTGAGTTCCATTTGAGAAAGCACCATTGGAGTGAGATTCACTGAAGTGAGATCTACCAAGGAAATATCTATCAGAGGGAAGTCCCATCCGATGGATTTCCATTAGAAAAAGAAGTTGTGAGTTGAAAATAAAGTTTCTACTCAATTAAAGAAGGAAGACCAAAAGCAGAACCAGAAAAAGGTGAACTAAATGTATACAATCATATTGAGGTTACCAAATGATTGTTGATTAGACTGACTTTTTCTAGGTATGTTTTCCAGACATAATTTTGAAAATATTGAGCATATTCAGATTTGTTGAAAATATAGAGAAAGTTTTAAGACCAATAAATTATTAAGATAATTATCGAATTTATTGAAGATTGTACATAGGTGAAGTTGATTTATTTTACTTATAAAGGAAGTGAAGAACTTTCTTAAGTGGATCATAAAAATGAATAAAGTGGAGCTTGTAACTATTGATCCTTACCAATTACTGAAAAGTATTTTTGTTTTCTTGGGTGTATAACCAGCTATGGTAAATTGGATACAAAAATAATAGTTGCGGGGTATACATAACTATCGAAAATATTTATCTACTAGGTTGTATAATTTTTTTCTTCTTGTGCCTTTTTATTCTAGAGATAAGATATTAAAATATTCCATATTGGTGGAACTATCCAACATGGAGAGGAGTAGTTCTTTTTACCGAACCCTGTAAATATTATTTGATGCCCCATACTTGTATTTTTTCATACTAAATGTGAGGTTTATATATTTTATTTAGTGGATAATTATTATAATAAGTTTTAGATGTTAAGAATGTTTACTAAATTAGTTAAGAAACATTTTTATAAATGAAAAAGGAACCACTAATTTACCCACTCTCAGTGGACACGATCCTACCTAGGATTTATAATTAGTATTTGAGCAAGGCAACCTATGAAATATCCATCTCTAGGAATGGATAATTTCAATTTGGTGAACAATAGGGGTGTTCCTATTTTTTATGGAAACAACTACCATAGTTGGAATAATATGATGTTACCCTATCTTCTATCTATTTTCATTGAATATGTAGATGCAAAACAATGGGATTTTATCCCATCAATGAGTTTATTATGAAAACTATTGATAATAAGTGTTTAGAAGCTAATGTAAAAGTAAAAAATTCTTTGTTTATGCCTCTTAACAAAAATGTTTGTTCATAAATTATGAGGTTTACAATAGTTAAGAAAATATTGGATAAGTTTTGAAGTAGCTATGAAGGGATTGAGAAAGTTAAGGAATCCAAGTTACAATTATATATAAATAGATTTTAATACATGAAAAGTGTTGATGATGAAATAATTGATGATTAATTTACAATATTAAATGATATAATGAGTAGAATCATAAGTTTTGGTGGAGAAGTTGGAAGATTCCACAATTGTTAAAAAACTGATGAGAAACGTTCAAATAGATTTTATGTCAAAGTTTCAGATTTATTAAATCATGATTATTTATCTTTGGATGAAATTCAAAATATTCTTATGGCATATGAAATGAGAAAATATCCTAATTTTAATAAAACTATTGAGAATGAAATTTCCATCAAATATTTTTTATATGGAAAAAACAAAGATAAAGAAGTTGGAGAAGAATCAAGTGATTTGGAGGTAGAAGAAGAATGAGAATATTTTAACACAACTATTTACCACCTTTCTAAGAAATACAATAAGAGAAAGTGTAATATTAGAACTCTCAAATGTTGGAATTGTGATGTAAGAGGTCATTTTTTACAAAAGTTTCCTTAGAAGAAAGTTGAATAGTATGAGTGTAAAAAAGAGGATAAGAATTCTAAGAAACAAAAGTGGAGGAAACATAAAGAAAAAATTCCTTACGAAAAAAATAAGAAAATTTATCTATGAAGAAGAAATAAGGATTATTATTTATTCAGTAATGAATATGATCATCAAGTTAGGTTCATTTCTAAAGTTAAAAATGGAATTATTAATTCAAGTAGTGAAAATTATGGGGAAGAGATAACTGAAATGGAATAGATTCTCATATAGAATTTATAAAAATAAAATTAATAGAATAATCAACTCAAGAAAGAAATAATTAAATTGATGAAATATTTTAATGAAATAAATCTTTAGTATGGTGATTGGATTAAGAAAGGGGAGGCAATTATCAATTTATTCATATCTCAAAGAATAAATATTGATGTGCTTGAAAAGAAAATAAAAAGTTATGAAGAAAAATCTGTTGACAATGAGAATCTTGACATGAAAGAATCTACACTTGTTGAAGAAATTAAGCATAAAAAAGAGAAGATAACTGAGTTTGATTTTTATTAAATGTTTTGAAAGTTAGTTTGGCTGAGAAATAACATGAATTGTTAGAAACATAATCATTTATTCTTACAACATAATGTGATATAATAAAGATGAGATATAACTTCACCAAGGTAGTTTTTGTTAAATGAAACAATTCTAAATATGATGAAAAGAATAATTTACAAAATAATATCTGTGAGAAAACATATTTCACTAATAAATGGAAGAATTATTCAGAAAAGCACCCCCTAAGAAAAGTGGTCCATGATTTATAAGGGAAAACAACAAAAATGTTCTGAAACATTTCACTATTAGTCTAAAAAATCAAGATTCAAAAGTCACTTTTGGGGTTGTGGAATTTTTGGACACAAAGATTATTATTTTTGGTATAACATGTCTCTACCAAGAAAAATGTATGAATCAAGGGGGATCTCTAATGTGAAAATGAGATCAAATGTTCTTAAAAAATTATATGAAACTGAAAAAAGAAATTCATAAGATAAATTAAGCTGAGTATGTTAAGAAAGTTTAGAAAAATAAAAATTTTGAGTTTGGAAAGAAAGAGTTACTAGTTATTTGGCGAGTTGAAGTTTCCATGGATAGAATGTTAGAAGGTTCAAAAAAATAAACTAAAGTAAAGTGGAAGAAAAATGTTTGTAATTATTAGAATAAAGTTGATAAAAAGATATCAATATATTGTGATTGAAGATTCAGAAAAGATACAAGAGATGTGATCAACATGGGAATGTTACTAAAAGTTGTTTCACTATCTTTCCAAAACAAGAATAAGGAATGAAAAGTTTGTTACAAACCCATTATAACAAAAAGTTTACTAAAGTTGAATAGGATTTGGAAACTAAGTATAAAGACTCCATAAATTCCAAGAAACTTTTTACAAAATCAGAGAAGGATGAATAGAAGGAAGAAAACAAATCCAATAAAAAATTCAAGAAGAAGGGGAAAAGGCCAAGACTATGAGAAGAATCTCAAACTGAATGTTACTTATAAGAAACTATGAGGTTACTCCTTATTTAAAAAATATTTTTATATTTGTAATAACTTGTAGGTAATTTAAGGATTAGAAGAAAGGAGGATGAGTATTTAGTCTCTTAGTCATCTTATAAAATAAACTAACGAGGTTACAGAAAATGAGTTTTTAGTGAGTTTGTGTTTATAAACCTGAACTTTATGATATGTTTCTTGAGATGGGTGTAAGTTTATTTTATCTTAAAAAAATTCCTAAAGAATTTCCCCAGATAGAAAGTACTTAAAGAAAAATGAAAATGTCTCACATGGAGGTTGTGTTATAAAAAAATTGATATCCTTGACTATACGCTCTTGTTTTCTATAGTGGGTTTGCCCACATAGACTTTGAGATGATTAGTTAAAGGTAATTGTTATGAAATTAATGTGATACTATTTTTCTTCATTATAAAATTTTCAAGAATTATGAGTGATCCCTTTAAATTTGATTTCCAATAAGGGGTAGAAGAAATGATAAAGGGGAAAATGTTGGGAAATAAAGAGTTTAGGGGATAAGAGATGAGTATAAGACATGAGTATTGACAAAAAAAACACAAAGGGGGAGATTTGTTTTTCCCATGTTGAGTTTTGGTTGTATTTTTTATCAATAGATGATATATGTTTGATGTTGAAAAAAATTGGAGTTTAGGTTTCTAGACACACCATATCACATGAACTAGGAAGATATATAGAACACTGAGGATCATATGAAACATTAAAAGAAAACAAAGTTCTAGACATAAAAAATATGGAACCAGATGATTGGACACAGTTTTTGGTCCAATTAAATCCTGTGATGCTATGTCAATCTTGGAGTTCTCATAAACCATGATAGTTTTCCTGATAAAAGATTTTGAAGAATGGAGTATGTTGAATAGGATGTTTTGGAGTTTTAAAAATGGAAGTAGGTAAATATTCTAGTTTTCAGTTAGACCAATAATCCACATCAAATAGATAATTAGATGAGTACAAGAACCAAACCATCAGATTCATTATTTGAATGAAAGAAAAAAGGATGGGAGGTTGATCTCGCTAAATTCATAGGTTTTCAAAAGTACTGATCAGTTGGTCCATTGGATGGTTTGATTTGTTAGATGAATCGATCAATCAGATCAATCACCATATATAGAGGTTCTTAAGAATAGAAATCATTGCTAACACTAGTCTACCTAAATCAATATTCCATTGATCAATCAGAGGGGATTCTAAAATTAATTCATTTTATAAACTGTTAGTATCATTAAGGCATCATAGTTAGAGTAATGCCCGATATATATTAGAGTTGTTAAGTTGTTGAAAATGATGAATCAAAAGATCTCCTAACACTGATAAATCATATGGGAAAAAGAGAAAAATCAATCAGTATGTTGTTGATGTTGATCAATCAGAGAGGTAGTAGGAACCAATTCATAAAAGGGTGTACAACATCGATAAAATATTGGGTGGAGAACATCATATTGACCTGATTTGATGACACCCAATAATGTACCTGAGCATGATTAGAGGAGGATTTCATCATTTTAATCATAATCATACAATCTATTTGAGAAAATGTCTGAAGAGTTCTGTCATAATAAGGAATAAATTGAAATCATGAGAAATGGTTGAGATTCTTTGGAGTGGTTGAATATGAAAGAAGTCTGAATGAGTTTCAACTATGTTGTTTAATATTTTATTCAACCATTTTTAATTTACTCAGAGCATTGAAATAACCAATCATGTAATTGTATTTATTCTTTAGTAAGTCAAGAGGAAAATTTTCGGATGATTTTTTCAATTGAGTAAAGAGAAAAGGATATAGAGTAAAAAATGTCAAAGATACGATCAATCAAAAGAGCTTTCCCTAAGAAATTCCATCAGATGGATTTTACATAAGAAATTTCATCAAACTAAGAATAAGGTAGAAACATCGATCAGAGTCACAAAATAAAGAATGACTGGAATAAGATAATTGGACTGAAGAATAGTTTGTACATTTGAAGAAGTATGAATTTTTTAGAAGAATAAAGAAGATTCAAGAAGCTACCAAAAGTACTGAGAACAGTTTATGTAGTCAATGATGAAGTTAAAATTAATATAAAATTTGGAGATATATGAATTTGATTGAGAGAAAAAAGGAACTGGTTTCACCACCTTTACCATTTCAGGATGCCTATAAATATAGTGCATGGTACATTCATACTTATAACTGTTCATATGTGAAAAAGTCAATCTATGAAATTTATGTGACATGTATTGAGATCCCAACCCATGTTTGGTTCAGGTTGAAGTTGAGGAAGATCCACCGAAGTATGTTCTATTAGACTGAGTCCACCAGAGTGAGTTCTATCTGATAAATCCCCATCAGAGTGAGATTCAATGGATTTAGATCTACTAGGGAAAGATACATCAGAGTGAAGTACCATACAAAAACGTTCCATCAGATGAATAAGTTTTGAGTTGAAAATTGATATTCAACATAATTTAAGTAGGAAGAGAAGAAGCATGATAAAATAGAGGTGAATTAGACAAAGACCATCAGACTAGGGTTACCATATGAATGATGATCGGACTGACTTTTTCTAAGTAAGTTTTCGGAATATAATTTTAGAAAGATTGATCATATTTATATTTTTTTTAGAGATTTAGAGAAATTTTCAAGACTAATATGTTCTTAAGAGAATTGTTAAAGTTATTAATGAATGTTCATAGGTGAATTTGATCCATATTACTTATGGAAGAAGTGAAGAAGTTTTTTATGTGGACCAGAATAGATGATGAAAGTAGAGATTGAAACTATAGATCTTTAATATTTAATGAAACATATTTTTTTTGTTAGGGTGTATAATTAGCTGTGGGGAAGTGGATATGAAAATGATAGTTGGGGTGGGGGGTATAACCAAATATAATAGAAAAGTTTTCTATTGGGTTGTAGAATTTTTTATTTCTTAAGAATTTGTATTTTAAAAGGAATGAAGTAAAAGAATCCATGTTGGTGGGACTATCCAATATGTCAAGGAGTATGTATTTGTACCAAACCTTATAAATATCATGTGCCGTTCGATCCTTATATTTTGTTCATATGAAATGCGAGTTTGAGGTTTTTTGTTGAGTGGATCGTTAATATAACAAGTGTTAGAGGTTAAAAAAGTTTACTAAACTAGTTAAGAAAAATTATTATAAAATAAAAATGAACCATTAATTCCTCTTCCCCCTCTCAGTGGTCTCGATCCTACCCAAGAACAAAAAATATGTTATCATGTTTTAAATAGATCAAGTATATGAACATTCTAAAATCCTTTATCAATGTTTACATTGTTTTTATTCAAGAGAAATTTTTATGGAAAAGTTGGAAGAATATTTGATTTGTCACAAAATATATCATTCTATAATTATTGGACTAAACATAGGGAAAACCGAATGTTCACACCGATTTGGATGTCACTGCAGTTTATGGATCATTTGATATGAATAATAATGTAAATAATGATGGAAATTTTATGGAAGAAATGATAATAGAATTTAGATATGACCTTCATGATTGTACAAAGTTATTTAATATGTTAAATAATTGTTCCAAGAAACTATTTTAAGCTGGTTGCACTAAATACACAACACTGTTATCTATATTGAAGTTATATAATTTGAAATCTAGCAGTAGATGGAGAGAGACTAGGTTTATAGAACTACTTGGTCTCTCAAATGATATACTACCAAAAGAAAATGAACTTCCTTATTGAACATATCATGCTAAAAAATGCTACATTCAATGGGAAAGATATCTAAAAAATGAATTCTTTTCCAAATGATTGCATATTGTATCACAAGGACCATGAATCACTCAAAAAATTCCCTCAGTGTGGCACGAATCGATATAATAAATTTGAATGAATTACTTTGAAAATTTTATGGTACTTCAGTATCATTCCATGTTTTATAAGACTATATATATGTCAGGAAAGTGAGAGACAATTTACATGAAACACAGATAAAATAATCAAACATGGGAAAATATTTCATCCTGCAAACTCCCCTTAGTGGATGAAAATTTATTATGAGTATCCTGAAATTTTAAATAAGTTGAGAAACTTCCATATTACATCATCTATAGATGGAATAAATCATTTTTGTGTATAGAGTAGAACTCATAGTACATGACCATTTATGTTGGTAAATTATTACTTACTACCATGGTTATGCATGAAGTGAAAATACATTATGTTGTCTCTACTTATATTTGAAGTAAAAAAACTTCTAATGACATTGATGTCTATTTGGATACAATGATCAAAGATCTAAAATTGATGTGGGATACAAGTGTTACACTGTATGATGCTTATAGAAGTGAATAATTCACATTGAGGGTCATATTTTATGGGATGATAAATAATTTTACTTTTTATGGAAACTTTTATGGCTATAGTATTAATGTAATTTTGGGGCGTCGCATTGATGAAGAATTCAAATACTCGGTTCAGTTGAAATAATCCTTGAAAGAATGTGTTTTTAGGACATCCAAAATTTTTACCTCGACGACATAAATATCGATCATGGATGACAATATTCAATGAGAATAACAAACAAGGTACAACACCATCTACACGAATGGGTGATAAACTATTCAATAAAGTAAAATATATGGAAATTATTTTTGGTAAACTATTTTTTAAAAACATTATGAAATCAGGTTAGAGAAAGAGATCAATTTTCTTTGAATTACTGTATAAGAATTGTTTATACGTCAGACTTTTTCTTAATGTCATGCATTTAGAAAGAATTTATTTGATAGTGTTATTGGAACATTATTAAATGTTACTAGAAAAACAAAATATGTAGTCAAGGCTAGGTTGGAAATGATTGACATTGGGATAAAGGGAGATTTGACATCATTGAAGGGTAAAAGTCTGAATTTTGTTCCTCTAGTAGCTTACACTTTATCCAGACAAGAAAATTTTCAATTTTTCATTTTCCTTAATGGTGTAAAAGTTATATAGGGGTATTCATAAAATATCAAGAATGTAGTGTCAATGAATAATTTGAAGTTATAGGTACTAAAATCACATTACTTCTATGTTTTGATGCAAGATTTGATTTCAATCACTTTATATTGCATTCTTCCTAAAAATGTAAGACATAAATTAACTAGACTCTGATAATTTCTAAAATCCATATGCAATAAAGTTATAGATATTATGAATTTTAACATCAGTTAAAAGGATTTTTCAGTCATATTATTTGAATTAGAGATGTTTTTCCACCATCATTTCTTAAAATAATGGGCCACGTGACAATTCACTTGGTTATAGATGAAACACCCCAGGTTTTTATGGACATTTTTTCCGAATAAATTAAATTTTAATTTATGTATTTCAATGAACTAAGTCAAAAATTATTTTCATATGGAACCGACTTGGTATACTTTGCACACAACACCGAATTGTCGTATGATACACATAACACTGAGTTTCGAAGAAACATCTCTTTTTTTATTATCTAAATGAGATAATTATAACCTAGAAATTAAAAATAGTTATATAAATAGTAATATATTATTTTAAAATATTTTTAATATTTTTTTAATTAAATAAGACCTATTGATAATAAAATATATGATTCTTGGTAAAGTCCTTCTATGTTTAAAAATATTATTTTCCTGAATGAACTGCTTTTAATGTCCTTCTAATAAAATAAAATTTAGATGATCATAGAAATTTATTTTAATGAAATAAACTTCATCTATGAATTTTTAATATAAAAATTATACTAGGGTTAATTTTTCATATTTTTATGAAAAGTTTCAGTTTTTCATGAATAGTACAAATTACGATATTTTAATTCAAACCTGTTTTTTCATCTAAATATAGTTATATTGTCCTTTGAATTTATTTTAAATAAAATTTCAATTATTTTTTTATAATTTAAACCAATTTTTTTCATTGGAATCAATTTCAAATTGAAATTAGATATAAAAACATTTCAAACTTTTGAACGTTTCACTTTAAAAACCTGCTTTTTAGTTTTGTCTGTGAAATTAATTTTAAATTTTATTTTTCAAATTCTGTGAATTTAATTAGGTAATAGATTCCATATTTATAATAATAAGGTCTAAATTAGTTTGTAAGTTCAATTTAAATTTTTATAAATAATAAAGTTACCATTGTAAAAAAAATCATTTACCATATTAAAAGTACAATTTTGGGAGGGGTTAAAATTAAAATTTAAAAGATTAACATACCTAAAAACTAGAAAATTTAAATGGTGGTTGAGATATGTATATATATTAAAAAACCTATTAAAAATTAATTAAAATCCAAAGTCGTGTAATTTAATTCCACCTCTATATGGTTATCTTTTAATATAAAATAATCAATAAATTAATCACTTGAACCCATCTCTCCCCATGTATAAATAACAACCCTAACCTTCCCATTTCGACCCAAAATGACTTTTAGCTCCTAAAATATCTACCCAAACCTCTCCTCCTCACTATACCCACGTCCAAGTGCTTATGGTATCATCAAAATACCAAATCCAAGGCCCTCAAGGGTCTTTCAAGGTGGGTATATTAAAGATTTAATTTTCTCAAAGCACCTATCTTAATTTATTTTCTTTTTCAACTTTATCCTCACCTCCTCTATCCATAAATTCATGATAAATATATAATAATATATATACTATAGTTTTATGTTTCAAATGTAATATCTCACATTCATTTCATTTGTTACCTCCTCTTATTCAAGGAAATGAAATTGTTGTCAAAGTTATGCCGGTTAGTCACCTCCATGATTAATGTTTTTTTATTTTTCTATTACCACCTTTATGGATGGTATTAAAACTATTTTTTTGGTAAAATAATTTTCTAATATTTATATTATAACCTATTTAATATTCTATAAATGTTATATTAAACATACCTTCATTCCTTCAGTATTTTATATTAATAAAATATTAAATCCACTGTAGTTATATTATATATATACAAGTCATTTACTTTAATTATTTTAACATGACAATTAAATGGAAATAGCGCTCATACGTACATACGACTTACCGTCTCCATGAATAGTGTATTCCATTTGATAATTTTATATTATATGGATTATTATAATAAACATATAAGGAATACACATTATATTTAAATCATGGTTTACATTCTTGAAATCATGATATAAATATAATGACCAACAATATAACAAATTTAGACACATGAGAAGAACAAGACGAATATTTCCCGAAGTAAAACCTTAACATAAAATTGTTAAAAAGTGGGTAATATAAAGTCTTAATCAAACCATATATGGTATTAGATATAAGAATATGGTTCTGTGATATATAAATAATAATTATATATTTATTATACATGAGTTTTTTATGAGTATGAAGAGAGTCAAGACCTAAGGTAAGGTAATTACATCTCACTATTAATTTCCATGAGATACATGCATTATTCATGTATCACACATTTTGTGTGGTGTATATACTTACCATGAATGTATATTATGCCTCTAAAAGTTATACTTATATTCATACGAATTTAGTGAATTTTATTTAATAGAATTTATGTTCAAAAAGGGTTTTAAGAGTCTTTTATACGATTTCAAGGTCAAAAGTTTTGAAATGGTTTACAAACATCTTTATATGTTCGAAGGGAAAAGGTTTTAAAAAAGTTTTGAAGATTTATTTATGAGTTATCAAGTCTATTTATAATGAAATTATTTTTCAAAAGTTTTTTTATTCTAAAAATATTTTTTCAAATAAGTTGGATATTTTTCTCAAGAAATGTTTTAAAAAAGAATTCCAAATTATTTCTCACCTAATATAACATCTGTTGATGTTACTCATGCCTTTATTAGTAATTATATAATGTTTTCATTCATTTTCCTTCTATGAATGGTTTATTATTGATTTCATGGTCTCCATGAAACCCATTTCTCTTTCAAGGGATATATGTTTATGAAATATGTTCATCTTTCACAGTTTATGTTTTTGATAAAATGATTATGAGCTTGTATCTTTTTCAAAAGGTTATGATATGATTACATGTTTATGATACCCATTTCATTTCATGGGTTATGATATGATTGTTTATGATTTATTGTAACAAGTATGTATGAATTTATTATGATATGGGTGGGACCTATATCTCCATCCAATGAATTGGGTAAAGATTTATATCTCATGATATATGTAACACCCCAAGCTTCCATGATACATTTCCCTTTGAATAATGCAGTATCTTGCATTGTACGCAACTTGGAGTTTCAACACACCATGACCAATCAAACTAGCCTTTATGAATATTAATACCCACTTTTTGAAATTTTATAAATTTTATTTTTCAAAATGGACTTCATTTTTGAAATCAGAATATCGGAATTATCTTAGGTTGAATTTTTCGTATTTTTTTTGAAAACATTCAATTTTTGAAGAATTGTGAAAAACACTGCATTATTGTTTAAAACCGACTTTTTATTTAAGTAATTAGTTATTTTATTTTAATTTATTTTAGGTAAACATAGATACATAATACCTATATATGTTCAATGTAATTCATTGGAGTCATTTTATAATAATTTTAGATATATAAAATTTTATTGAACTTTTTACCGCCTATTACCCACCTTCTAGGAGTATTTGCAAATTTGCATAAAAAATAATTTTGCGACTTCTGTGAGTTGAATTTAAAAAAACCTATAGGAATGTTTTAAATCATTAAGTAAAATGTGGTTCAATATGATAAAAATAATTTTTGGTAAATAGTAACTTTTGACTTTTATTTACCACAGTTAAAAGTAAATTGGGTAATTAAGGGTAAAAATGATATTATAATTACCCAAACACATGTACTAATTCTATTGGATATGTGAAATTCAACCAAAAACAACCCAAGGAATAAAATATGATCCTTTTTGTCCACTTGGATTAGATTAGGACATTTATTTTTATTTTATTTAAAGAAGAGTTAAATGAGTTAAATTCAATGTTTAATTACTAAACCATTTTTATTATAGGGTTAAACACAATATAAATTCGACTATAAATATTAATTAGAAATATAAAAAGATTTCATACATAATGATATTTTATTTATAATTTTTATAGATTAAATAACTTAATTTATTTTGGACACAATGATGATGCAGTAATTACCCTAATAATTAAATATTAAAATAATTGATATTATAAATATCCAAAAAAATTTAAATTGAGAGGCTTAGGATGAATTAAAATAATTATATAGGTTAATATGAAAATTTAGGGTTGATTAAATAAATTTTATTCAAAGTGATAAAGTTTTTTATGGCTTTTAAAAAAAACAAATACTAAATAGTGTCAAAGTTGACATAATTGAGTTTTTAAAACAAATAATATATTATTAATTGATATAATATTCCTAAAAATATATGGTTCTGAAAAAGGAAATATATAATGTAATATATATTAATAATTAACCACATGGGGTTATATTGGATTGTTATTGTTAGTTTATTTACCATATAATATAAAAATACAAAGGGGCAGGGTAAATGTCAAACTTTTTAACTAAGAGTTAAATCTAAACAATAAGGTTAATATGATGACCTAAACCTGTCCAAAACCTATTGGTGAGAGTTTTTAGACCAATACCAACCTTATAATTTAAATAAATCATTTTTGAGCCATTAGAAACTAAAAATGATTTTATTATAAAATAATATTTCAAGCTTTTCCAAAAGTGACACTCACCTCTCTTATAAAAGGGTACTTACCCTTCTCTTAATTTTACACCTAAAAAGCCATATTTATCTTCCAAAACCTGCCCAAATATTCTCCAAACTTTCCTACATTAATTCTAGAGACATTCCTTTGGTCAGAAATCCAACCTAAGGAGCCCTTTTGATCAAATGAAAAGGAAGAACTCTAAGAATAGGTAAATATTTCATCACCTCTTTCAAGTTATTTTCCACTTCCTATTTATTTGTTGTTTCCATTATAAAATAATGACTCTAGTATCTTCTATATACTGTTATGTTATTATAAAAAAGGTATAACAATATTAATTATTCTATCCATCATATGAATGATAAAGTCACCATACGTGTGTACGTACGACTTACCGTCTCCATGTTGTGATGTAGTTTGTTATTAAAACACTTCATTATTTGGATGGGTATAATAATGAGTATAACTGATGTAAATAATAAATATAACATGTTAAATATTCTTTATATATGATATACTATCCAATTACATATTATTTCACCATCAATATAATGATATTTTCGCTTGTGCGTACATAGAGATTATCGTCTCCACTAATGCGATGAGATTCATTCCCCATCATAATCATTCAAGAATAATTTTCATTTTATGATTAAAAATAATGTTTATGAACATAATATAATTATGTATATGAATAAAATATATCCTATCCATAAAAAACATGAATTACGCAACCAATCATATAAAGGAAAACGAATCAGTTTACACCTGAAACGATGATACTACTAAAATATTATTAACAAAGAAATATTACAAGATCATATATAATGTCATATTTATATATATTATTTTTTATAATTTAATAACAATTATTTAACTATTATACAAGAGGTTATCATACCATAAGGAAACTTACAAGGTAAGGGTTAATTTCACAATCTCTTTATTATCCAAGGTTGTTTTTACATAAGTATCTACTGGGACCTCTTTATCATCCACATCCATGTTTCTTAAAAATGAATTTCAAAACATTTTTACTATTTACTAGACTATGGGTTAAAATAATTTATACCCTTTTTTTAATTTTTATAAAATGGTTAGAAAGGAATCTTTCTGTCGTTTTCCAAACAAGGTACTTTATGACCTTTTCGACAAAATTAAGGTAAGAATGTCTTTTTTTAACTTATAAAATGGGTGTGGCTATTTTCTGCCTTTATATCATCATTGAAGCTTACCATACAAGATTTTAAGAATATTTTCAAAATAAATGTTTTCTTTTATAATTATGTGACTTTTAAATGATTTCAAAATAGAAAGAGTTATTTATTTTAAATATTTTTGATTTCATCTATGTCATAATCCTTTGATGGATTTTACCTTGTTTGAAGTTTATTATTATGATTATAACCATCCATATTATATTGAAGGTTTTGTGATATGTTTGACTATGGATGTGTTATTTTTACACCATTCATGGTTTATGGATAAATTATTGACATTTCATATGCTAGTTTTAATACGAATGTTTATGTTATGTTTAAACATTTTCATACGAGGAATGCATTGGACATAGTAAGTTATGGGTGGAGCCTGCTATATATCATCAATGAATCAGTAGGTCTCATGAGACAAACTAGTGTCTTGGCACAAGGCCTTGGAAAAATCTTATTTGTAGTATTTTCACAAGGCCTTGTCTATGTGGTTATGAAGTCTGATATTATGCATTCCAACATTATGAAATTGGCTATTGATATTACATGTGATTATTCGACTAGTAGAATATCCATGTTAACAAGTAAAAGGAATTATTTGATTTATATTTTTTATATTATGACGAAGTTTAAGTTTAAAAGGTATGTTTTTTATTCTTATAAATTTCATTAAATTTTTATGCTTATTCTTGAAAGTTTATGCTATATTTTTATCCTTAATGAGCATCTGAGCTCACCCATTTCTATGTTTTATTTTTCCCAGGATGAGAAGAAGTATATTATGAATGATCTATAGAGATAGTATAAGGGATGAATGTGGAAAATCAAGACAATGTTGTTGTTGTTTTTTATTTTTTAATGTAATGTAAAACTTAAGAATGTATCTAGTACTTCCAAGGCTACTAAAATGATCGATCTTTCGGGACATGATTCCTTATATCATGCCAATTTTATGTAATTATGCACCGACTCTAGGTAACTAGGGTTGGGGCATTATAGTTGGTATCAGAGGAAGTTTATTACGAACCTTGTAAACTAGATTTGGATAAACTCTAATTAGATCACATTACCATAAGATATACTTTGAGGATTGGTATAGAAGAACTTCCTAGAATTTTTGTAATATAGAGATTTTGTGTATTTTCCAAGAAATAAATCCCTATTTGGATACGAGAAGGTAGAGGTGGCTCTTGAACAAATGTACCTAGTAGTGAAAACTCAAACAAGGAGATTCAGGCTTAAGCTGGGGTATCCTGGTACATGACAACAGGCCTTGCTTCACTCTCGGTTATGACACTCCCAGGGGATATGCTTAGGATATTTCAAATTTTCTTTACAAACCATTATGAAAGATTTATGAGTATATACCTCCTCAAATAAAACATTTATTATTATTATTATATAATATATCCATAAATTGTTCAATTTATGTTAAGTGTTTTACAAGTTTGGAATTATGTATTGTGATTCATAATCTAATCTAGTGTATGCCATTGTTTAGAAATGGCACCTAGTGAAAGGAATGGAAACTGTATCAATACATGTAATCCATGTAAGGATTTCCCTCCTACTCAATATAATTATAGTGGAGCTGGTGATGAAACTAGTGCTGATCAGCTTATCACCGTACTGGGACAACTCATTCAGGTTATGAATAATAACCTTACCCATATGAAGCACCCTAATCCACAATGTGGAGGATCAATATTAGACCGCTTCATGAGGCACAAACACAAACATTCCATGGGAGTAAAAATCCATTATTAGTTGAGCAATGGATAAATTCCTTAGAGAAAATATTTCATGCTTTGGGGAGCAGCGAAAGGGAAAAAGTTTTCATGGTAGTTTATTGCCTCATGGGAGATTCAGATCAATGGTCTTCATTAATCCAAAACACAAAGTAAGATGAATAAGTATCAAACATGGAATAAAAGAAGTTTAAAGAAATTTTCGTAGAAAAATACTTTCCTTATGACCATTGAGTGGATATGGAAAGACAATTTCTTAATCTGAGGAAAAAGGAGGATGAAAATGTCACAAAGTAAGAGGCTAACATTACAAGGTTAGCAAGGAATGCAGCAAATTATATACGTAACCCAAGGAGTAATATTAATCAATTCTTTGATGGGTTAAAACCATTTCTCCATCGAGAATTAGTCTCAAAATACTTCTCATCATATGAAGATATTGTCTCATACACTATCAAGACAGAAAATTAATTCTCTAAGTCTTATAACTTAAAAGAAAATCAAGAGAAGAAGAGATCTTCTAATCACTCTAGAAATGAAAATAAGGGGAATAATGGAAAAGTTGAATATCCATCCTGCTGTAAATGTGGTAAGAAACACCCCAATACTTGCATGAAGGGAATGTGAGTCTATTACAGGTGTGATGAAAAGGCCACCAAGCATGTGATTATAAGGGAAATAAAGAGGTTGTCAATGTGGAATGCTACAATTGTAGATAAAAGGGACATTAAGTAAATGAATGTTCTAAGAGCCAATGTAACTTACCTTAGAAAATGCCAAGGTAGTAAGGCGATTCTTATGTGATCACTACTACTGAGGTTGATGCTTCGAAAGACGTGGTGGTAGGTAAATTAATGGTTTCCTCAAGTTTATCCAATTCTTTATTTGATTATGGATCATCACATTGTTTCATATCTTCCCAGTTCTCTAAAAAAATTAGATATTTTCAATTAGACTTAACAAGGGATTTTTCAGTCAAAACATCTTAGGGAAGTATCATCACAACAAAGTTTTGTGAATCAGTTCCCATTAGGGCATATAAAGGTTCTTTATCTGATGATATCATCATCATACCCATGATTGAATTTGATATAATCCTTGGAATGGATTGGATTTTGGTCAATTATGCAAAAATTTATTGTAAGAAGAAGGAGGTTAAAATTTTCGATGATGATAAGGAGTACATTATCTTTAGAGAAGAAACGTCACCACCTGATTCTTATCTAGATCCACCTCTCATAGCTCTACTAAATTCAATTATTTGGGGGAGGGGGGGGGGGGAAGAGAATGAAATAATTATGGTTGAGGAAAAGAATGTTCGAATAGATTATGTACCTACTATGAAAGAATATGTTGAAGTGTTTCCAGAGGATTTACTTAGACATCCTCCAGAATGAGAATTTGAGTTCTCCATTGATTTAATTTCAGATTCAAGGCCCATATCAAAGACCCCTTATAGAATCTCCGCTGTGGAATTAGTGGAACTAAAGAAACAACTAGAGGAATTGAGTAATAAGGGATTTATTCTCCCTAGTGGTTCTCCAGGGGGAGACCCTGTCCTTTTTGTTAAGAAGAAAGATGGATCTATGAGGTTGTGCATTGATTACAGGGAGATCAATGATATAATAACAAATAACTCGTATCCCCTACCTTGCATTGATGATTTATTCGACCAACTTTATGGAGCTAAATATTTTACAAAGATTTACCTTTGATATAGATATCATCATTTGTGTGTGAAGAAGGAAGACATTTCGAAAATAGTATTTGAAACCAGGTACGAGCATTACGAGTTTACAGTAATGCCTTTTGGATTGACTAATTCCCCTATGTCTTCATGGATTTAATGAATAATGTTTTGAAGGAATATCTTGATGAATTTTTAGTGGTATTTATTGATGATATCTTGTTTTACTCAAAAAGATAAAAAGATCCTGAAAATCACTTGTGCACTATTCTAAAAACACTCAGAATAAATGAATTATATGGTAAGTTTAGCGAGTGTGAATTTTTTCTTCAAGAGATTTCTTTTCTTCACCATATTTTCTCTAAGGATGGAATCTCTGTTGGTCCCTCAAAGACCAAGGCAATTCAAGAATGGCTAGCACCGACGAGTATAACTGAGGTACATAGTTTTTTTGGTTCAGCAGGTTATTATCGGCGTTTCATCCAGAATTTTTCTTGGTTGGATAACCCATTAACCAAGATCACACATAAAGGGGTTAATTTTTTTTGGACAAGAGTGTGTGAATAATGTTTTAAAGAACTGATGATAAAATTATTCAACACTCCTATATTGACTCAACCATCAGGGAATGATGGGTTTGTTATTTATAGTGATGCTTCAAAGAAAGGACTTGGTTGTGTCTTTATGCCGAATGATATAGTTATTTCCAATACATCATGACAGCTAAAAATTCATGAGAAAAACTATCCCACTCATGATCTTGAGTTAGCAGCTATAATCTTTACATTGAAGATATGGAGACACTATATCTATAGTAAAAAATGTGAGATTTATACCAATCACAAGAGTTTAAATTATATTTTCTCACAAAAAGAACTCAACATGAGGAAAAGAAGATGGCTTGAACTAATCAAGGATTTTGATTTCACAATATACTACCACCCGGTGAAGGCAAATAAGGTGGAAGATGATTTAAGCAGAAAGGATCATGGAGTTTTGAACAAGATGACAGTTGAAAGCGATCCTATTTTCATGGATCTAGTAGAAATGGATATGGGAGTAACCATGGAAGGTGAAACATCAATACTTTTTCAAATGGTATCAAACTATCTTTACTAGAAAGGATAAAAACTTCTGAGAGTAAGGATGAGGAGTTTCAAAAGAAGATTAAAGTTGTAAATTATGGGAGATTGAGTGACTTCGTATATGAAGATGGAATTTTAAAATTTGGGAAGAGACTTTGTGTTCCCGATATACCTGATCTAAAAAGGGAATTGTTGGATGATGCTCATAGCTCCAATTTCTCTATACACCATGGGAGCACCAAGATGTATAGATATTTGAAGGAACATTTTTGGTGGGACAACATGATGAGTGAGATTGATAATTTTGTTTCAAGATGTATGGTTTGTCAACAAGTGAATGCTAGAAGGCAACAGTCTGGAGGAGTCATGAAACCTCTTCCCATACCTAAGTGGAAATGGGATAATATTATGATGGAATTTGTCATGGGGAAACCAAATAATCCTAGAAAGAATGATGCAATATGAGTCATTGTTGATCATCTTACCAAGTCAACACATTTTCTTGCTATAAGAGAAGATTTAACAATTGAACTTCCAGAAAAACTATATATATATAAAGTTGTAAGACTCCATGGTGTACTCCTATTGATTGTTTCTGACCATGATCTCTGCTTTACATCAAGATTTTGGAAAAGTCTTCAAAAGTCCTTGGGTACTGATCTTCTTTTGAGCACTACCTACCACCCTCAAACTGATGGAAAATTAGAACAGACTATTCAAACCTTAGAATTCATGTTTAGATCTTACTCATATGACTTTCAATGTATGTGGGATCAATATTTACCTCTAGTATAATTTTCCTGTAACAATAACTTCCATTCAAGTATTCAGATGGCATCGTATGAAGCATTATATGGAAAGAGATGTCGCACACCAACTTGTTGGGATGATGTTGGTGAAAGAAAACTCGTAGGCCCAGAACTTGTTTTGGAAATAATGAAAAAGGGTAAGATTATCCAAACCCACATCAAAGCACCTCAAAGTAGGCAAAAACTCTATGCCGATATTTGGAGGAAGGATTTGGAATTTCATGTAGGAGATCATGTTTTCTTGAAGTTATCTCCGAGGAAGGGTGTTATACGATTCAGTAAGAAGTGTAAATTTAGTCCTAGGTACATCGGACCTTTCGAAATTCTAGAATGAGTTGGATTTATGGCTTATCATTTGGAAATGCCTCCAAGTCTCTCCAAAGTTCATGATGTGTTCCATGTATCACTGTTGAGAAAATATATGCCAGACCCAACGCATGTACTCACCTATGAGAAAGTTGAACTGTAACCTGATCTGTCTTATTGTGAAGAGCCTGTTAATATTCTTGATACCAGAGAACAAGTGATGAGAAACCGGACGACTCATTGGGTAAAAGATCTATAGAGAAACCATAAGATGGAAGAGGTAATGTGGGAACCTGAGGAACTTATGGTGAAGAACCACCTGAATATTTTTATGCAGTAATATTCTAGAAATTTTGAAGACAAAAATATTTTAAGGAGGGGATAATGTAAAACTCCAAGCTTCCACGGTACGTTTCCCTTTGAAAAAAGCAGTAGCATGCGTTGTACGGAACATGGAGTTTTAACACACCACGACCAATCAAACTAGCCGTTATGAATAGTAATACACACTTTTTGAAATTTTATAAATTTTATTTTTCAAAATGGACTTCATTTTTCAATTCAGAATATCAAAATTAGCTTAGGATGAATTTTTGGTATTTTTCTTAAAACTTTCAATTGTTGATGAATAGTGAAAAACACTGCGTTATTGTTTAAAACCGAATTTTTATTTAAGTAATTAGTTATTTTATTTTAATTTATTTTAGGTAAAAATAGATACATAATACCTATATATGTTCTATGTAATTCATTGGAGTCATTTTATAATAAGTTTGGATATATAAAATTTTATTGAACTTTTTACCATCTTTTACCCATCTTCTAGGAGCATTTACAAATTTGCATAAAACTTAATTTTACTGCTTCTGTGAGTTGAATTTCAAAAATCCGAGAGACACAGTTGACATCAATAAGAAAAATTTGGTTCAATAAGATGAAAATAATTTTTGGTGAATAGTAAATTTGGACTTTTATTTACCACAGTTAAAAGTAAATTGGGCAATTAATGGTAAAAATGATATTATAATTAACCTAACACATGTCCTAACTCTATTGGATAAGTTTAATTTGACCAAAAACAACCTTAGGAATAAAATATGATCCTTTTGGTCCACATGGATTAGATTAGGACATTTATTATTATTTTATTTATAGAAGTGTTAAAATAGTTAAATTCAAAGTTTAATAACTAAACCATTTTTAATATAGGGCTACACACAATATAAATTTGACTATAAGTATTCATTATAAATATAAAAATATTTCCTGCATTATGATATTTTATTTATAATTTTTAGACATTAAATAAATTAATTTATTTATGACATAATGATGATGTAGAAATTACATTAATAATGAAATATTAAAATAATTGATATTATAAATATACAAATAAATGTAAATTTAGACTATGAATTAAACTAATTTTCTAGGTTAATATGAGATATTATGGTTGATTAAATAAATTTTATTTGAAGTGAGAAAGTTTTTATGGCTTTCAAAAAAAAATACTAAATAGTGTCAAAGTTGACATTATTGAGTTTTTATAACAAATACTATATTATTAATTGATATAATATTCCAAAAAATATAAGGTTTGTCCAAAGGACATAGATAAGGTTATATATATTAATAATTATCCATATGGGGTTCTCTTGTATTGTTATAGTAAATTTATTAACCATATAATATAAAAATACAAAGAGACATGGTATATGTCAAACTATTTAACTCAAAGTTAAATCTAAAAATAAGGTTAATATGGGGACACAAACCTGTCCAAAACATATTGGTTGAGCGTTTTTTGACCCATAACCACCTTATACTCGAAATAAATCATTTTGGAGACATTATAAACCGAAAATTATTTTATTATAAAATAATATTTCAAGCTTTTCCTAAAGTGACCCTCACCTCTCTTATAAAAGGGTACTTCCCCTTCTATTAATTTTACACCTCCAAAGACATTTGTCTTGGCCAAAACCTACCCAAATATTATTCCAACTTTCATACCTTTATAATAGGGTCCTTCCATTGATCATAAATCCAACCTAATGAGCCCTTTTGATCAAATCAAAAGGAAGAACCCGAAGAAGAGGTAAATATTTCATCACATCTTTCAAGTTCTTTTCTTCTTCCAATTATTCTTTCTTTGTTGTTTCCATTATAAAATAATAAATCCAGTATATTATATATTCCATGATGTTATTATAAAAATGGTACAACCATATTCATTATTCTATCCATCATATGAATGACAAAGTCACCAAACGTGCGTACGAACGACTTACCGTCTCCACGTTGTGGTGTAGTTTGTTATCCAAACACATAATTATTTGGATCGGTATAATAATGATTATAATTGATGTAAATAATAAATATAACATGTTAATGATTCTGTATATAATATATACCATCCAATTACATAAAATTTCACCATCAATATAATGATATTATCGCTCGTGCGTATGTACGGATTACCGTCTCCACGAACACGATGAGATTCAATCCCCATCGTAATCATTCAGAAATAATTTTAATTTAATGATTAAAAATAATGTTTATGAATATAATATCATTTTGTATATGAATCAAATACATCCTATCGATAACAAACATGACTTATGTAACCAATCATATAAAGGAAAACGAATCAGTTAACACCCGAAATGACGATACTACTAAAATATTATTAACAAATAAATATTATAATATCATATATGATATCATATATATATATATATATGATTTTTTATAATTTAATAAAGAAGTTTTAACTATTATACAGGAGGTTAAAATTCCAACGACTAAGGAAAAGTACAAGGTAAGGGTTAATTTCACAATCTCTTCATTACCCAAGGTTGTCTTTACATAAGTATCTACTGAGAAATCTATATCATCCACATCCTTGTTTATTAAAAATGTATTTAAAATTATTTTTACTATTTACTAGACTACTGGTTAAAGTCATTTATACCCTTGTATTACTTTTTATAAAATGGTTTGAAATGAATATTTCTGTCATTTTCCAAATAAGGTACTTTTTGACCTCTTCGACAAAATTAAGGTAAGAATGTCTTTTTTAACTTATAAGGAGGGTGTGGCTATTTTCCGCCATTATATCATCGTTGAAGATTCCCATACAAGCTTATAAGAATATTTTCAAAATAAATATTTTTTTTATAATTATGTTACTTTTAAATGATTTCAAAATAGAAAGGGGTATTTATTTCAAATAGTTTTCATTTAATCTATGTAAACATCCTTAGATGGATTTTAAGCTTATTTGAAGTTGATTATTATGACACAAATCATTTATATTATACTGAAGGTTTTGTGATATTTTTGACTGTGGATGTTTTATTTTTACACCATTCATGGTTTATGGATAAAGTATTGAAATTTCGTATGCTAGTTTTAATATGAATGTTTATGTTATGTTTAAACCTTTTCATATAAGGAATGCATTAGACATAGTAAGTGATGGGTGGAGCCCGCTATATCTCCTTGATGCATTGGTAGGTCTCATGAGACAAACTAGTATCTTGTCATAGGTCATTGAAAAAATATTATTTGTAGTCTTGGAAAAAGGCCTTGACTATATGGTTATGAAGTCTGACATTTTGCATTCCAACATTTTGAAATTGGATATCAATATTACATATGATTATTATACTAGTAGAATATCCATGTGAATAAGTAAATGACATTATTTGATTTATCTTTTCCATATTTTGATGAAGTTTAAGTTTAAAAGGCTTTTTTTAGTCTTATACATTAAAATAAATGTTTATGCTTATTCTTGAAAGTTTCTACTATATTGTTATCCTTACTGAGAATCTGTGCTCACCCCTTTCTATGTTTTATTTTTCCTAGGATGCGAAGAAGTATATTATGACTGACCTGCATGGATAGTCTATGGTATGAATGTGGTCAATGGAGACAATGTTGTTGTTGTTTTTCATTTTATAATGTAATGTAAAACTTATGAATGAATATAGTACTTCCAAGGATACTAAATTAATCTGTCTTTTGGGCCATGATTCCTTGTATCATGCCAATGTCATTCAATAATGCACCGAATCTTGGTAACTAGGGTAGGGGCATTACAAGATAGTCTAAGATGGTCTTGGGAGTGAACAATTATTACCAAGATGGTATGAGCAGTGAACTCATGAAACTAATATAGTCATTGGAGTGAAACATGACTACTAAGATGGTATGAGGAGTTAACCCATACCACTGATATGGTTTTGGCAGCAATTTCTAGGATATTATAGAAATAATACTATAGGATTATGTGTTTTTCACAACTCTATGTTTTATGCCTATGTTATACATTCATGGATTATATTCTTTATTTCCTTATGATTCATGTATTATTAACAATCAATCTTTGTGTAATGATTTATTTTTATGATATTTGATATGTAGGTTTTGATATTTTAATGTTATGATCACATTATTATACCACTTTTCTCATGTTTATGTTTACATGTAACCATTTTTTACCCTTACTGAACATCTGAGCCCACCCCTTTTTATATTGGTTTTCCCCTTAGTTTATGAAGATACTTATTATGTTTGATGTCCCTAATAAGGGATCTTGACAAGAAGAACCTAGTGGGATCTAATATATCCCACTTATGTATTAGTGTTTATGTATCCATATTTCTAAAGGCATTAGAATAGTACGGCCTTTGGGTACTTGTTTATATAATGTTTTAAGTATTCTGTAGAGGTGATGTAATGTTATTGTACGTCAATACTAGGTCATTATATTTGGCATCATAGTAAATGATTAACTAACCTTTGGAAAGCAGGATGAGAAAAAATTAGTGATACCCCTAGGTATATTTCTAAGGATTTGTCTAGGTATGTATCTAAGTATAAGTATAAGGATGGGATAAAGTTTAAGAAAATTTCATGAAATTTTGGTAAAGGATAGAGTGAGTGGTTTCTTAGAAATACATTCTTGTCGGGATACTATAATTGGATGTAGATCTAACACAAATGTAACTAGGAGTAAAAACTCCGACAAGATGTTTTGGTTCTGACTCAGGGTAATTTGGTACATGACAATGGGCCTTGATGCACAGCTGGTTTGAAACTCTTGGGGGATATGCTTTAGAAATTAAAAAATTATTCATAAACCATTATGAAGGATTCAAATATAAAATGGATATTAATAACTCAAGATAAACCGATTGTGTCATAGATTAAGGAATGTGTCATAATTTAGATATTCTATAAGTGACTTTTCATGATTATGTGGTTCTTCATTATGATAACTGTTTCTTACACTATGATTTTGGTTTTACTAAATGGCCGGAACCCTAAATAACCACGTTAATGATTGTGACAGACAATTCAATGAATGTCATCCCAAGAAACCAAATGCTATGGGAGATGGAATGAAAAACCTTGTTCTTATGCGCACAAGAATTTCTCAATCTATGAATAATGGAAGACTTATAAATGAGAAAAGGAGGGAACAACATTCTATTGAGTCTTTCTTGAGGAAATGGAAAACTTATTTCAGAGGGTATTCTGATCCACTTGTTACTGAAGAATGGATAAATACCACTGAAAATATATTCTCTATTATTCAGTGTTCAGAGAATGAGAAATTCATTCTAGATATTTATAGGTTAGAAGGATTTGCATATAAGTGGTAGGCCCTAATCAAGAATACAAGGAGGTAATATGAGATTGAATCCATGTATTGGGATGATTTTAATAACTTATTTTCAATAAGTACTTTCCTCTAATTCTTAATTCCAAGATGGAGAAAGAGTACCTTGAGTTGAAGCAAAAGGATGAAGATTTTTTTGGTACATATGAGGCTAATTTCGCGAGACATGTGAGATACGCTTCATGAATTATCATCTAACCTAAAAGTAAAGTTGATAGGTTCTTTAGTGTATTAAATCCAAGATTCATAAAGGTGTTTTCCATAATATACTTTAGTAGCTACATAGATATTTTTTATTGCGAATTCAAGGTTTAAATGGAGGTGGGAGTCATGTATCAATCTCATGATTTTCACAAGAAGAGGAAGACAAAGTTTAAATGAAAATATTAAATCCTTGAATAAAATAAGATGAAATTTCCTTTTATTTTCTATGTGTGGGAAGAAGAATGAAGGAAATTTCCTTAAGGGGTCTAATAAATGTTTTAATTGTGTAAAAGAAGGTCACTGGGAAATTGATTACCGATGTGATGGGAAGAAGTTAGGTAATAGTGCTAATAGAGATAAATCTACATGAAATGCACCTCTCAATCTCAAATGCTACACATGTAAGAAGAATCTGAATTATACTAACCAGTGCCTAAATTCAAGAGTTAGTGATGATAATTGATGTCAGAAACCTCTTAATACAAGTGACAAGGGGAAATATCATGCAATCACTACTTCTGATGAGGGTTGCAATAATGACGTGGTGAAAGGTAAAATTACCATCCACTCTAGAACTTATACTATCTTATTTGATTCTAGATATACCCAATCATTCATATCTAAATAATTTCTAAGGGTGTTAATATTATTTCAAAACAATTTGAGGTGGAATCATTAGTGCAAGCCCCTAATGGTACGATGATTGCATCTCAAGTCTATGATTCCTCTCTTATTGAAGTCTATGGGAATGTGCTTACTTCAAATATTTTCATTCTTCCTTTGGTTAAATTTGATATCATATTAGGAACGGATTGGATTTCACTACCTAAATACCATATCAATTACTGAGGAAGGGAAGTTAAATTTTATATTGCATACCCTCCTATGAAAATACATCAATGTGATGATAAGCATGAACTTCTTATAGAGATTACATCCATTATATGGGTCATAATTCCCTTTTAGAAGGGTTGGATATCTCAAATGGTCAGGGAGAAAATCAATATTGATGATATTCCTATCATTCTGATTTTTTTGTATATCTTTACAAAAGAGTTTCATAGTCTTCCAACAAAATCTGAAGTTGAGTTCTCAATAGAACCAATACCTGGTTACACACCAATGTCAAAGAATCCTTATAGAATGACCCTGATTGAGTTGCATGAATTGAAGAAGCAACTCTAAGAAAACCTTGATAAGGGATTCATTCAACCAAGTGTATCACCTTAGGGTGCACCAGTTCTTTTTTTTATGAAAATTAATTATGGATCAATGATACTATTCATTGATTATTGGGAGTTTAAAATGATTACAATCAAGAATAAGTATCCTCTTCCCCATATTTATGACTTTTTTGATCAATTATGTGGAGATCAATACTTTTCTAAGATTTATATTTATTATGGATATCATCAATTGAGGGTTAATAAGGGGGATATACCCAAGGATACATTTTGTTCAAGGTATGGCCACTATGATTATATAGTGATGCCTTTTGATCTTAGTAATTCCCCTGCTATCTTCATGGATTTAATGAATAGAGTCTTTAGAGATTACTTTGATATATTTTTGGTAGTATTTATAGATGATATTATTATCTATTCAAAGAGAAAAGAAGACCATTAATATCACATGATAATTGTACTAAATTCCCTAAGGAAGGATATGAAATATAAAAAAATTACAAAGGGGGAATTTTGGCTGCAAAAGGTTTCATTTTTGGGTCACATAATCTTATGATATGGTATAGAAGTAGATCTATAAAAAGCAGAGGCTATTGAAAGATGGACTAAAACAACCATGGTGACTAAGATCCAAATATTTCTAGGTTTATTTGGATATTATCAATGGTTTTTGGAGAAATTATCATGACTATCTAATTCCTTGACCATGTTAACTCAGAAGGGTGTTAAGTTCCTATGGATAGATGAATGCAAGGAAAATTTCAAGGATCTAAGAAACAGTTGGTCAATGAACTTATTATTACATTACCCTATAGTAGAGAATGTTTTTTAATCTATAGTGATTCCTCTAATTTGGGTTTGTAATGTTTTATTATGAAGAATAAAAAGTTTACAACCTATGCCTCACAATAGTTGAAGATTCAAGAGAAAAATTACCCAACTCATGATATGGAGTTAGCAACGGTATTTTTTTCATTAAAGATTTAGAGGCATTATATTTTTGTAGAAAAGTTGGATATATATACTGATCATAAAAGTATGAAATATATATTCACATAGAAGGAGTTGAACAATCATTAGAGAAAATGGTTGGAGCTGATAAAGGATTTTGATTGCTCAATACATTATCACCTTGGGAAAGAGAACAAGGTGGCCGATGCATTAAGTTGAAAGGATCATATTAGATTATCCATGATTATGATCAAAAAATATATAATATTTATTTAATTTCAAAGGAGGGATCTAGGAATATTTAAGGAATGGGAAAGATCTTATCTTTCTCAAATGAATTTTCAACCCTCTATCCAAGTGAAGATTAAGGAGGTGCAGAAAGAATATATTGATCTACAAAATAAATCTTGAAATGTTCTTGAGTTTAACCTTGATTAGGATGAAATGAAAAGGTTTAGAAGCCATGTATTAATTCCTTATATACCATATTTTAGGAAAAAGATATTATAGGAATCTCATAGTTCTTCATTTTTTATTCATCCTGAAAGTAAAAAGATGTATAGGGATTTGAAAGAATTTTTTTGGTGGGATTGAATGAAGAGAGATATCATAGAGTTTGTATCATTGTGAGTGGTATTCTAGATAGTTAAGGATGAAATAAAAACGTCTAAAGTCAGGCTGCATCCATTTCCCATACAAGAATGGAAATGGGGGAACATCACTATAGATTTTGTTGTTTGAATACCAAAAATCTCTAAAGGGTTTAATGCTATATGGGTGGTATTTGATCTCCTTACAAAGTCAAAACACTTCATTTCTATCAGATAATAATTATCTATATATCAAATTGCTAATATATACGTTTAAAAAGTGGTAAGGTTTCATGTGGTACCATATTACATTGTATCAGATCGGGATCTGAGGCTTACCTAAATATTCTGGTGAAGTCTCCAGCATGCACTTGATACATAATTGAGTTTTAGAACTACTTATCATCCTAAAAATATGGTCAATATGAAAGAAAAATTAAAACCCTAGAGGAAATGTTGAGATCTTGTTCATTAGATTTCAAAGGTGGCTGGGATCAACACCTTCATTTAGTTGAGTTTTCTTACAACAATAACTTTCACTCAAGCATTCAAATGGCACCTTATAAAGCTCTCTATGGGATGAAATGTAGAGATCCAATTTTTTTGGATGAATTTAGATAAAGAACCCTATTGAGATTAGATATTATTGAAGAAATGGAAGAAAAAGTTAGATTCATTCAACATCATATCAAGTTAGATCAATATCAGTAAAAAAGTTATGATGATAACCGTTAGCATGATCTAGAATATGAAGTTGTTGAAAAGGTTTTTCTATGAATCTCTCTTGAGAATAAGGTTATTAGGTTCAGAAAGAAATGGAAACTAATATCTAGTTATATTGGCCCCTTTGATATTCTTGATCATATTGAGATGGTAGCCTATCATTAGGAACTTCCTCTAAATATATCTCAAGTCTATTATGTGTTCCATGTATCTCTCCTGAGTATGTATATACCTGAACCTTCACATGTACTGAACTCAGAGGTTATACCACTAGAGAAGGTTCTTTCTTATAAGGAGCAACCTGTTGAAATTTTAGACCAATCAAAGAATGTTCTACGAAATAAGGCCACTCACCTTGTCAAAGTTTTGTGGAGAAATCACAATTTAGATTAAGCTACATTAGAATTTGAGGATATAATGAAGCAAAAGTATCTTCATTTGTTTTTACATGAGTGATAATTTCAAGGGATAAATTCATTTTAAGGGGGGTAGAATGTTACACATAGAGTTTTCATGGAACTTTTTTTGAATAAATTAAATTTTAATTTCTGTCTTGAAATGTAGTAAGTCAAACATTCCTTTCACATGGAACCTACTTGTCATATGTTTCACGCAACATTGACTTAGCATATGATACACACAACACCGAGTTTCTACAAAACATATTTTTTTGTTATCAAAATGAGATAATTATAACCTATCCCTTAAACATAGTGAAATTAATATTAATAACTAATTTTAAAATATTTTTTAAAATTGTTTTAAACAATTAAAAAATATTTATAATAAAAGATATGATTCTTGGTAAAGTCCTTTTATGTTTAAAAATAATGTTTTCTCGAATGAACCACTTTTCATGTCATTATAATAAAATTAATTTTAGACACGAATAGAAATTTATTTTTATTAAATAAAACTAATTTATAAATTTATAATATTAAAATTATCATATGGTGAATTTTTAATATTTTTCAGAAAAGTTTAATTTTTTAATGAATAGAGAAAATTAGTACATTTTAATTCAAATATTCTTTTTTCCCAATTTAATTATGTGGATATATTTTAATTTTAATTGATTTTAAAGCATATTTATATTAGTTATTTTATAGTTTAATCCAATTTTGGTCATTGGAATCAATCTTAAATTGAAATTTGATATAAAAACATTTCAATCTTTTGAGCGTTTCGCTTTAAAACCCCACTTTTTAGTTTTGTCTGCAGAATTAATTTTAAGTATAATTTAAAAAATTATGTGAATCTAATTTGGTAAAATGGATTCCATATTTGGAATAATAAATGTCCAGATTATTTTTTAAGGTCAATATCATTTTTTTCATATAAAAAAGTTACCATGGTAAAAAAATATTATTTACCGTAGTAAAAGATTTTTTTTAACAAGTGTTAAAATTAAAAGTTAAAAGCTTAACATACCTAAAAACTAAAAAAATAAAAGGGTGGTTGAGGTGTGGATCAACAATAACCATAATATAAAACATTAATTACAACCCAATGTTTTGGAATTTAATTCCACCTCTATATGTTTATCTTTTAATATAAAATAATCAATAAATTAATCAGCTGAACCCACCTCTCCTCATGTATAAAAAACAACCATAACCTCCCCATTTCGACCCTAAAAGTATTTTAGATTCTCAAATGTCTTCTAAAACCTCCCTCCTCACTCTCCGCATGTACAAGTGCTTTATGTCTCACCAAAAGACCAAATCTAAGGCCCTTAAGGGTCTTTTAAAGAGGGGACATATTCAAGAGGTAATTTTCTCAAAGTACATCTATTAATTTCTTTTCTTTTTCCACTTTATCCTCACCTCTTGCATACATAAATTCATGATAAATATATAATAATTTATATACATGTGTTTTATATTTCTAATGTAATATCTCATATTCATTTCATTTCTCACCTCCTCTTATTCAAAGAAATGAAATTGTTGTCCAAGTTATGCCGGTTTATCACCTCCTTGAATAATGTCTTTATTATTTTTCAGTTACCACCTTAATGGATGGTATTAAAACTATTTTTGTGGTCAAATAATATTTTAATATTTATATTATACCCTATTTAAGATTCATAAAATTTTATATTAAAATATATTCATGCTTTTCATATTGTGTTTATATGATAACTTCTTTTGGGGACGTGTTGACTACCTCCTCCTCAAAACGATGTGATTCATTCATACATCACATGGAATATATTAAGGATTTTTTATTAAAAATATATGATATTAATGAAATATTAATTCTTATTTAGTGATATTATATATATAGATTCCATTTACTTTCATTCTTTCAACATGACAACTAAACAAAAATGGCGGTCATATGTACGTACGGGTTACTGTCTCCATGAACGATGTATTCTGTTTGATACTTATATATTATATGGATTATTATAATACACATATAATGAATATAAATTAAATTAAAATTATGGTCTAAATTCTTGAAATAATGATATAAATATAAGGAACAACGATATAGCAAATTAAGACCAATGTGAAGAACAAAGCAAATATTACCCGAAGTGAAACCTTAACATAAAATTGTTAATGAGTAGGTAATATAAAGTCTTAATCAAATCATATATGGTATTAGATATAATAATATTGTTCTATGTTATACATATAATAATTTTATATTTATTATATAATATTTTCTATGCGTTCTAATAGATTAAAGACCTAAAGTAAGGAAATTACATCTCACTCTTTATTTCCGTGAGATACATGCCTTATTCACCACTCACTTATTTTGGGTGGTGTATATACTGTACATGAATGTATTTTATTCCTCTTATATTTATATATATATTCATAACCATTCTATGATATTTATTAAAAAGAATTTATGTTCAAAAAGAGTTTTTAATAGTCTCTTATATTATTTCAAGGTAAATAATTTTTAAATGGTTTACAAACTTCTTAATATGCTGCAAGGAAAAAGGTTTTAAATTTTTTTTAAATATTAATTTATTATTTTTTAAGTCTATTTATAAATAAATTATTTTTCAAAAGGTTTTATATTTTAAAAATAATTTTTCAAAGAAGAATGATATTTTCCTCAATAAATTCTTTAAAAGAGCATTCAAAATTATTTCCCATATAAGATAACATATGTTGATGTTTTTCATGACTTTATTGGTAGTGATATAATGGTTGAATTCATATTCCTTATATGAATGTTTTATACTTGATTTCATAGGATTTATAAAACCCAATTCTCTTTCTAGGTTTATATGTTTATGAAATCTATTCATCTTGCATGGATTATGTTTTTGATTAAATTATAATGAGTCTGTACCTTTTTCCATAGGTTATGATATGATTACATGTTTATGATACCCATTTAATTTCATGGGTTATGATATTATTATTTATGATTTTGTGGCACAAGTATGTATAATTTCATTATGAGATGGGTGGGGCCTATATCTCAATCCAATGCATTGGGTAAAGATTTATATCTCATGAGATAGACTAAGATGGTCTTGGGAGTGACCCATGATTACCAAGATGGTATGAGGAGTGAACTCATGATACTAAGATGGCCATGGGAGTGAACCATGACTACCAAAATGGTAGGGGGAGTGTATCCATACTACTAATATGGTCTTGGTAACACTGTCTCAGATACTAGGGAAATCTTATTATATGCTTATGTGTTTTCCAAAATTTCATGTTTTATTCCTATGTTATGATTTCATGGATTATGTTATTTATTTATTTATGATTCATGTTTGATGAATAATAAATATTTATGATATGATTTATTTTTATGATCTTTGATATGTATGGTATGATCTTTTAATGTTATGATCACATTCTTATACCCCTATGATCATATTTTTGTTTACATTTTTCCATTGTTTACCCTTACTAAAAATTTGAGATGATTACTTTTTATGATTCTTTTACCCCCAGGTTATGAAGATAATTATTATTTTTGATATTTATAAGAAGGGTTCAAGTCAAAAAAAACCTTGTGAGAGATAGTTTATCCCACTTATGTATCAATGTTTATGTTTCCATGTTTCCAAAGGCACTAGACTAGTATGGTATTTGGACGTTTGTTTGTATAATGTTTTATGTATTCACCAAAAGTGATGTAATGTTAATGTATATCAATAATAGTTCATTATAAGAGAGGTTAAACTATATGTTCTTATCCATTACAGATGAATGGACCCTATTTAATGTTATATTAAGATATTGAAATGGTACATCATGAATCAAAGTCATCCATGAGGTTTTATTTTGGAACGATATATTGTTGAAGAAGATATTGAATTATTTACTAATTACCTATTATACGTTGATAACATTAGTCTCTCAAAGTCTTTTAATAGTGGATGTCACAACACAAACCCACAAATCTAGATTCGGTACTAAAATATACTATGTATTGTTTTATAATAGATAACTTGAAAAAAAAACATATTATACAACTAAGGATATTTTTTTGGTCTAGGTTTTAGAGGATTAGGAAACTATCTTACATAATATCATAGTTTACAAAAAAAATTATAAAAAAACTAGTTGGATTTACTCACACTGGTTTTCAATTGAATCCATACATCTTTCATTTGTCTAAGGATCCTATAAAAAACATTTCTAAAACATGGTTTGAGTATAAACATTCCTATTAAGGGGTTTTAAAAATAAGGACAAAATCCTTTTAAATACATAAAAATTCATTTAATTGTTTTATATAAAATATAAAATATTTGATATGATATATTAGTTTACTAAATAATAATCTAGTTTTTTTAGAAATACTTTTAAAACATAAAAAATATAACAATTTGAAAACCCATTTATTTTAAAATAAGTAACCTTTAAAATTATATTTGAGTTTCTCCTTTAAAAACGTTTTGAAATAATAACTTTTATATATTCAAATGATACTTAGAAATCCTTAATAAAACCAGGTGTCCACTAGCAATATCACTTGTAGGACAATGTACTATTTAGGTCATTGGTTCACTCCTCATTTCTCATCATCTCATTCGATACTCAAGTACCTAATTTTATCAATTTTTTTGAAGATATTAATTTCTCATTAATAACCCATTAAAAACATTTTGAAATATACTTGAATTAGACTCAAAGAAGAAAAATATTTTATAACTTCTAATCTTTGATAAATAAATTTTTCAAAAATCCATAGGATAAATCCATATTTCCAAAATAATTACCTACATTTAAAAGACATTATCATAAATGATTTTGAATTAAAACCAATGCTTGCATGAAATTTCAACAACAATTATATTTGACTGTCATATATACTAATTTTAATGAGATTTATAGAAGTTAAAGACTATGTTACACATAAAATGATAGATTTTTTCACTAAAATGTTTTATAAAGATTTCAAAAAAATAAAATTCCATTTAAAATTATGGGTTTTTAATTAAAAAATGACAAAAAATATTCTATTATTATTTTAAGTTATGGAATAAAACATTGAATTGAATTAAGCAAAATAAAATATTGGTTTGAAGGTCTAAAAGCAAAAAATCCCCTTATATATATATTTTTTAAAAAAATTCACCTTTATATAAGTATAAATTTTAAAAATAGTCTCTACTTATAATAAGAGTTTATAAAACATAAAATTCATAAAATATTTTTCTTTAATATAATTCCCTTATAAATTACTTTTAAAAAATATAAATAGTTTTTGTAATTATAATAAAATACCCTAACCTTTAGTTATGATACTAAATTAAAATATTTTAGGGATCGAATGAACAGAATTGCAGGACTCATCCTCCTGATCTAGAACTAAAAATTTAAGAGGAAAAAATAATTGAGAGACAATATGAAACTTGGTCTTCATTTACAGACCTCTGAGAGACTCTTTTCCATAGGAAGCACTACATGGGTGCTTTTATAACCCAAGAGTGGCTGATATAATAATATTTTTCTTCTAAAAAACCATAATAAGGTACTATTCAAAATCAATGCTTCTCATACTATTCTATACAACCAAAATATAATCTTGAAGATGTAAAAGACTACTTTAATTGATAGTGAAAACTATCTGTTTGTTGTTCTATGTAAGAAAAAATGCTAAAAATGATAGTGATATTAAATGTAAATCCACAAAGAGATGATATTGATATTCCTTATATGATTTTTATTGGTTATATTCGGATATAAGCAAAGGATTATGGATAGGGTAGATAGATATGATAAATAAAACTTATTAATTATCGTTATCTTCACCCTAACTTTGTCAATAAAAATTAGTATACTATTAAATGGAATATGATTTCCTCTTTTAATATTTGTACCCAGATGAATTTAATTTCACAACAAACTATATTGATATATATATGTGTATATATGTGTGTGTGTGTGTAGGAAAACAATGAATAGGGTACAATTGATGCTAATTATGGAAGAAAGAATTGAAGAAAACGAAGAACATGTAATTAAAAAGCAAAAAATGATCATAGAAATTGGATTTTCAAGAATATTCAGACTCCTTAAAAAATACACATACACCTACCTTCAATATTCTGTAAGTCAATTTAGAGGAGGATGAAGACGACATGATCTCTACCATAAATAATCTATGCTCAGTTTCCTCCATCCAAGTTTGAAACCCTTTTAGAAAATAGATCAGTTTCAGATAGTTGATCTCTCTCATTCATGTTAGAATCCATTTCGAGGATATAAACCTCCATCTGTGATTGAAACTCTTCAACATTAGATCTTGCTTCATTCCCTGTTTTATGCACTTGATCTATTCTTGATCTCTCATCTATGTTTTAAACCCTCTCGGTGCTCGAATCCCATCCCAAAAGCAACCCTCATTGAATCCCTCTCGGCATTTGGCCCATCTATAATCGAGCTCCTAAAAAATGAAGCCCTCATTAGGATTTATTGATTACCTTATCTTCATTTTTTCATGTTCTTAAATGAAATTTTATTAATATTCATATTTTAAAATATTCTTAATTTCATAATATCATATATAATCAAAATTTCATTCATTATATAATATTATTCCATTCTAAATAATTTAAAAAACATATATATTTTATATATTTGTTAAATTAAAATTGGATACATTATATATATATATATATATATATATATATATATAAACTCCTTCATTGTTTATGTAATATATAAGTAAATATTCCATTTTAAACTTACTTTATAATCGTCATATCACATGCCAAATAAATTAATATATTTCATTATCATAATTATTTTTCTTTTTAGACAACCTTTTGATATAAATCATCATAAATTCTGTTATACAAATCTTATATTTTTATAAAAATAATCATTTATTCATGTATAAATATGGTTAATTTAATCCATAATAGTTTTGAACTATAAAAACACATGTTTTTTTACTTTAATAAAAAAAATTATGTATTAAATTAATTGATAAAATTAATTAATTAAAATATACAATAATTTAACTGTTATATATCCATTACATAATAAATTTTTATTTAAAAGTTTCATTATAATTTTATTACTTATTTATTTACTTTCTGTATTGAAATATTTTTATTCACTACCATTTTTTATTAACATTATAAGTATTAATATTGAGTTTATGATAATGGAAATATCAAAATAAATAATTGTTATTTTAATTATCAAGATGTTACATTAACTCAAAAATGAATTGTTCCCTCACAATTCATTTGACGTACCTAATAAAATTCTGGATTTCCATCTATAGAGTTATGAAAAACCAAAATTGTTAAACTTATGTATTCTTAAGGGTACTTAATTACCTATAAGCTAAAAAGAAAATTATATCTCTTATATTTCTCCTAAAATGACAATGCTTAATATCCAAAGTTTCCTATATCATGCCTATGATACCATTATCATAGCCCAAACCCTCACTTCCTAGTTTAGAGCAAAAACATTCTATGTATTTTTTTATAAAAGATAAATAGAAAATACACATTACATTGTACAAATGAGGATATTTTCGGGATTATGTTTTGGAGGATTAGGAAAACACCTTAGATAAAATCAGATTTTACAAAATATTTATAAAAATAAATAATTGGATTTAATCTTGCCAATTCCTTAATTAAAGCCAAAAATCATTGATTTGTCTATGGATCCTATAAAAAAACATTTTAAAAACATTCGGTGAACATAAAATTTCCCAGTATGGGGTTTTAAAAACAGGGATACAATCATTTTAAACACTTTAAAATTCCTTTAAAAACATTTTATATAAAATATAAAAGATTTTATTTGATATATTATTTTAAAAAATAATAAGCTAGGGGTTTATACAAATAATTTAAAAACATTTAAAATATATATATACTACTTTGAAAAGCCATTTATTTCAAAATAAGAAACCTTTTAAATTATATTTGGAATTCTCCTTTAAAGATGTTTCAAAATAATAAATTTTATGGATTAAAATGATACATGGAATATCCTAAAAAAACCATGTGTCCACCAGATGTATCACATGTAAGATAACATCTCATTGAATATGTGGGTTGAATTCCCATTCTTCATCATCTCATTCGATTCCCAATTTCTGAATTTTAAGAAATCATTTTTATGATCTTCCTTTTTCATTCATAACTCATTAAAACCTTTCAAAATATAATTTAATTATTTTCAGAATTTTATAGGTTTTGATCTTTGAAATATTAATTTTCATAAAATTTATGGGAGAAATACATATTTATAAAATAATTACTTACATTTTAAAGACATTATCAAAAAGAATTTGAAAATAAAACCAATTCTTGCATGAAATTTCAACAAAAATTATATATGATGGTAATATATACTAATATGAATAAAATTTATAGAAATTAAATTCCATGTTTCACAAAAAAATGATATATTTTATTATTATAAATTTTCATAAAGATTTTAATAAAATAAAATTCCTTTTAAAATAATGGTATTAAAATTAAAAAATAATGAAACAATGTTCTATTATTGTTTTAAATTTTTTAATGAAACTTTAAATTGAATTAAACAAATTAAATTATTGGTTTGAATATCTCAAAATAAAAAATTCCATTATATATATATATATATATTAGAAAAATTCACCTTAACATAAATATAAAATTTTAAAATAACCCCTTAATTAAAATAAGAGTTTATAAAACATAAAATCAGAGAATAATTTATAAAAAAATAATTATCTTATCTATTTTTTATTCTATGTAAAGAAAAAATGATACTAAATGATAATGTTATTAAATAAAAATACACATGGATATGAGATTGATATCCTAATAATATTTTTTATTGGTTAGCTGATGATATAGACTAGGTAATTATGGCCAGAGAATATACATTTAATAAAAAAAATTAATTAATTTTCATTATCTTTACCAAAAAATTATCAAAAAAAAATCAGTATATAATTCAATGGAAAATGATTTCCCATATTAATATCTATATGTTGATGAATTTAATTTCAGAGCATATGATATCAATATATATAGTAAAACAATTAATAGGTTGAGATCGAAACTCTATTTACTATCTATTATATTTTGGAAATCATTTTATAGGAGAAGGAAGATGACAAGATATCTATGAAAAACAATCTATACATAGTTTCCTCTATCTGAGTTAAAAACCCTTTCAGCAAATCACTCAACTTCTGGAAGTTGATATCTATCATCCATGTTTGAATCCATTTCCAAAATCAAAACCCCCATATGTGATTGAAACTCTTCGACATTCGACATTTCTTTGATACCCCTTTTCTACACTCAATCTATGCTCGAGCCCTCATCTATGTTCAAAACCCTCTCAATGATGAAATACCATCCAGAGAGCTACCCACACCAAATCCATCTGGGAATTCGACCCATATATAATCAAAATCCCAAAAAGTAAGCCCTTTTTTCTGATTTCTCGATTCCCTTATCTTCATTTTTTCATTTTTTTAAAATGAAATTTTATTCATTTACATATTTTAAAATATTATTAATTTTATAATATCATATATAAAATCATAATTTCATATATATTTATATAATATTATTCTATTCCAATCAATTTAAAATAAATATATATTTTATATATTTATTACATTAAAATTGGAAACATAATATATATATATATAAGCTCATTCTTTGTTTATGTAATATATTTTAACATATTCTATTTTAAACTAGGTTTACAATATTTATATCATATATAAAATAAATTCAATATATTTCATTCTCTTAATTATTATACTTTTCAGATAACCTTTTGATATAAATCAGCATAATTGTTTTTATACTAATATTATATTTTTTAAAAACATTTATTCATGTAGAAAGATGGTTAATTTAGTACATAAAATACTTGAACTATAAAAAAACATATTGTTTAACTTTAATAATTTTTTTATGTATGAAATTAATTGATAAAAGTATCTAAAAAAATCAACTACAAATTAAGTGTTCTAAATATATTATTTAATAAATTTTCATTTAAGAGTTCATTATAATTTATTTATTGAAATTTTTTTATTCACTACCTTTTTTTATTAAAATTATAATTACTAAAATTGAGATAATTATAATAGAAATATTAAAAGATATAATTCTTTTTTTAAACACAAGATATTATAGAAAAATCTTTATGAGCAAAGGGATTTATGAAAGAGATATTGTTATAATTACCATTACAGAGAAGGATCAAGATCACCTTTAAATTTTCCATAATAGTGTAGGTGTTGACCAATATGTTGAATCCCATAATGAAATTCTTTGACATTTGAATCCATGAAGTGATGAAGGATGAATATCAAATACAAACAATCTACATTTTATATGATGTTTCTGAGATCATATTTATAAGGAGTAATCTAAAAATTAGTATTCAATTACTAAACAACTTCGATCGGTAGTTAAGAGACCAAATGAAAAATGTTATATCTTACACTAGTTTTTTAATTATTAGTTGTTTGTTCTATATAAAAGAACATGATGATTGTGATATGATGAAAAGAAGAGGAGTTTTGCTTGTTGTGGAAGTGATGCACATATCTAGTTCCAAGGATAAAAATCCAATTTATACAAATATGTCATATTTCCGAATCGTTGAATAGATATATGAGTTAGATTATGTAAAATTATAAGTTCCAATTCTTTATTGTAAATGGGTTGATAATAGGAGTGTAGTGAAAGTTAATAAAATGGGCTTTGTGAAGGTAAATTTTATTTAAGAAGGGGGAAAGAAAAAGTCATTTATAATGGCATCACAAATAGTGCATATATTTTATGTCCCAAATCCAGCAAACAAGAATTGGTCAATTTTCCATCTAGAAACTAAAACAATTATAGGTTCAAATGAAAATTAAACTGAGGATGACCCATTAATTGGGTGATCACAATCATTATGTTGATTCCTAAAGTAGAAAATTTCTTATACATTAGAGGGCACTAGAAATAGGGGATTTAGATTCTTGGTAGAGGATCTCGATCTCTTAAACCCATAAAGGAAATAATGAGAGCTCAATGAGAATATTAAAGTGTTTTTTTAATATACAAATATTTTCCTCATAACATTATGCGTTCTCTACTATATTTACACAATATAAATTAAAGGTTTAACTTCTCATGAAGACAATTACTTCTACACATGATGATCTTACCAATCTCCTGGAAGAGTTGGTAGTTGATGCTGAAACTATAGGATTATTAGGTGGCCAACACCATGTTGATGAAAAAAACAATAATGATGCAACATCACAATGTTGACAAAAATTATCTAGGAAAAATGTATGGGTATACAATTTGAAATTGGCTAGAATCAATGAAGCCAACCTGTTAACCCCAACAAGTCAATGTTTATTAGTTATGTTGGAGTCATAATGGGGATAAATGTTTCAATTGATATAGATTCATTACACCATGTCGAATCTATAATAAAGGAAACACTTTGGGATGATATAAAGGTAATCTTACGATATACTTTCTCTATTTTACCACAAAATAATATAATGAAACATTTATTTAATTATCATTATTCCTTAAAGATTTTGTTTATTTGAGATGATTTATATAATAAATATGTCTTAATGGCCATTCAAAAATCCCATAGAGGCATTTAAACTCTTCTCACCAATTTTCATCTTAGGAATGCTGAGGTGAAAGTAAATACCCATCCAACAGTTAATTATGCATGCATTATAAATCCAGAAATAGGATAATTTTTCATCATTAATTATGATGAGAAATCATTTTAGGTGTGTTATAGTCTATAATATATTATTTTAGATTATTTATTTAATCCAATTTTATTCAAAATAGTTTATTTATGAATAAAAAAATATGTTGAAAATAAACAACATGCATCAAAAATAATATACCCTTATCACAAAGTAAGGATGGGGTACACTTCACTAGAGAATAAAATGTTATGAATTTTAAATAAACAATAGAAGTTTTATGTTATACAAAACAACATATATTTATTTTTTTATATCCAAATTTTGGAATCAAAATGTTAAACCACTTATATCCCATGTCATGTTCTAGGAAGGAGGTCTGTGCAAATAATAAGGGTAAACCAGTTGATGAAAACACATAATTAGTATGAGAAAAATGTATAAGTATGACAAAATAGTAATTCCTTATGATTTATAATAATATTATTTAAAAATATATATTTATTTCCATATTTTTTATATGTTTTAGTTATAAGAATTAGCTATAACCATACCGAAAGAAGAACTACTTTTAGTAGATTTGAAGTAGTCAAAACAATATGGTCATGTTAGAGGTGTAGGTTTTAAAGTGTCTCCTCAAACATATTTCAAAAATACAAAAATGAAATATGATAAATATTTGATAATGAAAGGATTGCTGGAACAAATATATTATTTACAAGATATTATAATCTAGTTTAGTTTGGTAGACCAATATATGCAAAAGGATCAAAGAAAACTAGCAGTGGAGAAAATATAAGCACATGAACAACCAAATTACCCCACCATCTTTAAGGCTATTAATTACCCTCAACTACACACCTTACTAGAGGTAATCAATTTTTCCATTAATATTTCTCCTTAATGTGGATCAAAAAACTTATGATAACTTTATATTATTAAAATTTTATAGGGTAAAGTTTTATGTTATTTTTATCTATCAACACCCACACTCCACCTTTTTGCGAGGGGTATGATGTATAATATCTTTTGATACATGATAAAAAACAAAGAACTCCCAAAAGATCACATGAGAGAGAAAATTTAAGTAATTCAAGACCCAAACACCGAGTTTCTTATTCTACTTGATGACATGGATATTATAATGTTCTATGGTACTATTGGAACTTTCATAACATGGTCATATAATGTTATAAATATACATGATGTATATCCTTAAAAAAATTGAAATGAAAAAACTTGTAACAATTGATGAAAAAATGTTTGAAATTGCGTATAGTATTATATATGGATAAAACAATAAGGAAAATGAAGGCCAGGTCAAGAAAATCTAGTGAATTGACCATGAAAACAAAAAGACCTTATGGGAGTACCTTCTCCCAGATAATTCCACTACAACATCAATTATCATTAAAAATTCATGTAGACACCACATTCCAAGATAGTGATGTGTCCTTCATTTCATATGAAGATACAATATTTGGAACTATCATTATAGATGTGTTTTGTATCGAGAGTATAAATGAGATTCTCAAGTTTGAATGATTTGCAGTCTCAGTTGTGAATACATAAATAAGGTACAATTTAACAATATGTATGTCTGAAAAATGATCTAATTTGTTCATTAAAGTAAATAACTACTCTTATTTTTTAAAGGTGTATATATTACTACAATGTAAAGGGAAAACCTTATGAAACATAGTTTGGATTCATTAATTCCTGTATCATTTATATGGATGTAAATTTATTGGAGTTGATAGAAATTGATAAGAAAAAATATGAGTTAAATGAGGCAATTGAGAAAAATATAGCAGAAGAAAAACACTTTTTTTATTCCTATTATTTAGGGTTAAAACTCTACAATATAATCATATAATTTTTCATTACTTATTAATTTTTATTTTTTAGGAAGCATTGGATTCTGATTGTAGTTAATCTGGATACCACAAATATTTATTTTTTGGATCCAATGCATGGATTTCCATCAAACAGACTACACATGATGTGTATTGTGAATTTGTAATGAACTGCAACCAACATTTTTTAGATAATCTTCAGATTATATGTTTTAGTTTGTGTTTTAATAATAATTTTATTTTAATAATGTGATCTTTAATTATATACTAAATCAGGGTAGGAAGTCGGTGATGGAAAATTATAATCCTATAGATTAGTTCAAATGGAAATAGATTAATGTATATATAGAAATATTTAAATATCAAAACATATTTCAAAATAATTTACTTATTTTGGTCAATATTTTTTGTAGTATCTGAAGAAAGATAAAAAAGATTATGGATATTATGTTTTCAAACTTATCAAAGCTAACATATAGAATCAAAAGACTTGAATCCCTGAATAAGAAATTTACAAAGGTAATTTCAATTTCATTAAAAATATTTCTTAATATTTTTTTTGACTTTATTTTCCAATTACTATAAATATTTTTAAAAAAAGTACATACTCAAAAGAAGAATCAAATTTATTTTGAGATGAGTGGTACGAATACACGTTTTTGGAATTTTTTTCGACATAAAATTTAGGTGATGACATACTATGTTTGTTAACTAGTATGGTCTATGACCTTAGAGATACACTTGGGATGTGAATAATTAAAATATGAGTGCTTATATATTATTTTTTATATATTTATCAAGGATAATTATAGTAGAGGAAATATATTTTTATATAAATGAATTGAAAAAATATATCGTTTTAGAATGTATATATACATCCTGAACAGGTGACTTCTTACTACTTATGTAGTTAAATTTATAATTATTTTATCTACTTCTTTTAGTTAATTTCCTTATCATTTTTATCATACATTATTTTTTTTTAAATTTAATCATTAGTTCAAAATGCAAGTCACATGGTCAAAACCAAGGTAAAAAATTTAGATTGTTTTGATACTTTAGAAAAATGGTCCATTATTCATTTTTTACATGTAGGAATTGACCACACATCAATTTGAAACCTGATGTTGTTGGTATGAGCCGAAGTGCATGTTTTTAATATAAAAGTTATATTTCTGTTTAAAATGTGTCGCATCACTAAAGTCAAGAAAATGAGGTCGAATTGTTTTTAAACTTTAGGAAAATGATCTATAATTTATTTTTGGTGTGAAGTATTTGACCGCACGTCAATCCAACACCTAATGTGGGTGGTATGATGTGAAGTGTGTGTTTTCAATATAAAATTTTCGTTTTATTTTAAAAAACACACAACACATAGCCAAAATTGAGAAAACGAGTTTATATTGTTTTTAAACTTTATTAAAATATGTGTCACATCACAAAAATCGATAAAAAGATCTCAATTGTTTTCAAAATTTAGAAAAATGATCCTAAATTCATTTTTCACATATAAGAATTAGCCACATTCCAATCTCTTACATGATGTGGTCGATATTACCTGAAATCTATGTTTTAAATTTATAATTTTTATTTTAGTTTAAAACACATCACACAGAAAAAGCTGAGCAAACAAGATAAATATTTTATAAAAATTTATAAAAATAGTCCATAATTTATTTGTGACCTATAGGAATTTACCACATGTCAATCTGATACCTGATGTGGTCGGTATGACTCAAAGTGTGTGTTTTCAATATAAAAGTGTCGTTTCAATTTAAAAAGGGCAACACATAATAAAAATTGAGAAAATGATATTGGATTGTTTTAAAAATTTAGGATAGTGATCCATAATTCATTTTTGGCATTTAGGAATTAACCGCACAACATTTCAACAAATGATGTCGCATGTATGACTCTAAGTGCATGTTTGCAATATAGAATTATCATTTTAGTTTAAAAGATTTATCACGTAGACAAAACCAATTAAATGAGTTCATATTGTTTTAAAATGTTATAAAATTTATTCATAATATATTTATGTTGTGTAGGAATCGACCTCACATCAATCTGACACACTATGTGGTCGGTATGACTTAATGTGTGTGTTTTCAATTTATGTTTCATTTTAGTTTAAAACACATATCACATAGCCAAAACTGAGAAATGATATTGTATTATTTTTAAACATTCAAAAAACAATCCATAATTTATTTTTAATATATAGAAATTTACCTCAATTAAATCTAACACCCAATGTGGTCGGTATAACTCAAAGTGTGAGTTTTCAATATAAAAGTGTCATTTTAGTTTAAAACATGCATCACATATCCAAAACCAATAAAATGATCTTGGATTGTTTTTAAACTTTTAGAAAATTATCCATAATATATTTGTGACATGTAGGAATCAATCACATGTCAATCTAACATTCGATGTGGTTGGTATGACTCTAAGTACAAGTTTTCAATATAAAAGTGTTATTTTAGTTAAAAACATGTTTCAAAAGATAAAAACTAATAAAATGATCTCTTATTATAGAAAAAAGACCCATAATTCATTTTTTGATGTGTTAGGAATTTACTGTACTCCATTTTGAAATGAAATGTGGTCGATATGAGTCGAAGTGTGGGTTTTTTATATAAAACTGTCATTTTAGTGTAAAACTCACACAAAACCAATACCACGAAAATGAGTTTGAATTGTTTTCAAAATTTTAAAATATGGTATACAATTTATTTTTCACCTATATGAATCGAAGATTTATCAATCTGATGCCTTATGTGGTTGGTATGACTCTAAGGGCATGTTTTCAATAAAAAAAATTTCGTTTTAGTTAAAAACATTCGTTAAATAGACAAAACTAGGAAAAAAAGCTTGGATTATTTTAAAATTGTGGTTCAATGGTCCATAATTCATTTTTCATATATAAGAATTGACCTTACATAAATCCAAGGCATGATGTGGTCTCAAGGACTTGAAGTGCATATTTTCAATATAAAAGTTTCATTTTACTTTAAAACACACATCCAATAGAAAAAACCAAGAAGAATGGATTGAATTATTTTCAAACTTTAAGAAAATTATAAAAAATTCATTTTTCATATGTAGGAATTAACCTCATATAAATATATCACACGATATAGTCAATATGAAATGAAGTGTGTGTTTTTAATACAAAATTTCCATTTTAGATTAAAACAAACATCAAATAACTAAAACTAATAAAAAGAGTTCAACTTATTTTCAAACTTTTGGAAAATGACACATAATTCAATTTTCAAATGTAGTAATTGACCTCACATCAATATGCCACATGATGTGGTCGATATGAATCAAAGTGCATGTTTTCAATACAAAAGTGTCATTTTAGTTTAAAACACACATCAAATATCAAAAACTATGAAACCGAGGACCATCCACATGAGAGAAGAAAATGAAAAAAATTGAAGCAAAATAAAATAATAAAATAAAAACCGAGGATGCTATAGTTGATCTACCCAAGGAATTCATTCTTTAGTTTTAGAAGTTGAATCCTCATCTCTTTTATGGTTAAATAGATCCTTTTGAAGTAGGGGAGTGGGTGTGAAAAGTTGAAAGAATCATCGGTTTACTTGAGTTCCTGAGTCTCTAAAGGTAAATTTTGCTACCTTTATGTTAAAATGTCTGAGTTAGAAGTGATGGAAGTCAGTAATAGAACCAAACCTTGAGAAGATATTACTTGATAATTCTTCAAGGCTCCATTCATCTGACAATAATTCTCTAAGTTTGTGAAGGTGTGGAAGGTGATGGAGATGTGATATCTATAACAAGGTGATGGACTGGTCTTGGATTTTTTCATAATTTGGTGGATATAGTTTTTTATCTTTTATATTGGTTTAAGGATGATCCCTAAAGTCTTGAAATTTTGATAATGAACTTCGTCCTAATCTATTGTTGAAGGTGTCATAGTTCATTCTAACCTCCTTTGCCAATGTGGTAAGGCAAGTTTTTCAAGTTGAATCCATGTTTGAAGGGGTGATCAATATATATAATCAGTCTTCATTTCTTATAATCAGTGAAGGGAATTCCATTATAGATATCGTGAATCATATTGGAGTTAGTTATACTGGTGGTGGAATTAAGAGGCCTCCTGATCTTTCGTCAGCTTCTATTGGGAATATGACCCTCGTGTGTCATCAATATGGTAGGTATGGTCACAAATATTTGTCATTTACAATTTATATAAATACATTTTATACCTTTGGAATCCTAGGTCACTTGAAATAGTTCTATCAAGGTGTTTCCAAGAAGCGACGTTGAGCCAGATCCACCCCTTCAGAAGACACCCCATCCAATTTATAGAAGTAAGGTACTGGTGTGGGTTTAGTTTGGAGGTCTTCTCCATTTGGGAATTCCTTCTATTTTAGTGGTTGTTTATCTATTGTTTTTCTACTCTTTTAGTGATTAAGGAAATTTTAATCTTTGAGTACACCTATTTTATTGGAATCATGTCTTTTAGAAATTCAGAATTTTCTGTTTTGATTGGAGGTGTGTCCCATTGTGTGTCTTTTTCCTACTGCTTCTTGTTTGGAGTGAAATATTATGATGTGTGTGTATCATATGAATCTATATTTTTTAAGAATTTCCTTTTTGGATTGAATCGAGTCATGTGGTGTGTCATGTTCTTTTAGTTTATTCATGGGTTTTCACTCATGTGTTTTAGGTTGGAGGTTTAGTGTTGACGGGTGATGTTGGTTGGGGAACTGAAAAGAAATATAAAATGACGGGGAGTCCATTTTGGCCACCCGTTCTAAAAATATGGGTTTTTCTCTAGTGTCATATCAAAAAAGAAGGGTTTTATTGGAGTTGTTTGATTCTGTGTCTTTTTCAACTGCGTGGATGTTGGGATTTTTGAGTACGCTTGACAATTTTTATTATGGAAAGGTTATGGGGGTTTTGTTTTTATTTTTCCATTGTTTTTTGAGAAGGGGTTTGGGTTTTTTGTCTTTTTTTGGTAGAAGTGTATTTTTTCATCTTGGTGGTGGTTATGGATCTCTTTGGTTTGAGGAATCAAATCATGTGGGTGGAGGGATCTTTGTCTTTCACTTGATCCACTAGAAACTTCATGAATTTCTAAGGGGGAGAATAATGGATGGTAGAATTTTCACACCATGGATTTTATTTTCTATTTTTATTTTGATCTATATATTTTCCCTTCATTTCTCTCATTTTTTCAGGTGTTTTGGATCAAAATTTTGAGTTTTGGGGAGTTTTTCTTCTTTTACATGGTTTAGGCACATTGTTTAGGGGAAATCGTGTGATCTCCTGATGTTGAGTCCCTTTTCATTTCATTTTCAACTTGATCACTTTGATTTTCACTACTTCAACATGGTTTGATCAAAACTATGTGATTTGTAGAAGAAACCATATGGGTATTTGGGTGTCTATGGTTGGGGGTTCATGGCCTAAGTATAGTAGTCCAAACCACATGGAGGAAATGCACGAGGTTCTGTAGTTTTTTAAAAAACCATAACACATAGTTTACCAAACCATGTGGGTTCCCAATTTGTCGAGTAAAGGGGTGCACGATTGGTTAACAGTTTCCCAAACTGTGTAGCTTAACCATTCGCAGTGCCCAAGTGTCTTATAAATGTGAAATTCCTCTTCTACAATATTCAAATTCTAACCCTAAACACCTCCCTTTCTCCCCATTTGGTTTGTGCGACTCATAGGGGATTTCTTCCTTCTTCTACACTCCTCCCTCATATTCCATGGGTGAATTCAAGTGGATTTGTTCATGTTTTGGGAAGATTTCTCAAGGTATTTACCGCTTCTCTCCCACCTCTCCATTTTATTTTATTTTCTTCTTAGTTTCTCTTCTCCCTTGGTTCTGCTGGTCTACGGTTTATGTTTTTATGGGTTTAAATTTTGGGGTATTATGTTGTTACGGTTATCTGTGGTTGTTCTTACTTCTTTGGACCCCCGTGCTATTTTTTTGGGTTGCCTCCATTGAAGCACTTGTGGTTTGAGGTAGGTTTCCCTTTATATTGACCTTTAAATTTAAGAATAATTGATTTCTTATATTTTTCACCAAGTTTTCCTAATAAATAGTTATATATGAATTTTAGAATAATTTTTTGATGTTAAATGATGTGATTTCCTTCTTGTATTGACATGTATAGAATTGATTTTTTAAATATCCAGTTGGACTTTGTAAGTTATTTATGGTTTCTAAAGTAAGGTTTTGGTTTGTAAATGTGTTATGGTTTCTTAAATGGATTTCTAAATGGTTATGGATTTATAAATGGTGTTATTCCTCTTCTTCAAAAGTTATGTTTGGTTATTTGGAAATTGTTGGTTACTTAAAAGTGTTTGAGGTCTACTTGAAACTTTCATAGGTTGGTCCAATTTTGTAAACTATCCTTGGATTCTCCCCTTTTCTTGGTTGTGTTCAATTCCCTGAGAGGTCCTTGGTATGGTACTCCCTTATGAACTAATGGTTGAATTGAAATGGATTATTCTTTGGTGGGATTCATGGGTTGGTGGTTGTGTGTATGCTTGTGCTATATGTATGTATTTGTATATGGTTGGTTGCTTGTTTGGTTTCATCTAGAACATCCCCATTTATTCCGGATATGGGAGCCTGGAAAAGCTAGAAGATTTTACAGAAATGTTTATTGTACTAGTTTTGATCATGAAATAGCTAGTGTCCTTTAGTATGGACCTTTCTCTACTTTAGGATTATGCCCATCGGTTAGGCCAGGTAGGGTAAGATCGAGAATGTGGGCGGATTAATGTCATCAAGTGAGGCATGCCAATAGGATGAGTCAGGTTTCAATATGTTCTAGATTACCCTTCAAACTTATTTATCTATAGTGGATAATTTATGTGCCTGTCTTGGTTCAGTTACTCAAGTGTGTTATTATTTCCATTTCCCTTGTCATGTGATCACTTCTCATGCTTCTTATTTGTTGTAATTCTGTGTATAAAATAGATAAATGTGTTTTGAAATGTTTTATGGGAAAATATTTATGAATATATTTTAGTTTTGTTCCACTTTTTAATAAAAACATTATCCATTATTCCCTTTCTCTCTTTATTTAAATTCTAAAGTTACCATCTTGGAAAAGAAACCAGTTTTAAATAAAAAGGTCAATGGGACTTGTTTTGTTTTAAGGAGAAAATGTATGAAAAAACTATGTTTATATACTGTATTTCAAACCAGAAATTGATGATTCTATTATTTAATGTAAATGCTTTGGGAATAGATTGTAGGGTCATGCCTATTTTTAATACTCATGGTTATACCTCTTTATTATTTTTATCTTTTGGTACATGTTCCATCTTGGTTTTGATTATCATGTGAAATGTTGGGTTTTCATATTAGAGAGTGACCCTCAAGGTCACATGGAGATTTAGTGGTGATAGGATTAGTTTGGGTTTTCCTGTTTGGATTAGTTGTATTTTTAGTTCATGTGTAGTTGTAGTTCAATTGTATTCTTAATTCATTTTTTTGATGCACTGTTTATTTAGGCTGTTTCAGTTTATTTTCAATGGGTGAAATTATTCCCATTGGTTCTATTTGATACCCTTAGCACTTATCACCATCCTAAGAGGATTGAGAATTACCCCTAGACCTTATTGTGGGTCGGCTGAGGTGACCAGTTCAAGTTCGACATGGGGTGGTTCGTGACATCAAGTGACTTGGAAACACTTTAAATTCCACTTCATTGTAAAGAAGTAGCATATCACTTGGGGAATATTCTTGAACCTATGTTCTCATAATCATGGGAAGAAATTCCTCTCAAAATAATTGATCCAACCTTTAAAGTTGTATCGCATGACACTCATTCATCTAGAGAGTGAACTCACCTCACTATAATGAAAGTGATGGAGAAGAAGTCTCTATCTATAAATAATTCTCCCATTTTTTACTTTGATCTTATTTGGATCTTACTGATTGAAATTTAGGTTTGTCCTAAAATTAGTTTTTGTGATTCTTCATTTGGATAAATTTTCATTCTATTTAATTTTATTTTCTTTCTCTCCCACTATTCTTCATGTTTCTCACTCACTGTGAAGACTTGTGATCTCTCAAGAACTCATCAATGATGAGATGCAAACTCAAGGATCAACATTAGGATACAAAAATTATGTGGAGTGTATACATTCAGCTTGATTTCTTCGGATTTTCTTTGAGGATCTCTAGAAAGTGATTGGTTGAGGAGACAATCACATCTCGTGTCTCTCACCTTTCAATTTTATTTTTTATTGCTAAACATTATTCTATCTCCCTCTATTTGAATCAATTTTCTATAATGGGGGAATTTATCTAAATGGAGGATGATATCATGATTGTGACCCATTTGAGAGAGTGATGATTTGATCATTTAGGATCTTCTCCTCGAGTGTGATGTTCATTCACACAATTTAAGCAGAAATATCATGTGTATATGATTGGAAGACATGGATAATAGAATCAAAGGGTCAAGGTTTTGATACAAAGAAGGATCACAAAGTTAAATTTATGGGTGTCTCCCTTTCTTTCATTCATATTTTCAATATTTCCTTTTTCACTTCCCTTATTTCATTCATTAAAACATCAACCTCATTTTTTCTCTTACGTTCAAAATTTATAAAATATGAAGAGAAATACATAAGTGATTGGATAGTAAAACTCTCAAACCCTACTCCTTGAGAGAAAACCTTGGTTTGATACTAGGCTGCATTTTGATTTCTAGGCAGTTAGGTCAATATTTCACTATCTTTAACACATTTATTAGTGTTTTCCATTTTTCTTTGTTTTATTATTATTTATTTTCTCTAATCTAGGATAAGAATAATTTTGAGAATATTTTATAACGGATACTCACCCATATTCCCAGTTTACATTCCCACAGGAACCCCAATATATGAATTTTTAATGGAATCACCATTAAGGACCTTCTGTATACACTAATGGGTGGGATAATGGAAGCAACTACATGAACCTACCAAACTACTAGAAAAAAAAACATTCCCAACCAATCATTAAATTGAGGAATATCTTACACCAAATAAAATTTAGTGATACACGATACTGAAGTAATTTCAATTCAAAGAGGACCAATAATTAAAGGAACAAAAATAATTGATGAAAAAATTGAGTATAATGTCAGCTACAATAGTCATTTCCTTCCAAGAGATTTTAGAACAAAGAAGCAACAAGAAAATGAAGAGTTAAATCCCTTGATTTTTTCCAAGAAGATATTCAAGAAGAAGAGGGGGATTTTTTTAGAATCATAGGACATCACACTATACACCATTGAATATATCTTCCCAGATCTAGTGTACCATTAAAAAGAATCATCATAATGAAATTATTGAGGGAGTCACTTTTTCAAACTTTTGATTCTCTAATTTCATTGAAATCCAATTTTATATTGATCTCTCTTATGATGAAAATTAAATAACAGGATCAAAATGGTTGCAGACCATGGAGGATAAAGATGAAGTGGGTGAGATCATTTTTGAGGAAAAGCTGATGTACCCGTTGTCACCCCAATCCAAACAATATAACTTCAAAGAGGCAGTATACCTAGAAAATAAACTACATGATTAATATGAATAGGGATAAGACATTGGAATGGAATTATTTAATTTTAAGTTTTTGTAGGATTAATTATCTACTAATATCATTGATTTTAATTTTAGAGATTCATCCAAACTAATGTCTGTATTAAAGAACACTGAAGAAGAACTTATGGTCGCCCCCCTCAAATATAAATTGGAGCTGAAAATAGTTGAATAGGATGACCAAAACGAAAAAATGTAGCTTGATGAAGAATTTTTTGACATCATGCTTAGATCTTCTCGGGAAGAAGACTACACTAGTGGTTGGAAAACATATAAATGGCTAGAATATTAATCCCATTGAAGATAATAGCGTAAAAATAGCCCTGGAAAATGTACAGGAATCCATGGAAGTGTATCAAGATGAAGATACTCTAGGGCCTGTGGTGATTAAAGTAGTCCCTCAACATCACCTTGAACATCAACTCGAGGGAGACATATCAGAGGAAGAATTACTATTGGTTTCTCATATTGAGATAGAAGTGAATATTGCATATGAAGGTGGATATTTTGATATGAACTCAACCTATTTTAATTTTATAAAATTACAATTACTTACTAACTTTCCCTAATTTGAACATAACCAATAATAATTACTATATTTTCCACTAAAAGATTAATAAAACAAGATAGATATGATAGAGGTTTAGGATCCCCCATATATCATATTCCCACCCACCATATGAAGTACATCACATTGATGAGTGGGAGAACTTGAAGAACTCTTATAAAGGGGACCCCTAAGAAGTAGAGCTGAGTAACTCTATATAAAAGAGAATATGGTGGGTTTAATCACATAAACCCCATCCTTTGGTTAATTGGGGATAGCCACAAGATTTTCCAGTTGTGTAAAGTCTAACTACAACCCCTCTTGAGAGGGATTCCCAAAAAATTTCCAATATTATCTTTCGTTTTTTATTTTATTAATTTTTATTTTAATAAAAAAAATGTGTTTCTATTTTATATAGGCTTCCTATAAGTTTAAATCACCCAAGAGGATTTCTCAAGGATATCTACAACACACCAGGGGAGATCTTCACTTAAAAGCACTGGATTTAAACAAACACCAGATTATTTCTATCCTTATCATTTATTCTTTAAACTATGAATTAATATACTGACTTTATTTGATAAAGTACATGCTTAAAATAATTGAGGATAGTGTCATTGATAAGTGTAGTGGAGGGGATTCGAACATGTATGTGTAGTTATTTATTTTGGAACTATTTTATAATATGAAAATAAAAAATATGTTTTTACTTTTTTTAGTAGTTTTTTAATATATGTAAGTAAATGATAATAAACTTGATCTCAATTAAAAAATATATAAAAAGGTTTAATTATTTTGTTTCTAAATACTATAAATATCCTTTAATATAGTTTTTGTTTTTATTTTTCAAACCTTTCTTAGACTCCATTAATTCTCAGTTTAGTTTGAAAATGCCATGCTAAGTTGAGAAATTAACTAGTTCTGAAATTGAGAAAACTTAGATGATTCTTTTGTTAAATTAGTCACTTTTTTCATGGATGTTTGATTTTAAAACTAGTAAAATGAGTGTGAGTGAAAATATTTTTGTGGAATCAGATTTTAAAAATGAAGACACTAGAATTTAGAATGTAATCAGAGTTAACTTGACCTCTTTCAAGAAGAAAACCACAGGGAGTGATGCCAAATTAAATTTATATAAGTCTTATAAAGTTAGAGTAAAAAAATAAATTGAGATTATATAGTGAATATCTAAGACATTAGGCATCATTTGTGTGATATTAATCTATTTATAAATATTCAAATAAGTTCTTTTTCACAGTGCTCTCCACATACATGTCTAGGAAAAACTTAAATAAAAATAATAAGTGATTAGTTGTTAAAAACTAATTAATTAAGGTGAGGGGAATATTGAACCCAAATAAATATGGGAAAATTGACTTATAACAAATTCATTTGAGTTGTATCAATGAAGTGGAAAATTAAACACTGGTTTTAAAAACATAAGAGAGAGTGGAAAAAGATGTGTTTCTTGTTAAAACATTGATTCCACTTAAATCTAATTTGATCCACTCTTGAGCTTGGAAAATTGATTGAATTGAAGTGAGTAGTGAATTAAAATCATAAAAGAGGCACGATAATTTGAAAATTGGATCAATCTATGTTTTATTTCAATTATGGATGGTAAATTGACATCTACTTAAGCTGCACATTTAGTTTTTTTCTGTTTGAGTAAATGAAATTCAATGAAAAAATTTCCTAATAGATAAATAGTTTAAGTGAGTGAGAGTGATGTGAGATTAAAATTTCTACAATTTTTTATGTAATTCATTGAAAATACCACTAACTTATTCTAAATACTAGTTAAATTAGTGATTTTAATAATTTTTTTTTAATTCTAGACTAAATTGATAATTGAAAAAAAAATTAATGATTTATCAATGATTTATTAATTATTTAGGTTAATTAAGAAGTTATACAACTGAAATTAAAATTTATTTTTAAACTTGAATTTAAAATTATGAATATTCAATCTAGATTTAAATTTTTAAATGGATTAATTTTTTAGTTTTAATCATTTAAAGAAAATTTAACTAAAATAAAATCCATAAATTTATTTTGTTTTTTGATTGTTAATTTTCATATTGGAAACAAAATTTATTTACAAATGTTGAAAATTTTGTGATTTGTAAAAAAGACTGATTTTTTAATTGGAAAATGGATTTAAAATTAATTGGGAATCAATTTTTTTGGTGGTTGAAAATTATGTTTTTTATTATTTTTATCATTTTTGAATTTAATTAGGAATAATATGGACTAAAATGTGGTTATTTTTATGGAAATATAAGAGGAACTGACTGCATGATGAAAATACAAGTGATCGTGCCCTCCAAGTCAATACAAGATAAACTTTAAGTGATCGTGTGTTGAAATTGAACTTATCATGAGTTAAAAAAAAATAAAAGTGGATATAAGTTATTTCACGGTCACTTCCCAATTGACCACATGTTAAAAAAATCAAGTGACCATGAGATCTCATTAATCTACTACATCCATGGAAAATGAAGAGACTATGCATTCATGACCACATAACCTATCATGTTCATCGTTACCTTAATCATACTTTAGAGAACCTTCACTATTACTTCCAAGTAACCTCAAACTCCACCTCTAAACTACAGAATATGAATCATCAAGCTCTCTCTTCCCATGTTATTATCAATAAGGCTGACTACACCAAGCCTAGTATTTTTATAGAAAAACATGAATCCACTAAATCCCTAAAAAATAGACCAAATCTTGGACATTAAAATAAATTTCATTGAGGAAGATGATGAAACTTGAACACGAAAAAAGATGAACCCACACCACCACATTTCAGTTATTAAACATCATCCATTTAAAGAAGAAGAACCAGTCACTGACATCGATAGTTGAAGGCCCACTAAAATTGATTGCACTGACCATTAAATCTCAAGGAATCTCCCATTCCATGCATTGATAAATCAAACCATATGAAATAAATCTGGAATGAGTCTTACTGAGGGAGTGATTCCTTTATGTTTCTCAATGCCATCAAGTCTAGCCACAATTTATAGGAACCACTACCCGCACTAAATCTAGATTCTTGATTGAAGATCGCTGGTGTATGACACTGAGGATGCACACTACCCCTATGTTTTTAGGGATATAAACTTGATTCCAAAGTCTAAGATTGAATAATTCCCAAGTCATTACCTCCCCACTAGATTTGAAAGTAATCCCCACTGAAGCTTACATGACACTAAAGATTCATGTCACTACATCGAAAAACCTAATCCCTTAAAATTACCATTACAGAATCACTAAACCAATTATTTTCTAAGGGTGATGATTGGAGAGGAGTTGTTTAGACCTAGTCAAAAGACCTCAAGAACACTTGAATCATTCCCTAGTTGAATCAAAATAAACTTCTATAATTCAATTGTTTACAGGTTATGGTTTTGTCCTTGTGTGGGCATTCTAAAGACTAGAGATACCTCAATGTACCTAATGGTTGTGGTTATAAGCCTACAAAAGATTACACACATTGTGATCATGAAATTATACAATGAATCTAAACCTCTACACTATTGAGGACAAGATTTTGATCTGAGGGATGAATACTTGATGCCATAATAGTTCGGTACGTGGTGAGGATTAGGAAATAAAATCCACTTCATCCTATTAAAAATAAGATCTTGAGTTTATAGAATAATTTCAAAATGGTAATATCAATCAAATATCAAACACATGCATTGTTTACATTCCTCATGTGACTTGGAAGCACCTGAACTTCCACTACAATGCAAAGAAGAATCATATCACCTATAGAATATTCTCTAACTATTGTGTGCACGATCAGGGTAATAAATATCTATCATCAAAATTGATCACAACCTTTAAATATGTTCCACATGGCACTTATCCAGCTGGATTATGAACTCATCTCACTACACTGAAAGTGAGGAAAAATAAGGTAAATATCTATAAATAATTCTCCACTTTCCATCTTTGATTTTATTTGGATCCTATTGATATAAATTTAGGTTTCTACTATAATTAATTTATACATTTATTTAATTACACTTTCATTCTATTTAATTGTTTTGTTTTTATCCCTTTTATTCTTGTTGTTTCAATTGTATGGATTTTTTTTCCTATAGCCATAGGTCTTCTTGGACCAACACATAATCCCTTATGTGGTTCTATCCTAAAACCCATGGGTGATAGGAGGAATTTCCTATCCATGTTTATATATGATCCATTATAATTTATATAATCTAATGTGTGATTTGGGTTTTTTTAATAATGGTCCCCTATAACCAAAGACTACATAATTTGGCCTCCCCTTCAATGATAATCCACAAGATCCAACCATTTTGCACTATTATTTTCTCATCACTAGGACTCACCACCTGACCACTACTATCAATAATACTTTATACATAAGTAATCATGGATCCATATTTTTTAAATGAACCACTATTATTATTGTCAAACTATTTTAGGGAATACTCCACCCTACATCACATATGGGCTATACCATGTCTCTAATACCACTTGCCATGATTGTTTTCCTCTTACCCTAGGTCTTCCATGCCCAAAACATAATCCCTTCTGGGGGTTTACATCCTAAAATCCAAGAGTGATAGGAGTAATTTCCCATCCAATCTTATATGTGATCCACCATTCTTTGTGGATGACTTTTAGGAAGAGGATAAAAAACAATAAGGGGTGTCCCATTTAATTCATTTAAAGTAAGTGAATCCATACATTTATTTTGCCCAAATAATTTTGTAAAATGAATTTATTTTAGTGGAGGAAAAATTAGGGTGAGGGTATCGTATAAAAGGGGACCCCCGCAACAATTTTTTACAATTCACTTCTTAATAAATAGAACATTTGTTGGTTTCAACTTTGAGTGTGGTATTTTGTGAGGTGTTTCTCCATTTATTCAAGTGATAATATTTTGAGTTCTTTATCCATGTAATTTAGAGAGTGGGTGTCTTTACTCGCATTTTACCATAGTGAGATCCTTTTATTTCTCTTCGAGTTTTTACCCCTTTATCCTGAATGGCTTGAAGGCCTTGATTTTTTATTTATATTGGATAATACCATTTTTAACTGGGTTGAGAAAGAATACTAACATGACCTTGCAGGCCTAGTGGGATAAGGCCTAGTACATGACCTGAAGGCCTAGTGAAAAAATTCCTTAATACATGACCCGAAGGCCCAACCAAACTAAACTAGAATTTCCCCTCCCCATAATCTGAATCATTGAATGTGCCTAGCTTCCAACCTTGTATTGCTGATCATCTAGCATTTCCCCATGAAGAGATGCATAGTGCCAGGTACTGATGGAATCTTCTATACCCTTTCATTCTTTCAATACTATTGGCTATGCTCAGGTGGTTTCTACTACTTTGAATCCTCTTCTAGGGCTACTCTTGGGTGGTCTTCCTGGGCAGCTTCTTTGTCTATGTGGCTCGAAGGCCATTGGTAGCCCTAAATCCATGTGGTCCTTAGGCCCTTGGCGGTGCTATGGACCAAAGGACTTTGGTGGCCCGAAGGCCCTGAGACCCGTAGGAAAAAAAAGGTGGATTGAAGTCCCAAATAGGATGAATATATTTGGAAACTACAATACAACATAGTACCTAATACAATACTTCTACAGTAACCCAAAAATTCACCTCTACCTAGATTGATCTTGTGTCTTTCAGAAATTCACCTCTAGATCTAGCGTTCACTTTTATTTCAACATTTTCACTTTATTTTTATCTCACAATTATCATTGAACCAAAGGGACAATTATATTCGATCTTAACATCTCACCCACGATGAAGTCTTGTGATCTCTAAATATCTCATCAATGATGAGAGTCTAACATGAGGATCACCCGTTAGATAAAAACCAATGATGTATAGTCCACACACCCATCCTAATTCCTTATAGTTTTTTTATAAGGATCTCTGGGAAGTGAGTTGATGAGGAGAATATTGTACCTCATGTATCTTTCGTTCTAATTTTCTTTTTTCTCTTCTAAACATTCTCTCCTTTCCAACTATTCAGATCAATGTTGTATGATGGGATCATTGATATAAATAGAATATGGTATCATGAATGTGGCCTATTTGAGGGAGTGATGAGATGATCACTTAATGTTTATTCACACAATTTAATTAGTAGGGTTGTGCGTAGACGATTAACACATGCAGAGAATAGAATCAAAGGGTAAAGGTTGTGAGACAAGAAAGAATCACATAGTTCAATCTAGGGGTGTCTTTTTTTCTTTCATCCATATTTCCCTGTATTTATATTTTACTTCCCTACTTGAATCCATTAAAAACCAACCCCATTTTTTATATTTCAATAAAAATTGAGGGAAAAAATACATAACTTATAGGACAATGAAACTCCCAAACCTTACTACATGATAGATGAACCTGGTCTGCCACTAGGCTTCATTAAGTGGTTTTAAAAATTTTGTTTCATTGTAGTATACAAAAATCACACTACTAGCCTGCACTTACTGTGTGTACCTATACCTAATGTATCTAAATTATAGATCTATGTTGGTAATGGTCATGTAGTGGAAGGCCAAAGAAGTGGGAATTTAATTTTTTTTACATCATGAACAGTGTCATGAAATTCATCACTTGAATAATCATATCCTGGTTACAACCCAAGGATCTCATGTAATTTAAATTAAGAATAAAAATTTAAATAAAAAACATACCTCTTTGAATTTTGATTGGAAACACATTTCACTCATCACTAGAGATCATAACTCAATGTAACCAATCTCAAAGCCCTCAAGATTTTCTATATACATTCAAAAAACATTAGGATGCATCGATTGTTGATTTTTGAGAGCTTGCGTGGATAATTGATGATGCCTATAATGATATAGCGATCACAGGAGAACCGTTGGTTCAATCTAAAAATGATGCATGGATAGAGGTGGTTTGATTGACTATTTATCTCTCTAATAAGTATTAAGGAGGAAGGAGGATCTCTCAAAATCATAGGATGAATAGTCTCCCAAATATTGAGCCCCTCTCGACTTATATAGAGAGGTTTAACTCTTGAGAATTAAACTTAACCCCCCCCCCCGATATAATTAACCACCTAAATTAGCACTAAATTTCATTAATAACTAAGTAACAATGTCATAAATTTCATTTATACTTTATCAATTGATTGTAAAATCCAAAATATGTTATGTGAAAATATTTAATCCCTTAAATTGAATTTCTTTTCTAATTAATATATTAACAAACCTTGAAAAAAAATTATACGTTCATAAAATATATTTCCCTCAAATTAACTTAACACCTGAAAATAATTTGAGTAAATAAATTAAATTCATATTATTTTATACCTTTATAATATTAATTTTATTTATTTATTGTGATCGATCAAACATGGACATATCATGGTCCCCACCCTGGGGCCCACCATGTCCTGAACTCCAATTCATTATAACAGGTCAAGCATCTAAATACACTTCATGTGTGACCCTATAGGTCCTTATCTTGATAATCATGAGTTCTATTCACAAACTAGAAGCAGAGTCTAGAGATTCATCAAGGCCCGTAAGGAGATATGTTTTAGTCATAGCAACAAAAGATACCTACAAACACAAAATTTGTAATATAATCGTTGTCTCATGATATCTGATAAAATGGAATGCAAACATTGTTTCAGCACCCATTATTTCTTTATTAGTCATTGAACAAACTGGATGGACTTAAATTCTTATACCATAGACATGGATTTAATAAAGGTACCACTATCCTGGTCAACTGGTCTCAAGACATCTCATCCTTGCAGAAGTAACAAAAAAACCTATCTTGATTGTTCAATCAATGTTATACCACCAATGACGCACCCAATACAAGCTACCTCGCCACGAAAAAAATTCAATGGTTTTAATATTACAACATAGTTCATAATCAAAGGATACACATTCATAATGATCTCAAGTTAAGAGATCAATACACATGCTCACTGATAGGTTTTATGGATGACACACAAAACATGTGGTGTTCTTAATGGTGGGTCATTCCTCTTGATCTCTTCTACTTGAGATCACCAAGTGTAAAATTTATGAGAATAAGTTTAAGTTCTTATGATCCTATATCACCTGATATTCATACATCATAAGTATCCAATTAATATAATTAATCTTGAACATAAGACAAAGGTTTAAGATTACTATCATAGTATCTTAAGGTTTTCATTATAGCCAGAACCGCTATAACATTTTAATACCACAAATAATTTAAGGATATTACCATGTAAATAGTTAATGCCAGAATTTCATCACTATTATGGTAAGTATACAATGTATATAACACACAATATACATTATATGATAATCGAAAAAGCACTATTCAATTTGGGTGTACGAAACCCACTTTTACAACACTTCCAATTGTACTGAAGCCAACTTTCTAATAACCTAACTGTTAGCTCTCATAGGATAATATCATGAATCTAGTAAGTTATGAATTTAGTGATTAGGTTTGCTACATTTCCATACATGGATACTCTACTATCCCTTGTACTTTATCAATTACAATTGGATAGTTCTAACTACTTACCATGAAATTCTCCTGAATTTAAATGATATTTGTCTACTATAAAGTATATGTTGGTGATATATAGTACATATAATCACATATTTGATAGATCCATCACAGATGTGTAAAATGAAAAAAAATTAAAAAAATAAAAAAATAAAAAATAAAAACGTGTAAATTAAGAAAATTAGTAAAAATTTTATTAATTAAATAATTATTGATAAAAATTAATAAATTTAATATTAATATATGTAGTTTATAAATATAAAGAAATAATATATATTAAATATATATATATAAAAGTAATAAATTATAATAATTAAAAAAAATAAAAAAAATTAATTGAAATAATTAAACAAAAAAATAAAATTGAATAAATTACCAAATTATTAAGAAGATTATTAATGAAACAATTATTAATAAAAATGAATAAATTTAATATATATATATATTAATTATAAATATTAATAAATAATAAATAATAAATATAAATATATAAAATGAATAAAATGTAACAATTAAAAACATATTAATGTATTATTAATTTTTAATGGGTTTTATACATAATTATTGATTAATACATTTAATATAGAAATATATTCAAATATATATATATATATATATATTTCAATATATATATATAATATTTCCTAAAATATGATTTATATAATATAAAATATTTATGATTACATTAAATAAGTCTTTTATTTAGTGACAAATGGATTATAATTTAAAATTAATACTAATTAAAAATATTGACTAATTACATCATTTAATATGAATAATTGAATGTTGTTTTGATTTTTCTATTTAACATATATCAAATATGTGTTACATTTATTTCACACATACATATACGTAATTAATACTTTTTTACAAACAATTAACACACACATATATTTATATAATTAATGTAATCATATATAAAAGCACATACTCCTAATATTTATGTACTTTATTCAAATTTTAGTATTCATTCTAGTATTTCATTTAGAGAAATGATACTTTTAATATATTATACTTTTAATTGGTAAATTTTATTTATTTATTTTTAATATTATTACAATTAAGATTTATTTATTTATTTTTAATAGATTGAGAAGATGGAGGAGCCGAAGAGGCCACCGACACTCTCAGATGGTCGTGACCTAATCCACCCACGTAGTGTGAATATTTTATTATACTCTCTGTGTTATCTCACCAATAATCAGAGATATTAAAATTCAAAAAAGATGATAGAAGACATAGTTGAGGCATGGAAGGGTTTCTCATCCTTCACTGACTACTCAAGAGGCTTCACATTCCTTAAAGACCGAGTCTCGTTGTAGATATTTAGGAAGGGCACTATAACACATGTCTCTACTTCAGATGGTTCTATTTCACAATGGATTGATCTATATAAGAATTCCTTTATTTCCTGTGTTTTATTTCAAAAGGAACGAAAGCATGGAAAGTGATAGATCTTGTAGATATATTAGCTTCTATCTGGGAATTTTCTGATTTCAAATGCAATTCATTGGGTCGGGAGTTTTTCCATGTCTTTTTCCCATCTACTGAACTAAAGAATTGAGCTTGAAGATTAGGCTCGATAAAACTTAGGCCAGGAACCCTAATATGTCATGATTGGAACCTAAACGTCAATATAAATGATTTTAGGGACACATTTTATCATATTTGAATCAAAATACATGGTTTAAATTGGGTTTTATGGCACCCAGAGATACTTTTTGACAATGATTCAGCAATCAGAATACCAATTAGAATGGAAACTACAACTGAAATTGTTAATTATCGTCACTTTGTGAGAGTTTTGATTGAGGTTGACTTAAGTTCATCTTCAATTGATAAGGTGGTTCTCACTACCCCTCAGGATGAAATTTTTCTGAGAATAGAGTTTGAAAAACTTCTATTGTTCTCTAAGGTTTTTTATATTATTGGACACTCTATGTCAAATTGTAGAAGAGAAATTATTTGCACCCAATGTTAATTAAAATTACAAGATTCTCAATACTTTCAAAGAAAGACCATTAATGAAATGGTTAAACCATTTGATAAACAAGATGGAAATCATACTCCAGATATTGTTACTGATGTACCTGATCCTGGAAGTCAGGATTCCTTAGTAGATAGTCTTAAATCCCTCCTCAAGTTGATATGGTTATCCCTTTTATTTTGGTTCCTCGTGCCCAAATGCAACCCATTGAATCATGGGAAGACATGGATGGGGATGACCCTTTAAGATTTTTTGGTTTTTCTTTCAAGTATGCTCTTATTTGGTATTTAAGAGAGGAAAATTAAGAGATAGTTTCTGATAATAGCCAGACTGATGGGGAAAAATTTGGTCAGGCTAATGTAGATTAGGATTTGTGTCAGGAGAAAAATTTGACTCTAAAAACGTAAGGGGAAGACAAAATCTGAATCTGTCACCTGTAAACAAAGAAATTATGGGGTACAAGATTATGTTCCAACTAAAATTCCTCAGAAGATATCTAGTCCTCCTATTCATTCTTCCTTTACTTCTACTACAACTGGCCTTCCAGTGGATTTTATTGGACATTCTATTTGTTTTAAGGATATAGAATCTACTATTTCAGGTTGTCCCTTAGTGGTTCTTTAGGAACATTCCCAACACTCTTATTAAGATGTTTCAAGGCCCCTTAGTACATTTTTTTTGAAATGGAAGTTGGGTCCTGGTTCATCACAGAGTGCAGGTTGGTGCTATGAATTCATCTGGTCCTACTACCGATTCATCAAAGCTTATGGAAGTCTCGATTGATTCTAAAGGAGTGAATCCATCTGCTGGGAGAGCTGTTGCGGACCCCTACCATAAGTTGTCGATTGAGCCTTCTCTTAGCACCATGAAGGCCCCAGATGTCCTTATTACCCAGGATTCGACTAGTTTGATAGCTGTAGATTATCCCTTGACTAAAGGAGTTGGAAAGCATACAAACTTTGATAGGAGTGATGTTCGAGAATCTTCAGAAAACACGACTTCTGTTCTTTGTATGAAGACTTTGACATCAACGGTTATTACTTCTAACTCTTTTGATGTTCTTGCCTCTCAAATCATTGATGAAGATAGTCATTCAGGTAATCTTGGGACTAATATAAAGGAGATGACTACTAATAATACTGATTGAATATCAAATAATGGGGGAGGGTCATGGATTTAGGTTACATAGAGGAGGGGGCACCTCTCTCGTGGACGTGGCGGTCATACTCCCCATCATGGCTTGACTACATGGTCTAGAACCTCTTGACCTTTACTAGTTTTCACATCGGTATTATGTTTGTGGCATTGTTGATGCTTGTACTCTCCTCCTTGGACTTTCTTTGTTTTTTCTCATTAATAATAGGGGCTTTTGACCTCCAACCATTTCAATTTTTTAATATATATATATATATTGGAATTTAATCATTTTTAATTTTTATTTACTATGTTTTAATATTTTCAATATATATTCATCTTTATTTCAATATATATCCTTATTTTGTTAATAATATATATTTAATTAATAAAACCTATCCATTTTTTAATATTTTTAAGGTGTACTCATTTCTAATTATTCAATTTCACTCATTTTTGACATGCATGTATTTAATATTATATATCCATTAATAATGTCAAAAATATATTTGTAAATAAATATTTATAAATTAATATATTTATAAAAGTATATTTTCTATATTTATAAATTATATATTTATTTTTGTAAATAATTAAATATTATTTTCTAAAAAAATTGTATAATTATAATTAAATAATTATATATATTTAAATAATTATAAAATTACAATAAAATTATTTAAATACTGAATATATTTACTATATTTATAGTTATATTTATATTTATATTTATTATATATATATATAATTATATAAATATATACAATGATAAAAATATATAGATATAATTTTTTTAAAAATTTATTTATATAATTATAAATAAATAATTATATAGTAGAATAATTATAAAAATATAGAAAATATATTTAAATAATGTATATATTTACTATATATATTTACTATATATATATATAAAATCATATAAATATATATAATAATATAAACATATAAATATTATTATTTAAAAAAAAGTATTTATATAATTATAAATAAATAATTGTATATTTAAGTAATTATAAAATTATAATAAATATATTTAAATATTGAATATATTTACTATATTTGTTTATATATATATATATATTAATTATATATATATTTATTAAATATATATATAATTATATAAATATATATAATGATATAAATATATTTATAATTATAAATAAATAATTACAAAAATATTTATAAATGTATGTTTACTATATTTATGAAATTATATATTTATAATCATAAATAAAATCTATAATTTTTTTTAAAATTATTTATATAATTATAAATAATTATAAAATTATAATAAAGTTGACAAAGAGTCATTACAAACTGGTTTTACAAAGTCGAGTATGAAAATCCCCACGTGCATCCGCTTCAACCAAGGTTGAATTGAAATTTGGCACCCAAAAAGTCCATCTAAAGCTATCCTCCATGACTTTTCTCTTGGATAGAGAATCGTCAACCCGATTAGATTTCTTGTATACATGTGTGACATCAAGGAAAATACACTCCACAAGTTGGAGGCAATGAATCCAATATGAAAACATTCTCCAAGTGACATTCCTAGAGTGCACTTTAAGTAATTACATATCCAAGGTAGAGTCACATTCGACACATAAAGACTGCCAACCAAATTGTACAACATACATGACCGCCTTGATCAGAGCCCAATGTCCAGCCTCAAAAGCATGACCAATTCCAATAAAGTGATAAAAAATCCTTTAACAAGGTCCCGACGAGTATAAAAGATGAAACCACAACCCGAGGGTCCCTGTTTACCTGAAGTCTCCATCAACATTGAATTTAAGCCAATGTGAAATTGGGGGAATCCATCTAATGGATTTATCCACCAAAGGTTTTTTTATCATGCAATTAACACCAATCGATCTCAAAATAAATAAATCAAAGAAGTCATTAACTATATTTCATGTTTGGATCTTGGAAGAAACAATGATTTCTCTATGAATTGATCAAAATACTATTTGAAATGAGGGTATTTGATCTTGAAAGGAAATTCCATTTCTAGCCCTCAATATATAATAGTCGATGGAAGATGATGCATAAAGTAGAATGTATTGAATCTGTTCGCTGTAGCCACTAATAGAAAAATACCCTATACCAATGGTTTGAAACTGTTGGTATAGGCCTCCCAACCATTAGTATATACTATACCAATGGTTTAGAGAACCGTTGGCTAGTAAGCCGTGGGGATAGCTCTATACCAACAGTTTTGAAAAAACCATTGGTATAGACCTATACCGACAGTTTTGAAAACAATTGGTATAATTAATATGAAAAATCTACACCAACGGTTCCATAAATCTGTTGGTATATGTATTTAAAAAAGATTCATTCTGCCAGTTTTGATCCCAGTACATCCAGTTTATGATTGAACGACCTAACCACTAACCAAACTTGACTTTTGTGAACATAATTTCATAAATATACATATTTATTATCATAAATATTTTAAATTTTGATTTATTTAATGATCTCTATAAGAAGATTCCATAAAAAATACATGTAACTATACCAACGGTTTTGAGAACCGTTGGTATAGATTCTTTGATTTTGGGACCTATACCAACGGTTTTGGAAAAACCGTTGGTATCAGGGGGTGTTATACCAACGGTTTGGGGAAAACCGTTGGTATAGGCTCTCTATTATGGTCATATACCAACAGTTTGGCCAAAACCATTGGCATAGGTCCATATAAGTGACCTATACCAACGGTTTCCCCTAAACCATTGGTATAGGTCCCCCCTATACCAACAGTTTGTCTAAAACCATTGGTATAGGTCCAAATTAGTGACTTATACCAACCGTTTTGGCCAAAATATGGTATAGGTCCATATAAGTGAACTATACCAACGGTTTTCTCAAAACATTTAGTATAGATATTATTTCCAGTAGTGATCCACTTGTTGGATTGATGACATTAACCTGTCAAAGCTTCTGAAATCAAACTTGCATCCAAAGATGAACTTCACATACTACCATATCTTGTATGAAAACCTAAAATAGACAATGAGGAGTTCCATATTTTCTTCAGAACACATACACAAGTAACAGGATGAAGCAGGAGAGAATCCTTCCCTTTGTAAAAACCCATGCAGCGACAATCTATGTTTCCAGATTCTCTATATCAATAGAAATCTTTCTAGTGGGATGAATGATTTTTTGAAACCCATAACCCAAGAAGGTGTTCTAATATATCCACTATTTTCATAATCATAACATACCTTTTCAGTAAAAATTACATTCAAATTTGGTTTCCAAACAAGAGTATCACGATCAAGGTTATCATATCTAGAGAATTACACTTTTTATGGTGGGGGAATCATGTATTGAGCAAAACAGTTACCCAGAAATTCAAAAATGTTGACATGATTCATCAATTGAAGAATATCAATTCACTCATTAAATGGCCTCAAGATCCATGTGGTGGTCTAATACTTCCAAAAGGAATGATTAGAGTCCAATCACTTTGAACATATCATAATATCATAATGTGATTGCTTGATGGTCTGCCATACAGAGGAAGGAACATAAAGAGAGGAACCATTCAACAATCGAGTGGTAAATTAGGTATACATAAACTCTAAAGAGGAATCATTAAAATAAATAAGTCTCTAAGTAATGTTTTTGATTATGAATAAGAGTCTAAGGTCTTTGACTCCCATCCCTCTGATATTGACAGGCTTAACACACTCCTTCCACGAAAATGTTACCATCTTTCTTTCATGAATTAACCCAGTATATATGAAATTATAAATCTTGATTTTTATCTCCTTAATGAGATCTATAGACCATCTGTACAAAGAGAAAGCATATAAAAACATAGATGTTATCACTGAATTGATCAAACAAACTCTACCTTCCTAAGAAACAGACATCACTGTCCATGTTTCCATTTGATTGATGATTTTATAATATATCCATTCTAGAAAACATCTTTTCACCTTTCCCAAAAAAATTGGAACCACAATATATGTAAATGGGAGGGATCCTTTTTTTAACACCAATCTCCCTTGCCACCTTCTTTTTCTAATATATTGATACTCCTTCCCTGAACACCATATAAAATTTACTATAGATGATAATATAAACAACAAATTCCTCAAAATTTTCAAAGATATCCTTAATGGATGATATTTCAACTTTGTCAGCTTGCCCAAAAAATAGAATATTATGAGCATACAAAATATTTGAGGGTGAGAATAATTCTCCCCCAACCTTCACCTTCTTGTACAACCCAGTCTGAACATGATCATTAAGATAACAACTTAAGAAGTCCTCGGTAATAGAGAATTGAATCCCAGATAAAGAATCACCTTGTATGACCCCCTAGAACACTAGAAGAATCCTATTGGAGACCCATTCACCAGAATGGACAACCTATCACTCTTGCGGATGCATCTGATAAAGTTAATAAATCTAGGTGTGAAACCATGGATTCTCAGAATGGTAAAAATAAAATCCCATTTGATGGTATCAAAATACTTGGAGATATCAGTATTTAGGGCCATATTCCCATCCTTTACATTTTTCTTCATGATGTTGACACATTCTGAGGTAATGTTAAGATAGGCTTGAATATTCCTCCTTGGGAAAAACAAAACTGATTTGTAGTGAGAAATCCATTAGAAATTTCACCCACTCGATAAACCAAAATCTTGTTGATAACCTTGGAAATTGAATTCCAAATCACAACTGATTGAAAATCATTGATGTCAAGACCATTTTCCTTTTTTGAATGGTGGAAAATAAAATTAGAATTTTCTCCATAAGGAATTGAAATACAATTAATGAATTATATAGAACTATTAATCACATCAATATGTATAATTTCCCAATATAACATGAGGAATTTATTAGTGAATCCATCTGGTCCAACAACAATGTCAATGTTTAAGGAAAATAGAGCTGTTTTAATTTTCTTTTCATTGGGATCCTGAACAAGCATTCTGTTTTGTTGCTCACTAATGGTAGAAACAATATTATATATCATCATGTAAGTTCTATCATCTTATTTATCCTCACATAGGTCCTAAAATTATGAAGAAACAACATTTGAAATTTTATTTTCAGAACTGTACAAGGTCCTATTAATCTTGATATTGGAGAGTCCTTTTCTTGCTTTTTTTTCTTTGTGCATTCAATGGAAAATACTTGTGTTCCTATCTCCTTTATTTATCCATCTAACACTAAATTGATTCTGGGATAAATTTTCTTTAAGGGAAATTAAATCATAAAGTTTATAAATGGAATGAATCTCCTCCCTAGAGGGAACCTCCTAAAACTGATTACTTTCCCGACAGTGATCTAGATGGTTTTATGGTTCTTTGATGTCAAGGAAAATCTTGGAGAAAGAGGTTTTAATCTATTCATTAAGACTTAATTTAACACACTTGAGTTTATTGGCAGCAACTTTTAGTGGGATACCAAATAACCCAATCTTCCAAGAATCCATAATGATTTATCTACATCCAGGTACAACGGTCCAAGAATTATTAAACTTGAAACAAAAAGGGGATGACCTTGATTTATTGAAATAGATGTCAATAAGTAGGGGTTGTGATCATAATATATCTTGGTAATGGGTAATCCCAAAAATATCAATAGAATCATTCATATCATTAACCTGTACAAAATAATTATCCAATTTACTTGCTTGGATCTCATTGATTGTAAATATGCCCCATGTGAAGTCAGATCCTACAATAAAAAAGTCAGTCGAGCTGCATTTATCAATACATGAGAAAAACTCAGTGGTTGCAGTTCAATAGAATTTATCACCAGTTTTTTCCTTAGTCCTTAAGAAGGATTAAAATATTCAAATATGGTCCAAACTCTTACTAATATTCTCAAAGATACCTTCTAGTTTTTCTAGAGAGTTTTTATTCATGTATACAAATTAAAGGCATACATGTCTGTCATATAAAAATTAATTCCATTCAGTACCTTATAAGCAGTGGAGAAAAGATAATCACAATTTCATGAGTTGATTATAATGATATCATTCTTAAAGACCCAAAGAGACTCTATAGTACCTTCAAACTGATTGTAAGATACAAAGTAATAACCTAAATATTTCTATTTTAATGCTTTCTAGCTATCAATTTTCATTCTTGGTTCAACAAAACCAATAAATAATGGATTATCAGTCAGAATTAGGCACCTAAAGACTATAATCATGGGATAATTCTTGATCCCTTGAAAATTTTAAAAGATTACTTTCATTGGTTAAGAATTCAGATACTTGTTTGAGGCCCATCATGTTGTTATTTCCTATTATACTCATTTTCAGTGGTATCATTATTTTTCCTACCTTATCTACCACATAATTATAATCACTATCACTCTCAACCATTTCACTTTATTAATATGAGTTTGAAACATCAACAACTTCATTCTAAGGAATACCACTTAAAGGGGTGTAATTTTTGGTGGACTGAATGGGTTCTTGATTAAAGTTTGATGGTAATTTTCTTCTTGAAGATTTAGAAATTTGAACCTGTACAAATAGCCCTTTTTTCCTTGTTGGATTTATCAGGAACATTCCCTATACTTCCAACCTTCTTTGTACCAGTGATCAGTGTATTTTTAGGAACATCATGGGGAATGTCCTCAGCCTGAACACTTGTTCAGGGAGTACTATCCTCATAGACAAAAAACCTTGTGTCTAGTCAGAATCTTTCTCATAAATTAAATGCTCATCTTGTATGACAACCCCAACAGTTTCAGATGACTCCTCAGATTGGATTTCCTTTTGAGATATAACATTTGAAGATTCCATAACATGACCAGAGGTAGTGTCCTTGTCAGTATTGTCCTCTATACGATCAACTACATCATTAGGGATAATCCCAATAATCACAATATTACCCTGATTATGGTTGTTTTCATCCAACCCCACAACCACAGAAGTTACTGGATTATAATTACGCATAACAGAAACATAAATCACTTGAATTCATGTTGAAGATCTATAAAGAGACACATTAAGACCATCATTAGATGTCCCTAGATTTTTATCATGATTAGAGGGTCTTGTTACCTTATCTTTCAGCTTATTCCTTATACAAGTATCATCATCGTGGCCTCTAATTTTTCATATTCTGCACAACTTGTACCTATTTGACTCATGATCTATGTACCCAAAGAAATTAAAATTCATGAAAAACTTCAGTTTCCTTTAATATTGAACCTCAAGATGGATACTATCATCCCGAGTAGCTAACACCACCTCTTCAACCAATTTTGAGGACATGTCAACCTCAAAAAGGATCCTGGAATAATGTACAAAGCTTGGGTTTTCCATCTATCTGTCCATCCTTATTAGGTTTCCAATAGATGAGGCAATGTACCATATAATTTATGGATTCCGATATAACCTATTAAATATTTATATTCTAATAAAGATATGAATGTGAGTGTTTCTAACATTTCTAGGATCAAAATTTCAATCCCATTCCTGGATCCAAAGGAATCCAGGCTCCAATGAGATATATCCAATACTTCAAGATCACTGCTTAAGTTCATCATAGGGGAAGACTACATGGTATTAACACATCTCATTTTAGTCATCTTCCATTCATGAAAACCAGATAGCATAGAAATACATTATGTAAGCTTATTGAACTTCCATGATTTTTCCCCTTTTAGAGTCAGAACATGTGAAATTATGAAATACTTACATAGATTCATATATTCCTCAACTGCATCTTGACTGGACGACACATGAACAATTATAACTTTTTTGATAACCTATCCCAACAGAGGAGAATCTAAAGAAAATGATAGATTGGATGCTTCTTTAACCGCATCTAAAAAATTATTCTTAGATCTATGATTCTCACAAGCCATCAGCTCCATCCGATTTGACTTGGTACTCATGTAGAAGCTAAACAACTCCTTACGAGCAACATTATTAGGGGTATAAAAGCCATTCCGCAATCATCCTTCTTCAAACTAGATTCATCATCACCATTCCTAGGTTTCTCCATGACCTCCCCACCTTGATCCACCATCAATAAGTCTAACGATATAAATACATTTATAATGATATAAAAATATTTATAAATATATTACCAACTATTTTATTTATAATTATAATTATAAATCCTTTATCTATGGTAATGTTTTAACACTAATAAAGATGCATTTTATTCGCACTTATTTAGTACAGATAAAAATTTCTCTTATCTTCACTTATTTATTTATCACTGATAAAACATATCTTTATCAACACTTTTTTGAGGCACTGATAAAAGTATTACCAGTTTATTTAAAATAATATGAAACACACTGATTAAGTCACAATTCTCAAGATTTATCAGAATTCCCATTCTACGAACACTCCTCCTCTACATTACCTTAGTCTAATCATGGTTCTAATCCAAAGTATGTTATTTTTTTCTTCTCCTCACTCATTGATTGATTTTTTGGGTTTTGTGGTTTGCGTTATTGTGGTGTTTTCTTGGCTTGTATCCTCTATTCTCCATAATTATTATTCAAACATCTTGGGATCCCTAAGAGGGTTTTCACATCCTTCTACTTCAATCATGGATTATCCACCCTCAATTTTCAGGTGTTTTTTGATGTAAAACCCCTATTTCTTCCTTCTGATTTAGGTGTATCATCCATCCATTACGTTTTCTTAAGGTATGTTTTCCAATTATTTTAATATTAATTTTTATTTAAATTGTGCCTATGTGTATTGTTTATAATGGATATGGAAAACAGTTTGGTTGAATTCCATGCTTGGAATAAAGGGTTCTCTAGGAATTTTTATTGAATTATTTCAAATTAAAAAAATTTATCATGAAAACCATTTGATCATATGATTATGAGGAATTTAAAGAATATTTTTATGAAAAATGAAAGTCTTAGTCCATATCTTGGGTTTTAAAGTAAGAAAAAAAGTTGTAAAGAAATGTTTGAAATATAAAAAGGGTTTATTTCTAAATATTTTTAAAGTATTGAAAATTTTGAATTTAAAATGAAAGGAAAATAACTTGGCACCCAAAGATATATTTTTTTTAATATCTCGTTTGATACTTTAAAATGGGTTTATAGCTCGTGATTCCCTCTAGTTGCATCCAAATTTACCCTACAGGTATGCGGTTGTGGAAGTACAGGTACGGGGTCAAATCCATAGAAACTGAAGAAGAAACCTAGAGACACTCTGAATTTGGAGAGATTTTTCTATGGAGTGGACAACTATTTGGATTGATTTTATTTGAAACTAGTTATTTAATTTAATGAACAAAATAAAAAAAACATAAAATTACTTAGTCTAAAACAATTAATGGAGATGAGTTGATCCTAAGTTGTTAATTGGGTTAGATTGGATGTATTTATTTTCTTATAATGTTTCGGTTCACTAATTCAAGATGAATCCAAAAAATGATATAATTCCTCAACATCATTCACCAATTTAATCCTTAAAAAATTCCAAGGCTAATCACCAATACACTTAGAGGATCAATTTAATGATCACTCTAAGTAATTGGATCGTACTATCACTCGAAATGTGTCATTGTTAAAGTTGGCGAAGATGAAGAAGAAAATAATCATCAAATGGAAATCTTAAATTAATGAAATTATTATAGAATTTTAGATCATAAAATAAAATCCAATATGCCCCATGCAACTCTCTAGGACCAACCCATAAGGGTTTAGCCCTGTATTGATTCTATGATCTCAAAGGAAGTAGGAAATCGACTTAAAGAAGCGGGATTGAAAAAGAAAAATAAAACAACGAAACGATCACTCCACCGTTGTGTGAATAAATTCAAAAGTTCTGGGGTGAATGAGATCACACCTTGAGGCAACGATATAAATTTAAAAATAATAATAACTGAAAAAGAGAAGAATAATAACTTTTATTGAAAAATAATGTGATTCAAACAACTTACATGAGAAGGAAAAATGCTACAAAGGAAATTTGGAATAATAACATTACAATAAAAACAAAGCTCCAAGATCCTTCAAATCCTCCAACACTACTAACTTAAATAGGAATTTGGGAAGTCCTTGGATGAGCCCCCATCATCCCATGTGCCTTTAATTAATTTTGGTTGGGAAAGGTGGGTGGACATTAAATGTAGAAGAAGCCCTTTCAACTCTTTCCCCGAAGTGGGAGACAACTTTAATCAACTGAACAGAAGTGCTGAAATCACCTTCGAGAAATCCAAATTTGAGTGGGCCATAACATACTTACATGAATCCCCGGATGTCCCCTAAAGTAATCTAAAATTTCAGCCAAAAATATGTTGTGGTTTGGGAGATATGATTTAAATTTTGGGATGTTTTTCAGGGCCGTAGAATCTGGTCCAGAATTGAATCTTCAGCTTGGGTCGCTTTAATCACCACCATGAAGGATGAATTAGCACTTTCTACAGAAGAATAATTTGTTCCTATCTATGTCTTATAGTCTAACATGAAATTTTTTCTTCATTGGGATTGTATTGTGGGCCCCACATTCTCATCAGTGGGATGCTATTCAATCTGACTTATCTAGAATTGTTTCCTTTCATCGCTAAATATCCCAATCATCCTTTATGAATAATCCATTGATCCCTGAATGAAACATGTTCATATTTATGTGTATATAAATTTTCCAAAATATCAAATTAAAATATAGATAATTAATGTTTTTAAAATCAGATGAAACATTGGGCCTAAATTGGTGCACATTAAGTATGAAGTGCACAAATGATGAGAATGGATGTTCAAAATTAAAATCCACTAACTCAGGCCCATAAGATAAAAAAATGAAAATTTAATACCATTAAAATGTAATCAAGATATGTATTTTTATTTGATAATCACACCCCCAACATGAGTTTTTCTAGTCCTAAGCAGAATAAATCTCTAAAATATGAAATTCAAATTCCCTTTTCCAAAAAACATTTTAATACACATTGCTCCCCCAAGGACCTCATACCAAAACAATTATAAAGACCATCAAAATCATTTAAAACAAGCTAATTATAGAGGAATAACTCAAGCCCAATCCCACTCATTTGTTCAAATTCACCGCCATATTTCATCCAATTTCAATTAAGCATGACGATGTGTTGTGCATCACAATAGACCTGTGGGTTCATTTTCAATCAAAGGGAGAAAATATGGAAGCGCAAGGAGGAATGATATTTTAATATTAAGATGAGTATTCAATTTTTTTTTTGGTTTTTTAAATTTTTCCATGGTAATTGAAATTGAACTCAATCTAGTCAACCCTTGTAGCAAGACTTTGCCGATGACTCACAGGCTCAAAGACCTTAGGGCACCATGTGAAGCTCACATACCCAGGCATCGTCTCGAGTTTACTCAATCAAAAAAAAATTCAAATTTCCACAAATAGAGATAAAATTCCCAACTTCGGGCCAGACAACTACGGAGTCACGATCCCCAAGTGTCGAAAGCCACACATTAGGTCATTTAATTGCTCTACGCACAAATTGATTTTTTTTATTTTTTTTGAATACTAATATTAAAACTAAAATGATCACCAAACCTATGCTATTTATTATGGGTCCCCAAGAACTAAAACTAATACCCCACAATCTAGAGGATGTTCATTTTTTTTATTAAATGGATGAAAATATAATGGTGAAAAATCACATCGGACAATTGCACTTTCCAAAATCTATGCACATGAACCTAAACTTGCATTAAAATCAGAATCAAGGCATGAAAAATTATTTGATATCCAATTTCATAGATTTCAATGTGTGTTATCATGTTCAAGGATAATGAAATTTTTCCTTCCACACATTGTTTTTTGCACACAAGATCAAAATGTTTATTTCATCTCTCCCCAACATAGAATAACACTGTCCCTAGTGTTTAAAGACAAGAAAATTTAGAATCAGGGTAGGAGAGGAGTTCAAAGAAGAATTTGAAAATGATAAACAAGAACAAATTCACATGATTTTTGAAGTTGAAGTTCATGATGCCCCATATGGCACCTTTGATCTCTTGGGGGATGTAGGCACCCCCTTGATTGAATATGTACCACCCAAAATAGTCCCTAAACCATGCAAATAAGAACAAACTAGACAAAATAAACAACACAATGATTTATTTAATTCCAAGTATCATCATTTTTATGGTTTTCCCTGTTTTTTTTAAATCAAATTAATGATACATTGTCTAATTTTAAATTTCTGGGTAAGTTATTTCTCAGGGATCACTCTGCATGACACAGATGAATACAGTGCTCCCATTTCATACCCATCCATACTCATAAAACTAGAACAGGTCAACAGTCTAATTTTTTTAACATACAAACACATAGATATAAAACAAAATGATGATACATTATCTTCTATTAAATTTCTAGGTAAGGTATTACTCAGGGATCACACCACATGACACGGGTGAATATGGTGCTCCCCTTTAATACCCAATCCATACTCATAAAAGAATAACTGGTCAACAGTCTAATTTTTTTAACATGAAAACACATAGATATAAAACAAACTGAAGATACATTGTCTTCTAATAAATTTCTGGGTAAGGTCTTACTCAGGGATCACACCACATGACACAAGTGAATATGGTTCTCCACTTTCATACCCATCCTTACTCATTAAATAAGAACAAGTCAATAGTATGAAGTTCTAATTAAATAAAATAAAACATGAAAACCATGGGTTGCCTCCCTTGCAACGCTTTTGTATAAAATATTTAGCTCGACTTGAACCCCCCAACTTATCCAATTCCAACTTTCAAAATTTTAATGACCTCATCTTTCTCCAATTCAACTTGACTGAGAATGAGTCTCCCTTGTGGTTGGTAAGAAGTTTTTGAATTTGATTCATGAACAATCCTATTTTCTAAAATGAATGGGAAAATTCAAGGTGTATCAGAAATGGTTGATCTTTTTTCTTCTATAGTCTTTCCTAATAAATCAAAGATCAACCCCACTTTTTGGGTTTCATGAGATGAATGAATGAAAACACCAAGATCTTGTTTAACACAAATGATGGGATACTCGAGTGGGGAAGTACGGACAATGATTTTGAGTTCAGGTTGATTGAAATTTCCTAGAGAAGATTGGAAATTTGAATGAAAATCAGTTTCTTCTCCAAAAATAATAGAATTAATTTGTTCCTTATAAAAATATGATTCATCCCCAAAAGTGTCCATTTGAAATATAAGAGTTGGTATGGGTTCAATGTTTGGTATTTCTCCCAATTGTTCAGTGATCGATGGTCCTAAAAATTCACTAATGGAGCCATGTTTAGGAAACTCAATCCATGATGTCAAGTTATTATCTTTTGAATTCAAAAAATAAATTTCATCCTGATTTAAACACTCTTCATCTTGACTTTCTACATTACTTGAACAATTCACTACATTATCTAACTCTGATTTCCCAGACTCTAATGTGGGTTCTTCACATGTTTTAAAGTTTTGTAGTTCTAACCTCAGAGATGAAACCTCAGAATTCATTATCTCCATTTGATTACACAATTTTTCAAGAAATTATTGAGGAATAGATAGGATGGTATTTTGAAAATTATGGACTTCACTAAGTTTGGACTCTTCAATCATTCTTGAGAGGACATGAATTGATCATTTAAATATTCACCATCCCATTGATTGTACATTTCATCGGGTGTGTGATAATTAATCAAGGGTTGATCAAAGAAATTTTATAATTTAGGGGATTCCCAATATTTATTTTCCATTTGATTCCGGAATGAGTTTGTGACATGGTAATTTGTACGATACTCCATTGGAGAAGATAGAAAGTTGGATTCTAGATTCTCAGGACACACACAAAAAGAAAGGGGTAAAGATAAGAGATGGGGGTGAGAATAGAGAACGTGGGGTGAGAAAAGGATGAAAGTGTCTAAGATAACTTACTTGGGTCCCTGGAAACGACGCCAAAATTTGGTTGCACCATAATTTACCCTATAGGTATGCGGTTGTTGAAGTACATGTAGGGGTCGAATCCCCAGGGACCGAAGAAGAAACCTAGAGACACTCTGAATTTGGAGAGATTTGGATATGGAGTGTCCAACTATTTGGATTTATTTGATTTGAAAGTAGTGATTTAATTTAAAGAACAAAATAAAAAAAACATAAAATTACTTAGTCTAAAATAATTAATGAATATGAGTTGATCCTAAGTTGTTACTAGGGTTAGATTGGATGTATTTATTTTCTTATAATGTTTCGGTTCACTAATTCAAGATGAATGCACAAAATGATATAATTCCTTAACATCATTCACCAATTTAATCCTTACAAAATTCCAAGGCTAATCACCAATGATATTAGAGGATCAATTTAATGATCACTCCAAGGAATTGGATCATACTAGCACTCGAAATGTGTCATTGTTAAAGTTGGAGAAGATGAAGAAGAAAATAATCATCAAATGGAAATCTTAAATTAATGAAATGATTACAGAATTTTAGATCATAAAATAACATCAAATCTTCTCCATGCAACTCCCTAGGACCATCACATAGGGTTTTATCACTCCATTGATTCTATGACCTCAAAGGAAGAGGGAAATCGACTTAAAGTAGCGGGATTGAAGAAGAAAAATAAAACAATGAAACGATCACTCCACCGTTGTGTGAATAAATTCACAAGTGCTGGTGTGAATAAGATCACAGCTTGAGGCAACGGTATCAATGTGAAAATAAGAATAAAAGAGAAATAGGAGAAGAAGAAATTTTATTGAAAACTAATGTGATTCGAACAACTTACATGAGAAGGAAAAATGCTACAAGGGCAATTTGGTATAATAATATTACAATCAAAACAGAGCTCCCATATCCTTCAAACCATCCACCACTACTGCCTTAAATAGGAATTTTGGAAGTCCTTGGACGATCCCCCATAATTCCATGTGCCTTTATTTAATTTTGGTTGGGAAAGGTGGGTGGACATTAACTGTAGAGGAGACCATTCAACTCTTTCCTCGAAGTAGGTGCCGACTTTAATCAACCGAACATAAGCGCCAAAATAAACTTCTAGAAAGCCGAATTTGAGTGCTCCATAGAATACTTAAATGAATAACCAGATTTCCCCTAAAGGCCTGTAAAATTTAAGCCCCATATATTTTGTGGTTGTTGAGATATTATTTAAATGGTAGGATGTTTTTCTAGGCCGTAGAATCTGGCCCAGAATTGCATCTTCAACTTGGGTCGCCTTAATAACCACCATGAAGGACGAATTATCATTTTCTCCTGAATAATAATTTGTTCCTATATATGTATTCTAGACTCCCATGATATTTTGGCTTCATTGGGATTTTATTGGGGGCCCCACATTCTAATCAGTGGGATGATATCCAATCTGCCTTCTCCAGAATTGTGTCCTTTCATCGCCAAATATCCTCATCATCCTTTATGAATAATCCATTTATCCCTAAATGAAACATCTTCATATTTATGAGTATATAAATTTCCAAAAATATAAAATTAAAGTATGGATAATTATATTTTTTTAAATCAGATGAAGCATTGGGCCTAAATTGGTGCACATTAGACATACAGTGCACAAATGATGAGAATGGATGTTCAAAATTAAAATCCACTAACTCATGCCCATAAGATACAAAAATGAAAATTTAATACCATTAAAATGTAATCAAGATATGTGTTTTTATTGTCTAATCACCCTCATTGATCCCCCCTTGTATTTAGTGTGTCTATTATGGGATGTTTATCAATTTATAATTTATTTATGATTTGAAAGGTTTTTTCTATGCAAGGTTATTGTAGGTGATGTGTTGGATATTTCTTCTTTTACTATATGTTTTTATTTCCATTTATTTATCACCTTCTATCTTTGTTTTTTTGTGATGTAATTCTAGGTAACTAAATGGTATATTGGATGAGTGAAAACTATTGTTTAGATTTTGTCTAGATAGAGTGGGACTAAGTTATTGAGTGTGCTCAAATGTACCCCCATGGTAACTTCACACTCCTGGGAAGGTTTAAATCCTAGCTAATTCAATGATACAAGTGATACATGTTGGTTCTTTTGAGGTTAAACTAAAGTTATTTTCACTAATTCAAGATCATGTTACTTTAGTGCCTTGGTTATTATCCCATGGAATATATACCACGATAAGTGGGTTGTGGTTAGACTTTATTTTTCATTCACTTTTCATTTTATTTTTTTAATTGAACAAATATTCATGTATGTACTTGAATCTAGTAGCCTATCTATATTTTGGTTTATATGGTTTGTTGGTTGTTATTACATTTTCACTTGGGAAGATTCTTTGTTTTTCTTGGTGATTTTGTGTGTGGTGATTTCTATGAGGGTTCTCACTAAACCTTTAAAGTGGTTTTCCTAATAATAAAAATATTTAATTCTGATTTAATGAGTGGGTCACAATATAGAAAATAATTTTGAATATAAATATCAATCCAAATGGTGAATAATCATTAATTTTCAAAGACCCCTATGTTAATACACAAAAGGCACATGTTGTGGTGTGTGTATAGTTTAAATTTCACTAATGTCAAGACAAATAAGGTACTAAACATGTAATTGGAAATAAATAATGCATAATAGTGTGAACTAGGAAAATTATTAAACAAAGCATTATATATAACCAATTATTAGTCATAATAACCCAAATATGGAATAAGGTATAACTAAAGCACCAATTAAGAGGTTATAATAGAAAAAATGACATATAATCATTTAAATAAATTTTTCATTTAAAACCTAATTTAGTACCAACCATTGTTAAGGAAAAGAGTACATTAAAAGTTAATTTGCACATGTATAACTCATATTTGATGAAAATAAAGTTTTACACTTTTTATCTTTAAAATATTAAAAGAAAATATTTTATTAGTAATTTAAAATTATGATTTAGTAAAACTTTTTTAATAATTAAAATACCTAATGTAACACCCGAGACTTTTATGTTATCAAAGGAATCTTTTTCTACACAACACTTGCTTGGCTTGCTTTACACGCAATCGCGACCTTCCTCGATAGCTTGCGTCGTACGCAATACCGAGTTTCACTAAACAACAATATGCTATTAAAACTAGCCGTTATAAATAGTAATAACCACTTTTTGAAATTTTATAAATTTTATTTTTCAAAATGGACTTCATTTTTGGACTCAGAATATCGAAATTAGCCTAGGGTGAAATTTTGGTATTTTTCTGAAAACTTTCAATTTTTGATGAATAGTGAAACCACTAAGTGGTAAGTTAAAAACTAAATTTTGCATAAAACTTATTTTTACCGCTTCTGTGAATGGAATTTCGAAAATCCGACAGACACGGTTGATATCAGTAAGTAAAATGTGGTTCAATGAGATAAAAATAATTTTTTGGTGAATAGTAACTTTTTACTTTTTTTACCGCGGTTAATAGTAAATAGGGTAACTAATGGTAAATATGATATTACTATTACCCTAAAACATGTCCTAATTCTATTGGATAAGTGTAATTCGACCAAAAACAACCTTATGAATAAAATATGACCATTTATGCCCACTTGGATTAGATTAGGACATTTATTATTAATTTATTTAAAGAAGGGTTAAAATAGTAAAATCAATGTTTAATAAGTAAATCATTTTTAATATGGGGTTATACATAAGATAAATTCGACTATAAATATTCATTAGAAAGATAAAAAGATTTCCTACATAATGGTATTTTATTTGTAATTTTTAGACATTAAATAATTTAATTTATTTATGACACAATGAGGATACAGTAATTATCTTATTTATGAAATATTAACATAATTGATGTTATAAACACCAAAATAAATGTAATTTGAGACTTTTTATGAATTACACAAATTTTCTAGGTTACTATGATATATTATTGTTGATTTAATCAACTTGGTTCGAACATATAATTCTGTTATGACTTTCACAAAAATCATATATCAAATAGTGTCAAAATTGACACAAAATAGTTTTTAAATCAAATATTATATTATTAATTGTTATTTTATTCCTAAAAATCTAAGGTTCGGCCAAATGACTTAGCTAAGGATATATATATTAATAATAAACAATTTGGGGTTCTTTTGGCATATTATAGTAAGTGTATTAACCATATAGTGAAAGAAAACAAAAAGACATGGTAAAAGTTAAATTATTTAACTTAGAGTTAAATCTAATTGATAAGGTTAAAATAATACCCTAAACTTGTCTAAATTCTATTGGTTGATAGGATTTCGACCCTTCCCCACTTTAGCTTCGAAATAAGACCCTTTGTAACCATTATAAACCGATTTTTACTTTAATATAAAATAATATTTTGAGATATTCCTAAGGTGCCCCTCTCCTCCCTTATAAAAGGACACCTCCTCCCCCTCCTCCTCACACAAATTTGAGCACTCAAGCTCGGCCAAACCCTGAAAAAATCTCTTCTCCACTTCCCTAGAAACATCCTAGAGGTTCTGGTCTTCCTCAAAGACCAATTTTAGTGCCCTAAGAGGAGGTCTCAAAGAGGCGCTTCAAAGAAGAGGTAATTACCGTTACCAATTCTTTCATCTTTATTTCTTCTTCCACTTCTTCTTCTTAGGTTGTTTCATTATGAAGTAATAACATCAGTATCACTCATATACTGATATGTTATTTTAATTATGAAACAACCCTATTTCACCATCTATCCATCCTACGGAAAAATAAATCACCGCGCGTGCGTACGTACGGAATACCATCTCCACGCTGTGGTGTAATCCATTTTCCTCCACCACCTTAATAGGATGGGTATAATGGTGTAATGAGTAACTAGATATTATTATTATAAAGTGATATTGATACTGAAATAATATGCATATACTTTAACACAATTCCACGACCATGGGAACGATATCATCGCTCGTGCGTACGTACGGACTACCGTCTCCACGACGCGATGAGATTCATTCTCCATGTTAAACATTTAAGAATGATTAAAAAGTATATATAAGAAATAATAATGAAATATATGACATTATAAAGCTACTGTATTTATGTATATATGTATATGTATGTCATCTACTTACTTCCATTCAAGACAATAAGGAAAGGAAAACAGCGTTCGTGCGTACGTACGGACTACCGTCTCCATGAACGGTGTTTTTCATTTCATTTATCTATATTATATATATATATATATACTGAATATATATGATATATAAATAATATTTTATATTCTGGAAGTAATTAAATCATGATATAAGTAATAATAATGTCAAGAACAACAAGTCAAAACACCTACGATAAAATGAAACGATTTTACCCAAAACGCTTCTTTAACGTGGAATTTACAAAAGAACGGGTAATATAAAGTCATAAGTGAACCATATATGATATCATAACAGTGAATATGATTCTGTAATAAGTCAATGACATTATTTAAATCATTATACAGGAGTTTCGGACACATACGAAGCAAATCGGATCTAAGGTAAGGGAAATATCACAATCTCATTTTTATCCGAGATTGTTTATTCGCAAGTATTTACTGGGGTGTATTTTATCTTCCACATCCATGTTTCCTCAATATTTAATATTATTTCCATCCACCTACAATTGTTTAAATCCATTTTTACCCTTCGGTGAGTTTTTACTAATATGTATGAAAGGAATCTTTTGTCATTTTTCTTACGAGGTACTTTTTGACTTTTCCGAAAAAAGTACGAAGAATGTTTTTTTAACTTATACGGCATGAATGGATTTTTAAAACATTATTTCCAAGAAGCTTACTTTAGAAGTTTTCAAGTTTATTTTTAATCATCTTCTTTTTTTTAAAGTCGTATGACATGTTATGAAAGGAAAAATATTTTTGAAGTAGAAAGGATATTTTCCTCAAGAATGGAGTTCAAGTATTTTATCAAAATTATTTTCCATCTAAGATAATAAAAGGGTTCTGTTTTTATCCCTATTATTATATGGATTTGATTATGTTGTGATGGAAATATTTTTATGAATTCCTTTATCCTATATGAATTGTTTTATGATGTCATGTTGTTTAAGAATCCCATTTTTACTACATGTGTTATGCGATGATGTATGATTTATGATTATGTGGCACACATAATAAAGGATTCATTATAAGATGGGTGGGACCTATATCTCCCTCCAATGCATTGGGTAAAGATTTTATATCTCATGAGATAGACAGGGCTGGAACGGTAGGTTATACCGGTTCAGTGAAACAGGACTGAAACGAGGGTTACTCGATTCAGAAAGGGACTTTGTCCACTAAGATAGTCTTGGAAATGAGTCTTGACTAACAATAAATGATTCTCTATGATTATGTGTGAATGCCAAAAAGTTTCATGTTTTAAGTTATGATTATTGTGATTACATTTCACTACCATGATTTATCCCATGTTATGAAATAATGCTCTCTTTTGCAGGTTATGATTTCCAAAATGTTATGTTCTTATGAATACGATGTGATTGATATTTCTTTTGTTTACCCTTACTGAGAATTTGAGCTCACCCTTTTATGTCTTCTTTTCCCCAGGATATAAAGAAAGGTTTTAGGTAAAAAAAAAGGAAGATCTTTATGGGAGATGTTGAAGATCTTTCACCACGATTAGAAGATTTTATTCCAAGTTTCCAAAGACACTAAACTATTACGATCCTTGTGTGTGTGTTTTTGTTATGTACTAAGTATTCCGCAAAAGTAATGTAATGTCAATGTACGTCAGGTTTCAGGTCTCTACAGTTGGTATCAGAGGAAAGGTTTAGTCAACCTTTGGAAACTAGGATGTGAGAACTTTAGTGATATCCCTAGAGATATTTATAAGGTATGTCTAGGGATGTCCCTAAGGATAAGTATACGTATAGGATACAGTCCTAGAACTACGGTAACGATCATAGAATTTAACATAAGATGTTAGATATTGAGGGTACTCCCCCTCTATTATGTTGTTTTCCCTAGCATGATTTTTGCCTCTCACACTATTCTTTTTGGGTTTTAGAAAATGGCTGGAAACAAGATGATTCACGATAATGGAGGATATGATGGACAAGGGAATGATATTCTTCATAATGAAATGGGATTTGGAAGTCCAAAAATAATTATTATGCCGAATCAGCAATCTCATAATATGATCAATAAAGTAAAATTTGGTAAGTTTCCTGACTCGGCTAATAAGAGAAAGATGGAGTTTCATGATGAGCATAGAGGAAAGAAAGTTCAATTTCCCCTATGTAAATCATGTGGGAAGAGGCATCAAGGAGAATGTTTCAAAGGAACTGGAAGATGATTTGGGTGTGGAAAAGAATGACACAAAGCAAGTAAATGCAAAGGAAAAGGTTCAGTTAACAACATGGATGAGGATAATGGTATTGCTACGACATCAACAATGGTTAAATGTTTTAAATGTGGAATGTACGGGCATTATGCAAACCAATGCCCTAAGGGAAAGTCTCATGAAGATAATCAGTATGGTCGGATGGGAAGTATTTATGTGGATGATGATGAAGAGACTACAAATGATATGTGAGATGAAAGAATTGTTGAAGCTCAGTCAATGGTTTAAGAATGTAGTGGAATGATTACATGTTTATCATGTGTAATGTTGTATAAGTAATCTCATTGTACTATGGAATAAAGAGACATGTAAGGATTGTTACATTGTTGTCTGATTAATGTTACCAGTATCCATGAAAGGTTATTCAGATATTTTTCGAATGTAGATGATATGCGCATAATGAAGGGATAAGGAGAAAATTAAATGTTTGATAGTATTCATGAGCTCATGACTGATATAAGGAGAATGTTATATCATGGTTTGAGTATATAGAAATTTTGGATTTTGGTATGTGGAAAGAGTTAACTTTTGACAGCATTCATGTTTTCACTAAGGTTTAATGGGTATTCATTTTTTTTCAAGAGAATACATCATTAAGGTATTCACATGATTGGAATGTGACCAACAAGATATATGGTGGATAAATGATGGTATTCACATGCTTGGTTGACGACATTTCAAGTAATCATTTTCTTTATACTATGAGCTTGGACCGAAGTATTTTAGATAAGCCTAAAGATTGTAATGGATTATGTTAACCATAAGTTAGTATTGTTTAAGTATAGAAATTTTTTTTTTTGATATTATTTATGTGATGTTATTGTAATGTAGTTTTAGAAAAAGGACAACCTGCAGGACGGGCGACAGCCCATCGCTTCAGACAAGGCTGTGGGAATCGAACCCACAACCGAAGTGCGACTGGCCTTTATCGCCTACCACTGACCTACAGGAAGTCCCTGTTTAGTAGAAACTAGTTTTATTATATTAAGCAGTATGATATGTGATGTATAAGTTCATTTTAGGAACCATATATGATTAATCTCACTATAGATGGACTTATGTATTTTTTTTGATAACTTTTCTAACCTTTTGTTTGAGACAGATGGAATGACCCATCATTCTATCACATGATCTGCTAACACATCATGAATGACAAATTCAACTTCATTTCTTTAAGAGATGAAGTGGAAATTGTCCAAAGAACGACAAACGGTGAGACTATACCAAAATCACGAAAGTATTTCTTCTAATTCCAATTTCATCAACTTTAGGGAAATGATCTTGAAAACCAAAAATGTTGTCCTAGTGATCTTATACCCGATGAATCGGATGGTACCTTAGATCGTCACAAATTTATGGATTTGTGATTTTTGGCTTTTCCATAGCCATGTTCTCTACCACTCTCCATCAGAACATGATGGTTAGATTCTTCTTCCATATCCATATTTTCACCTATGTGGAAACCCAGTGATTAGTTTATTTGGCTAACCGTTACGTTTCATACTTTCGTTTTTAAAGATTGGTTTTGGTATTCCTTTTTACGATGTGGGTTTCTATTAAAGAAACTTTCGAATAGTAAACAATTTATAACCCCGACGAATTTCGAGGGCGAAATTCATTTTAAGGGGGGTAGAATGTAACACCCGAGACTTTTATGTTATCAAAGGAATATTTTTCTACACAACACTTGCTTGGCTTGCTTTACACGCAATCGCGACCTTCCTCGATAGCTTGCGTCGTACGCAATACCGAGTTTCACTAAACAACAATATGCTATTAAAACTAGCCGTTATAAATAGTAATAACCACTTTTTGAAATTTTATAAATTTTATTTTTCAAAATGGACTTCATTTTTGGACTCAGAATATCGAAATTAGCCTAGGGTGAAATTTTGGTATTTTTTGAAAACTTTCAATTTTTGATGAATAGTGAAACCACTAAGTGGTAAGTTAAAAACTGAATTTTGCATAAAACTTATTTTTACCGCTTCTGTGAATGGAATTTCGAAAATCCGACAGAAACGGTTGATATTAGTAAGTAAAATGTGGTTCAATGAGATAAAAATAATTTTTTGGTGAATAGTAACTTTTTACTTTTTTTCCGCGGTTAATAGTAAATAGGGTAACTAATGGTAAATATGATATTACTATTACCCTAAAACATGTCCTAATTCTATTGGATAAGTGTAATTCGACCAAAAACAACCTTATGAATAAAATATGACCATTTAGGCCCACTTGGATTAGATTAGGACATTTATTATTAATTTATTTAAAGAAGGGTTAAAATAGTTAAAATCAAAGTTTAATAAGTAAATCATTTTTAATATGGGGTTATACATAAGATAAATTCGACTATAAATATTCATTAGAAAGATAAAAAGATTTCCTACATAATGGTATTTTATTTGTAATTTTTAGACATTAAATAATTTAATTTATTTATGACACAATGATGATACAATAATTATCTTATTTATGAAATATTAACATAATTGATGTTATAAACACCAAAATAAATGTAATTTGAGACTTTTTATGAATTACACAAATTTTCTAGGTTACTATGATATATTAGTGTTGATTTAATCAACTTGGTTCGAACATATAATTCTGTTATGACTTTCACAAAAATCATATATCAAATAGTGTCAAAATTGACACAAAATAGTTTTTAAATCAAATATTATATTATTAATTGTTATTTTTTTCCTAAAAATATAAGGTTCGGCAAAATGACTTAGATAAGGATATATATATTAATAATAAACAATTTGGGGTTCGTTTGGCATGTTATAGTAAGTGTATTACCCATATAGTGAAAGAAAACAAAAAGACATGGTAAAAGTTAAATTATTTAACTTAGAGTTAAATCTAATTGATAAGGTTAAAATAATACCCTAAACTTGTCTAAATTCTATTGGTTGATAGGATTTCGACCCTTCCCCACTTTAGCTTCGAAATAAGACCCTTTGTAACCATTATAAACCGATTTTGACTTTAATATAAAATAATATTTTGAGATATTCCTAAGGTGCCCCTCTCCTCCCTTATAAAAGGACACCTCCTCCCCCTCCTCCTCACACAAATTTGAGCACTCAAGCTCGGCCAACCCCTGCCAAAATCTCTTCTCCACTTCCCTAGAAACATCCTAGAGGTTCTGGTCTTCCTCAAAGACCAATTTTAGTGCCCTAAGAGGAGGTCTCAAAGAGGCGCTTCAAAGAAGAGGTAATTACCGTTACCAATTCTTTCATCTTTATTTCTTCTTCCACTTCTTCTTCTTAGGTTGTTTCATTATGAAGTAATAACATCAGTATCACTCATATACTGATATGTTATTTTAAGTATGAAACAACCCTATTTCACCATCTATCCATCCTACGGAAAAATAAATCACCGCGCGTGCGTACGTACGGAATACCGTCTCCACGCCGTGGTGTAATCCATTTTCTGCCACCACCTTAATAGGATGGGTATAATGGTGTAATGAGTAACTATATATGATTATTATAAAGTGATATTGATACTGAAATAATATTCATATACTTTAACACAATTCCACGACCATGGGAACGATATCATCGCTCGTGCGTACGTACGGACTACCGTCTCCACGACGCGATGAGATTCATTCTCCATATTAAACATTTAAGAATGATTAAAAAGTATATATAAGAAATAATAATGAAATATATGACATTATAAAGCTACTGTATTTATGTATATATGTATATTTATGTCATCTACTTACTTCCATTCAAGACAATAAGGAAAGGAAAACAGCGTTCATGCGTACGTACGGACTACCGTCTCCATGAACGGTGTTTTTCATTTCATTTATCTATCTTATATATATATATATATACTGAATATATATGATATATAAATAATATTTTATATTCTGGAAGTAATTAAATCATGATATAAGTAATAATAATGTCAAGAACAACAAGTCAAAACACCTACGATAAAATGAAACGATTTTACCCAAAACGCTTCTTTAACGTGGAATTTACAAAAGAACGGGTAATATAAAGTCATAAGTGAACCATATATGATATCATAACAGTGAATATGATTCTGTAATAAGTCAATGACATTATTTAAATCATTATATAGGAGGTTCGGACACATACGAAGCAAATCGGATCTAAGGTAAGGGAAATATCACAATCTCATTTTTATCCGAGATTGTTTATTCGCAAGTATTTACTGGGGTGTATTTTATCATCCACATCCATGTTTCCTCAATATGTAATATTATTTCCATCCACCTACAATTGTTTAAATCCATTTTTACCCTTCGGTGAGTTTTTAGTAATATGTATGAAAGGAATCTTTTGTCATTTTTCGTACGAGGTACTTTTTGACCTTTCCGACAAAAGTACGAAGAATGTTTTTTTTAACTTATACGGCATGAATGGATTTTTAAAACATTATTTCCAAGAAGCTTACTTTACAAGTTTTCAAGTTTATTTTTAATCATCTTCTTTTTTTTAAAGTCGTATGACATGTTATGAAATGAAAAATATTTTTGAAGTAGAAAGGATATTTTCCTCAAGAATGGAGTTCAAGTATTTTATCAAAATTATTTTCCATCTAAGATAATAAAAGGGTTCTGTTTTTATCCCTATTATTATATGGATTTGATTATGTTGTGATGGAAATATTTTTATGAATTCCTTTATCCTATATGAATTGTTTTATGATGTCATGTTGTTTAAGAATCCCATTTTTACTACATGTGTTATGCGATGATGTATGATTTATGATTATGTGGCACACATAAGAAAGGATTCATTATAAGATGGGTGGGACCTATATCTCCCTCCAATCCATTGGGTAAAGATTTTATATCTCATGAGATAGACAGGGCTGGAACGGTAGGTTATACCGGTTCAGTGAAACATGACTGAAACGAGGGTTACTCGATTCAGAAAGGGACTTTGTCCACTAAGATAGTCTTGGCAATGAGTCTTGACTAACAAGAAATGATTCTCTATGATTATGTGTGAATGCCACAAAGTTTCATGTTTTAAGTTATGATTATTGTGATTACATTTAACTACCATGATTTATCCCATGTTATGAAATTATGCTCTCTTTTGCAGGTTATGATTTCCAAAATGTTATGTTCTTATGAATACGATGTGATTGATATTTCTTTTGTTTACCCTTACTGAGCATTTGAGCTCACCCTTTTATGTCTTCTTTTTCCCAGTATATAAAGAAAGGTTTTAGGTAAAAAAAAAGGAAGATCTTTATGGGAGATGTTGAAGATCTTTCACCACGATTAGAAGATTTTATTCCAAGTTTCCAAAGACACTAAACTATTACGATCCTTGTGTGTGTGTTTTTGTTATGTACTAAGTATTCCGCAAAAGTAATGTAATGTCAATGTACGTCAGGTTTCGGGTCTCTACACCTAAAGTTCTTGTTTCATGAAAAAAACTATTTATTTATGGTATTTATATTAAACCAAATCCATACACAACTCTTTAATAAAACAGACACACTTAGTAATTAAAAACTTAATAGTTTAGTTTTGAAAATCAAAAAAGTTGATGAAATTTATTAATTTATCACAAAAAATCATTCCTTCCTAATTTAGTAACAACCTTTGTTAAGGAAAATAGTTCATAAAAATAGTTTTCATTTTTTATTCTAAAAATGTTTTATTCATTTCAGCTTTATAAAATATTTATGAAATGTTTAATAATCATTCTTTATTTTAGACTAGGTGGTGGCCTACATAGATTTTTTGGTCATTCCTATTTTAGATTTTAGTTTTGATGGAAACATGGTTTTAAATGTTAAATTGGGTTTTGAAATGAATAAAAATGAGGTTTTCCATTAAAATGAACTAAAATGGATTCTGTGTTTTGAAACCAATGCAGTGATTTCAAAGTAAACTTGTAAAGTTATAAAATTTTCAAAAGTGTACAAATTTACAAAGAAATGGTTTTAAAATTTTAATTTATTTTTAATGGTTTTTGAATATGATTTTAAATTTTCTTACTTTATGCTAACACTTTTTATATAAAAGGGGGTCCAAACCTGATTAAGTGTTTTGAAAAAAATAGGATGTTTTTCATATGTAATTAAAAAAACAAATTTCAAGTGGGGTTTTAAAAAATAAAAAATCATCAATTTTAATTTTTAAAGTGGTTTTGAGATACGATTTGAAATTTTAAATTAAAATGTGGTAATTTAAAAAGTTTTCGTCACATGAAAAGTTGTTTGTAAAGTGGTTGGTTCAATATGGAATTTGGAAAACGTTCATAATCAATAGATCATTAATTTCTTATTCATTAATATCTTCCCCTAAATATATTTTTTGGGAAATTCATACACTTATTCTATCATTAATTCTAGGGAAGATGATTTCTATGTTTTATTCCCTTTATACCAACTAGGAGCCTCTCTAAAGTGTCTAAAATAAATGGGAATAGGAAATCATGCATCTGTTTTCACTAGGAGATCATATTATAGTTTCAGTGTAATAATTTTTCTATTCAAGGGATAGTGGTTCATTTATACTCTATCTAAGTTGATAATGCATCTCAACCCATTAAGAGTGGGGAAAGGGGTATAAAAGATCAAGGTAACTCTGAATATGTATTATATGATCAACTCATCTTTCAAAAACTTATGCACTTGAGAAACATTTCTGCTTTAGGTAAAAAACTAAGAAATGTTTTATGGTGCTTTTCCAACTTCTAGTCCAAGAAAATTTATATTTAAGGATACAAATTTAATCCTCATCAACATAATCTCCCAAATAGTTATTATATAGTTTTTTTCTTGAAACACATCCCCCATATATTCTGGACATACACCTGTGTTGCTTGAACTACTCTGAGTAGTAGTCATCCTATACTAGGTACTGGTGATAATTTTGGATGAATTTATAGGATAACACCCCCCATAGTGGAATAATTATTTTCTTAAATTCAATTACCCATTTCCTTCATAGCATACTAAAATAATTTGAAATAATCAAATTTTGGGTTCCCCTTATTAGAATTACCTATAACTTTTACCTTTGATAATGAATATCTTACGTGTATTTTTTTTGTAAAAAATGAATATTTTATGAACCTAATAGGATGGATATAAATTTAAAATGGATGCATGATAATCGTTTGAAAAACATGTATAAATATGGAGTTAAATAGTTCATCAATTTTTTAATACAGCATGCATACGACCATTCTCAAATCCTCTGTCTTTGTTTACGTTGTTTTTATTGAAGAAAAATTAATCTGGAAGAGTTGGAAGAATATTTGATTTATCACAGAGTAGATCATATCTTTAAATGTTGAACTAAACATGGGGAAAATGAACATTCACATTGAATGGGATGATATGATGGATTATAGATAATTTGATAGAAAACTAGTGTAAATATTGATATAGATCAAATGGAATAAATGAAAATTAAAATTAATGATGAGATTCATGTTTTTCCCAAGTTGTTTGAGAAGTTAAATAGTTATGATAAGAGGCCATTTTATACCAATTGTACTAAATACACAACATTTTTAGTTGTATTGAAGTTATATAATTTGAAAGCAGGTAGTAGATGGAGAGGCACCATCTTTACATAACTACTTGATATCCTAAATGGTATGGAACTAGAAGAAAATGAAATTACATGTTGAACATATGATTTTAAATGAATTCTACGTTCAATGGGAATGATATCTAAAAAATGAATTCTTGTCCCAAAGATGGTATATTTTTTTCAAGGACTTTGAATAACTCATAAAATTCCCTAAGTGTGTAACACATCGATAAAAGAAAAATGAATCAAGTCCTTCTAAAGTTGTATGGTACTTTCCTATGATTTCACGATTTAAAAGACTATATAGATGTCAGGAAATCTGGAGACAATTGACATGGAATTCAGATACAAGAATCAAATTTGGGAACCTACACTATCCAATAGATTCTCCTTAGTAGAAGAAAATTGATTATGATTATCCAGAATTTGAACATGGTCCTAGAAGATTTCTCTTGTATTATCTATAGATGGAATAAATTATTTTGGATTATAGAGTAGTATGAACATCACATAATCCATCATGTTGGTAAATTATAACTTTACACCATGGTTATGCATGAAGCATAAATACATTATGTTTTCTCTACTTATATATGGACCAAAGCAACCCGATAATGTTATTAATGTCTTGGATCCATTGATTGAATATCTGAAATTGATATGGGATATAGGTATTACAATGTATAATTTTCATAGATGTAGAGAATTCACATAGAGGGTTGTGTTGTACAGGATGATAAATGAATCTTATACTTATGAAAAGTTTTCAGGCTATAACATTAAGGTAATGTTGGGGTGTCCCATTTAGGAAGAATGCACACACTCAGTTTGATTGAAACATTCCTGGAATACTATGATTTTATGAAATCCAATATTTTTACCATAATGGCATAAATACCAATCCTGGATGATAAAATTCGATTAGAATACTAAATAAGGAAAAACATTGTCTCCACTATTGGGTGATCAACTATTTGATAAAGTAAAATATATTAACACTATGTTCAATAAAAAACTTTAAAAACCTTATGAAATATTGTTGAAACAATGGATAAATTTTATTTGAATTATGATATTTGAATTTTTTATATTTGTGACATTTTTTTGATGTGATGAATCTAGAAAAACATGAAATTTATAGTGTCATTGTCACATTACTAAATGTCTCTAAAAAAAGATGACATAAATGCTAGGTTGGACATGATTGAAATGGGGATAAGGGAATAATTAGAACTGGTGAAGGGAAAAGGATGGAATTTTCTTCCTCTCGTGACTTACACTTTATCCAAATAAGAAAAATTACAATTTTCCATTTTCCTTAATGGTGTAAAAGTTCTAGAGGGGTATTCATCAAATTTCAAGAATATCATAAAATGAAAAATTTTATGTTAGAAGGACTAATCCCACATGATTGTCATGTTTTGATACAATATTTGATGCTCATTTCTTTATGTTGCATTCTTATTAAAAATTTACAACATACATTAACTAGACTCTACTTATTTTTCATATATATATATGCAATAAATTTATAGACTCGTAGAAGTTTCCAATCATGAATAAGGAGGTTTTAGTCATATTATGTGAGATAGAGATGTTCTTCCCACCATAATTATTTTATATAATGGTCCACCTTATGGTTAACTTAGTTAGAGAGGTTCATCTATGTGGTCCTATCCATTATAGATAGATGTAAACCATTGAACGATATATGATTATTTTGAAAGGGTATGTAGAGAATTGAATTTGGATATAAGGTTGTATTACAAAATGATATATTATTGAAGAATATATTGAATTCTATACCGATTACCTATCAGATTTTGATAGCATTGGCCTCCCAAAGTCTTGCCATAGAGGATTCCATATGTGAAAAGGGATTTCCGAAAGATATGTTGTTAAAATTACCATCACAGAGAAAGAGAAAGTGCACCTTTAAATTTTACATAATAGTGAAGATGTTTATTCCCATATTGAATCTCATAAATAAATTCTTATATATTTTAATCTATTAAGGGATGAAGGATGCATATCAAATACACATAATCAATAGTTTATAGGATGGTTCTGAGATCAAATTTATATGGAGTCATCTAAAAATTAAAATTCAAATTTTGAATGAATTTTATGAATAAATATGGGACCAAATTCAAATTTTATATCTTACCCTAGTTTTGTAATCAATGGTTATACGTTCCCTAAAAAAGAACATGAGGACTACTGTACAATGTAAAACAGTGGAGTTACGCTTGTGGTAGTAAAAAGTCATATATATGGTTCTAAGGATAGAAATACAATTTATGTGAATATATCATATTTCTAAATTATCAAACTAAAATACGAGTTCGATTATATAACATATAAAGTGATTATTTTCCATTGAAAACGATTTGATAATAGGATTGTAGTGAATGTTGATGAAATGGGATTTGTGATGGTGAATTTTAATGTGGAAGGGGAAAGGATGATCCATTCATAATGGAATAACAAGTAGCACACGTATTTTATTTTTAGATCTAGTAAACAAGAATTAGTCGATTATACTGCATGAGACTAAAACAAGTATAGGGTTAGAATAAAATTCAATCAAGTATGACCCTTTCATTAGGAGATCACAAGTAGTTCATGGAGATCCCAAAATAGAAAAAGTCTTGTACTTTAGAGGGTATCATAAAGAGGGGATTTTGATTCTTGATAGAGGATCCAAATCCCTTCAACCTTTAACAAAATAAAGAGTTAAATTATAAGTTTAAAGTGTTTTTTAATATGCTATAATTTTCTTCATAATATTATATGTTCTCTACTACATTAACAAAATCTAAATTAAATGTTTCACTATTCATGTATAAAATGTATTCCACACATGATGATGTTAAAAATCATAGAAAAGAATAGACTATTGATGCTAAAACTACTGATTTATTAGGAGATCAACAATATGTTGATAAAAGAACCAGAATGATACAACATCACAGTGCTGAATAAAAATATCACCGAAATATGTAAGGGTATAAAATTTAAGGTTGGCTAGAAGAAACATGACCAACCTATTGACCCCAACAATTAAATGTTCATTAGTTATATTGGGGTAATAATGAGGGTGAATGTGTTGATTAATATATATTTGTGGCACCATGTCCATTCTGAAATGAATTAAACCCTTTGGGAAGATATAATGGAAATGTGACAATATACATTATTTATTTTAATGAATTATATATAATGAAACATTGATTCAATTTGTTTATTCTGTTAATACTTCATTTATTTTAGAATATTTCTATAAGAAATATGTCTTAATGGACACTAGAAAATCTCATAGAGGCTTCTAGACTCTTTTCATCAAGTTACATCTTAGGGATACTAAGGGTATAGTAAATCCCCACCCACTAGTTAGTTATACACACATTATAAAGCAGGAAACATGAAATGATTTCATTTGTCATTACAATGAGAAATATTTTTAGGTGCATTATAGTTGATAATATATTGTTTAAAATTATTTATTTCTTCCAATTTCATTCAAATATCGTTAATTTACAAAACAAAAAAAGAGTTATGAAAATAATGAATGTCCATCACAACCAATGTACCCCTATTATTAAGAAAGGATGGGGTATGCTTCAGTAGAGAAGAAATTGTTATGTATTTTAAATCAACAGTAAAAAATTTAATTTGATATGAAACAACTTATGTTTCTTTGTTTATATACAAATTAATGAATCAAAATCGGAAGCCACTTCCATCCTACATCATGTGCTATAGAAGGAGGCTCAGGTAAATAAGTAGGGTAAACTAGTTGATGAAAACACAAAAGAAGCATGATAAATATGTGTAAGAATGAAATAATAGTAATTCATTATGCTTTATAACATTATTACATAAAAATATCTTTTTTATGTTCATATGTTTTTATACAGTTTATACACATGAATTATCAGTGGCCATAGTAGAATAAAAAATACTTTCAGTAGCCTTTAAGTGGCCCAAAAAATATGGCCATGTTAGAGGAGTAGTTTTTAGGGTGTCTCCTCAAACATATTTCAAGAAGATAAATCCATAATAAGATAAATATAAGATAACGAAGGGATTGTAGAAACAAATATATGCTTTTGAAAAATATTATAGTCTAGACTAGTTTGGTAGACCAATATATGAGAAAGAATAAAACAAAACTAACAGTGGAATAAAGATCCACACATGAAGAAACAAATTAACCTGCTATATTTTAGGCTATTAATTCCCCTCAACCACATACCATACCTGAGTTAATCATTTTTTCATTATTCTTTCTCCTAAATGTGAATCAAACAACTTATGATAACATTATATATTCTAAAATTCTATTGGGTAAAGTTGTATGTGATTTCTATCTGTTAAAACCCAAACATTTCCATGTTGTAAGGGGGATGGTGTATAATATCTCAAGAAGAAATATACACAATAAAGAACTCCAAAAAAATCACATGATATTAGAGAGTGTGGTATCTTAAGAGTTTACCACTGAGTTTTTTGTTCCACTTAATGATCTATAAATTACAACGGTCAATGATGCTATTAGAACATCCAGAGCATGGATTTCTAATATTATAAAGACGAATGAGGTATATCTTTAAAATAAATCTTATAAAAAACCTATAATAGTTGATGAAAAAAGGTATGATGTGAGGTATGGTATTACAGATGGATAAATTGATAGGGAAATTGATGGTCTGATAAAGATAACCTAGTAAATTGACCAAGAAATCAAAAGGACCTTATAGGAGTACCTTTTACCTACTATTTCCAAAGAAACATTTATTATCATTTCAATTTAATTCATAGACCACATTTAAAGATGAATATATATCTTAAATTTCATATAAGGAAGAAATATTTGGAACTTTTGTTATAGACGTAGTTAGTCTCAAAAGTATAAATGAGATTCTCAAGTTTGAATGGTTGGGAGTCTCAGTTGTGAATACATACATAAGCTACATTTTCATAATATTTCTTTACAAATAGTGATCTAATATATTCATTAAAGTTAATAACTATTTATATATTCTAAAGGAGTTCATACTACTACAATATAAAGGGAAAATGATGTGATGTATGATTTGGATTCATTAATACTTAGATCATTTCTATGAAAGAAACTTATTTGGAGATGGAAGAAATTTATAATAATAAATAAGATCTATACAATGAATTTGAGAAAAAAATAAAATATGATATATTATTTTTGATGCCTACAATTCAAGGGAAAAACTCGACAATCTAATCACCTAAAATATATTTTTATTTTCTTCATTACTTATTTGTTTTTGTTTTTTTAGGAAGATCTAGTTGCTGATCACACTCAATCTGGATAAATCAAATATTTATTTTTGGGATCTAATGCATAGATATCTAACAAAATTACCACACATGGTGTGTATTGTTGGGACCAGGTTGGATGGAGAAGGAAGTAAGAAAACTTTTCTATTATAGAGTGTTGTATTTTGTTTTCAAAGAAGATAAATCAATTCACTTTGTAAAGGACTTGAAAACTAGATGTCGCTTTACTGATATGTATTTCAAAAATATCATAAGTTATAAGAACTTGTGATTCAATCCTTATGAAGGAAAGGGGGAGTAAAGGTGTTTCCAATCATATTCAGTTTTGATTGGAAGGAAAGATTCTATTGTAATACAGGGAAGATTCAGTACTTTCCATTGAAAATATGACGATGCTAAAGGTGTTCGATCAAAGACTATATATCATGATAGATATGGTTCTTGATGAAATAAGTTTATATTTTAAATATGATAGATGACAATGAATCAGAATTGGTGTTCTTACTGAAGCATATTTTAAGGGGGAACCGTTTCCTAGTGCTTTCCAAAGTTTTGGAGTTGAAAATCGGTAGATGGACAAATGTGTTTTTGGTAAAGAATGATGTACACATGTTTGAAGATGGATTGTTATGTTGCGTTCATGGGTAGTTCCAAGATGTAAACATCACAATATGGAAAAGTAAATATTCTTGTGAAAGATTTGTTTCTGCGTTCAAGATTGAAGGGAGTTTGGAATGTTGAGTGTAATGTATGATTCAAGTGTAGAACATCAAAAAATAGCCAAGGAATGAAGTCCACAAAACAATAAAAAGTGTGTGAAAGATGAGTTTGGAGTGAAATAGAATTATGTTCCCAATTTGACATCAAATGGGGTTTTTTACGACACGTCAGGGGTTTTCATGACACATTTGGGTTTTTGTGTGCGGGGGTCGACGACGCCTATTAATAAGAGGTAACCCCTCTCATTTGATAAGCTCGACACAGAGAAATCATGAGATTTGAGGCACAAAAGAATTTTAAGTAAAGGATAGTGTGTGAAATATATAGAGTTGCAAGAAAGAAGGAAATGCTTCAGGTAAGAAGAGATTTGTGGGAAAAATTTAAGTTGCGCACAAGAGGTGTTTCGCGACAAAAGTCAAATATTGCACACATGGCATAAAAGTTGCGTGCAAAACACCTAAAAGGGTGTGAGAAATATTTGGGTTCTTCACATATATTTAGTTGTGAGTAATATAGTTCTTAAGGTCTTCTGGGTAGGAAAGTGAAGATTTGTACTTAAAAGAATAAAACTATTCAACTGTAAAGACGCACTGAAATACTCTAATTCCCTATTTGTGCTAAGAGGGTGAACACACACTTATGAATTGTTTTCTAAGTTCTACACTAGAGTAACGGTATATCCTACTCATTTTATCCCACACTAAAAGATTGTTTTCTAGTGGATTTTGTGGTATTTGATTGATTCTGTACCATACCATGGATGTAGATACTCTTATTCAGTAGTGAACCTTGTAAATCTTGTGTTCTTGTGGATGTGTGTTTTGATAGTGTTCAGTAGGGAAGGAACTCTTTAATATGAGGAGAAGGTTGTTTCAAAACAAAAATGGAAACATAAAAGAAAAAGATATCACTAATTCACCCCTCCCCCTCTCAGTGATACTTGGATCCCGACTGAGAAACTTCATGTATTGTGAATTTATAATACAATACAATCAATATTTTATAGATAAAATTTGAATTATATGTTTCAATCAATGTTTTAACAAGAATTTTGTTATGATAGGCTGGTAACTAAATATAGGATAAATCATGGAAGGAATTCGTTGGCTAAACATAAAAAACCTATGGATTAATTAAAATGGAATCATATTAAAGTATATATAGAAATATTTAACTATCCAAACATATTTCCAAAAAAATAATTATTTTGGTCAATGTTTATATTGTGTACAAAGAAAGATAATGGAAAGGATTGTGGATATTATTTTTGAAAATTTATTTGAGAGATCATAAACCATGAAAAGTCTAGCATCCATGAACAGGTAATTTTCAAAGGGGATTATAATTTCATTAAAAAATTATTAATCATTTTCTTGTCTATATTTTATTAGTACTTCCAATATTGCTGACAACCTTCGTACTCAAAAGAAGATGTAAATTTGTTCAAAGATGAGTGGTCAATATACATGGTGTCATAATGTTTTCCAAAAAAAAATTTGTTGATTACCTATTATGTTTGTGATATAGTATGGGCTATGACCTTAGAAATATATTTGGGGTGTGAATAATAAGTATCAAAACTCTTATATACTATTATTTTTATCTATTTCTATAGGAGAAGTATAATGGTGGAAATAATTTTTTTAAGAATGAGCAGAAAACTTGGTGTCAGAATGTATATAGTCATCATGAAGAGGTGACTTGCAACTTTTTATTTAGTTAATTTTATCATTATTTTATCTATTTTTTTAATTTACTTATCATTTTTATAATAAAATTAGACTAATTTCTTCTCTTTGGTTCCATCATGGGTGGTGGTATATTCTAGAAGAAAAGAATAATATAGTGGTTTTACTTTGGTGGGTGGTAGAGTTATTTGGGTTATTCGATCATCAATTAGATGAATGATATAATATCACAACTTCTTATTAAATCCATATAAGTAACACATCAAGTTTACATTAGTGAAATGGATTGACTAAAACTGATTCCTTTGAATGCACGTGATGTGAAATTAAATCATCCCACAATTATATCACATATAATCTCATATAATTACATGATTATAGGTATTTAACCAATCTTTATTATCCATATAGATACCTGTTCACCAGCTCACAATTAAAAAATGTGTTCATTTATTCATCACTATTATGCATGTACACATTAATTATGTAAAATGATCCTTGTTCACAGTCTCATTACGAAATTAAATCATCATTATTATCAATAAAAAATACATGAGAATAGGGATGTTCCCATTTTTATGAATAAATAATTATGATGTTATATTAGAGTTTATCATCTCCCAAAATATTGAAATTTATTTACTAAACTATAACACAATCCATTAATACTTTATCAACAATGATGATTCAATCCTATACTATGATCATGCACTCAACAAAGATAATTAAATCATGAAGATGAAATTTTATTTTTATTCGACAATGCATTTAACATTTTGTGTTACCAAATAAAAATATTGTTAGATTACCCATAATGTTGAATGAACTATAGGATAAAAGGCACAGTGGAATCAACCATACCTCAAACCGATACATGGTGTACCTGATATGACACAAATTGTTTGGTTTCAATTTAAATTTGGAATTTTATTAATGTGTTATTTCATATTTATATTTAATTTATTTCTTTCTAGTATTACTAACATAAGAATAGTTTTATTATACAGGTAGAATCTTTTGCTCGATTTGGGGTGGTCTATTCAAAGCTACTTGTGATCATGAGAGATTCGACTTCAAGGCTTGAATTGAGATAATGACAATAAGGAGATGGATCAATAATGTATACAACATCATGGAAAGGTTAATTCCGAAAACTTTTTTAGTTAATTTTATCACCATTTTCTCTACTATTTTTAAGTTAATTTCCTTATCATTTTAATGTAATAATTATTTAATATTTTTCAAAGATATTTTGGGATGTTATATATTGCATATAAATATCAGAAACAATATATAAAAGAGAAAAAATGTTTCTTTTGGATGGGGAGTTTCAGGTAGCATGGGGTTTCCTCTTCTATCCAAATGGAACATGTCATATATTTTCTAAATTATATGAGATAGTTGAAATAAAAACACACATCACATACTCAATCAGCAACACCTCAATCTGATACGTTGTGTGCTTGGTATGTCTTGAACAATATGTTTTTATTTTATAATTAAAATTTTAGTTAAAAACACACATCACATACTCAAAATAGATCAAACAAATTCCCTAAGATGAAAACTACATTCACATATATCTATATTTTATCAAATAAATTTTTTGAGTTAAAATACAACATGGTTGGTTGGTTCTTTCTGAATATTTTAAAAAATTATTCTTTTGAATGGGATTTCCAATATTTATGTTTTCATAATAAAATCAGTTTCCATAAAAGTATGTAATTAGTGGTCTCTTATCCAGAAATATAGAATAGTTTTTATTCATTAATGATCTCATCAAGATTCATCCCCTTCTCCTTTTTCCCTCCATGTTCTTTAATTTATTGTGCATTGAAATTAAAAAGTATAACAAGTAAGCCATCTTGATTGACATCACCTACCTTCATTACCTCCACATTTTTATGGATGATACCTCTGATTAAAGAACTGATTTAATGGTGGATTTCATAATACCTCTTATTTGTTTTTATAGGCACAAACATGCACATGATTGGATTATTTTTAGGCCATTTTAATATGATAATATAGGACTTTATGAGGTAAAATATACTGATTTTAATACTCAAGGGGTTACTATAGTGTCTTTCATGAAATGTGGTAATGGGACTAAAATGGTTACCTCTATCCTAGAATGTTGGTCAAGAATAAATCTTTTAATAAGATATTAGTTTGTTCTCTTAAGAGTTAGAAATGCATACTCCTTATTCTAAGTTACTTTTAAATGATCCTTGAGAAATCACATCTCTAGTCAAATTATCAAACTATGCCTTTAGTTTAAAATCACAAATTTCCTTATTTTACAACATATGATCCCACCATAATAGAATTTCCTTAGAACTAATGTAAACATCTGGTAAAAAAATTTCACTATTGCGATTTGTTGGATTCTAGGGGTGTCTTTTTCCCTTATCTATATTACACAAAATATTGGTATGTGAACCGCAGTGTTGTTTTTTTATTTATATCATAGAAACATATAATGAATTATTTTATTAATCATTTGAAAAATAAAATTTCTTGTTCCACAGGTTGTATACAGTTGAGATAAAGTCAATTCATGTGGTAACATAGTGAATAAAAATACAGTAAATGAAAATACCTTAATTTTATCAAAGTGGAAGGTTGAGTTGATAATTTTATGATTTTTGGACCATTAATCACATTTGTAAGAAACTATACCACGAAAAAGTGACCTTGATAGTGAAGGTATACCCTTATAAAAGGTTTTGTAGTTTTATTATAAGTCTCTTATAATTTTGGGCTTCTTCATAAAAATTTTCACCATAGATCCCATCCAAATGAATGTCCTCTTTCCTGCACAGTTCACAATAGTTATGACCACAATTAAATCCCCAAGCAGGCACATAATAATGAGTAAAAGGAAGGAAATATTTAAACATGAATACTCTATAGATCAAACACTTCACAAAAAGGGTTAAGATCTAAGATATGAAATAGGAATCAAAAGGTCTAAATATTGGAATTAATAGTTATTCATGATATCTTAATGTAATAGTTATGAGGAAAACTATATATGTAATCTTTATTCTAATCACCATGGTTCAAAATGGGAAGTAATAGTTATTCTAAATACTCAAAGTGTGTGTTTCTAGTATAAAATTAGATTTTAGTATAAATTAAAGCTATATACTCAAAACACAAAAAATGCATTCATATTATTTTGATAATTTATAATAATCATCCATAAATTATTTGTGATGTGTATAAAACAACCAAACCTCAATCCAACTCATGATGTGACTGATATGACTCAAGGTGTATCTTTTTATTAAAATTGACATTAATTTTAATACAAAAGGTATGTGACATACTCAAAACCAAGAAAAAAAATTTGTATTGTTTTTATACATTAGTAAAATGATCCATAAGTAATTTTCTATGTGTAAGAATCATCCAAACCTTAATTGGACACACGATGTGACTGGTATGACTCAAAGTGTATATTTTTATTTAAAATTGACATTAATTTTAGTAAAAATGATGATATACATACTCAAAACTAAAAAAATAAAGTTGGATAATTTTGATACATTGTTAAAATGATTCATATGTCATTTTTTACATGTAGGAATCAGTCGAACCTCAATCTGATGCGTGGTGTTCTTGGTATCACTCCAAGTGTGTCTTTTTATTTAAAATTGAAATTGATTTTATTAAAAAAGGAAAGTGACATACTCAAAACTAATAAAATGAATTAATAATATTGTTATACTTTATAATAATGATCTATAAGTTATTTTTGACATGTTTAAATCATACACACCTAAAAATGATGCACGATATAACTCAAAGTGTTCATTATGAGTTTAAAATCAATATTTTAGTTCAAAAAGTGTGCCACTCACTAAAAACTAATAAAACTCACTAAAAATGTCTTATAAATTTAGGAAAATTATTCTTAATATATTTTTTACATATATTAATCCTTTACGTGTCAAACTAACACATGGTGTAACCAATATGACTTAAAGTGTCTGTTTCTAGTTTTAAATGACACTTTTGCAAAAAATAAAATGACCTACTCAAAACCCAGAAAACAAATTCATATTTTTTGATACTTTATTAAAATGATATATAAGTTATTTGTGATGTTTATGAATCCACTTCAAATCAATCCGATACACAGTGTGACTAGTATGACTCCATGTGTTTCTTTTTATTTAAAGTTTCCATTAATTTTATTAAAAGATACAAGTGACATACACAAAACTGAGAAATTCATTCTTATTTTTTTGAAGTTTAGGATACTGATTAATAATAATTTTTTTATATGTAGTAATCAATCTCACCTAAATTTGATTCAAGGTGTGACCAATATGACTCCAAGTCTATATTTTTAATTTAAATTGACATTAATTATAGTAAAAAAAGACTAATTAAATACACCAATCAATAAAAAATTTATGAATATTTTCATTATGTATTAAAATTATCCATAATTCATTTTTGACATGTAGGAATAAATCACACCTCAATTGGACACACTGTGTGACTGATATGACTCAAAGTGTGTCTTTTTATTTAAAATTGACATTAATTTTAGTAAAAAGGACAAGTGATAAACTTAAAAATGTGTAAGTAAATTCATATTGTTTATATACTTAAGTAAAATTATACATAAGTCATTTGTGATTTGTAGGAATCAAACTCACCTCAATATAATGCCCAATTTTCCCGGTATAACTCCAAGTGTGACTTTTTATTTAAAATTGAAATTAATTTCATTAAAAATGACAAGTGACATACTCAAAACTGAGAAAAAACATTTATATTGATTTGATACATTATAAAGACAATACATAAGTCATTTATGATTTTTATAAATCATTTTATACTCATTAATATTCATGGTGTTCTAGGTATAACTCAAAGTGTTCATTACTAGTTTAAAAATAACATTTTAATTCAAAAAGTGTGTCACTAACTGAAAACTGAGAAAATTCACTCATATTGTATTGATAAATTATTTAAATGATTAATAAGTTATCTTTTATGTATATTAATTAGTATCACATAAAAATTAAATAGGATGTGACAGGTATGACTCAAAGTGCATCTTTCCAGTTTAAAATGATATTTTAGTGAAAAAGAAAAGTGACATACACAAAACCTAGATTTTTTTTATTATTATTTTGATACATTATTAAAATGATACATAAGTAATTTTTGATGTGTAGGAGTCAATTACACCTCAGTATTATGTGTGATGTGAATGGTATGACTCAAAGTGTGTCATTTTTTTTTGAAATTCATGTTAATTATAGTAAAACGGACAAGCAACACACTCAAAATAGAGAAAACACATTCGGATAGTTTTTATCCTTCAGGAAAATGTTCTGTAAGTCATTTTTGGTGTGTAAGAATTATCCAAATTTCAATATAACACACGGTGTGACCGGTATGTCTCCAAGAGTATATTTTTATTTAAAATTGACATTAATTTTAGTAAAAAACAAGTGAAATACTAAAAAACAAGAAATACTTTCTGATTTTTTCGATACTTTAGGAAAATGATCCACATGTCAATTTTTATGTATAGAAATCATCCTCACCATAATATGATGCATAATATGACTCACATCAAACTGACACACGATTTGACCAGTAAGACTCAAAGTGTGTGTTTCTAGTTTAAATGACATTTTAGTAAAAAAACAAAAGTTACATACTCAAAATAGAGAAAAAAAATAATATTGTTTTCATACTTTAGTAAAATGATCCATAAATCATTTTTGACATATATAAATTAACCTCACATTAATCCTATATATGATGTGGTTAGTATGACTCAGAGTGTGCGTTTTTAATATATAACTTCCATTTTATATTAAATCATGCATCAAATTCCAAAAATTGAGAAAATTATCTCATGTTGTTTTCTTATCATTTTATCTACTATTAATTAATTAATTTTATTATAATATTTATCTTTTACTTTTTAATTAATTTTTACAAAGATAATGTATAACAACCCTGCTATTTGTTACACACATAAACATGATTTATTACATAAACTTGAACTTAAGACAACTCTAAGGATCAATAGGTCTAGTGTCTTGTGAAATTAGGAACATTAAATAATAACTTAGAACATAAAACACAACATCTTTATTGAAAAATTCTTTTACATGACCGCAACATTCCTTTGTACATAGCATTGCATAGGATAACATGAGGACATGCATAAGAAAAGGGTAATCTATAAAACCCAGTAAGAAATAAAAAAATGCATAACATGAAGAATATAGTAATGTTAAGAAATAGGCATATCAATAGAGCACAAGAGAAACATGAACATAAAGGCATGATATAACATGATTATCATAACATAGAAATGTGGCAACAACATTTAACATGATATTAGCACGAGCCAAGGCTCATTGCACATGTAGCATGAGTAAACCATCAATGCACTTGAATTAACATGTTTAAACCCTAATTTCACTTTAATTATCATGATTAAAACCTCATTTCACTTGACATATCATTATACTAATCTTTACCCAATGCATTGGAGCGCTATGAGGGCACACCCTTTATAAGCATTTCATTTCATGCATAAGTGTGCCACATGGATCATACAACATGGATTCATTAAAAAAAATAATTTATTCCAGAAATAAGAGATGTTAAATATATAAATGTATGTCCTCAATCAAAAAGTACAAGCTCATAAAGTTAAATACCCTTGATAGAGAAATGGGTATGGTATTCGCTTACACGATAATTTTGGCATGGAAAATTTGGTCTAACTTCAGCAGCATAACAACGTCCAATAGAAATCATAAAATGGGTAGATAAGATATAAATGGGTATCTCATAATTTATACATTTAATGGACTATAAGGGGGTCATGGAACATAATATACAAACATATGTAATGTAATTTATATGAATAATATAAAATAATTTCATGAATGTAAACTTGGAGAGAGAAACCCCTTACGAAATTTCAACGTAGTAGCAGGTGTATATGGGAGGTAATGAGGTAAAAGGGGTCTCTAATCATTAAAAATAATTAATTATGTATGGGGGAGGTTTTAAATCATACCCCAATATTTTTAATTGAAAATAAAATGGTATAACACCATAATGAAATTGAGACAAAAATAAGAAAGGAAGAAATCCCTTACTTGGAAGTGTGATCCCAAAGGCTCATAAGAGTTTAAGAGAGGATCCATGGAAGATTGGGGTGACTTGGGAGGATAATAGAGAGATGAGGTAAGAGTAGATACATGGTTCAAGGGTTTTTAGTGAAGGGAAGTGGGAGCTTGGGTGGGTTAATAAAAGAAAAGAAAGAGAATTCTTTATTATTTAGGTTTTGGACACCACACATTAAACCAATCAAAAGCACAAACCAACCAATGGTTTTTGACCATGGTTCTTGCCAAAGGGGATTTTAAAATATTATTTAATATATCTAATGGCTGAAATTATTAAAATATTAGGCTTTATTATGTGGAGGTGAGTCACACTCTCAATGAAATCATTTTAAAAGTTAAAATGTTTTATAAGACTTGGAGGGTCCACTGAGGCACCATAAAATTAATAAAAAATATGAAAAATCACATTATTTTAAATTTAAAACAACTATTTAACTAAAAAACGTTTTATATTATTTTATTACATCACAATTGGGTCATTATGATGTCATAAAATATATTATATATTTAAACGCTATTTAATTTTTACCCAAAAATTCGACTGTCTCAGAAAATTATGAAAAATTCACCATTGAAAATTTTCAACATCCTGATTCAAAAAATAATATTCATTTTATCTAATTAATTTTCTAAATATGTGAGTTTTTACTTTTAAAATAAAAACCTACATTTATTGAAAATTCAAGGGTTTTGACAAAAACAGCTTTTAAAACTTAATAAAAATTACAATTGTATAAAAAAATTTATTCGATCATTCATATTTAATAAAATTTAATTTAGTAATAAAAATATTTTATAAAAATATTATTTAATTCAAAAATCTGATAATTCATCAAAATAGATATCTTAATTGAATATTAACTAAAAATACTATTTGTACTTTAAAACCCATTTACAAAGTAACAATAATAAAATGAAGGAATATTAATTATTCTATACAAAAATAATGCAGACAATCATAGTGATAGGTTCTTTTCAAATAATCCCTTATAAAACCCACATAAGACCTAAGGGTAAGGTGGGTGATGGTGACAGACTCTTCGGGGGGGGGGGGGGCTTAGATAACATTGCACAGGTGATAATATTTATTAACTTTCACTTCTCCAAAAGGCTGTTATGTTCAAGGTTAATGTGTTGAAGATTAGATTGGGCTTGTTTAAGAGTGGAGCCCAATGATTCCTCCTTCTTTATAATCTATGAGAAATGGGTTTCGTACATAGAAATTCTACTGGATGAGGTCATTGCTTCCTTTATATGAGTAGATCGAATTTCTTAAAGCTCTATATTTATACTAACAATGTGGTAAATGTTCAACGACTATATTAGCAAAATTAACAATTTTTAATGGTATTTTAAAATCCAAAAACATAAAACCAAGGAAGTGAATATGTTATATAACAATTTTAAATAAAAAGACATTGAATTTGATCTGGAGGAATTTTCATTAATAACAGTCTGGGTTGTTATAATCTTCCCCCATTAAGAAGTCTCTCCCTCAAAATTTCCTTTGCCCACAATAAAATAGATGAGGGTAACTTTTCTTCATCACTTCATCTGATTCCCATATTGCTTCGTCAAACTTGTGGTTTTTCCAAAACACATTGACGAGGGGCATTGTCTTATTTTGTAGAACTTTTTCCCTATGATCTTAGATCTTAATTGGAATCTCTTCTTAAGAGAGGTCATTATCCAATGGTACCACCTATGGATTGAGTACATGTGATGGGTCAGGTACATAATTTAAAGTGTGATGCATGGAATACATCATGTACTTTATATAGGTTCAGTGGGAGTGCTATTCGATAAACCACTGCTCCAATGTGATCAAGGATCTCAAAATGGCTGATGTACCTTGGAATAAGTTTTCCCTTCTTCCCAAATCTCATAACTCTCTTCCATGGTGATATGAAAAGGAATACCATATCCCCAACATCAAACTCTAGGTTTCATCGATGGTTACCATCATAGATCTTTTGTCGACTCCGAGTAGATTTAATGTGGTGCTGGATTGTCTTAACCTTATCCACCATTGTTAGACCATTTCTGGACCTAGGAGTTTTTGCTCCCCAAATTCATCCCAATATACCGGTGTTCTATACCTCTTCCCATAAAGGGATTCATAAGGATCCATTTGGATGCTTGAGTGGAAACTGTTATTGTAATAGAACTCAACCAGAAGAAGATATCGATCCCATATTCCTTTAAAATCCAATAAGAATTATATCAACATGTACTCAAGTGTTTGGATAGTCCACTCAGATTGGCCATCAGTTTGAGGATGATAAGTTGTACTGAAGTTTAGATTATTATTCAGAGTGTGTTGAAGACTCTTCCAGAACTTAGAGGTGAATCTAGGATCTCTATCAGATACAATAGATAGCGGTACTCCATGCATCCTTACCACTTCTCTGATGTATATCTGTTCCATTTGATCTGATGAGAAATCCTCCTGATTTGCAATGAAGTGTGTAGTCTTTGTATGATGATCCACGACAACCTTGATAGCATTGTTTCTTTCATATGTCTTCGAATCTCCGGTGACAAAGTCCATGGTGATGTTATCCCATTTCCATGTTGGTATGTGTAATGGTTGCATCAACCCCTTACACTTCTACTTCTCACCCTTCAGTTTCTGACATACCAGGCACTTTGATGTATACTCATAGATCTCCTTATTCATGTTATCCCACCAATAATTCTCTCAGAGATCTCGATAAATATTTGTTTTTCCTGGGTTAATGGTGAAATTCAAACTATGTGCATCATCCAAAAGTTCTTTTTTTAACTCCATATTTGATGGAATGCATAGTCATGACCCAAATCTCACAATTACCTCTTCATTAACATTGAAATCCAAGGATTTATCTTTTTTGATAGTTTCTACTTTATTCAGAATTCCCACATCAACCATTTGAGAATTCATTATCCCTTACAAAAATAGATGATTGAGAAATAATTTTTTAAAGGATTTATGATGTTCCCTTCTTTATGATTCCCATGTACATATTCATATAATCTAAGAATATTGGATCCTTTTCAATTATCAACAATGATAGAATTGTTGGGTCCTTTCTACTTAGGGAATTATCCACCTTGTTCTTTTTCCCAGGGTGGTAATGGATTTAGAAATCATAGTCTTTGATCATCACTAACCACCTTCTTTGATGCATGTTCAACTCTTTCTATGTGAATATATACTTGATCCTTTTTTAATCTATATATATTTCACACTTCTCCCCAAAGAGGTAATGTTGCAAAAATTTTAAAGAGAAGATTACTGCAGCCAACTCTAGATCATGTGTTGGATAGTTTTTTTCATGAAATTTCAATTTCCATGTAGCATAGGCAATGACTTTGTCATTTTACATCAACACACAACCCATTCCATTCTTTGATGCATCAATGAATACCACAAAAATTTCTCCACCTATGGGTAGTGTGAGAACAGGTGTAGTGATAATCCTCCTTTTCAACTCCTTGAAGTTATCTTCATATTCATCACTCCAAGAAAACTTCACTCCCTTTAGAGTTATCTTTGTAAGAGGGATGGACAATCATGAGAAATTTCTAAAAAAATTGGTAATAATATATAGCTATCCTCGGTAAGATATGAATATCCGTTACATATGTTGGCCTTGGAAAACCCAAAATTTAATTGTTTTAGAGGGATCCATAGATATATCATTTCTTGTGATGATATGACCCAAGAATGAGACTTCCTTTAATCAGAACTTACACTTTTTGTACTTTTCATAGAGCTTCTCCTTTCACAATGTCTCCAATACAGTTCTGAGATTCTCATCATGATCCTTATTGGTTTGGGAGTATATTAGAATATTGGCTATAAATACTACCCCAAATTTGGTGAGGTAATATCTAGAGACTCCATTCATCATGTCCATAAATATTTCTAGAGCATCAGTGAGTCTGAAAGACATTACTATGAATTCATAGTGACCGTATCATGTAAAGAAAGTAGTCTTAGGGATATCCTCCTTCTTCACCCTTACATGGTAATATCTTGACCGTAGATCTACATTAGAGAACTATTTTGCTTTAGGTATCTAGTCGAACAAGGCATCAATTCGTGGCATAGGATACTTATACTTTATCAGGATTTTGTTGAGATCATGATAATCAATGCAAAGGAGCATTGACCCATCCTTCTTCTTGATGAAGAGGACTGGTGTACCCCATGGTGAAGAACTTGGGCATATAAAACCTTTATCTATATTCTTCTATAGTTGTTTATTTATCTCCTAAAGCTCCACAAAATCCATTCTATATGGAGTTTTGGATATTGTAATAGCCCTAGGTATAAGATCAATCAAGAATTCAACAACACTTTTAAGAGGAAGACTAAACAATTCCTCAGACTTCATCGAATTACCTCACAATAGGCATGTCTTCAAGGATGGTTTCTTCCTTAGACTCAATCATCTAAGAAAGATATGTGTGCTCATAGGGTAGTAATATCCACACTTGAGATGATGGTGATAAAGAATATTCATCCTCCTCCTTGTAATTATAAAGAATGGGGGATTGATTAACCATATGACGAGTGATTTCCCTCTCACAAAAATTTATGTTTTATTTATATAGGGAATGCCAATACATGTCAAAAATTGTATCAAATACCACCATAGGGAGTATTAAGAGGTTCTTCGGGATGTTCAATCCACAAATTGTGACAAGGGATGAGTTATATTCATGGGTTGCAATGATTGCCACATTTTTCTTTCTCACCGACATCTTTACTTCCATGATTTTTGTGGTGTTGGGATTGTTATAATAAACTTTTAATATATAAAAGAATGTGTAGAACTAGAATAAAAAAGTATGTTCCCTATTCTTGATTTCATAACTAGCATACCAGTCATGACTTTATTGTCAAGATTCACTTCGGTGGTAGTGATGGAAAAAGCTCACCCTTTCTTCCTTGGTGGTCGTGGGCTGCCCTTGAAAAACCTTGGCTTAGGGCACTTGTCTACAAAGTTCCCTAGTTATTTGAATTTAAACCAATGAACAATGAATTGAGGGTCTAACGAATCATTCCTCTCATTTTTCACAACAACGGTTTTTTTCTTGTCGACAGTTAATAGCTATGTTCCCTTCTCTTCCACACCTAAAGCATTTCCTCATCCCCTTTAGGCATTTTTTGGGGTGTTTATTTATGCACCTTTGGAAAGTGGGGTGCTGGATTTTATTAGCACCATTGGATTTATCCATCAGACCACCATAATTAAAGTCCACCATCCAATTATTATCCACATGATACACTTTAGATTCTTCGATCTCCATTTCAACTTTGAGGTTACATCAGACAATTTCCTCATAACTCTCAAAGTCACATATTGCCAGGTCCTTTTGTAGGCTAGGTTTTATCCCACCAAATAAGCGGTCAACCTTGCATTTAGGGGTAACAATAAAGCATGAGGAATATCATGAAAGACTTTTGAAGTTTTCCACATACGCTCTGATGGATTAATTTTCTCTTTTCTTGAGGGCAAGGAAGTCCCTTTCTATATTATGTCGGATGGTGCGAGGAAAATATTTGTCAATGTTTTTTTTCAAAATCCTTCCATTCTAAATCCTTGATATTTTGGTCACGCTTCGTATTTTAGATAAATTTCCACCATTGATCAGCTTAAACATCCATATGACAAGCATCTAGAAGAAAATTCTATTTTCTGGAACATTGAAGAATGGAGAAGATCTTTTCAATAGAGTTGATCCATTTTTGAGAAATTAAGGGATTGGATGATATATAAAAAGTAAGAGGCCTTTGTCTCATGAATCTCTTGATTGTGACTTGTTCTTTATTAGGAAGGGGTTAAAAGTTACACTTGACCCATGTTTCTATTCAAAACTTTAGTTAACAGAGAGAGTATCATGACAAAGTTTTTAATTCCCACTCCCATCAGATTGGGCATCTAATTAGATTAGTCATCACATTGATCTTCACATTGGTTGTTAGCTCTAGTCCTCATATTACCTTCCATTGGATAGAATAATAGGAAAGTTAGGGGTAACACATAAAGGGAAATCCAAATAAAAAAAGGGATAACTTATAAATTACATTTATTTTCTTAACTTATGAATTTATATTCTTCAATTTATAGTATCCATGATCTACTTCCCAACATATATTCTTAGGGGAATTTTTTTTAATTCGATTAATAATGGTTCATACTAAGCTTATGAATTTACCAAAGAATATCCCCCGGGATTTTCATAACCAAGAGTGCATAAAGGCCCATTGTCGTGCACCAGTTTTGATTCAAGTCTATCTCAAAGCAGTGTTTTTGGGTTTTACTGCTAGATACATCTATTCAAAAGCTGCCTGTACCTGATCGTATCCAGATACGGGTATATTTTCATGATAAAACACTTACTTAATAATTACCATAATTTAGGGATGATTTTATTATACTTAGTCTTATCTCTAAGGGTTTCAATAGGTTTTTCTAATCCTAATCCCAAAAAATAACTAAACTTATCCTTTCATACCAACTATAACAACCCTCCTCTTTATTACATAAATAAACATGATTTATTACATAAACATGAACTTAAGAAACTTTGAGTATAGAGAGGTCTAGTGTTTTGAAAAATTAGTAACATTACATAACAAATTAAAACATAAAACACAACATATTTATTGAAAACTTCTTTTACATGACCACAACATTCCTTCTTACGTAGCATTGCATTAGTAACCTGAGGACATGCATAAGAAAATGGTGAGCTATAAAAACCAATAACAGAGTAATCAAGGCATAAAATGAATAATATATTACATGTTAGGAAATAGTAATATCAATAAATAATAAGATAAAAATGAATATAATGACATGATATAGCATGATTATCATAAAAAGGAAATGTGGCAACAACATTTAACATGATATTAGAATGAGCTAAGGCTCATTGCACATAGATAATGAGTAAACCCTCATTGCACTTGAATTTTCATTTATAAAATCTAATTTAACTTGAATTAACATGATTAAACCCTCATTTCCCTTGATGTATCATTATACTAATATTTACCCAATGCATTGGAGCGCTATCAGGGCACACCCTTTATAAACATTTCATTTCATGCATAAGTGTGTCACATGGATCATACAACATGGATTCATTAAACATAATAATTTATCCCATGAATAAGAGATGTGGAATACATAAATGTAAGTCTTTAATAAACAAGTACGTGTTCATAAAGGTATATACCCTTGGTAGAGAAATGGGTGTGGTATTTACTTACATGATAATTTTGGCATGGAAATTTTGGTGTAACTTCAACAGCATAACATCATCAAATAGAAATTGTAAAATGGGTTGATGAGATAGAAATAGGCATCCCATAATTTATACATAGAATGGTCCATATGGGGGTCATGTAACATAATATATAAACATATATAATGGAATTTAGATGCATAATATAAAATAATTTCTTGAATGTAAATGAGGAGAGAGAAATCCCTTACAGAATTTCAGCATAGTAACGGGTGTACATGGGATAAATTAATGAGAGAGAAAGGGGTATCTCATCATTAAAAAATAATTAGGGAAGTATGGGGGAGGTGAGAAATAATACCCCAACATTTTTAATTGAAAATAAAAGGGTATAACAACATAATTAAATTGAGACAAAAATGAGAAAGGAAGAAATCCCTTACTTGGAAGGCTTGGAGAGGTTTGAGAGAGGATTATTGGGAACTTGGGGTGCCTTGGGAAGATATTAGAGAGATAAGGGAATATTAGGGACGTATTCTAAGGGTTTTTAGTGAATAGAAATGGGATATTTGGTGGGTTGATATAGGAAAAGAAAGGGAATTCGTTATTATTTAGGTTTTTGGACACCACACATTAAACTAATCAAAACCTGAAACCAACCCATGGTTTTTGCCTATAGTTTCATCTATAGGGGAGCGGAAAAAATTATTATACAAGGAAAATTTATGAAATTATTATAATATTTGCTTATGTGGAGGTGATTCACACTCTCAAGGAAATTATTTTAAAAGTTAAAATGTTTTATATGTCTTGGAGGGTTCACTAAGGCACCATAAAATTAATAAAACAATAATAAAATGACATTATTTTAAAGATAATTAATATATTGAACGAAAATAGTTTATATATTATTTTATTACATCACTAGTGGGTCATTATGATGTCATAAAACATATTATATATTTAAAGAAATATTTAATTTTTACCCAAAAAACTGAATATCTATGAAAATTATGATAAATTCACTGTTGGATAATTTTGACATCTTGATTCCAAAAATTATATTCATTTTATCTAAATAATTTTCTAAATATGTAAATTTTTTACTTTTAAAATAAAATTCTACATTTATAAAAAAACATGGGTTTTGAGAAAAACAGATTTCAAACCTTATTAAAAATTACAATTGTGTACATAAAAATTATATGATAATTTATATTAAATAAAAAGTAATTTAGTAGTAATAATATTTTATGAAAATATTATTTATTTCAACAATACATTAATTCATTAAAATATATTTCTTAATTGAATATTAACTAAAATTACTACTTGTTCTTTAAAACCCATTTACAAAGTAAGAACAATAAAATGAATGTATATTATTTATTTTATACAAAACTAATGAACATAATCATAGTGCTAGGGTCTTATTACATAACCCCTTTATAACACCCACATAAGTCCTAAGGGTAAGGTGGGTGATGGTGAAAGACTCTTGGCGAGGCTCAGATTACATCGCTTGGGTGGTAATCTCTATTGAATTCCACTTCTCCCATAGGCGGTTCCATTCAAGCATAATGTCTTGAATATCGGCTTGGGCTTAGTCAAGGGCGAAGCCCAGTGATTCCAACTCCTTTATCAGCTCCAAAAAAATGGGCTTCGTACGGAGAAATTTTACTGGATGAGGTCATCACATCCTTTTTCTAAGTAAATTTGATTTGTTTAAGCCCTATATTTATACTAATCATGTGGTCACTATTCAGTGGCTATAATAGCAATGGTAACAACTCTTAATGGTATTTTAAAATCCAAAAACATAAAACCAAGTAAGTGCATATGTTCTATAACGATTTTAAATAATAATACATTTAAATAGATCAAGATGAATTTACTTTAATAACACTTTGGGTTGTTACAATATTCCTGAAGATGAATAAGAAATGAGGTTAAATGTAATAATCAACAACAACTCAATTTGATACATAGTTTTCCTGGTATGACTTAGTGTTTAGTTTAAAATTAACACTTTCTGTTTAATTAGGTTTTTTATACTATTACTAACATAATTTTTTTTCTTGTACAGGTGAATTATTTTGCGTGATTTGGGATGGTTTGTTCGATAATAGCATGAGTGGGGGTTAGGGGACAAAGAAAAAGGGACATTGTTTTTTTGGATATCTATCATAGTTTGTACTTAATCATGTAATTTTATAAATCGATGTTTGAAATTTATATAATATACAGCTTTTCCATGTATTTTTCTTGTAAATTATAGTTAATTTATAATAAGTATTTGTATATGTTTTTTTCTGCTATTTTTTGTGTTGTTTCTGGTGTTATAGTGTGCTATAAATTTTGAAAAATACTACTGTATACCCCTATATTAGCACTTCTAAAAGCACTGATAATGGTATCCTTTATAAATGTTTCTAAAAGTGATAATGAAGGGTCTCTTTATCAACTCTAAAAACATGTTCTGATAAATAGGGTCATTTATCAGAGGTTCTAAAAGTGATCATAAAGGACCCCATTATCAGCGTTTTTCTAGGGATTGTAAAAGATTAGGTATTTTAAGCGTGTGTTGGTATTTAGTTATTTTTTTTTCACTAAAAAGGCCAATTTTATAACTATTAAAGGCCTTTTTATAGTAGTGTAACTTTCATTTTTTTAAACTGTGTGTTTTCTCACTCCTATATTCTTCATGTTTCTCACCCACTATAAATACATGTGTTCTCTCAAGATTTCATTGATGATGAGAGGCTAACTTTAGGATCACCCTTATGATGAAAACCAATGATGTGGAGTCTACACACCCAACTTGATTCTTTATAATTTGTTATGAGCATCAATGGAAGGTGATTAGCTGTGGAGAAGATCATACCCCATCCCTCTCACCTTTTGTTTTTCTTTTTTACTGCTAAACATCATTTCCTCTCCCTATGTTTTGGATTAATGTTGTATAATGGGAGAATTGATCTGAATAGAGGATGATAACACAATTATGATCCATTTGAGAGAGTGATGATCTGATCACTTAGGAGATTCTCCTCAAGTGTTATGTTCATTCAGTTAATTTAATCAATAAGGTTTTTCATAGATTATTGTCACACATAGAAGGATCACAAAGATGAATCCATGGGTGTATCCCCTTATTGCATTCATCCTATCCTGTATTTCCATTTTACATCCCTACATACATTCATTGAAGTGTCAAGGTTTTGATACAAGGAAGGATCGTAAAGTTGAATCCATGGGTGTCTCCCTTTATTTCATTCATTATGTCTAGTATTTCCATTTTACTTCCCTAATTTCATTAATTAAAAAATTAACCTCATTTTTCCTCTAACATTCAAATTTTAGTGGAGAAAAAACAAAAATATATAAGTGATAGGATAGTAAAACTCCCAAACCCTGCTCTTTTAGAGACAACCCTAGTCAGTAACTAGGCTGTATTAGGAGGTTTTGAAAATTCTATTTGACCATGCTCCACAACTACCACACAATCAACTTGGCACCAATACTATGGAGTTAGGCCTAGATTTGACTATATTTAACACATTTATAATAAGTGTTTTCCATTTTTCTTTATTTATCTATTTTATTAGTCCAATCTAGGATAAACATCAAAGTGATACCATTTTCTAATGTATCCTCACCCATTTTCCTAGTTTTCATTCCCATAAGAACCCCAATACATTAAACGCTATTGGAAGCACCATCAATGACCTTCGGTACACACCAATGAGTGGGAGGATGGAAAATACTACATGAACAAACCAATCTACCATCAGAAACACATTCCCCCACACCATAAAATTGAAGAATATGTTACACCCGATAAAATTTAGATCTAATCCTCTATAAATAAGTACTTTCTATTGAAATAGATCCAATAATTAAAGAAACCAAAAAAATTAATGAAGGAATTGAGTAATATGTCACCTGAAATAACCATTACATTCTATGATCTTGTAGAACAAAAAAAGTAAAAAGAAGTTGAAGATTTAAAGCCCTTTATTTTTTCCAATGAGATATTCAATAAGAGGATGGGGACTTTTAGGATCATAGGATCTCCCACTGTACACTATTGAACATATCTTCCCAAATTTGTTTTAACATGAAAAGAAACTACATGCTGAAATTATTGAGGGAGTCACTTTTTCGAAACATTATTTCTCTAGATTTATTAAAATTAAATTTTTTATTGATCTTTGTTATTATATAAATTAACTATATGATCAAAATTAATACAATATCTAGAGTATAAATATGAAGTGGATGCACTCATTTTTGAGGAAAAACTAGAGTGGATGCTGCCACCCCATCCAAAAAATACAACTTCAAAGAGGAACTGTACCTAGAAATATTTTGGAAAAAATACCTCATGATGGTTCTATTAGTTTGAATATGTTGGTTGAAATGGTTTTAGGTTGTTGATGAAGGATGTTTTTTAAAGGATATGTGACGAATGAGAACGAGATGTATAGTCTCACGGAGTACGAGATGTATTATCTCAGGGAGTGAGAGATGTCCAATCATGAGAAGAACGAGATATCTGATCTCATGGAGAATGAAATTTATAATCTCATAGAGCATGAAATGTTTGATCTCATGGATCTTAAATGTCTAATATCATAGAGCATAAATGTCTGATCTTGTGGAGCATGAATGTATGATCTTATGAAGTGTGAATTTTTGATATCATAAAGTGTGAATGTATAAATTGATCTCATGAAGCACCACATGATTTTTATAATATTTCCCATTGAGATCATGTGAATCACCTAGATACATTGAATTATTATTACAAGATATTTCATTGAGATCATGCATAATGCCTGAAGACATTGCATGATTGTTAGAGGATATCATGAAGTGATAATGCGATGCACCTGAAGACGTCAAATGATTACCAGAAGATATCATGGTGATTTCACAAGAAGCACACATTATTTTCAGTTGATCTTGTAAAGATATCACAAGAATCATAATAATCTATAAATGATTTAGATATCACATGGTCATTCAAAATCACGCAACCACGTGATTGTCTTTGGATCACGTGATGGGATCTCGCGAAGTACTGGAAGACAATGGAACTGGACAATTGACTGTCTCTGGATATCACAACGGGATCATGTGAATAACATGATTATTAATGGATCTCATAAAGATATATCATGAAGTTCTAGAAGTCAGTGTCACTAACCAAATTATTTTCATTGGATCTCATGATGGGATCATGTTACAGAATCAAAGACAATGATGATGATTACATGAAGCACTTGAAACATGCAGTAGGTGATCATGCAATGTTAATTTTACATGAGGTATGTGATTATGTGAAGATATCACATAAATAATGTGATTCCAATTACTAAGGAGGTGGAATGGACAGATATCCAACATTTTTGTAGCTAAGGTGGTGTAAGTTCTCCTATAAATACCCAATGACCCATCCATAAGGGGAAAACAAAATTTTCTTAAAATATTCAACTAAATAAAAGTTTGTAGAAGGGTTTTCACATGAAGCAAAAGAGTATACACGATTGTCATCATGTAACTATTTATCATGACATAAACAAAATCTTGTGCAAGTGTCTTGTGATCTGTGTAATAAGAAGAATGTCTCACAAAAGGATATATTGAATAAGTACTGAAAAGTGAATTATCTATAGGTTGTTTGCGTGCATAGTCATATATGTTAATATGCCACGATCCCCATGATTTGAAGGTATCACGATCCACGTGATCGGGAGGTTCTGTGATCTACATGATCTGAAGGTGTCATGAAAGGGGTATCATTCTAGGATCTTGTGAAAGTTGTATCATGAAAGGATCCCATGAAAAGTGTCTCACACTAGGATCTCTCACAAGGGGTATCACACTAAGATCTCTCGCAAGGGGTATCATGCTAGGATCACAAAAAAGGGGTTATGTGTCAACATATCATGCAAGGGGATACACACTAGGACCTCATGTAAAGGGTTTCATGCTAGAATCTCACACACGGTTATCATACTAGGATCACGTGTAAGGGGTTACATTATAGGATCTTGTATGAGGGGTTACATTCCAGGGTCTTTCTTAGGGGTAACAAAATAGAGTTTTTTAGGGATATATGTTCTAATGTTACTCTATGAGAAATATCATTTTCGTATCTAAATTCACTAGAATAAGAAGAAGAAGGCAGAGGATCTGCACCATTTGAAAATACTTGCAGAAGAAGTTTATTAACTTATATATCCAATCTAGTGAAAAGAGTAATTAACATCCTTGTATATCTTTCCAAATCTTTAGTTTGCTATTGATATTTCTATAGTAAAGAGAAGTTTGTTCAAAGTGTCTGAAAAGATGAAGTGTTGCATTAAGGTGTTTTCATAGAAGTGAAGGAACAACCTAGAAATAACTTCAACAGATCATCTATCTTTTATTGAGGATGAATTAAATATTTTTAATTAAGGGACCAAAATTTCCATAAACTGTGCATGAATCCTCTTTAGAGTGGTGATTCAAATAAGAGGAAGAAGGTGATCCTTTCCACTGGTAGTGAGACATAGAGGAAAGATCAAGTGAGCGACCCTTGGGAAGCATTGAGATATCCCTAAATATTGTAAGTTAGTGATCATGGTTATAAAAGTGATCTAGCCCCAACATTTTATTGTAAATGATCTTTAATAGATTTGGTACATCAGTACACTACCATTATGTGATCCTTGGATATTGCTCAGGGAGGTTGAAACAAGTAAAAAAAAATATTTCCTTATAATTTCTTTATTTATTTAATTTCTAGGCATTATAATTAGATAAATTTGGAATGAATAATAACAACATAAAGACTAAAGAGAAAATTAAGTGACCCATATAATAAATAGTTGAAGATCTGGTGGGGCAGGAGTAATTTTGAAAAGAATATCTATACCTCAATTCATCCCCCTAGGGTATATAATCCCCTTTTGTTCATAACAATTATTATCAAAGAATAGATTTCTTTTGTTTATTATTTTACATTGATCGATCTATTTGATTGATGAAATTGAAGATCTAGTCTTATCTTATTTTGATTAGTCATGGAAAAGGGGAAAACATCATAGAAGAAGAGGATGTTCGGTTGAATTCATCATTGTGAAATTTTCTAAAAAAAGTGTATAATTCAGTTGAAGGAAACCAATAATGTTATGAATAATTTTTTGGATAAATCATACTTTGAAAATATTTACTAATTCAATGAGGCTGTAGGAATGAGTGAAAAATCTAATATTCCAAGTGATTTTAGAACTACTGATGATAAAGGACATCCAAAATGGATAAAAGTAGAATTTCTCCAGGTAATAAGGGAATTAGATCATAAATTCAAAGAAGAAAATGAATCTAAATATATCTCAATCCAAGTATAGGAAAATTAATTCAATAAGATAAAAGGTTTAAATAAAATACTTATTGAAGTGACCATATATATAACGTATAAGAATTATTCTTAAACAGAAGAACTAAAAAAACTCAAATATGAAGAAAAATGAAAAAAATATAATCTCTGGATAAATTCAAAATTTGAAAGGAAGAATTGATGATCTTGCTAAACACCTGTCATAACTGGTACATGAGAATTAAAATCTATAACAGGATTATGGGTGATTTAAAGATTTTGTTGCTTAGATGAATTTTAAAATAAAGGATCAAATTTACATAGTGGATAAGATCTTCCAAACATTGGAAGAGTAGATGACTAGTGGTAAGAAACTAATGAGAGAACTTAATTCTCAACTTGAATCAATGGACAAGAAGATTCAACAATTAGGATAAGAGAGATAATTAGTCAAGAAATAAGTGGAGCAATCTGATGTAAAAGGAAATCCCAAATTGAAGGATTCTTTGCATTTATTATTTGACTATTCATCAATAGGTAATAATGAAATGAAAAAAAATATGTTATTTTAGTGAAAAAACATGAAATAATTATCTGATCCCAAAGACTATATAGTTAGGGAAAATTTGTTATTAGATATTAGGAACCCTCTCCCATGTAAGAGAGGAAAAGAGTCATGAATAGTTCTATAAATAGGAAAAATCATGTAGGTGCTATAAATAGACCTAAAAATACTTATACAAGAAATGATGATAACATGTTATATTTCGTTGGAATAAATGGTCATATTTCATGTTCTTTTTTAAGATTTTTAATATATTTCATATTGTGAATACAAAAAAAAATTAACTCTGAGAACAAGCATAATCTTCTTGAAAAGTTTTAAAGAAACATCTCTCAGAAAAAAGTATCCAACAAATGATATTATTTTTGAAGATAGGGACACACTATGATTTTGTGTCAAAGAGTATGAGGGCTCAATATCAGATGAAGAACTATGTATGCATCAAAATCTTATCTAAGAAATGATTATGTTAGGTATGTTTATAATACGATATATTTATATATTCTAATCACAAGAATTTGGAAAAACACTGTAGCTAGAAGAAAGCAAGGAATGAAAGGAACTTAAAAGGAGATTCCCAACTCTAGTGGTGTATTACGAGAAAGCCTATACTAGAAGACAACCTGATAAGTTGAAAAATGGGTTTTCATCCATGAAGGAAACACAAGGATCTCAACTAAAGGCATATCAATCACCTAATCAATTACACTCAAATCAACTTGTTTGGGAAGAATGTGAAAGAACATGGAAGAAAAAGGGATGAGATACTCTATTTTTGAGTAAAACAATGTACATACGGTGAAAGACCCACTACCAATAAGAAAGGATGAGGTGGCTGAGATAACTTATACAAGGAAATTTAATATATAATTCCTTGTAAAATTCACATTTCATTCCACAAGGTGAGAAGTGACGACAAGAGAAAAATCCTTCTAATAGAGGACGAATCAAGAGATATGACCAGTGGAAAGATTCCTACATAGAGAAAGAATCCTGAAAAACTGCATATTGGTGGAGCATCAATGAAAGAAATTTATACTAGTGGGTTTAAACCCAAAATTATGAAAAATATCAAAACTAAAAAATATACATTTCATAATAATATTGAGCTTGTGGGTAAAGAATGACTATTTATAGGGACAGAGAATTTGAATTTGGCAGGTCAATTAGAATAAGAAGAAAAATAGTACATTGTTTTTGAATAAAATATGAAATGGTTGGTCTATCAAGATCGATCACAATCCTCTTATTAAGGATTCTAGAGGTACCCCTCTCCCTATGTGTTAAATGTATCTAATATATGTTGTAAGTTTTGTAGGAGTAAGAAGGAGGTACAATATATGGTGTGTATATGTGATGAAAGGGAACATGTGCATAAGATTAATAGAGATACATGAGATCAGAAGGATACAGACCCTTGAAATTTAAATATGGTATCAGATTCAAAAAGTGGTGTTACACAACAATTTTATTTTTCAAATTTCTATCTTTAATTTACATGATATGGAAAAGAGAGATTGTATTATGAAGATTCTGATGTGAAACTGAATATCTATCAAAGTTATAATTGAATGATCCAATGGTTCCATTTCACATGGGATATTCTACCATTAGTATCATGCCTCATTTTGAGTATTTTTTCACTGATATAATACTTATTAGGGGAGAAGCATAAATATTCATATATTATATGATTATCTATTTTGTTCTAATAATGTGGTATCGATGGATGTTTTTAAGATATCAAAAAGTTACAATAGAAAATCAACCTAATTTTTGACAAGTGTTCTCCCCATTATTAAAATTAATTAAATATATAGATTCATCTCAATAATTGGTATTAATGATCTATATCATTCCAAAAATATATATTTTTAGGGAGAAGTGGTGAAAATAACTCTAGGAAAAATAACCTCATCTTACAATAGAGTCATTTAATGAATGGATTAAAGTCATATTGCTAGAATACATGAAATTAATTTAGTGATATGGGAAAAATTGTAAATTATTGGATTAAAAACATGTTTTATACAAGGATTTATAACTTAGTAGGCTTAGAGGATATATCAATTACTCAATTCTAAGTGTTAATTTCATTTTCTAAAAATATTTTAGTAGTGTGTAACTATAAATAATAATAATGAATCTGATCTTAAAAAGTGATAAAAGAATAAAAGTTTCAATATGAAGTTGATAAATGGATTCAATGGTGAAATTTCATATGGTTGACATAGCATGGTGGTGTATGAATGTCAACCTATGGTGTCTCATGGGCTACAAAAAAGTGCATGACCAAATGGGTAGAGTGATTTCTCTTTATCAGAATTTCATGAGATAAAATAATAATGTGTGTCCCCTCATGATTTTTTATATTATCAAAAATATAATGCATTGATATCATTTATTAAGGGGGAGTAAATTCATAAATAATGGAATCTACTGTTGATTTTTATGATGAAGGGAGATATTTAATTGATGTATCAGATCGGTATATTGTGTGATAATTCAAGTACTATGAATCTTAGAAAAAATATTGCCCATATTTCAAGGAAAAAGCACATTTGAATCAAATATCACTTCATCAATAAAACTTTGGAGCATGGGATTTAGAATTTGGAGTATGTGATAACTGAATTACAGGTTACAGAAATTATAATGATGGACTAACCCAAAGAATCATTTGAATGACATCGACTGGATATTAGAGTTCAGTTGACTCCCTACACTTAAATAATGTTGATGTGTGACCCTTCACCATGATGTATGGTGTGTTTTCCCCTATGTACTAATATGTGTTATTTACTACGTTTCATACCATAAAAGAGTGACATTTGGATTCATTTACAAAGGGGTAGAAAATTTCTTAATCAAGACAAGGGGAGAAGTTGATAGGGGAGGTGGGAAATAGTGGGAGTTTTAAATTTATTGATGTTAAAATTGGTCTATAAATGAATAAGAATCATGAAAAGGAGTTGACTTTGGGTCCATGATATAGGTGGTTTACATGTGCATTTAAGAAGTTATCTCAAAGATTGAACATGTTCTATCTTTTTTATGTTAAGAAGGTTTGTAGTGGAAGGTTCTTGAATGAAGTGATTCATTGATGGAATTTTCATGTTACTCTTGTTTCTCATGCTGAGATTGACTCATGTGGTCTTAGAGTATGTCTTAAGAACGTCCTTGATGTTTACATGGTTTTTCAAAATGAAAATGGTTTCTCATATAAATGAATTTTCAACAAGTTGGTTGTTTAATATTATAAGTGTTGTAAACAAAACCAAAGGGGGAGATTATTGGAAAAAAAACCTCATAGTGTTGATTTTGATTTGATTGTGTTGGTTTAAAATGTTTGAGATTATTGATGAAGGATTTTTGTCAAAGGACGTGTGAAGAGTGAGTGGGAGATGTCTGATCTCACGAATCGTGAGATGTATCATCTCATGGAGAATGGAATGTCTGATATCGTGGAGCATGGAATGTCTGATCATGTAGAGCATGAATGTATGATATCATAGATAATAGATGTTTGATCTTGCAAATCATGAATGTCTAATCTCACAAAGTGTGAATTTATGATCTCTCGGATCACTAATTTTTGAACTAATCTCGTGAAGCACCACATGACTCTTAGGATATCTCACATTGAGATCATGTAAAGCACCTTAATGCATCACATGATTTTGATAAGATCTCTCATTTAGATCATAAGTAGAACCTAAAAAAATTGCATGATTGTCAGATGATCTCACAAATAGATCATGCATATTACCTAAAGACATTGCATTATTGTGAGAAGATCTCGTAGTGAGTTCACACGAAGAATACATGATTATTGGTAGATCTCATGAAGAGATCACATGAATCATAAGAAGTGATAAATGAATTCTATATCACTTGGCCATTCAAAATAACATGACCACATGATTGTATTTGGATCATGATATGGGATGTCATGAAGAACTGAAAGACAATGGCACTAGCCACATGATTGTCTTTGGATCTTGTGATGGGATAATGTGAATCACATGATTATCAGTGGATCTTGTGATGATATCTCATGAAGAGTTGGAAGAAAATGTCATTGACTGCACTATTATTATTAGATATTCTGATGGTATCATGTGACACACTCAAATATTATAACGATCATCATGTGAAGAACTTACGACATGCGGTAGGTGATCATATGGATTGATTGTGACTTGTGGTAGGTGATCATGTGAAGAAATAATGTAAAGTGCGTAATGACAATTGTTGAGGCTGTGGAATGGATATATGTCCACATTTTTTAGAGTTAATGTAGTGGAATTCTTTTTATAAATACCCAATGACACATCCATAAGAGGTGTTGAATTTTTTCTTAAATGATTCATTTGAAGAAAATTCTAGAGAAGGGGTTTCATATGAAGATAAGGAGTATATGTGGTTGACATCACATAAGTGTTTCACATAACTTTAACTAATCCTTGTTCAAGATTATTAAAATATATGAAACAAGAAGAAGGTATCTTGAAATAATCTTATAAAGAAGTCTTGTGAAGTGACTTATAGGAGGGTGTTTTCACACATAGGATGACCTATAGATATGTCACAATCTACATGATATAGAGGGCTCATGATCCTTTTGATCTGGAGGTCTCATGATCAACATGATCTGAAGGTCTCATGAAAGTTGTCTCATGATAGGATCTCATGAAAGGGGTTTCGCACCAGGATCCCATGGAAAGGGTCTCTCACTAGGATCTCGCACAAGGGGCATCACACCAAGATCTCTTGAAAGGTGTCTTGTTCCAGGATCTCCCACAAGGGGTTACATGTCAAGATATTTCACAATGGATTACATGTTGGGATCTCACATAAGGGGTTTCACCTTGGATCTCTCATATGGGTATCACACTATGATCTCATGTAAGGGTATCACACTAGGATCTCACATAAGGGGTTACACTCCAAGATCTCATGAAAGGGGTTATGTGACAAGGTCTCACACTAGGGTAACAAGATATGGTCTTGTGTAAGGTGATACGTGCCAGTATTACTCTTTGAGAAATATAATTTTCATAATTTAATTCATAAGAATAAGAAGAAAAAGGATCTGCACCATTTGAAAACACTTGAAGAAGGACTTTATTCATTGCTACATCCAATCCAATGAAATGAATAATTCTCATCCATTGGATATATTTCCCAATCTCGAGTTTGTAATTTCTATGTCAAAGGAAAAGATAATTTTCATCTAGGTTTCTAGAAATTGGAAGTGTTTCTTCAAGGTGTTTTCATAGTATTGAAGGAGAATCCCATAAAGAACTTCAGCTGAGAAACTACCTACAATTGAGGATGCATTCAGTATTGCTAATGAAGGGACCTATATGTTCATAAACAGTGTATGAATTATTTCTAGAGTAGTGAGAAGAGGAAGAGGAAGAGGAAGAAGGTGTTCTTATCTTCTGGTAGTGATCCATAGAAGGAAAAATCAATGGAGTGGCCCTTGGGAAGTAGTGGGATATCCCTAAATATTGTAATCAATGATCTTTTTCATAAAAGTGATCTAGACCAAACCTTGTTCTGGATGTGAGATTTAGTGGATTTGGTACATTGGTACATTTCCATTATATAAACCTTTTATGTATCCTAGTGAGGGAAAACCAAGAAAAAATATGTTTTTCCTTATTCTTTCTTTCTTGATTTACTTTTTATGCATCATCGTCAGATAAAGTCAGAATGAATAAGAACAATATAAACCCTAAATAGAAAACAAATTGACCCTTATAATAAATAGTTCAATATCTAGTGTAATATGATGAATTTTGAAAAGAAAACCCATAACCTAATTCACCCCCATTAGGTTATCTAATCCCCTTTTGTACCTAACAAAAATATACTACATGCTGAATATGAAGTTATAGATACCACTGAACCAGAATTATTTCATGTTAGGTCTTACAAATCTCACTAATTTTAATTTTATGGATTCATCCTAACTGATTCCCATCTTAGAGGACCTGAACAAGAATTTGTGGCAACCCAAATTGAAGAGAAATTAGAGATAAAAATATTATAATAGAATAATAAAAATGAATAAACAAAGTTGTATGAAAAATTATTTGGAAACTTTCTCAGATATTATCTGGAAGAATACCCCCCCCCCCAATGTCAGGAAAATTAAGAATAGACTATAAGATTAATATTGTTGAATATTAAAACACACAAATAGCCATGGAAAATGTACAGATATCCTAGTAAGTTTCTCAAGATGAAGATACTCTAGGGACAATGGTGATTCATGTAATCCTTCAACATCTCCCCGAACATCAACTGTAGTGAGGCACATCAGAAGAAGAATTACCAATGGATTATCATGTAGTGATAGAAGTTATTTCTTAATATGAAGGGGAAGATTTTGATATAAACTAAACCTATTTTAATTCAATACAATCTTAATTATTCACTAACTCAACCTTACATGAACATGACCAAGCAACAATACTAGAGCACCACGAGAAAATAAAAAATCCTTAAAAGCTACGGAAGAGGTCGAGGAGCCCTATACACCAACTTACCACCCCTACCTTATGAAGTACATCACATTAATGAGGGGTGGTACTAAAGAACTATGGTAAAGGGGATTTGTAAGATGTGGATCCAAGTAGCTCCATATTTAAAAGAATGTGTTGATTTTAATCACATAAATCCCATACATTGGTGAATTAGGGATATCCACAAGGATGTCCAGTTGTGGATAGACTAACTATACCCCCTCTTGGGAGGGATTCCCCAAGAATATCCTCTATTCTATTTTTTTACATTTTCTTACTTTTCATTTTGATAAAAAAATTATGTGTTACTATTTTTCTGTAGGATTCCCATAAGTAGAAAAAACCCATGAGGATATCTTTAGTAAACTTAGGGAGAACATCACTCAAACCTGATAGATTTAAAACAAAAACAGGTTGTTACTATACTTATCACTTATTTTTGAAACAATTAATTAATATTATACCTTTCTGTAATAAATTTAATGATGAAAATAATTGAATTTAGTGTCATTAAAAAGTTTGGGGGAGGGGATTCAACCATGTTTGTCATTTTTTTAGGAACTATTTTACAATCTGAAAATAAAAATATGTATACTATTTTTAGTATTTTTTAGTAAATATGTAAGTAAATAATAAAAAAACGTAAGTTCAATTAAAAAACATATAAAATGAACAAAATTGTTAACTTTTTTGTTTGTAAATATTGTAAATATACATTTATATAATTTCTGTTTTTATTTTTCAAACAATTCTTGAACATCTTTGAAACCCTTCTTAGTTTAAAATTTTCATGTTTATTTGAGGAATTCATAGGTTCTGAAATTGAGAAACTTAGATGATTGGTGAGTGAAAATTTTCAAATTTTTCATGGAATTTTGGTCTTATGACTAGTAAAATGTGTGTGAGTGAAAATATTTTTTTATAATCAGAATTATAACATGAATACATTAGAATTTAGAATTTAATATGAGGTAACTTGAACTCTGTCGAAAAGAACATCGTAGAGAGTTAACTTAAATTAATTTGATATATGTCCTCTGAACCTAGAGTAAAATATACAATTGGGATCCCATAGTGAATCTCTGAGACATTAGGCATCATGTGTGAGGGTTAATTCCCTTTACATATTCAAATAAGTGATTTTTCATTTTTCTCTGCACATACATGGATGGAAACAATTCAAAAAAAAACAAAGAATAAGTTCTTAATTATTAAAATTGAATTGATTCAGTTGATGGTAATAATGAACCCAAATGAATAAGGTAAAATTTAATTATAAATAATTCATTTTAATTGTTTAAATGAAGTGGAAAATTGAACTTTGGTACAACAAAATTAGGAGAGAGTGGAAAATAAATCATTTCTTTTTGAAACTTAGATTCCAATTAAATCTAATTCGATCCACTCTTAAAAATGGAATTTTTATTGGATTTTAATGAGGAGTGAATTGAAATCGCAAAAGAGGAATTATAATTTGAACATTAGATGAATCTCTATTTTATTTCAGTTCTGGCTGGTCAATTCAGGTCCATCCATGATAGACATTTTTTTCTTTTTGAATAAACGAAATTCAATGATAAAATTTTCTAGTAGTGTAATAGTTTATGTGTGTGAGAGTTATGTGAGGTGAAAATTTCAACATTTTTTGTTTGTTATTCATTGAAAACACCCCTAATGTAATCCCAATCATAGGTAAATTAGTGATTTTTATGATTTTTGTGAAGTATATAATAAATTTATAATTAGAGAAAATTAATTACTTTTCAATGATTTATTCATTCTTGAGGTAAATGAAAAATTCATGCAAATGAAATTGAAATTTATTTTTAAACATAAATTTAAAATTATAAATATTCAATCTGGAGTTAAATTCTTAAATTGATTAATTTTTATGTTTTAATTATTTCAAACATTTTTTGAACTAAACTAAAATCCAATCACCAATTTTTGTTTTTAAATTTTAATTTTCATATTGAAAATAAAATTTATTTTTATATAAGTAAAATTTTGTGATTTGAAAATGAAAATATTTTGAATTGGATGATGGATTCAAAATTAATTGGGAATTAAATTGTTCGGAGGCTTAAAATCTTGGTTTTTATAATTTTTATCATTTTTTAAATTAAATAGGAAAAATATGCATTGAAATGTGAATTTTTTTAGATAAATTATAGAGGAAATAATATCATAATGAAAATATAAGTTATCGTGCCCTCCGAGTCACCATAAGATAAATTTTTAGTGGCCATGTATTGAAATTGAATTAATAATGAGGTGAAAAAAAATTACAAGTGACCGTAAGTTATTTCAATCACTTTATAAGTGACCAAATGTGAAAAAAATTCCATTGACTATGAACTCTCATCAACCTACAATGTTGCACCACACAACCATTTAACTGGTTGTATCCTATGAAAATGAAGAGACCACACTTTCATTCCCACATAACCTATCCCGCTCACACTTTTTTGAAAGATACCATAGATCTCCTTCACAGTTACTACCAAGTAACCATAATCTACATCGATAACCTACCACAAATTAAACCTCAATCCCCCTATTCTCATGTGACCACAAATGAGGCTAATAGTACTAAGCCTTGTCTTTGTATAGAAAAACTTGAATCCACAAAATCCAAAAATAAATTGACTAAAGTGTGGAATTTCAAATCAATTTTATTGATGAAGTTGATGAAGATTTAACATAAAGAAACCAAACCTAAACCCCCACACTTCATTGATAGAACATCAGTCGTCTGAAGAAGTCGAAGAACTGGTCACTGATGTAAATTGTTGAAGGCCCAGTGAAATTGATTGGGCTAGACATTAAATCTCAAGGAAAATCGCATTCCTTGTATTGATCAACCACACTACTCAAACCAAATATGATCTAAGTCTTGTTGAGGAAGTTGTAATGCAGTGTTGCCTAATACCATAAAGTATGGACACTATTTTTAAGAACCCATTCATGCACCTAATCTTAAATATTAAAAAAATCTCATTGGTGTACACCAATGAGGATTCATGATGCCCCTGTTTCACGAGGTAGATGGACTTTATGCCAAAGTCTAACCTTGAATAATTTCTACACTATCGATTCCCCTCTAGATTTGAAAGGTGTTGGAGTAATTTTTTTAGGATGCTGCCACCCCTAATTGTAAAAGGGGGAAGTGTGGCTGGTAGGAGTTGGGCGGCCAAACCCCACCAAATCACCCAACAGGAGGGAGTAGTAGGGGTTGAGGCTTAACAATAAAAGAAAATATCATTATGCCATTTCAGAATCTATCATCTCACCTCCTCAGCACTAGTAGATCCCTTTTCAGTAGTATTTGTGAGGTTGTTTCCCAATCATATTCAAGAGAATTATTATGATTATTTTATCCTTGTAATAAGCTAGAGAGTGTATACCCACTTTTTATCCCATAGTGATCCTTCTATTTCCCTGTGGTTTTTTAATCTTTAAATTGGGGGGGGGGGTTCAATGTTACATATGGTATAATTTTTTGCACATTTTTCACTTTATTTTTATCTCGTAATTATAGCTGCATCGGTGGGCCAATAATTTTATGGTCCCAAAAATTGGTATTAGGGGAAAGGTTTTGGAATGGTGTTATTCACGTTTTTGGGTGTTAATAATTTCTATAAATTTGAGTATGATCTGTGATTGCAACTCCAATTGATCTGTCAAATCATAAAAAATTTATTGAAATTATTAAATACTCCATTGTGAAATGAAGGAGGTTCTAGACTAACGGTGTGTCCATATGGTGAAAAAATTATTAATTGAAAATTTTAATGGGAATGATTTTTTGTAGTGGAAAATGAAGATGCAGGCAGTGCTGCGGAAGGATAATTGTCTACTGGCAATTTGAAAAAACCTAGTGGGTGTGACAGAGGAGAAATGGAATGATATGGGTGGGTTTGATATTTCCAACATCCATATTTCTTTGGAAGACGAGGTCATATCAAGTATTGCGGAGAAAAATATGGGAAAATAAATATGGGATACTCTAATGAAGTAATACAAGGCCAAGTCACTACACAAAAAAAATTATTGAAGAGAAAATTGTACAATATTTGGATGGAGGTCATCATCAGTGACTGACCACATCAACATCCATAGTACCCAATTTTCTTAACTCACGATGTTGGGCTATAAAATTGGGGATACGAAAGGTGAGGAGATTCTGCTCTAAATGTTTCCATATTCATAAGACCAACTCATCATTAGCATCACCAACAATGTCCTGACAAATATTATGGACTTTAATGATGTTTTATCCATAGTTCTTAAAGAATAAAGTCTGTGCAAGAACAAGGAGGATAGATAGAAAAATTCAGCCCAATCAGAGGCTCTGTTAGTGGAGAGATGAGGGATGATGGACTGTTGTTATAGTGGGAGCCAAAATCATTGCAGGTCCAAATAAAGGAGTAAGAAGAAGAATGACACATGTTTCAATTGTGGAAAGAAGGGAATATAAAGAAGTATTGATATAAGAAGAATAGTAGTAAAAAGATCTCTTAGGGAAATGTGGAGAGTACTTCTGGAAATGGAGATATACTAGTCAGCGAAGCGGTGATGACTGCTGGAAGCAGACAATATCCCAACAATGCATGTATTATCTACTCAAGAGAAACATGGCACATGACGTCTCACTAAGAATGGTTTGACCAATATGAAACCATCCCAGAAGGACTTATGTACATGGGGAATGATCAGACCCTAAAGATCGCTGGAGTCGGTACCATCAAGCTGAAGATGCATGATGGTATAGTTCAAACCATCCAAGAAGTACGTCATATGAAGGGATTGAATAATAATATATTGTATTTGGGATAATTTGATAACATTGGATGCAATAATCACACTAAGAATAGAGTGATGATAATTCTGAAGGGCACGCTTGTGTTAATGAAGGTGAAGAATATATCAAAGAACCTGTATGTGCTTATGGGTGAAGCGTACAAGGAGGGGGAGATAGTTTTTGAATCAACTACCTCAATAAAATAATTTATGACATTATGGAATTGTAGCTTGGAAAAATTACAGATCAAGGACTGAAGATTCTTACAGATTAGAAGTTTCTACATGGGCTAACAAAGGTATCCTTATCATTTTGTGAGAATTTTGTTTTGAGAAAGCAACACAAGTTAAAGTTCCGGACATCAATAGAAAGAAGTAAGTAGATCTCAGAATTGATCCAATATGATGTTTTACAAGCACTGGTTATATACCTAGTAGGAGAAAGTTAATTTGTATCATTCATTGATGATTATTCTTGGAGATGTTGGGTGTACCCAATCAAGAAGAACGCAGCTATTTTTGATGTCGTCAAAACATTCAAAGCGCAGAAGGTGATTGAATCTGGAATGAAAATCAAGTGTCTGAGGACTGAAAATTGTAGAGAATATACAAGCAAGGAGTTTGATATGTTTTTTCTACATGAAAGAATGAAGAGACAGTTCATGGTGGCATACACTCCTCAACAGAATGGAGTGGCAGAGCGGATGAACCAAACCCTATTGGATAGAACAAGGGCGATGTTGAAGACTGCAGAAATTTCCAAAACATTATAGGTAGAAGTAGTAAATACCCCCTGTTATGTGATCAACTGATCTCCTTAAATGAACATTGATATGCAGGCACCAATAGAGATATGTACTGGTAAACCTGATGACTATTCCTAGTTACATACTTTTTGAAGTACTATTTATGCATTGTTTAATGACTAGGAAAGATAGAACTTGGATTCTAGATCTAAGAAATGTATATTCTTAGGGTATGCTGATGGTGTGAAGGGGTATTTTTTGTGGGACCCCACTGACCAAAAAATTACCACTAGCATAGATAACATTTTTGATGAATACAAAGTGAAAATGACAACTGACCGAGACATGGAGAAGGAGAATATAGAGACTACAATAGTTGAAGTAGAAGAAAAGTCCAAGCAAGACCCATTTTCCTCTAAGGCATTACCAGAGCACAATGTTCAAGTACCGGTTGAGTACGGACCATGCTAGTCAACATGGGAGAAAAGAGCACCAGTATGAAACTCAGAATATGTCACTGAGAGATATATTGCATACTACATATCGACAGTGGATGGAGATCCATCTTATTTTCTAGAGGTGACCCAAAATCTAGATGTATCATCATAGATGGTAGCGATGTAGGAGTAACTTGAAGCCCTGCACAAAAACAAGGCTTGAGATATTATTTCATTACCTCATATAAGGAAGGATATCAGAACCAAATGGGTCTTTAAGATCAAGTGGGATGCAAAGGACCAGGTGGAAAGATATCATGCTAGATTGGTGGTCAAAGGATTTTCTCAAAAGAAAGGTATTGATTTCAGGGAATTATTTTCTCCTGTTGTTAGACTAACGACTATTCAGATAGTTCTGGTGATGTGTGCTATATGCAGGTTACATCTAGAGTAGTTTTATGTGAAGACTTATTTTCTACAAGGTGATATTGATAAAGAGATATATATGCTCCAACCAGAAGGTTTTTCAGAATAAGGAAAAGAGAACTTTGTTTGCAATTTGAAAAAATATTTGTATGGTCTCAAGAAGGAGTCGAGGTATCGGTACAAGATAATTGACTCCTATATCATAATACTTGGATACAATAGACTTTATTCAGATCCTTTTGTATATTTCATGGTTTTGAATGGTAAGGATTTAATTACTTAAAGTGAGTTTTGAAATTCTTCAACATGCATGAATGTAATCCAATCTCTACCCCTATTCATATTAATTTCAAGTTATCCTTAATGATGAGTTCTAGTAGTGAAGCATAGAGGATGGAAATGTCTTGAGTACCTTATGCATCAGATGTGGGTAATCTAATTTTCTCTATGGTGTTTACTAGACCAAACATTTCACATATAGTGGGAGCATTTAGTCAGCACATGCTGAATCCAGGATGGGAGCATTGGAGCACATTTAAGTGGATCACGAGATACATGAAGTAGAAATGAGATGATGCATTATGTTATGGAGGATCATATTTCACTATCATAGGATATATTGATTTAGATTTTTCAGGTGATTCTAACCGAAGGAAATCCACTACTAGTTATGTGTTTTCTCTTTCAAGAGGATATGTGAGCTTGATTTAAAAGTTACAGTCAGTTGTGGATTTATCTATGATATAGTCAGAGTACATGGAAGATACAGAGGCTTGAAAAGAGGCGATTAGATTGAAAAGGTTATTAGAGGATCTCGGGAATAGACAAGAGAAGATTACATTATTTTTTGACAGCCAGAGCGCCTTGCACATTGCAAGGAATCCATATTTTCATTCCAGGACGAAGCACATTGGGGTACAATGTCACTTTTTACAAGATGTGGTGGATGAAGGAAGTGTGGATATGAATAAAATTTATACTAAATAAATTCTATAAGATTTACTAAAAAGGCGATTGAATCTGATAAGTTCTGATGATACAGATCCTTGAGCGACCTTACAGATACTTGAGCAGCATGTTTTGTAGAAAGAAAGGATGTGTTGAGATGTGATTGGTTCTCAATCAAATATTCAAGTGAGAGATGTGTCAGTAGAATTTTTCTAGGATATTGTTTCCCCCTTTAATTTTCAAAGGGTTTAGTGTGGTTGGTAGGTGGTGGGTGGCTAAACCCCACCAAATCACCCTGTAAAAGAGAGTAGTAGGGGGTGAGGCTTGCTTATAAAAGGAAATATCATCATCACATTTCAGAATATCTCATCTCACATCATTAGCACTTGAAGACCCCATTTGAGTGGTATTTCTTAGGCGGTTTCCCCATTATATTTAGGAGAGTTTTTACGAGTGTTTTCTCCTTATAATAAGTGAGGGAGTGCATACCCACTTTTTACCCCATAGTGATCCTTCTATTTGCCCATGGTTTTTTACACCTTCCATTTTGGAGGGTTTTTCCACATCACATATGGTGACATTTATTTTTTGGAATTTTTCACTTTATTTTTATCTCATAATTATTGTTTCACTGGTGGGATAATCATTTTATGGCCCCAATAATAAAAATCCCCACTGAAGCTTACATGCTACTGAGGATTCATGTCGCCGCATTGTAAAACATGATCTACTAAATTCTCCATTACATAATTACTAAATCAGTGATTATACAAGTGTGATGACCAAAGAAGAGATGATCCACACTTACTTAACCATCTCAAGAACACCTGAATCGTGCCCTGGTCAATGTACACTAAACTTCTCTAATTTAATTGTTTACTTTATGTGGTTTTTTCCATGTGTGGGTATTCTGAAGAGATACCTCAATTTTCCTCATGGTTGTGGGTGTGAGTCCATGAGATATTACACATGGGATGCTCATCAAAGTGCCAAAATAAATCCAAGACACTGTATAATTAAGGCCAAGATGTTGTGATAAGGGATGAATACTTGATGCAATAACACTTTAGTTCTCAACAAGGTTGAAAAAGTCAATGTCACATCACCCTATTGAAACCATGTGCCCGAGTTTGAAGAATAAGTTCCTAAGGGTAATATCAGACCAAAACCCAAAACGTGCATCAATTAAATTAATAATATGATTAGTTAATACCCAAAATTCCATTCTACCATAAATAAGAATCATATCATCAGGGGAATATTCTTGAACCTGTGCATGCACGATCATGGGAAGAAATTGCTCTCAACAAAATTGATCATGACCGTTCAAGCTATGACACATGGCACTCATATAGTAGAAGAACAAAATCACCTTACTTAAATAAAAGTGAGGAAGAATAAGGTTGTTTTCTATAAATAATTATCCTCTTTTCCACATTGATTTTATTCAGATCCTGTCAATTTAAATTTAGGTTTCTCCTATAATCAATGTCTGCATTTCTTCAAATATATTTTAATTTTATTTAATTGAATTGTTTTCCCTACCCCCTTTTCTTCATGTTTCTCATGTCTGGATTGTTTTCCTCTATCCACAGGTGTAAGAACCCAACTTTTACTTTGAGATACAATTTTCTTTTATTCTTTTTTCCTTTGAGTTGTTTTTGAAAAAATAGGGGAAAACTAGACAAGTACTAGAATCATACTGTCACACGGGCTGATTCAGTGTTACACGCCATGTAATTATAAGTACACACCATGTATTTTGGATGTGTGTGATGGGAATACATGGTGTGTGGTAATGTTGGAAATAAATAGAGGAAAACCCAACTACACATTGTGTACTTCTCAGTACATCCTATGCGGTCATGTCGACAGGTCCTGGAAAGTAAGTTGGTGGAAAATAGCCACCAAATGAACAATAAAATGATGTACAAGTCATGTATATGGACTTACATGCCATGTATTTGGTTTTTTTCCATAAAAATGGTCAGTATCCCTCCTATAACATTGTTTATAAAGGGGCTCAATGGATTTCACAAACAGTAGTGTCGAACCTTCAATATCCTCCCAAATCTTCATCCTGACTCTGATTCAATCACCATTAGAGGTGTTGGAACCCAATTATTAATATCTTGATTACTCTCAATCCATTACTTCATATTTTATCTCATGAATGAGTTATTTAAGGTTGATATTTTATCTTTTTTGAATAGATATTATTCTTTCTAGCTTGAATTAGAAGCTAATGCTGGACGAGGAGAGTCACACAAGGACTAGGTAGGAGGTCTAGAGACTTTAGTTAAATTTCTGGTTGTTTAAAAGTGTTGTAGTGCCATGCTTCAGGTTTAGGATGTTTATTTATTGAGAATTTGACCCGTGTTAATACCTAATGACATTTAGGTGATTGAGTAAATTAATTGAAGCATGTTTGAGCTTATTAGGTTTGATTAAGGGCCACCAAGTGGGTGTGTTTTCCCTCAGATGACCATTGTTTATCCATTTGGCCTAGGATGTTAATGGTCATGCCTTTGTTTTCACTTTGAAGGATTTTTAAAAATAAAATTTATTAATTAAATGTTTTCCATGTGAATATGTTTGTTAAAGCTTTGTGATAGTTTAATTCACATGTTAGTCTTCTTATATAAATTTTCCCATGTGAGATTTTATTTTTTTTAACCATGTAAGAGTGAAATTTACATGTTTTGTTTACTATTTTTAAATGCCGATGCACCGGGATTTTCCCTAAAACTTGCTGAAATGAGGATACACTGGGCTTGGCCCTGAAACATGATGAAATGATGATACACCGGGCTTTTCCGTGATATTAATATACTAAATTGAAGATACAATAGGCTTGTCCCTGATTTGTATTTGTTTAAATGCTTATAAATTATACTTGGCCCTGAGACATATTGAAATGGAATGAATTATGATGTTTCTTCCATGCCAAAACTCAATATTGGATTTGGTCTTCACTTTGTTTGTTTAGATATCCTATGGAGGTCTCTATTGTGTTTACTTTATTTAAGGGATTTGTGGGATTTGGATGTACCCCGAGACTTATAATTCAATGGATTTGAATTGATTAAAGAATATGAAATTAATGTAAATGAATTCCAGTACTTTTAGGATTGTTTGATTTTGAGTACCTGATAGTTTACTACATTTAACTATTGTACACTACGGTGGTATATACTCATTGACAGTTTGGCACATACCCTAGGTGGTTTCATACTGGGATTTATTTATCACACCCTTTTTGGATAATGTTTTTGTCCCAAAAAGACTATATGGTTGTAGGTGTCGATAAGGGAAAGGCCCCTTTTTCAGTTACTTTATTACTTCCAAGGAGCAAGAGAGCATGGGACCAGGCCAAATATTGTGATGCTGCTATGTTTAATTTTGTTTTGCTATATTTTGGTATTGTATTGTACTTGATTTTAGTGTAAAATATTTTTTATATTTTCTTAGAACATGTGACATGTTGCATCATTTTGATATTATATGTCTTCTTGTTATCTTTATCTTTTATTATTTAGTTTTTTACTTCAGTTTCATGTTGTTTACTGCTTCTGATATTGTTATTATTTATTCCATTGTGTTACACTCTTCCAATGAGGTCATAGTTTCCCCACTATCACACCCTAGGACCTCACTACTAGTTGGAAGCCTCTAAAGTTTGGGGAAATATGCATCAAGCCATGTGGCCAAATGGGTACGGGGAACCAGTTGAGTGGCTTCTAGACTCGGGACATTACAAATTGGTATCAGATCGTTTCTTTTTTGGGCTGCTTTACTATTTGGCGATGATATAAAGGATATGAAATTTTTTAATTAGTTCTGACTCGGAGTAGCTACCCTCTGTACAGGGAAAATCAATATTAAATAGAATTAAAATTTTCTTTTGGATTTTAAGCTATTACAGTTCATTCGATTTCACCATTAGGTGATGCACTTATTTTGTGCTGTTATTATTGACATTATTTTGGTTCTATTTTTTTCAACCCGATCATATGAGATTATTTCATATCATGCATCATATAAAAACATGTTAGAATCACATGACATGCATTATTTCATTCCATCTAGAATACATTATATATTTCCTGCTATTGTGATAGATGTCGTACTATAGATTCATGTAGTTTTGATAGTACCTTGATATATATGCTTGTTGTTCTGATAGATGTATTGGTACATGGTATGGTTCAAATTGGATGAATTCTAAACATTGATCTGTAAGGTGTATGGCCCCTTATGGATTAGAATTTGGTAGATCATGATTTAGCCTTTTGTATAGAATTGTATTGTGATATGTTATGCTTGTGTGCCAAAATTTGATTCATGGGGAGTATGAGCCCTCACAGATTGGAATTTGGCATACCACTAGTTGTTTTTTTTTCAAAATAGGGGGTTTCCCGAAAATATGGACTTTCGGTCCTGAAAAACCCAACATACATGGCATGTAGTTTATCCTAACACACTGTGTGTTCTTCTTTTTCGGGGAATATGATGTTCCAAGTTTTACGAAGAACACACCGTGTACGATGTGTACACTTTGTGTAGTATATGATCATGTATTGGGACATGTGAGAGAAAAAACATGCTATGGAGTTCTGATCAGAACACACCGTGTACTTTTGTTACATGACATGTAGCCTACCCAGGCAGAGCCCGTGTGGACCTGGCCATGTGGGAGTACATGTCCAGGAGGAAAAAACTATATACACGCCATGTGCATGCATAAAACACCATGTACATAGGGTTGATACACACCCAAGCCATCGGTATAACATGACCATGTGACCATGTAAGGGTACACACTACGTATTCTTTCCACACACCGTGTAGTCCCTTTTTTCCAAAATTGGAGGGTCTTTTCCTATTTTGTTTTAGAACTCCTGAAAAAAAAACATTGATGATGAGATTGAACTAAGGAGGGTTCTTGACCATGTAGATTCATTTTGGCATGATAACTATGATATGTATTCCAGGAAAGTGGCGATGATCATACTCCAAAAATGGTAGTCCATGGGATACTGATGGATCCTATAGTTGTGCCAGTTGTGACACCAGCTTTTATACCAGACATTGGTGTTGATGAAAAATTCCATGAGGGATTTGTGGGGTTCATGCATACCTTTTAGGGAGAAATTAAAGCTACCACAGCTTTGGAAGAGTTGACGTGTTTCTTCCAGCAACAACATCTGCCTAATTTTTCAAGGGATGTTGGACCACAGGCTGCCTAATCATGGATGGAATTAGTGATGACTATATCTGAGTGTCTGAAGATCTGTCTTGAGAGAGGGTTCAATCTCGTGACATATATCCTACATGATTCTACTAATATATGGTGGGATGTTATCACTCAGGCAGGTATTCACAGGGATATGACATGGAAAGAATTTCAGGTATCCTTCTATGTTTTTTATTTTCCTGAGACACTGAGGGATGATTGAGCCTAGGAGTCCATGCACATGGAGCAGGGCACACTGTCAGTTATGAACTATTCTGCCCAGTTTACTAGGATTCAGTGATTCACACCTGTTCTGATGCATGATGAAATATCAAAAGCTAGATGATTCTAGAATGGTCTCAGGTTTGATATCCAATAATAGGTGAATGTATTCAGGTTTCTTTTTGCCTCTACTATTTTGAATCATGCACTGATTATTGAGCACAACCTATGGGAATCCAGGGGTGTGAGCAAGGGAGGTTCCACACTGAGTTCTGGTACTATTTCTACTGGTAAGAATAAGATCCGTCTAGAGTTTTCTCATAGTGATAGTAGTAGACATAACATATCTTTTAGTAGCTAGGTGATATTCTACCATTGTGAAAGAATCGAGAATACAAAAACTCAGTGCCCGATGGACCCGGTCGAGTGCTGAGCTTGTGGAAATATGGTCCATTTACAGTAGTTCTGTAGGACGTTTCCACTAGCATCTAGTGAGATAGGGTCTTCACCACATTTAGGAGTGGGGGTCAGAAACTTCTCACCAGGTAGGGAACTGGAATACGTTAGACCTTTCAATACAAGGGGGTGGTCATGGTTATGGTGGCTAGACCCTAGGATCATAGCGACAACGGGGTGGGTTAGCTCAGGGTAGACAAGAAGTGTCTTAGGTCTGCGTTATAGGTCAGACTTATGTAGTGCAACAGAACCAGCAGGAGTAGATCCCAAACCTTTTACTATTAGAGGTACTATTATAGTCACCTATATTTTATCTTATGCACTTTTTAATATTGGTATTACACATGGTTTTATATTTATGGATGTTGTGGAAAGCCTTGGACTCTGTATTATACTTATTCTAATGTTATAACGCAAGACACTCTGTTAGTGATTAGAATGAAAGGTGTTCATTAGTGCAAGGAGTGCCCCCTTGAGATTGGTGGGTTTTACTTTCTATGGAGTCTATAAGTCTTAGAGATGACAATATTCGATGTTATTCTTGGGATCGACTGGTTGGTTCCTTTTCGAGCCTCTATTGATTGCTATCGCTGAAGGGTTATTTTCAAATCACCAGAGGGTAGAGAGTTTCTACATAAGGGTGAATGAGATGTCCAGGTGAGAAGAGATGGACCCGAGCATTGTGGGTTGGGTAGAATAACATCCCATATTGCGATTTTATATCTAGATGACTAGGGAACATGTCTGGATGATTTCCCTCTAGTGGTTGATCATTTCAGAGACATTTTCCCAAACAAAATTTTAGGCTTACCTCCAATCAGAGAGATGGAGTTCACTGTCAAGCTTGTTCCAGGAGTTTTACAGGTATCCATTACTCCATAAAAATAGCTACAGTGGAGTTATAAGAGCTCTAATGGTAGTTGAAAGATATAGAAGCTATAGTTTTTATCTGACTGAGTACTTTTCCTTGGGTTTCACCGGTCCTTTTAAAAAAAAAAATCCATACGTCACCATTAGGCTATGCGGGGATTATCTAAAACTGAACCAGCTGATGGTTAAAAACTGATATCCCTTTCTACAGATAGATGACCTATTTGATCAACTTCGAGGAGATCAAATGTTCTCGAAGATTGACCTAAGGTTAGGATATCACAAGGTATGTGTTCGACTGACAGACATACCTTTCATAGCCTCTCATAGTAGGTAAGGACTATATGAGTACTTGATTATGCCATTTGGTCTCACGAATGGTCCAGCAGTTTTTATGTCATTGACAAATCAAGTGTTCCATACTTACCTAGATTCTTTTTTGGTGGTTTTCATGTAATATATCTTGTCGTATTCTCATAATAGGCATGTCCATGAAAAGAATCTTTAAATTGTTTGGAAAACACTGAGATAGAACCAGTTATATGCTAAGCTCACAAAATGACACTTTGGATGGATCAGATTCACTTATTGGGTCACGCCATCTCATAGACTGGAGTATCAATGGACCTAGAGAAGGTGAGAGAATTAGTTACCTGGGAGCATCCCAAGAATGTTTTTGAGGTATGGAGATTCTTTGGGCTAGCTGGTTACTATAGGAATTTTATATAGGAATTATCATGCTTAGAATCACCGATAATGGGATAAAATAAGAATTGTGCGAAGTCTGAGTGTTCAGATTCTTGTGACGTAGCTTTTCAAGTGTTGAAGGGACATTTGACTTCATCACCGATACTCATATTTCCACATTCAAGAAATAGTTAAACTGTGTAATGTGATTCATCAGGTATTGGGCTAGGAGCAGTGCTTATGTAGGGGTATCGAGTTGTAGTGTACAGGTCTTGGCAGTTGATGCCACCTGAGAGGAATTACCTGATGTATGATCTCAAGTTGGCTACATTTGTTCATGATTTTCAATGTTGGAGACATTATTTGTTGGGATATCATCTTTTGGTGTACACAGACCACAAAATTCTCAAATAAATCTTTACTCGTTATTATTTGAATATGAGATAGTAAAGGTAGGTGGAATACCTTCATTCATTCGATTTTGATGTTGCCTATACGTCCAGAAAAGATAATGCAGTGGATGATGTAATGAGAAGAAGGACTTAGATATAGGTAGTGTAAGAGGCCAGTGGTGAGTTACAGCTTATGAATTTGTTATCTGAGATGCATTTAGAGGTTCTCAATAGTTAGGGACAAACTTATCTTTCATATTTGGCAGTTACCTCTACCATACTGGATAGATTAAGGATGAGGCAACTATTATATTCTGAAGGCCTAGTTCTATGGGAGATTGTGGCAGGTGAGGACCCTCCTCCTGGATAGATGATAGGTGAGGAGGAATTTTTTCATATCCATGGACATGTGTGGGTTTCAGGGGATATACGCAAGGAGTTGATGTGTTACTTTCGTGCTTTGGCTTTGGCAGTGCATCCCAAAGTCACCAAGATTTTCCATGACTTATGTCGTCAGTACTGGTGGCTGGGTATGAAGCACGAAGTAGCTTGTTTTGTTACGAGATGTTTCACTTGTCAATAGGTGAAGGCAAAACATCAGCAGTCGGATGGTCTTGTACAAGACATACCTATTCTGGAGTGGAAATGGGATGATGTTGTGATGGATTTCATGACAGGGTTACCGAGGTCTCTTAGAGGCAACGATGTTGTGTGGGTTGTAGTTTACAGGCTTACAAAGTTCACTCACTTCTTGTCGATCAAGGAGAACTTTCATGTTGATGATATTGAAAGGATATATATATATATGAGAGGTGGTAAAACTTCATGGGGTCCCACATTCTGTAATTTTAGATAGGGACACTCTCTTTACATCTTGTTTCTGGAAGAGTTTTCAGAAGGCACTAGGTATATAGGTGCATCGGAGCACAACATACCACCCTCAGCCTGATGTCCAGTCAGAGTATACAATACAGGTTATAGAGGACATGTTTCTTTTGTGTTTCCTATAATTTGAGGGATCTTGGGAGAAGTATATACCCCTAGTTGAGTTCCCCTTTAATAATAGCTTCCAGGATACTATTTAGATGGATCCATATGAGTCTTTGTACGAGAGGCCAGGATGATCACCCCTATGTTGGATGGAGGTAAGAGAAGCAACTATGTTGGGACCTCACCTTTACTAAGAGGCCACTGAGCAAGTTCAGTTGATTCGAAAGTGGATGGTGACTACACAGTCTCGTCTAAAAACTTATACTAATTTCCGGAGATTACCTTTGAAGTTTGAGGTCGGGGATCACGTTTCTCTACACGTCCCACTGAGGTTTGGACTCAATAGGATTGGGAGATAGGTTTAGCTTAAAAACGGGCAATATACCTCCTATAACATTATGGATAGAAGGGGATCTCTAGGTTTCACAAACAGTAACACAGAACCTTTAATCACCTCCCAAATCTTCATCCGGACTCTGATTCAATCACCATCAATGGTGTTTGAACCCAATATCTAAGCTCTCGATTAATCTGATATGTTCCTTTAGATTATATATCATGATCAAGTTGTTTATGGTTGAGATTTTATACCGGTTTCATTTATCTTCTTCATTATAGCTTGAATTAGATGTTGATGTTGGACTAGGAGAGTCAAACGTGGACTAAGTAGGTGGTCTAGATCCTTTCGTTAAATTTCATGTTGTTTACATGTGTCATAGTTCCACACTACCATGTTTAGGGTGCTAGTTGATTGAGAATTTAACTCATGTTAATACCTAATGACATTTAGGTGATCAAATAAATTAATTAAAGCATGTTAGAGCTGATTTGGTTTGATTAAGGGCCACCCTGTGGGTGTTTTTCCCTCATATAACCATTGTTTAGCCGTTTGGCCCAGGATGCCGATGGATATGCCTTTGTTTCCCCTTTAGAGGTTTGTTTAAAATAAAATTGGTTAATTAAATGTTTTCCATTTGAATATGTTTGTTAAATATTTTTGATAGTTTAATTCACATGTTAATATTGTTATATAACTTTTCTGATGTGAGATGTTATTTTGTTAACCATGTAAGAGTGAAATTTACAAGTGTTGTTTACTATGCTGAAATGTTGATACACAGAGCTTGGCCCTGAAACATGCTAAAATGCTGATACATTGGGCCTGACCCTGAAACATGCTAAAATCTTGATACATTGGGCTTGTCCCTGATTTTAATATGCTAAAATGCTAATACACCAGGCTTATCCCTGATTTGAATATGCTTAAATGATTATACATTGGGCTTGACCCTGATATATATTTAAATGAAATGACTTATGATGCATCTGCCAAGCTAAAGCACAAGCCTGTCTTTAATCATCACGTCTTTTTTTAGATAGCTTGCTAAGGTATCTGTTGTGTTTACTTTATATAGGGTATTGATGGGATTAGGCTATTCCTCGAGACTTATATAATTCAATGAATTGGAATTGATTAAATAACATGAAATTGATGTAAATTAATTCCAGTATTTGTATATTTTTTACTTTGGAGTACCTTCTAGTTTACTACATTTCACTATTGTACACTACTATTGCATATACTATATGGTCTTGTCCCTGATTTTAATATGCTGAAATGCTTATACATCGGGCTTGGACCTGATACACCTTGAAATGGAATGACTTATGATGCATCTACCAAGCCAAAGAACAAGCTTGGCTTCAATATTAACTTTTTTTAGATAGCTTGCTAAGGTATCTATTGTGTTTACATTATATAGGGGATTGGTGGGCTTTGTCCAGACCCCAAGTCTTATGTAATTCAATGAATTGGAATTTGTTAAATAACATTAAGTTAATGTAAATTAATGCCAGAACTTGTATGATTTTTTAATTTTGAGTACATGCTAGTTTACTACATCTCACTATTGTACATGACTGTTCCATACACCCCAGACCTTAGGTAGTTTTCTACTGGGATTTATTTATCACACCCTGTTTGGGTCATGTTTTGGGCCCAGATAGACTATATGGTTTCAGGTGTCGATATAGGAAATGCCTCTTTTTAGGTACTTGATTTTTGATTAGGAGAAAGAGAGAATGGGCCAAGCCAAGTCTTGCGATGCTGTTGAGTTTCATTTTATTTTACCATACTTTGGTATTGTATGGTACTTGATTGTAGTGTAACCTATTTTCATTGATTTCTTAGAACATGTGATATGCTTCTTCATTTTGATATTATATTCCTTCTGGTTATCATTATCTTTCAGTCTTTAGTTTTTTACTTCAGTTGTATGATGTTTACTACTTCTATTATTGTTATTATTTATTCTGCTATCTTACACTCTGCCAATGAGTGAATAGTTTCCCCACTATCACACCCTAGGACCTCACTACTAGTCGAAATCCTTTGAAATTTATGGAAATGTGCTTGTTTCCATGTGGCCAAATGGGTAAGGGGAACCAGTTGATTGGATTATGGACCTGGGACGTTACCCCAGGTCTTTCGAAACCAACACAAAAGAACTTATGGGGTTCCATCATAAAACCCATGGGTGATAATATGAATTCTCTATCAAATATTATTTGTGAGCCACCATAATTTATAAAATATTATGTGGGACTTAGGTTTTCACCCAAAACCTTTCCCCTTAAACCAAAAAACAAACAATTTCGCCTCCCCTTCAACAATAATCTACCATATCCATCCATCTTGTACCATTGTTTTCTCATCATCAAGACTCACCGATTGACCACTATTATCGGTAAAAATTTCTATATAGACTAAAAATTAACTTTTTATTAGAAAAAACTTTTAAGGAAAAGTGAGAAACTGTATATGTTAATCCAAGAGGACATATCTCATAAGAAATCAAAAAATCATTGAAACAAGACTTAATACTATTAGTGACTTACTCTCTAAATAATTTCTAGGAGAGATTGTGCACCTGTGTATTTGGATCATCTTTAATAATTTTCCTAAAGTGATCAACCATCTTCTCCCAAGTTTGAATTTACTCCTCCTTACTTATATTCCATTCATTGAAACCCCTTATCAATATAAGGTCCTTTTTTGCAGATCCAGGAAGCCTTATTACCATTAGTAACCACTCGAAGCTCCCTTCCCATCATCATGTCAGTATCTTCTTGTGTATCATTGATAGTGAGAAAACACTCCACCATTTCTTCCTTTGATTCCATAAGAATTACAAGGAATTTCCTGTTACCGAACTTCTTTAAACGAGTTTTTTCCACACAGTTCCCACCAAAATCAAGATTCACTACTTCAAGTGTTCCTTGTATATTAACAAAAAAACAGGAATGTACTCCATCTCCTTAGATTTAATTTTTTTACCTGACCTGGTCTCCATTGGTTTTTTAAGGTATGAGTAATCCTTATTCTTTTTTCTTTTCTTCCCTTTAATCAAGATGACACTTCACGAGTCCCAATTAGATTTAGGTCCCTTCTTATTCCTTAAATTGTACAAGACTTTACTATTCTTACCTCTCGCATTGTCCTCTAAAAAATAGCAAGGGTATTCCTCATCAGACTCTATTCTCCATATTATTTATTCTTCAATCCCATTATCCTGGTATTGAGCTAAACCTTCAATCACCATACCGTCAAAATGGTTATTGGTTTGGATGGAATCCTGATTCTGTTGTTGGCCTAAAACCTAGTGTCCCACCATATCAGTTGGAGTACCATGATTTGAGTCATTCCTAGTTAATTCATAGCCAATTATAGTTCCTAGTTTTGAGGATTCAAGAACCTTCTCACATAAAATTTCCTCCGCTGCCTCTAAAGGCATCCCCTCTTGTTCAGGTACTACCTCCAGATTAGCTGAAACCACCATGTTGGTCAAGTATTCATCACCAAAAGTCCCCTCAGCCTTCCCTATATCTAGTGAATCCTGATCTATCTTCTTGTGATCAACCAAATATCTCTTCAAGTGGGAAAATATGTTTGCAACATTTGGATCAATAGAAGATCGTTCTACTTTTTTCATAAGGAGTTAGGAATCACTGCATCACCTCCCACATGAGACATTGGAACATTATTACCCATCATATGAACTCCCCCACAGTTGGTTTTGTGTGGGAAACTGGACTCCGGGTTCCCCAATTGCCTGCATAGCTTGCAGTGATCCACCCATGATTCAAAGAGCACTGATTGTTTTTACTAGAATTATTCACCAACTGTAACCCACAACCACTCCATTGGTGGCTTTAAAAAATCGACCTCCATGCATATGTTTTGTTTAATAGGATGGATGATAGATATTTTTCTATCATCATAACATAAAAAACTTCGTACCATATTACCTAACATTCGAAGAATTGATGGGTTTTTGGAATAATAAGTGATGTTGGGAAAACTAACCCAAATCATGATTGAGGCGAGATTCCATTTCATATGAAAATCGTAAGTCAAACAAAATATTAAAACCCTAAAAAAAATGAACTTTCACAGATCATTTGACCACATGTTAACCAAATCAAACTTTGATCTAAAGCGGATCATTAGGTTCTGATTTTTGAGAAGAATAACATTCATGTGCTCATGAATACCCTAGGATTCAGAGATGATCCAGTCAAAATCGTTCATAGAAGTTATTTGACACCACTACTGGAAATCAGATCTTTCCCAATGCTTCTATACCAACAATTTGTAAAAAACGTTGGTATAGGTCCCCTTTCCCAACGGTTTGGCCAAACCGTTGGGAAAGCCCACTTTAAGGCCACCTTTAACAACGGTTTTGGAAAAATGTTGGGAAAGGGTATGGATTTCCCAATGATTTGGCCAAACCATTGGGAAACGTCCATGTTGTGGCCACATTTCACAACGGTTTGGCCAAACCATTGGGAAAGGTCCCCCACATATCAACCTTCCACCCAAAATTTCTCCAGAATCAAGGGTCTATACCTACGGTTTTGACAACCATTGGTATAGACCCTTTTATTTTTTATCAGATCTTCATACCGAGAACATTTTATAAATCAAAATTTAAAATCAATTATGAGAATACATATATATATTTATGTAATTATGTTCACAAAAGTCATGTTAGGTTAGTGGTAAAGTAGTTCAATGATAAAATAGGGGTCTTGGGATTAAATCCCAGTGAATGTTTTTTTTTGAAATACATATACCAACGGTTCCATAACCGTTGGTATAGATTTTCATATTACTTATACCAACGGTTTTCCCAAAACCGTTCGTATAGACCTATCCCAATGGCTTACTTCGCAATGGTTCTCCAAACCGTTGGTATAGGCTCTACCAACGGTTTGGAGGCCTATACCAACAGTTCCAAACTTTTGATATAGGTTAGTTTTCCAGTAGTGTGCATAAATCAATCCACCATGGTCATATCCAAGACCCTTGAAGATTCTGTGAACTCCAAAACTGATAATAGATGTTGAGGAGAGGCATCAGAGAGGTCAGGAACCTTCAGACTTAGAGAGATGGCTGAGAAATAAGGACAATAGATATGGTTTCAACAAGGTGAGAAAGGATGGATTGTACAAGCTAGGAGAGGTGATGTGAGATACTCCCCCTTCCAATATCAATAAGGGGGAGGTGGAGAATACTCTACCTTACATCTCACCTGGTCTATACCATGGCTCTAATACCACTTTTCATGATCATTTTACTCCAACCCTTGGTCTTCTAGGCCCAAAACATAATCAATTCTGGGGTTTCATCTTAAAACCCATGGGTGATAGGAGGAATTTTCCATCCAAACATTTATGTGAATCACCATCCTTTGTGGAATACTTTTTGGGAGAGGAGAAAAATAATAATGAACACCCCATTTATTTCATTCGAAGTGGGTTGATCTCTACCATTATTTCCTACAATTAGTTTGGTAAAACATATTTTTTAGGGGAGGCCAAAGGCGGTGAGGGAAGCCTATAAAAGTGGATATCCCCAATAGTTTTCATCATCCAATTTTTATGCAACATAATATCTCTTAGTTTTAGTTTTGATTGTGATATTTTGTGAGGCATTTCTCCATCAATTCAAAAGTTAATATTTTGAGTGTTTTATCATTGTAATTGAGAGATGGAGTTTTCACCCTCATTCTACCATTGTGAGAGCGTTCTATTTTCACATGGTTTTTACCCCTTTAATTTGAGGGTTTCTTCACATTAAATCCAGTGTTCACTTTTATTTCTTCATTTTTTCACTTTATTTTTATCCTGTAATTATCACTATATCGAATGGAAAATTATTTTAAATCCTAAAATATCACCCATTGTGAAGTACAGTGATATCTAAAACTCTCATAGATGATGAGAGGCTAACCCAAGTATCATCCATTAGATGAAAAACAGTGATTCAGAGTCTACACACCCACTCTGATTCCCATTAATCTATTATAAGGATATCTAAAAAGTGAGTAGATGAGGAGAATATCATACCTTTTGTATCTCACCTTCCAATTTTCTTTTTCATTGTTAAACATTCATTCCTCCTTATATATTCATATCAATGTTGTATGATGTGATCATTGATCTAAATGGAGGATGAGATCATGATTGCGACCCATTTGATAGAGTGAAGAGATTATCACTTAATGTCCATTACAAAATTTTAAGTAGTAAGGTTTTTTCATAGATAATTAACACACGAATATAACAGAATCAAAGGGTCATGGTTGCGATATAGAGAAGGATCACATAGTTGAATCTATGGTTGTCTCCCTTTCTTGCATCTATCCCACCGTACATTTCTATTTTACGTCCTTACTTGCATTCATTAAAACATAAACCTCAATTTTCCTCTTGCTTTTAAAATTTTTAAACCTAAAACAAAAATAAATAACTAATAAGATAGTGAAAATCCAAAACCTTAATCCCTGACAGATGACCCTGGTTAGCCACTAGGATTCATTAAGAGATTTTAAAAATTCTATTTGACTGAATTATAGGACAATAATACGATCAGTTTTCACAGACTGTGTGTAATCAAACCTAATGTGCCTAATGTATAGATATTAGTTAGTATCAGGCACATAGAAAAAGCCTAAAAAATTATGAATTTAAAATTTTTACATTGTGATTAATGTCATGACATCATCACTAGCATAATCATAGGTCGGTTACAATCCAAGGATCCCATGTAATTTAAATTAAGCATGAAAATTGAAATCAAAATCAAACCAATTTAAATTTCAATTGGAAATGTGTTTCGCTCGTCATTTTAGATCATCGATCGAAGGAACTAAACTCAACACCCTCTTAATTTTCCTCATGCATTCTAGAAAATTTAGGATGCATTGATCATCAATTTCTGAGTACTAGTATAGATAATCGGTGATTCCTATGATGATATGATGATCTTAGAAGCACTGTCACATTGATCAAAAAATGATGTCTAGATCTGGGTGCTCAGATTGATAGCTTCTCTCTCTCCGAATTAGAAGGGAGGAGGGAGTAGCTCTCCGAATCCCAGGATGAATATCCTTCCAAATAATGTGCTCATATCAGCTTATATAGAAAGGGTTAACTCTCTAAAATTACACTAAGACCCCCCAAATACAACTAAACTCCTAAATAAACATTAAATGACATTAATAACAATGTAATCATTTCATAAATGACATTTATATTTTATCACCTACTTGTAAAATCCAATATATGTTATGTGATAAAATCTGATCCATTAACTGGAATCACTTTTCCCATTAATCTACAAACAAACCTTGAATAAAATACTATTCATTCATAAAATATATTTTCCTTATATTCACTTAACACTTGAAAATACCTCGAGTAAATAAATTCATCACATAATATTCTAAACTTAAATAATATTTAATTTATTTATTTATTATGATTGATCAAACTTGGTCTTATCATGGTCCTTACAATAGGGCCCACCATTTCCCAACTCAAATTCATTAGTATTGGATAGGCATCTAAATATGCTTTGTGTGTGAGCCTATAGGACCTTATCTCAATAGTATTAAATTCGATTCATATAACTGGATAATATTCTAGAAACCTATCAAGGCCCATATGGAGATAAGGTTTATTCATAGCAACAAAAACCTCCTATGAACACTCACCGTGTAATATAATTTTTGTGTCTTGTGATATCTTATAAATTGGGATGCACAATTTGTTTCATCGTCATTTCTCTCTTTATTAGTCATTGAACATACTGGATAGTCTTAACTTCTTCTACAATGGCCATGGATTTAATGAAGGTACTACTATACTGAGAAACTAGGCTCGAGACATATCATCCTTACAAAAAGACAAAAAAGTTGTCTTCATCATTCAATCAATGTCATACCACCAATGGGACACCCAATGAAATCTACCTCACCATGACACAAATTACATGGTTTTAATCTTACATCAATGTTTTTAATCAAATGATACACACTTATAATGATCCCAAGTCGAGATACCAATAAACATGCTCACAGAAGAACTATCGATGACCCCCAAAACACACAGTGTTCTTATTAACGAGTCAGTCCTCATGATATCCTATACTTGAGATCAACAAGTGTGAACCTAAGGAGAATAAGTCTCAATGATTATGATCCTACATCACCTAATAGTTAGACATCATATGTTTCTTTTCAGTATAATGAATCTTTACTATAGGATATATGTTTAAGATTACAATCACAATATCTCAAGGTTCTCATTATAATTGAGAACTACTATAACCTTTTAATAAGACAAATAATTTAAGGATATTACTATATAAATAGTTGATGAAGAAATATTAACACTGTTATGGTAAGTATACAACAAACATAACTCAAAGTATACATGATATGTTTATAAAAAAGTACTATTCAATTAGGGTATAGGGAACCCACTTTTACAACACTCCCAATTTTACTAGAGCCAACTTATTAAAGATCTCCCTAATAACTCTTACATGATAAGATCATGAATGTTCTGAGTTATGGAACTACCGTAAAATGGTTTAAGGGAAGCACCTCATTTTATCAGCGCTAAATAGAAAGTACTGATAAAGAGGGGCCTTTATCAACACTAGCTAAAAACGCTGATAAAGGTGTACCCTTTATCAATGTTTTTTAGCGCTGATAAAGGGTAGATTTATGATCGCTAGTTTTATCAATGATAAAAGTTTTTAAAAATAATTTTTATAAAATTATTATATTTATATTCAAAAATAATGTTTATTTTTATATATTCAATAAAAAATTCATGTTTATATTTAATATTCTTTTTAATAATTCAAATATATATATAATGTCTTAAAAAACTTATAAGATTATAATTAAATATATATGTGTTTCCAATAAATTTGGTTAATTAATATATTGATCATGCGTGTATATATGTTATGTATCATAATGAATGTTCATTTATACATTACACAGTACTTATTATTCATGTTGTCCATTGATGAATCATTTTTATTATGTATATTTTATTAGTTGTATATGATTAATTCATGTTACCCATATATATAAAACATTATGTTCCCAATACTTATAAAATTAAATTAAATATATTTAAGGAATAAATATATTTATTATATTTATAATTATTAAATTTTAAGTATATAGAAATACTTTTTAAATATATTTATTTTTAATTATAATTAACTATATATATATTTGAATAATTATAAAATTAAAATAAATACATATATTATAATTATATATATATATATATATTAATAAATATATACAAAAAAATTATAAATATATTTATTTATAGCTATAATTATAGTTATAAATAAATATATATATGTAAAAAATTACAAAAATTATAATGAATATATTTACTATACTACTTATAAAGTTATAAATATATAATTAAATAAATATATTTATAAATATATAGAAATATTTATAACTAAATAAAAACATTTATAATTATGTAAAGACCTGGAAATTCCATGCAATTTTTTTTAATTATATAGGAATTTTATGAGTACGCAAAAATTGACAGCGTGTGATTCAAGGCCTGGTGTGCCCAGAATGAATTTCTGAACTTTTTTCAGGTATATTCAGTAAACGTACGAGTGGGTTTCTGTAACTTTTAAACCGATGCTCAGAATTAAAATTGGAGAGCACTGTGGAACTCGCAGCGCTGGTATTCGCTTATTGAGAGCTTCACCTCGACCATAGTAGGTTGAGGGTGAAAGATAGATTTTGTATTTTTCGTGGAAAGGGAAAATAAAATAAAATAAAATAAAATTTTATTTCTAATAAAAACATCCCACATGAATGTTAAAGAGGTGGGGACCACCTAAATTAAAACCCCCTTTTTGAATTCCTAAAGTTGGGGACCACCCTAACCCTCTTAATGGGAGAAACCCCTTGAACCCCCTCATTAATGAAGAGTTAACCCATGGACTTCCTCCAAATTTATTATGCCAATGTGGTACAATTAATTATGCCAACAATTAATTGTGCCATCATATATTAAATTTATAGACTTAATTTAATAAGTTAGAACCTCTCATTTTTTCCAGGTTGGAAATTGTTGGCCAATGGAGAATCTTGGGAGAACTTTGGAGGAACACATTCTCCAACGAAGAATGCTTCTCCAACGAAGAATACTTTTCAACGAGGAATGTGCCATATTCTCTAATGAAGAATGATCCACCTCTATCATGGGACGTCATTAACTACAACGAACTGACATCCTTCCTTCCCTCCTCTCCGACGTCAATAAACTTTCGAGGTAGGGGTTTTGTTATTCTTCATGTTTCACATCGAATAAATCATCTTGATCCATATGCTACCAAACTAATGAGGAGGAAGCGGTCCAAATGAACATGGATCAATCCATCTGTTGTTCTTCATGGGTATTGTATTCTTCGCGATGGAGGAGGACGAAAACCGACACCGGAGGGGAATGGGAACGACGGCCGACACCACGACCGACCGCGACGAAGGCAACAACATGACCGTTTGGCCCGAAAGAAGAGAACCACACCCTTGTGCCGCAGTGGAGAGGGAAGGGAGGCCGACTCACTATCGTCCACCAGTGAAGGAGCGGTGCATGACCGCACCATGCGAAGAGGACGTCTGGCCGTCCCACCAGCCGCGGCGGACGCTGCACTGCGGTCACGCCGCCGAACCGCGGTCGCACCACCACCCTGGGACCGCCCTGCCGCACCGCGACCGCCCTGCCCCACAGTAACTGCCCCACACCGTAGGCTGTCGGGCCGGACCTAGTGGGTTGAGTCGGACCCATCTTTCCAGGCCGACCCGAACCGGGTTGGGTTGACCCAGGCTAGGTCGGGTCGGACCAGACCCGAACCAACTTTGGCCATAATCGTTCTTTTGGAAAAAAACTTTGGCACCAGGTGTCCGTTTGATGAACTATTTGTGGCGACAGAAACCTTGGAGTGAGATGGTCCTTTTGGTATACCCCACTTGAGATTTGGATAAAGTTGGGGTACAATAGGGTAAGACTGATCACAAATCCAACAGGGCCCTCGGAAGTAAAAGACTAATAACTTACAGACCGGGCGTCTGATTGACACACCGACTGTTGCGTTAAGATCCCTTTTACATGGTGTTCCTTTAGGATACTTCTTAGTGGGACTTCATGGCAGTTGGAGTATCGAACAATAGATTGAGGAGTAGAATCTCTCGGAGACAAGTAAGCTTAGTGCGTGTACCCTATAACTGGTTGTGATGATGTACTAGGATCATGTGTGGGTCTGACGATGTACTAAAGATGTACTAGGATCCTGTGTGGGCCTTACGATGTACTGATGATGAAATTGGATCCTATGCGGGCCTAATGATTTACTGATGATGTACTAGGATCCGATGTGGGTTTGACGATGTACTAAGATCCTTTGTGGGTCTGACGACGTACTGACGATGTACTAGGATATTGTGTGGGTATGACAATGTACTGACAATGTACTAGGATCCTCTGGGGGTCTGACGTTGTACTGATGTCTACTAGGATCCTATATGGGTCTGACGATATACTAGGATCTTATGTGGGTCTGACGATGTACTAGGACCCCATGTGGGTCTGAAATTTGGGATCCTTTATGGGTTTTCCTCTTAATAGAGTAAGATGATTCAGTAGTTACATATAATCATCTTTACTATTATACCTAAGTTATTCCTGGTGTGATCTGAGTATGTACTTATGTGGTGCTTTCCTTCATGGTAATACCTTGGTGGTATTATTCTGTTTGGCATACCTGTGTGGTACTTACCTTTGTGGTATTCCTTCCTTTGCAGAACAGTTGTGATTTGGGATTTTGGGTTAGACCAAGTGTTTTCCTCATGATTGAGATGGGTATACTTGATAACTTAGGTATATGTATGAGCATATACCTAAGTAGGTTTATTAGTTGATTTCATATTCTGTTGTTTATCCTTTGTGGATTTTTTGAGACCTTGAGGGTCTCGGGGTCCCTACTAAGTATTATTATAATCACCCTTGAATGGGCTATGTCCACACCTTGTTGTGTTTGGTGCAGATGAAAAACATCACTGATCGAGGATGAGGGATCCAGGACTGGATGGTGCCCGGAGGTAGACCATATGGCTTGTCGGTACACAGAGGAGATGGGTGGACGTGGAGTGATGAGGAGGCGATCTGTACCTAACCTTCATGTGAAAACCTCGGAGGGAAACCCAGTAGCTCTATTTATCTTTATTCAGTTGTATTGTATTTTAGTTGTACTTGTACCTTTACTGTTGGTATTGTATTTCGAACCCTCTTACTTTCAACACTATTTTTGCTATACAATTTACTTCTGTTTGTATCTTGTTGTGTTCTTGGTTTCATGTATTTACAGGATATTAAGGCAATGCCTTCTAGGTATTAAGAAATACACCTTTCGGTGATAGTCTCCATCCCCTGGCATATGGAAGGCGAGATTGGGGTAGTCACGGCATGGGCCCCGGGGGATGGGTCATAAAAAATTGGTATTAGAGGAGTCAGTTCAACCGTAGAATATATGACTCTAATATTTATTTTCACGGTAATAGTGTTAATTGTAAGGAGTGTGGTTATCAGTTTAGGGAATCCAGTGCTGTTGCGGCACATACATATCTATACACCAGGACCCTAACTTCTTATTTCCAACTCGATGCATGAAAACACTGATTGCGTGTGTGTTTTTCAAAAGGTTTCTTTGTGATCTCTTTGTGTCCACTCACCAGGTATAACTTATTGACCATGGCACACCTATTTATTTTCAGGATGCCTCCATGCAGACAGCCAGCTAGGGTATCAGGTATAGTATACTCTGATAGCCCACCGAGTGATGAGGCCTTAGTGTAGGGCCCTCTTCCAGTAGAGGCACCAGCGGAGGCACCATCGATACCATTACCCATTGGGCCACTGATGCCACCATCCCCAGCAGAAGAGGGAGCAAGCAACTTGAGCGTGTTTCAAGAGCTCCGGCACCAGAGTCCACCCAGGTTCAGGGGAGTGACGGACCCATAGGCGGATGTGGATTGGTTGGTGGTCATGGTGAGAGTCTTCCAACTGGTAGGGACACCAGCTAATGTTATGGCGATCCTTTCCTCTAGTCTTCTACTGGAAGCAACAGGCAGATGGTGGAGCATGATGCTCCAGTTTCATGATGAGGTGACACTTCTCTGGGCAGACTTTGAGAGCCTGTTTCGAGCAGATTTTGTCCCAGTGACTCTTGACGTAGTGCGCATTCAGGAGCTTCTTCATCTACAGTAGGGAAGCATGACTATGGATCAGTACTCAGTGAGGTTCATTGACCTCTCACGCTACTCCATTGATATAGTTAGAGACCCATTATTTAGGGCCTGGAACTTTGAGCAGGGACTCAGGCAGGACATCAGGGCTTCAATTATCTCACTCAGCATCCTGACGTAGGCATGGGTGTTAGAGAACACCCTCTTAGTAGAGAGTTTTCTTGCTAAGAATTCACCAGCAGTGAGACCCACCACCAGTCATCACGTAGCAGAGTCTTCTGCAGCAGGTAGTAGACATATGTCATAGAGGTCTAATAGGACCAGACCTATAGGTGGATGACCACATGATTCAGAGTCGGTTGTGCAGGGCACTAGAGACAGAGCCAGTAATGTGAGGAACAGGTATTGTTTCACATGCGGTGGGCAAAGTCACATGGCTCGTGACTTTCCGACCCGCCGTACGGATGATCAAAAAAATGGTCAAAGGACCATCCAGGAAGAGACATAGGTTCAACCGAGGAGGTCCGTAGGGAGAAGGAGGATGTAGAAGAAGAGCTGGTCATGCAGCTGGCGGTGGATGACGATTCGAGATGTTACCACCACCACCACCAGGTGGTCCACCCTGACCATAGGGAGAAGGTGGGCAGGGGAGAACTCAGCTCCAGGCAACTGAGGCCTATGACTATGGCGCTCTGGAGGTGATATGAGGTACGATCTATGTCTACTCTACCTTAGATGTATTACTTATAGACATAGGTTTTAATCATTATTTTATTTCCACTACCCTCGTTTGGAGCTCGGAGATTCTGACGAAGCCGTTGGCTCGATCCTTACAACTAGAGACTCCTATGGGTGCAGATTCGATGATTACGCACTGGTGCTGGTAGTGTGAGCTTACTCTAGGAGGTGAGATTTTTGGCTGGGATCTCCAAGTAGCGGCGTTGAGGCCTTACAACATCATCTTAGGTATGTACTGGTTATCTACAGTTAATGCTCAGATTGAGTGTATTAGGCGCAAATTGTGGTGTGTCCGCACTAATGGGACGAGGTTTACCTTCACCAGCGAGAAGGGAGCCTTTGCAGCACAAGATGGACTAACCTTTATGAGAGTGAAGCTGATCACTCATCAGTTGGATAACCTTACCCTCAGAGCGGTTGATGTGGAGAGTCCGAGCTATCCTATAGTGGTGGACGAGTACGCAGATGTCTTCCCTGATGATGTTCCTGGTGTACCTTATCATAGAGAGGTGGACTTTTACATTGACTTGTACCTCGGGATGACACTGATATCTACACCAGCGTATCAGATGGCTCCCACAGAGTTTAGTGAGTTGTGGGTACAGTTGGAGGACTTACAGGGGAAGGGATTCATTCAGACCAGTGTTTCTCCTTGGGCAGCCATAATTTTGTTCTCCATGAAGGTAGATGGGAGATTGAGACTTTGTGTTGACTATCGACGCCTGAACCAGGTGACTGTGATGAATAAGTACCCACTCCAGAGTATTCAATACCTCTTTGATCAGATGAAGGGAGCATGATGGTTCTCAAAGATAGACCTCAGGTCAGGCTATCACCAACTTAGAGTGCAAGACGAGGATGTGCATAAGAAGTCTTTTAGATGTTGGTATGGCCATTATGAGTTCTTGGTTAGGCCTTTTGGCATGACCAATTCCCCAACAGTGTTCACGGGACTCATGAACAAGATCTTTTAGACATACCTTGATCACTTTATAGTAGTTTTCATCGATGACATTCTAATCTACTCAACTACTAAGGAGGAGCATTCCTATAATTTGCAGATAGTTTGGGACACACTCTGAGAGCACCAGCTTTATAGAAAGCTCTCGAAGTGCCATTTATGGATCCGAGATGTGCAATTTTTGAGACACATCATCACAGAGGCTGTAGTTGCAATGGTTCCAGTGAAGATTGAGGTGGTACATGCTTGGGAGCCACCCAGAAGTTTGACGGAGTTACGGAGTTTCCTAGGTTTGGATGGATAGTACCAGAGTTTTGTACCAGATTTCTCCAGAGTTAATACTACATTATCAGTGTTGATGAAGAAGGGGAAACCCTTCATGTGGTTGGAGAAATGTCAGCGGAGTTTTTAGGATTTGAGGAAGAGGGTGACTAGTACCCCCATCTTGAGGCTTTCAGAGGTGGGTGTAGGGTACATAGTCTATTGTGACACATCAAGGACTAGAATCAGATGTGTCCTAATGCAGGAGTGAGTAGTGATCACACATGGTTCTCAACAGCTGAGTGAACATGAGTAGAACTATGCTACCCAATACCTGGAGTTAGAATCAGTGGTCTTCTACTTAAATATGTGGCGACATTAGATGATGGGTGAGTGTTTTACAGTCTAATCGGATCACAAGATTCTCTGGTATATCTTCTCATAGAAGAACCTGGACCTGATACAACGATGGGGGATTGAGTTCCTCTAGGACTATGACGTCATGATAGTCTATACTTCTGGGAAGGGAAGTGTTGTAGCAGATGCACTCAGCAGGAGATCTGGTATACAACTGCTAGGTGAGGTGACGGAGTGGCTGGACGCTTTGTAGATATCTTTTGTGGATCGATATTGATTAGCTTTTCTTTAGTCTCTTATAGTCACTCCCCCACTTCTTTAGTGAGTCAGGGAGGTGAAGCACAGGGACACAGACTGTGAGGCTCGAGGTGCTTAAATATTCATAGGATAGACACCTTATGGATTTTTTGAAGGTGGGGATCATGTCATCCTTTTCAGAGGACATACCATGGTACCAATGTTGATTCGGGAGGAAATGATGATAGAGTTCCACACATCCCCTCAATAAGTACATCCAAGAGTTGTAAAGATGTACCAAGATCTCTGGTGACAGCACTGGTGGCCGGGAATGAAGAATGTAGTAGCAGAGTTTGTCTCTTGGTGCCTCATGTGTCAGTAAGTGAAGGTAGAGCATCAGGTACCAGCAGGCTTAGTTCAGACTCTAGAGGTCCCACAGTGGAAGTGGGATGGGATATCCATGGACTTAGTGATGGGACTTCCACATACATCCCGGGGTCATGATTCTATCTGGGTGATCGTCGACCGACTCACCATGTCGCCTCACTTCCTACCAATCAGAGAGTGGGGATCATTAGAGAGATTGGGAGGTCTCTATGTGTAGGAGATTGTGCGCTTACATGGAGTACCCTCAACAATTTTCTCTGATCATGATACATGTTTTACTTCCTGACTATAGAAGGGGTTGTAGGAGCCTTTTAGGATGCAGCATTGTTTGATCACTTCCTTCCATCCTTAGACGGATGGCCAGACTGAGTGGACCATTCAGACCCCTGATGACATGCTGCATGCTTGCATCCTGGACTTCAGTCACAGCTGGGAGGATCACTTGCCTTTGGGGGAGTTTTCATACAACAATAGCTATCACTCTACCATTGGGATGGAACCTTTTGAGGTGTTGTATGAGCGACCTTGTAGATCACCTTTGTGCTGGACTGACCCAGGGGAGTCCGCACTCATGGGACCATAGATGGTATGGGCTACCACAGAGAAAGTGCAGATCATCCAGGAGAAGATGAAAACCGCACAGAGCATGTATAGGTCTTATGTCGACAGGAGACAGAGACCTCTGGAGTTTGAGGATGGAGACCACATCTTTCTATGGGTCTCACCTCGATGAGATTTTCGGAGATTTGGCCAGGTAATCAAGTTATCATCGAGGTTCATTGGACCCTTCCAGTTCCTCAGTAGATCTGGCGAGGTGGCTTACTACTTATCTCTTCCACCTCAGTTGCACCAGGTGCATGATGTCTTCCACGTATCCCAGCTGCGGAGTTATGTGCACGATCATAACCACGTCATTGACCATGGTGAGATTGACATCGACTATGGGGCGGCGTTTATAGAGGTCCCAATATAAATTGAGGATTGACAGGAGTAGGTCTTTTGTGGGCAGTCGATAACTCTGGTGCGCATTCGCTGGCAGCACGGGAACCTCCAGGAGAGCATATGGGAGTGGGAGGCTCATATTCGTGCTCAGTACCCAAACTTTTTTCCATGTTTTTGAGTTATGGATTTCTGGGAGGCAAATCCCTGAGGTGGGGATAATGTAAAGACCCAGAAATTCCATGAAATTTTTTAATTATATGGGAATTTTACGAGTCCGCAAAAATTGAAAGTGCGTGATTCTGAGGCCCGGTGTTCCCGAAATGAATTTCTGAACTTTTTTTGGGTACATTTAGTAAACGTATGAGCGGGTTTTTGTATCTTTTAAACCGGTGCTTGGAATTAAAATCTGATGGCACTGTTGAACTCACTGTGACGATATTCACTAAAGGAGACTTTCACCTCGACTGCAGTAGGTTGAGGGTGAAAGATAGATTTTGTATTTTTCGTGGAAATGAAAAATAAAATAAAATAAACTTTTATTTTAATTCTAATAAAAACCTCCCACATAAATGTTAATGATGTGGGGAACACCTGAATTAAAACCCCCTTTTTTAATTCCTAAAGGTGGGGACCACCTGAACCCTCTTAATGGGAGAAACCCCTTCAAGTCCCTAATTATTGAAGATCTAACACATGGACTTCCACTAAATTTATTATGCCAACGTGGTACAATTAATTGTGCCAACATTTACTTATTACAATGTAAATTAAATTGATAAACTTAACTTAATAAGTTGTCACCTCTCGTTTTTTTCCAGGTTGGAAATTATTGGAAAAGGGAGAAGTTAGGGAGAACTTTGGAGGAACTCATTCCCCAACGAAGAACGCTCCTCCAACAATGAACGCTTCTTCAACAAGGAACATGCCATCTTCTCTAATGAAGAAAACCCCACCTCTAGAATGGGACATCATTAACTACAATGAATCGACATCCATCCTTCCATCCTCTCTGACATCAAAAAACCTTCGAGGTAGGGGTTTTGTTATTCTTCATGTTTTACATCTAATTAATCATCTTGACCCATCTGCTACTGAACTAATGCGGAGGAATTGATAAAAACGAAAAAAACTTGATCCCTCTGTTATTCATTATGGTTGGTGTTTTTTTTGCGATTGAGGAGAATAGAAACTGACATTAGACGGGCATGGGTATGGTGACCGGCACCACGACTGGCTGCGATGAAGGCGACGACGCGACCGCACTACCCGAAAGAAGAGAACCATGACCTTGCACCACGATGGTGAGGGACGGGCGGCCGGATCGATGCCAGCAGTCGGTGACGGTGCGGTGCACTACCACACTACGTAGAGAGGACGACTGGCCATCCGGCCAACCATGGTGGACCGCCACACCGCGGCTGCCCCGCCGCCCGCACCGCGGCCCCGCCGCACCATGGGCCGCCGGGCCTGGCCGCCCAACACCAGCCGGGCTGGACCCAGCGGGCTGGGACAACCCAAACCGGGTCGGGTTGACCCAGGCCGGGTCAGGTCAGACCGGACCGGGCCCAACATTGGCCATAATCACTCTTATGGTCATAACTTTGGCACCGAGCGTCCGTTTGACGAACTGTCTATGGTGTCGGAAACCTTGGAGCGAGATAGTCCTTTTAGCATAACCCACTAGAGATTTGGATAATGTTGGGATATAGTCGGGTTGGATTGACCACGAATCCAACCGGGCCATCAGAACTAAAAGGATAATAACTAATAGACCGGGCATCTGATTGACGCACTGTCTGTTGCATTGAGATCCCTTTTGTGGCGGTCCTTTGGGATAATTATTCATGGGACTTCATAGAAGTTGGAGAATCGACCTGTAGCTTGAGGAACAGACTCTCCTGGAGATGAGAAAGCTTAGTGCGAGTACCATATAGCTGGCTGTGATGATGTACTAGGATCCTGTGTGGGTCTGACGATGTACTGATGATGTACTAGGATCCTATGTGGGGCTGAAGATGTACTGACGATGTACTGATGATTTAATAGGATCCTATGTGGGTTTGAAAATGTAAAGACGATGTAATAGGATCCTGTGTGGGTCTGAAGAGGAACTTACGATGTACTAGGATTCTGTGTGGGTCTGACGACGTACTGACGATGTACTAGTATCCTGTGTGGGTCTGACGATGTACTGACAATTTACTAGGATCCTTTGTGGGTCTCACGATGTACTGACGTGTACTAGGATCTTGTGTGGGTCTGATGATGTACTGATGATGTACTAGGATCCTTTGTGGGTCTGCCGATGTACTAGGATCCTGTGTGGGTATGAAATTTGGGATCCTTCATGGGTATGCCTCTTAACAGAGTAAGATGATTCAGTAGTTACATCTAATCATCTCTACTACTTTACTTAAGTTATACTTGGTGTGAGCTGAGTTCATACCGGTGTGGGGCTTTCCTTTGTGGTAATACCTTGCCAGTATTCTTCTTTGTGGCGTACCTTTGTGGTACTTACCTTTGTGGTATTCCTTCCTTTGAGGAATAGTTGAGCTTTGGGATTTTGGGTTGGATCCTGTGTTTTCCTCATGATTGAGATAGGTATACTTGATAACTTAGGTATATGTATGGGCATATACCTACGTAGGGTTGTCAGTTGATTTCAGGCTTTGTGGTTTATCCTTTGTCGATTTTGTGAGACCTTAAGGGTCTTAGGGTCCCTACTGAGTGTTGTTATACTCACCCCTACACGAGCTATGTCCGCACCTTGTGGTGTTTGGTGCAGACGACGGACATCACTGATCGAGGATGACGGTGCCAGGACTGGACGATGCATGGAGGTAGACCATACAACGTGTCGATACGCAGAGGAGACGGGCAGACGTGGAGTGCTGAGGAGGCGATCTGTCCCTACCCTTCAGGTAGAAACCTCAGAGGATGACCCAATAGCTGTCTTTCTCTTTCTTTAGTTGTATTGTATTTCAGTTGTACTTATACCTTTACTATTGGGCTTGTATTCCGGGCCCTCTTACTTTCAACACTCTTTTTTCTATACAGTTTACTTATGTTCGTATCTTGCTGTGTTCTTGGTTACGTGTGTTTAATGGATATAAAGGCACTACCTTTTCGGTTTTAGGGAATACGCCTTTCGATGCTAGTCACCAGCCCCTGGCCTATGGAAGGTGGGCTTGGGATAGTCATGACACGGGCCCCAGGAGACGGGTCATGACAAATTATAATTCCTAAATAAATATAGATAAATTAAAATAATTTTAAAATTTTAATAAATATTTTAATTATACATATTTATATACAAATATCTATAAATAAATAAAAATAGTTATAAATATAATTATAAATAAATATAGATATATTTAAATAATTAAAAAATTATAATAAATATATTAATTTAATATATTAATTAAAAATATTTTTAAAATTATACATATATTTTTTTATAACTTTATAATTATATATATATATTTATAATTACAACTATAAATAATTTATTTGTTATAATTTTTAATAAAAAATAAATAAATATATATTTATTAGTTATAAATAAATATATAAAAAATATATATTTTTAAATAATTATTAACTCATGAAAAAAAAAATTATTTTCATATATGTTGTTATATATAATTAAATAAATATAGAGAATTATTGAGAAAGAAATAAAAATATTTATATTTATAGTTATAAATAAATACTTATATATTTAAATAATTAAAAAATTACAATAAATATATTAAATATAAATATTAATAAAATTGTAAATATTAGAAATATAATTTTTTATAATTTTATAATTATTTAAATAAATGAATAAAAATTCATTTATAATTATAATTATAATTAAATTTATCTATTCATATAAATAATTATAAAATTAGAAGAAATATAGTCATATACATATATAATCTTATAAATATATATAGTTAATATATTTCTTATATATATTTCTAAGATTATAAATATAATAAGTATATTTCTAATAATTTTATAATTATTTAAATTATAATTTTATAAATACTAATTAATATTTATCATACATATAATTTATAAATATATATAACAATAATAATAATTTATTAAAATTATATCTTTATTAGTGCTTTCTATTTTAGCACTAAGAAAACATACCTTTATCAGTGCTTTTTAGCTAAAGCTAACAAAAGGTTCACCAAGTTTTATAAAAAAACCCTATCTTTCTCCTCCTTCATCACACCCCTCAAGCTCTCGTGGATGTTGGTCATTATCAATGTGCCTCGTCCTCGTCCTCCTCCCCCTCTCCCACCGCCTCTCCTCTGCCGCGAACCACACCTCCACTGTGCGCCTCTCCTCCATTGCGAACAAGACGGTCGTGTGCCTCTTCTCCACAGTGCGCCACACCTCTTCCATTTGCGAACCAGCTGTGTGCCTCTCCTCCACCACGCGCTACACCTCTGTCGCGTGCCACACCTCGGTTATGCGTAAACCCATTGTGCGCCTCTCCTCCTCCATGCGCCACACCTCTTCCACGTGCCACACCTCCACCGTGCGCCTCTCTTCCACTGCACGCCTATCCTCATTCGGGCACCTCTCCTCCACCAAAGGAAGCCTATGATGCACACCTCTCCTCCGCTGTGAACGCACCTCCGCTGCACACTGAATGACACCTCCATAGTGAGTTTTCTCCTCTTTCTCTTTGTTTGGTGGTGATGTTGTGAATTATACAGGCTAAACGCCCTACTGAAAATCGTGGCCATTGGTGGTCCTTGTTTGTGCACTAAATGAATTTCATGTTGGTTGGTTTTTGAAAATAAATTGGTGGTCCTCTAGTGAAACATGATCTTATATTGTTAGAACCACTTTATAATTCACTCCAAGTGTTTGTGTAAATTCTTTATAGGCCCTTTTCATGCACTTATAATGTTAAATAGTTGTTCAATCCACCTAATGACCTTGAAAGATTTTCTATAAGTAACTAATTAAGAATTCTACTTTATTTCCTAATTAAATGTTTCTTTTTGAAGGGGATTTTGTTGTTATTGAACTTTGGCATTGTTTTGTTATCATTTTATGAATATTATTGATTAATTTGATTTAGTAATATGTAATGATATCTTATATGATTTTTGGACACCCCGTTATGTATGCTTGATATTTTTATGTTGGAATTTAATTCATTTATTATTTAATGGAGTTGTTCATTAAGTATTTAATCAGGTTTAGTCTCCAAAAAAGGATTTTATCTGTTCTAATTGGGTGAAATATTTCCGGATAATTTGAAAAATTCTTAAAAATAATTTCATGTTTTGTTTATCAATGAATTCTCAAAGGCCTAGTTAGAACATTATAAAAAGAATTTTTAATTTTTGAACATTTTTTCTATATTATATTTGGATTTTTATGGTTATATAATGTGGGTTGGTTTTCTTTTATAATGTGTTATACATAGGTAAAAAGGGTTTTTTTTAATGGTGTTTAGAGGTGATATGAATAGTTTTTTATGTCATTCAGATTTTATGTGATTGACTTCATGATTGATTTTGATCTTCTCCATTTAATTTATCATGAGAACCCTAGATACTTAGGTGGGACTTAGGACATGTACTTTCTAGACATTTATCTACTCTACCGAGTATAGAATTACATCCCCACACTTACTAGGAATCAATATGCTCTCCCTAGATTTGGATCAAAATGCTTCACTTTCTAGGCATTGATACACTCTCAAAGAGAACTACTATTGCATAAAAACCTTGACCAATCACACTCAATGATCCGTCCCTCTACTAAAAATCCACCTTTAATGCTCAACATCATAAAGGCAAGTCCTTCTTCTCTCTTGGTTCCAGATTCTCTTGGACACACCTTTTAAAATAATTTAATGATTTCATCTTATGATTTCATATTCATCTGAAATCCTCGCTTTTGACTAATTAAAAATCAATGTAACTTTTGAACTCTCCAAGTTTAGGAAGGACATTTTCCCCCAATGTCTGAATCTTCCAACATTAAATATCAATCCAAACATCACCCATTTCAATGGCACCACCACTTTTTTACTAGTAAAATTCCACTAAATATTAGAAAAACACTTCACTAGAGGAAACCCAGTAGTCTCGAAACCAAGACATTATATCGAGTCTTCATAAAACAATCACCATATTTTATGTAACCAATATTTAATAAAACTTTTTGGTAACTGATATTAGAATAAGAAAAAATATGATACCACTAGTTTTGTTTGGTATAGATCAACAATCCTAATGTTAAACCCCCAAAACATAAATTAAACCCCCAAAACATGTAGATAGTAGATGAAATTCTAGAATATATCTGAATTGAAACAAATCCCAAAACAAGACATACCATAATATGGAAGTAAAGCTACAACTAAGTCACTACATTAGATATCCACCTTCTAGTTCTAGTAACCTCATGGTTTTGAAAATACCTCCCCCAAAGGGAAATGAGAAATAAAGGATAAATACATGATATAAATGGAATAAGAACACCACATGAAATTTATGTTGTTTGGATGAAAATCCTACTTCATAGGTGAATACATTGATATTTTTACTAAGGGATAAAATGAGTTATAAGGGAAACATATCTTTTTTTATCCCTACCTATCAAATGCTGCATGAGACACTTTCTAGACACCCTAGTCAAGTAACCATAACAACACATGTAATGAATCCTTCCACCCACAAGCACTTTATAGTGAATACCCTCAAAGGGAAAAATGATATAATTCATGTGATTATCAAATCATATTTTATTCTTAGCATAATTTTATATCTAAATATATAAATCATTATTTTATTACAACTTTAACAAATTATATTTATAAATTATTAACTATTGATATTCAATGTTATGAAGTGGTAGTGCAATTTAGGTTGATGAATCCCCCAAGTGTGTATGTATTATCTTATAATGCTTATGTAATTAATGGATTTAAATTCTATACTAATGAATATGATGAAGACAGTGCCATGCAGAATAGTGGAGTTACAATTATGGTTGAATCGATGTATACTTCCAGTACTAAGGACATAAATCCAATTTATGAAAATATGTCATACTTTGGCATCATAAAAAAAATATGGGAGTTAAATTATGTGAACTTACAAGTTCTAATTTTTTAATGAAATTGGTTTGATAAGAGGAGTTATGTTAAAATAGATGGGTTGTGAATTGTGAAATTTGATTTCAGTAAAGAAAGATTCAAATACAAACCGCTTATAATGGAATAACAAGCAATACAAGTATTTTATGTTACATATCCCACAAACTGAAAGTGTTCAATTGTTCTATTATCAACCAAAACCACTGAATGGTCAGATGAAAATTCAATAGAGGATAGCCTTTTCATTGGGACGTCGCAATTATTTCATAGTGGTCCCAATGTAGATGGCATTATTTATGTCAGAATATACAATAATTAAGGGATTTGGATAATCGATAGAGGGGTAAAATCCCTTAAACCTTTAAAAAAGAGAGTTCATTAATCATGTTATATATTTTTTGTAATATACATTGTGTTACTATATGTTATTATCCATTCACTGCTACTTTTATTTAATCTATATTAAATGTTAAACCAGTTTTGCAGATAATGACTTCTTTAAGTGATGATTCTTCCAATCTTAAGATGCAATAGGTCTCTCAACTTACTGCTGCTCACAGTGCATAGGAACAACAAGCCTCTAAACTTGCTGATTCTTGTAGTGAAGATGACCAATAAGTTTCTAAACCTGTTGTTGTTGCCGCTCCCAGTGCAGAGGTAAAACCACCATCTGAACATGCTGATGCTAGCGCACTGAAGGAACATATTTCTGATGTTGAAACTGACCAAATGGTAGGCAATGAAACACTGGAGACATAGAAAAAATAGGGGCACTGTAGTTTGTCGGTATTAGAAAAAAATCCTCATGTCAAAACTAAAAGACATCAAATATGATGTAAGATGGAATAGGCAAGGCCAACATGTTAACCCCAGTAAGTCCATGTTCAGTAGTTACATTGAAATCATCACTCGACAACGCATGCCGATTGATGTATAGTTGTGGAACCATGTTGTCATCGAGCTTAATAAACTGATGTGGGGAGATATTATAGTTACATTATGATATAATTTCTTTAATTTACTAAAAAATAAAATAATGAAAAATTTTCTTACACTTCATCATCCCCTTTAGAGTGCATTTATAGTGGATGAATCACCCAAAGACTATTTATTAAGGTTTGTTTGATAGATTCACATAGGCTTTCTCATAATTTAAATGAGATATTATCTTAAAGATTCATAAGGGAAAATAATCCTACACCCACCTTCTATTTATGCACACCTGATAACCCAAGGAGTGTGGGATGTTTTTACTAGCTGTCGTGCGAAGCATTATTTTCAGGTACATTATGTTTGGTAATATGTTTTTTGATGATACATGTATTCATCACTTTTATTGAAAATTTTTTATTTACGAAGAAAAAAATGTGTGCTGAAAATAAGGAACGAGTAGTAAAACCATCATACCCCTACCATAAAGCAATAATGGGGTACACTTCACTTGAAAAAAATGGGGTACAACTGAGTGCTGAAAATAAGAAACTTGTGTAAGTATGATATAACAAATATTTTTTTTCTGTAAATTGATATTACTTAACAATGATGAATTATTTTCCTATATTTTCTATCTAACATATCACAAGAATCAAAAACAACCAAACTACATGAAGACATACTTTCAGGGGCCTTGAAGTTTCCAGAAATGTATGGTCCTATTAGAGGTGTGGGTTTTGGGGTGACACCATGACCATTTTTTGAGAAAACAGTAGGAGGATCAAAGTGAAGAAACCAAAATGTTGAGAGAAATAACAACTATACTTGAATAACATATGAATTATCAGAGAGAGTTCATGTAAAATTTAATGGCAGAGGGGAAAAGGGAAGAAACAAGTCAAGAACAACTAGCTCGTGAAGATCTCACCTCACCCCCACTAGCTTTGAGGCAAGCCATTACCCTCAAAACCTATCTTAGATGAGGTGATAAATGTTCTAATAATTGTTTCTGTGAATTTTGAATCATATAGACACTTATACCTTTCCAGTACTAATATTGTATAGGGTGAAAATAAATATGATTTATATCTGTCAACACCCACCCATCACCTTGTAGTGAGGGCTACAATGTTCAATATCCAGAACGCCATGCTACACAACAGAACACTTACAAAATTTAATGTCAAAGTTTTGATTAACATATCCCATGAGATAAGTGTCGAGATACATGTTCCAATTTATAATGAATATATTCATAAGGTAGAATAAGCTCTTGGAAGATTCATCACATGGTCGTCACAGCTTGTAAAAAACATGTCTATAAGGAGGTATTCATTTACAATTTATTTTTTAAGATAAACCTTTAAAATTTAATGAAAAAGGTCTAAACTGATGAATGTTAATGAATAAGTACACAGGAAAGGGGGTGAAAAGAAATAATGACTCAAAACCATCTCAATGACCAACCAACCAATTGAAACAATCTACCAAAATAACCTTAAACCCGCCGGTTCTATATCTGCATTTATTATCATTGTAGGCTCATGTGGATATAAAGTTTAAAGATGGTGGTACTCACACAATTATTTTTGATGAAAATATGTATAGAGGGGAAGATCTATTTTTCATTAGTGTTAACAATGTAAGTGAAATATTGACGTATGATTGGCTAGGTGGATTAGTTTTAAATGTATACTTGAGGTATGTTTTCATGATTTGATTTTCCAAAATCTGAAATACTATGATAATTATGACTAAATCTATTTCATATTTTTTCAGGTGTATATATGAAAAATAATTTAAGGAATTTCCCCATGAAAAAATTTTCGACTCATTAGTCCTCTGGTCACCTATAGAGAACAAAAAAAAAGAATCCAAGAAAGTGGGTGAAATAGTGGCAGGCCAACTCAAATTATTTAATAACAAAAATATAGATGACATAATATTCTTTATATTGATGATGCCAGGGTAAAACTCTAAAATTAAATCATATAAAATATATATTAATTTATTTCATTACATATTCTTTTTTTTTGTTTTTAGGTAGTATTGGATGCTCATTATAGTCAATTTGGATACTGCAAAGATTTATTTCTTGGATTCAATGCATGAATATCCAACAAACCGACCACACATGGAGGCGTTTTCCAATTTGTAATACACTAAATCCAACTTTTTTAAACTAAACATATAGTTATAAAATTTATATTATCTTGTAATGAGGAATCAGTTATGATCAAGCAGTGCATGCATATCATCTACATCATGGAATGAGGCCGGGTGAAAAGGATAAGGAATGTCATCAGTACTATGATTGGATAATTATTAGGGTATACGTAATAATATTTCACTATCCAAGCACATATAAAATAAATTACTTATTTTTCTCAATATTTCTACAGTTTCTGAAATAAAAATAACAAAATTACGATTATTATGTTTTTAAATTTATGAAAGTGATCATATTTCATGAACAAACCAGCATCCTTGAAGAGGTATTTTTAAAGATAATTACTATTTAATTTAAAATATTTATTAATTATTTGTGAATTTATATTTTTTCAGTACTACCATGATTGTTGAAAAGAATCATATTCACAAGATGATATAGATTGTTTAGAAATGAATGGGAAATATAACTGATGGATGAATGTACACAAATAGCATGAATATGTGACTGGTATGACTCGAAGTGTTTATTTTAATTTAAAATTGTAATTATTTTTCGTAAAAAGAATAAGTGACCAACTAAAAACTGAGAAAAAAGATTAGAAAAATGATCCAAAAGTCATTTGTGATGTGTAAGAATCAACCACACCTAAATCTGGCACATTGTGTTACCGTTATGACTTTAAGTGTGTATTTTTATATTAAATTAACAATAAAAAAAAAAACAAGTAACATACTGAAAAATGAGAAAATGAATTTGGATTTTTTTATACTTTAGGACAATGATCCATCAGTCATTTTTGACTTGTAGGAATCAACCACACCTCAATCCAATGAATAGTGTGACTGATATGACTAAAAGTGTCTGTTATTAGTTTAAAATTGACATTTTAGCTCAAAACATGTCACTCACTAAAAACCAAGAAAACTCTATCTAATTTTCTTAATAATTTAGGACAATGATTCATAATTTCTTTATGACATGTATGAAGAAATCTCATGTCAAACCAACACACAATGCGACCAGTATGACTCCAAATGCGTGTTTGCAATTTGAAATGATATTTTAGTAAAAAACAACTGACATACAAAAAAAATAAGAAAATGCATTTATATTGTTTATATACTTTATTAAAGATATATATAAGTCATTTGTGACATGTAGAAATCAACCAAACATCAATCCAAAGCATAGTGCAACTAGTATGACTCAAAATATCTCCTTTTATTTGAAATTGATATTAATTTTAGTAAAAAAACACAACTGGCATACTAAAAACCATGCAAACACATTCATCTTGTTTTTATATTTTAGGAAAACTATCCATGAGTCATTTGTGACATGTAGAAATCAACCCCACCTCAATAAAATGCTTGATGTGACCGGTATAAATCCAAATGTGTCTTTTTTTAAATTGATAAAAATTTAAGTAAAAAAGAACAACTGAAATACTGAAAACCAATAAAACACATTTAGATTGTTTTGATAATTTATGAAAATGATCCAAGAGTTATTTTGGATGTGTATGAATCAACCACACCTCAATCTAATGTATAGTTTGACTTGTACGACTAAAAGTTTCTATTATCAGTTTAAAATTTACATTTTAGCTTAAAATGTGTCACTCACTAAAAACTAAGAAAACACATTCTAATTGTCTTCATAATTTGGTACAACAATTCTTAAGTCCTTTAGGACATGTATGAAGTAGTATCACATCAAATAAATTCACAATGTTAGTGGTATGACATAAAAAGTGTTTTTCTAATTTGAAATTTTATTTTAGTAAAAAAACACAACTAACCTACTGATAACTGAGAAAATACATTTGGATTGTTTTGATATCTTAGAAAAATGATCTATGGGTCATTTGTGATGTGTTGGAATCAACCCCACCACAATCCAATGAATTATTTGATCAGTACAAATACAAATGTGTTTTTATTTGAAATTGACATTAATTTAAGTAAAAATAAAAAGTTACATACTAAAAATCAAGCCAACACATTTGAATTGTTTTAATACTTTAAGAAAATAATTCCTAAGTCATAAATGATGTGTAGGAATCAAATTCACCTCAATTCGATGCACAGTGTGACCAGTATCACTAAAATTTTCTGTTATCATTTTAAAATTGACATTTTAGCTCAAATTTTTCACTCACTGAAAACCACAAAAAACTCCCTCCAATTTTCTTCATAATTTAGGAGAGAGATTTATAAGTGCATTGTGACATGTATTAAGAAATATCACCTCAAACTAATGCATTATGCTGCTGGTATGACTAAAAATAGGTTTTTATGGTTTGAAATGACATCTTAGTAAAAAACAAAACTATCATACTAAAAACCAAGAAAACCCATTTAGATTGTTTTGATAATTTAGAAAAACAAACCATGTTTTATTTGTGATGTATAGGAAAGAACCAAACCTAAATCAAATGAACGATGTGACCGCTATAAATCCAAATATTTTATTTAAATTAGATATTAATTTTAGTAAAAAAAGAGACATAATCAAAACCAAGAAAACCCATTCAGATTGTTTTGATATTTTTGGACAATGATCCATTACTCATATGTGACGTGTATGAATAAAACTCACCTTAATATGATGAATGATGTGAATTGTATAAATCCAATTGTGCCTTTTTTTATTAAAAATTTACATTTTATTAATTAATTATTTCATATTAATGGTTAATTTATTTATTTTTAGTTTTACTAACATAATAATTGTATTTCTTTATAGGTGGAACCTTTTTCTTGAGTTGGGGTGATTTTTTCAGCAACTAATATCATGGGAGAACATTTTTGAGAGGGGATCAAGGATATCAAAGGATGAAACAATAATGGTTTTAACTGTTTGTAGGATAATTGATTATTTTATTATATAAAAAATTGTTTGAAAGGTATAAAACATTTTTTTTTCAAACCCATGTATGCACAACTTTGTTCTTGTATGCATTTCTTTGTTCTTGTGTGCACTATGTAGGTGGTATGTGTGTTTGTTATGCAGGCTTTGGTGGGTGTGTTGTTATATAAATATCACATCACATGCTGCTAGACCTTTGTCAACACTATTTTGAGTGCTGATAAAGGCCCCCTTTATCAGTGCTATTTAGATCTCTGATAAAGTCCCATTTATCAGTACTATTTTGAGCATTGATAAAGGCCCCCTTTATCAATTCTATTTTGAGCACTGTTAAGGGCCTCCTTTATCAGTGCTAATTAAATCTCAGATAAAGTTGTCCTTTAACAGTGCTAAAAAAATCACTGATAAAAAGTGTCCTCTATCTGTGATAAAATAGTGCTGATAGGGGGGATTTATCAGTGCTTTTTTAGCATGGATGAAGGACACCCTTTATCAACATTTTTCAACACTGTTAAAGGGGAACCTCCTTTTATCTTATCTGAGATTAAGAAAACTTTTCTATCATTATTAAAAGTTTTCTATAGATCTTTTAAAAGAACTATATATGGTAGTGTGGATTCATTCATTGGGTCTGCCACATTTCTATACATTGATACTCTATTATCCCTTGTACTTTCTCAAGTAAAATTAGATAGTTCTGACTGCTTATCATGTAGTTCTCCTAGATTTAAATGTTATCTTCCTACCATAATGTATATATTTTACATATCTAGTATATAGTATGGAATATTTGATAGATCGATAAAAAATGTGTATCAAATTCTACTCACCATTTTAATCTCCTCATATTTCTCATACATGTATTATTGAAGAGATTTTTTCCATGTGACATTGGCGAAAATTCTCTCTCGAATTATTCTTATAAATTGTTAGTATATTAACATTTACTTGGTGAAAGTACCAATAGATCTACCATAAAACATTTTTCTCCCTAGAACTTGGTTTTTTAATACAATTCAATCTTTGGAGAGTTTATTTAAGCCAAGTCTTAACCAACTGTAATAATAACAACTTTTTTTCCAATGTTTTATGATATATGTCACTTGGAAGACTATAGATCTTCCACTAACCTATTTTAGAAACATATAATACATTCATTCCAAATGACTATTCTATGATCACAATGTTTTCATTAATCTATAAATGGTTCTCCATATCTTGAATTCTATATTGGAATTATATGGTTTCACTTAACCCTTTATGGTTTCTTTGTATAGAAACCTTCTAAGAGAGGTGGAATTAACATCCAATGCCCAATATTATGATCATAAAAAAGTTGTTATGACAAGTGGAATTAAAATGGATTTAAGTATGTTGATTTGGTATAAGCGATTGAACCTTATCGGTACCATGCTTTTACCAATTATGTATATTTTCTCTTGAATACCCACCAACTGATTTACATCGATTATAGAAACTAAAAAAATACCAACTTGATTTAGTACATGGAATCCAATTTTTGGAATTCATATAATATTTTCAGTTATAAATGGTTTCCATTTACTTCTTCCTTATAGGATCCATTATTCTCAATGAATAATGTATCACCCACCATTATGAATATAAATCTACCATTATGGTTTTAATCTTCCTATGTAGTATATGTATTTAGGGTATTTCCTTTCCATGAGATCTTGTGGAATTTTTCCAATGCCAACTACTAGATCATTTCCCTCCATGACTGAACCCAAGTCTATATTATTCCCACTACCTCAAATAAATATTTTCACCTTTTTATAGAAATATTGTCTATCTCTTGATTATTAATTTTTAATCCTAGAGATTTATTTAATATCCTACATAAAATGCGGGATAATAACATAGATTCACTTTTTGTTTTTCATGATGCAAGTTTTTTTATTGATATACCCTGAATAAAATCTTTGCATCTAAACAAATGGAGCATGATATAATGAATTTATTTTATATTAAAACTCATATGATATCAATTTTTCATAATAATTGGCATATGTTTTTGGATTAACATCACTTTTTGTGAATCATGAATCAAAAAGGTAATGGAATATTTTTGAAGACTTATAAAAACTCGTCATTGATACTCCTTTTACTAACATCATAACTTTTATGTGCATAAGGAAATGTTCTTTTAGGAACTATTCCATGATACATTTTTATTATCATTTTATGCATGTTCAAATCTTCATCGATAATTTTTTACTAACATCAGAACTTTGATTTTTATATGGAAATGTGATTTTAGAAATAAATCCACTCTAAATTTTGATGATCAATGAATTCCTTGTAAATATTTTTTTTATCATGGGTGTGAAGACACTCATATATTATAACCATGTATATTCATTTTCTTTAATTTGAAATTCGTTAAAACTCTTAAAGGAAACTTGTGAAGTATAAGAATTTACCTCAAGATTCCCTTTGAAATAGTTAATTCTTTCTAACGAAACTAATTTTTAAATCCTTGTATATTACCTTTATTTATAAAGGTTTCTTTTCTAAAAAATGATAAGTAAATGTATTGATAATACCTATGGGTCTTAGATTAAAAGATTCTAAAGACTATACTGGGTATATGCTTGAAAACTACTCTTGGTTTTATTAGATAAATAACCATCATTACACAACTGGTTATTCAAGTATTACTTTATATATTCATCAGATAATGACAATGATTCAAAAATTACTGAAATATTAGTAGATTATGTGGTACAATGAAAAACATTCATTCTAAAAATTGAATAATGTATTATTTTTTTAAATGGACACATTAGATAATTGTTTTGGTAATACTCAATAAAATCTTTATGAAAATCATTAAACATGGAAATTGGAAGTTGTGTACTTCTCATTACTGACTTAATAATCACAGTTTCTTAGCCATTTAGATAATTTAACTTACATATTGTAACATTTCTATAATTAACTGGTTACTCTATTTGGATAAAAGTATGTGATGCACATTCAATATCTAATAACCAAGTATTAAAACTAAAACATCACATATAATGAGGAATATGCACTAATTCGAAGCCTCTTCTTGATTTAACATCAATTTATTGTATTTTATCTTTCATAAATGTATCTCATGGCATGAAAATAAAATATCCACCCACATGATTATTTTCCTATTTGTTTGAAGGAGATTGCGATTGTTCCTTTGGATTCACACTTTCCATTTTCCTTTTATCTTTTTCTTTTAATGTTTTCTCCAAAAGAACAAAATATTAATATTTCATTAAGTTTTAATCTACTTAGATAAACTTACCTTAAAAGGTAATGAAGTGTTTTCTTCATATTGGACATTAAATAATCTTAAATGAAATTGGAGTAATTGGGTGATAGGGATATAATAATGTGGTACATTTAATGATTATGATACATCTTCCAATTTATATGTGTTCAATATAATCATCATCACATTCATTTCTCACTTCACTATCTCCTTATAGACTTCTTGAAGACAAGATTCCATGTAAATCCATCCATGTATTGATGTTGTTTATATAACTCATTGGACATTGATGACATCATTATGATATAAACAAAAAATTCATTAATCATGCGCCTCTTATAAGATTCCTTTTCAACCTCGCTTTATGAGGTGACACAGCAGGCAGTGGGGACACCAGTACATAAAATTTTCATTCAAATTGTTGTAATTTTTGAAAGCGCCTGTACTACACTTGTAAATTTGTACAGGTTAGGGCATGTAATTTTCCATTATTGATTTTAGTGAACTTGTGGTATTACTATCAATTCTTATAAAAAACAAAAATTAAGTATATTGGTACTTTTATATTGATTACTAGTTATTAGAAATTATAAATTTTATTATCCTAAATGTATTACTCGATTTTATCGAATCCTAACAGCCCCCAACTACCAGATTCAAAATACATAGTCGCTTGAGTATTCTAGTGTCAAGGATCCTTAAAACCTCTCATCATATTGCATGTTATGGTTATTCCACTACTTAGAGAGTCTCAAGGTAAGAAATTAGCTCTCCAAATACATTAACTTCCATATCCTTGATCAATTGAGTGGAGTCTTTTTTCCTACAAAGGATAATCTTGCATTGTTCAACACATTACCTCTAAAGTTATAATAATCTAGCTATGACTATTTCTTTGCTTCCAACTTTAGTTAATTCAACCCATTGATCTAATAATAAATCTCCAGTTGTTGGATGCATCCTAAACCAGAGTTGATGATCACCTCATACAATTTGTTTTGCTCAAAATTAAATGATTGAAAGTGTTGTGACTTAATATTTATTTTACGTTTTTTATTATTCTTAGATAATTTAATCCATTTATATTTATACTTTATTATTTTATGTTACAACACTCACAATTTAAAAATGGTATAAATATAAAAATATTTTCCATGTGTGTACATTTTATCTATACATGCTTGCTTATTATTTTATATGATCACTCGTAAAAATTAAACACACATAAATTAATAAACCATATATAAATAAAATTAAATGATGTGATCATGAGCCAAATGTAATGTTTGATCTATTCGGCAGATAATGGATCAACCTAGACCATAGGGGTAACTCCTTGTATTGTGACACATGCGGTTCAAGTTGCAATTTTCACCCATCCAATTCATTAAACTCTTGTCAGGTAGGTTGCTAAATATCGGCGTGAACTATGTCACTTAATTATCCTTATCATTATACAACAATACTCGCACGTGGGTGAGAGGGTCTTAGGAATGATAAATATGGATAAATAATATTTATTTAGGTTCAGAGACCCTTATACATATAATGATGTAAAATACGATACACAAATCATTATTTATTAAATAATTATATCAAATAATAAATTGAAATAATTAATTAAATAAATAAGAAATTTTTAGTCACACATTAGTTAGTCTTTGACTCATGATCATTCTCTATGCATTAAACTCATGTATATGAATTAAATTTGTTGTAAATTCATATTGAGGTAATTTTTCATGAAATAAAATAAATTTTATTTAATTTTAATTCATAAAAATAGTTTTTGCACTGACCACATAATTGTTTAATTTTTTTAATATTCTAGATTTGTTTTGGTATTTATGTGGTAATCCTGGTTTTTTAAACCCCCAGAGGGGTTTCAGGTTGTGGGGAAAATCTCAAAAGGGTCATTCCGGTCAGTTAGAACCCAACCCAGCCCGATTGGGATTGAGTAGGCCCAGTAGTGGGCTGGGACAATCCTAGTGTGCAGATAGAGGAGAAGCCCCATCATGGGACACTTTTCTTAAATGAGTAAGAAAAGGAAAATTAAATCAACTTTTATTAAAAAGAACATGTTTCTTTAGGCGCTACTTGTAACATCCCAAAATATTATCAATGGAATTTCCCTTCTTATGTCATAAAACACATACATCACATAGAGAACCTAATATGATCATTATTATCATAAATAAAGAATTTAAATTTATTCAAAAATTAAAACAATAATAAGGCCAAATATTACAACAGGAAAATAAATAGAAAATAAGATAATAAAAATGGAAAAATTTGGATATGCATGATCCACTAGAATGACCACACTCATGAACAAGTTGTATAACTAAAACATATTATTAAAAATAAAATAATCATTTTGAATATGAAATTATATATATATCCTTAAGAGAAAATATAATTGAATGAATAATTAATTAAATAATAGTTATTTATAGAAAATAAGGAATCTATACCAATGGAATAGTAACCTAACTATTAGAATAGTCATCTTACCGTTAGGAATAGTAATATAGTTGTTAGAATAGTAAATTCACCTATAAAATTATAAATAAAATTTTGGTATCATATAAATTAAAATATGATATATTTATATCATGTTATTAGTAAATCAATGTTTTAAAAATGATAAATTAAGTGTTAGTAATTTTTTGAAAATATAAATGTTTATTTATAATTTTATAATTAATATAATGATTTAAAAGAAAATTTATTTTCATAAAATCTATTCATAAGTTAATATTATGTTGAATTATAATTATAATATAATTTTTTTCAACCTTTATTAAATTTTCAATGGGTCATAAAATTGATAATAATATTAAAATCAGTATTTTTTTAATAAATGATGATTTTATTTGAAAATTAAATTTATCATATTTAAACATATATTTTTATAAAATGGATTCCAATTTTGAAATCTAAATTTCAAAAAATGGTTAAGGTGAATTTTTAGGATTTTTCTAAAATAGTTTAAGTTTTTGGTTAATAGTGAAATATGATAATTTACGGTATATAACATTATAAGATAAATACATGATTTTTTGTCATGGATGATATAATAATGATGCAGTCACCCTTTTTTTTAACTACACCGAAATATTTACTATATTTACTCATTTCAATCAATACTATTGATTGTCCTGAACCAAAATAATAAACTATTAAATATAATAATAAAAAACACTCCTCTTCTCCCCTATAAATACCACCTATCACAACCCTTTCTCCTCACATGTTATAAGCCTTGTAGATTGACAATATTATTCCCAATTCTATTGAAAAACCTCTTCCCCATGTCACAGAGCTATTGGTATCAACAAAAGAGCAAACCCAAGTTCCTTAAGGAGGTTTTCAAGGAGATGACATTCAAGAGTTAAAATCGTCAATACTTCTTTTTTATTTTTTTTATTTTTTCATCCCCTCCACAAATCCCATATCCAAATCCGAATTATGAATATATTATCATATTTATACTAGAATTTTATAATGTTAATGTAATATTCATCATCAAATATCTTATCTTTTTCTATTATTATAAAAATTAAATCATCATCTCGTATATGTTAGTTCACCGCCTTTGTAGACGATGAGTTTTCATTTTAAATTACCACCTTGAATTTTTGTCAAATTTATTTTATTATGGTTAAATAATATTTTATATGTATATTATAACTTTTCTCATGTTCTATAACTAATATATAAAAAAAATATTAAATAAAATGAAACTAGTTCGTGATGATCGAAAACTCACCTAAATAAACTAAACATTTATCATTAACATTTTATCAGATGAATCATCCTCATACCAGAAACCAATTATATATGGGATTATTTAAACATATGTAATTTCATTATTACCATATAATTTCACTTGTGTATAATTATTTCCAATTTACAAAAAACATCCATAACTTTACACAAGTGAACCGACCATGAAACCATGAAACGAATACTCCCAGAACGTTGATGTTTAACTCTATAACTCATTGAAATGGTCATAAATGAAATTAATATAATTATAATAAATAAAATAAACATATAATATGTTCTTAATTAATTAATTAATTATTCAAATTTTATTTCCCATGACATTAAGTGTAAATACATAACACATTTGGACATAAGGTAGGGGATCTCTCTGAACCTCCATTTTTTCCTTCAGGTTATGGTTTCTCTATCTTTACCCTAATCAGTTTACTATTTATTACTATATAAATACCCTAAATTATATTCATATGTTCTAAAAATATGTATATATCTCTATTAATATTTCTTTTATGGGTAAATACAAGTTTTAAAAGGTTCCATTCTCAATTACTCTCGATAAAGGAAGGCTGGTTAAAGGGAACTTCTCTGTTTCATACCCATTTTCAAGTACACTCCATAAAATATGTTAATTAACTAATATTTTTCTAAAATATATCATTTTACATTGAAAAAATATTATATTTCATTTTTTGTTTTATGTAAAAAATTATTCCCTTGTCCTCTTTAATGACTCTTTAATATTTTCCATAAAACCGCACTAAACTGGCTCATTTAGAAAGTTTATTAAACAATATTTTTCATGTATTAACTTTTGTTGGACATAATTATTCAGGATATATTTTTATTTTTATTTTATGATTTTATAAAAATAATTTAATCTCTTTTTATGGATACCATTATGATACACCCTTTGGTTATACCTTATGACATGATTACATTACCCATTTCTTTTCATGGGTAACCCATATGTTTATTCCTTTTGTTTGATTATTAATGTGGAACACATATGTATGAACTTGTTATTATGGATGCATCCATATACTAATCCAATGAATTGTGTAATGTTTAGTCTCAAGATATGTCATCTATGGGATTGGGGAGTAATCCTAATCCATTATGGGACATTGTCCACCATGTGATATAGTATTGGAAGATAGCCTTGACTCATGTTTATGACATGATATATATTACCTCCAAATTAAAATATTTTCATAATCATATGTTTCCATTTTCTATATGTTTATTCATCATCTATTACAATTAGGTTATCTTGTTATGCCTTTAACTCATGTGTTATTCTTCTTTTCCATGATTCTTTCCTCACTGGGTTTTTTTGTTCATACATTTTGACTTTGTATTTCTCAGTATATCTTGTGGAGATGTAATATCTCAAAGGAAGTTAGGATCTCATTATGGAATATTAATAATGATATAATTTATTCTAGTTCCATGATTTCAGGTTTATGTTCCTATTCACCCAAATACTCTAGTATTTATGAACGTTGGTTTTTTTGATGGATAGATATGCTTAAAATAATGTAATAATATATGTAAAAATACAGGGTAACTATAGTTGGTATCAGAGGATAGTCAAGTTATTATTGTGGATTAGGACTAGAAAAAATTAGTAATAACCCTAAGGATAATTCTATCACCATGGATAACCTAGATAGAAAATTCAGGAATCACAATTTAAGATGTACTTTTAATTTATATTGTATTCCTTCTATGTTTATAGTTGAATTTTTATATACTTATTAGATAAGTATTCAATCCACCTAATTGTATTTTATTTATTTTTATTATTTAATGACATTAAATATGATAACCATTTCCAACAATCAATGTGATAGGAAATGTAATGATTTACCTAATGATATTCCAAACATGATGGGAATAAGAACCCACAACTTTACTATACTATTGGATCAACATGATCAATTTATGAATAATAACTTGAATCATCTAGAACTTCATCCTTATCCTAAGAAAGATAAAGTTTCAGTCAAATAATTTATGTGAAAAAGGACTCATATATTTAGTGGATCTTCTGATCCCCTCATCACAGAAAAATGTATTAAATGCATTGAGAAGATATTCTCTATCCTTCAATGCTCGTACAAAGATAAAGGCATGATGGTGGTTTATCATTTTTACAGGGAAGCTGATAAGTAGTGGACACTGATCAAAAACACAGAGTCTAAGGAATAAATTTCTTCCATGGATTGGGAAGGATTCAAGAAAATATTTTTTCAATAAATATTTTCCTCAAACTCTCTATCTTAAGATAGAGAGGGAGTTCCTTAGACTAAAGAAAAAAGAACATGAATATATTAGGGTGTACGAGGAAAACATTACAAGGACTACAAGATATGCCTCTGTATTTTTCATGAACATTGAATGTAAGGTGGATCACTTATTTAGTGGATTAAATTCGAGTCTATGAAAAGACATGGAGATTAGAGACTTTGATAGTTATGAGGATATTTTACATTGTTCCATTAAGATTAGAATGGAAATTAGATACTCTTAGTGGTCTCATGGTATTAGGGATAAAAATAGGAAAACTGAGTTTAATATGAGAGGATCAATAGATAAATCCCATGAATTAAAGAAAACCCAACATTCCACATGTCAAATATGTAGGAAGAAGCATCCTAGTAACATTATAAAGGGAACCAAGAGATGTTTCCAAGGTGGAAGAGAGGGGCATCAGGATAATTATTGATGAAAGGATTTGAAGAAGCCCAATAATTTAGAAGAATAAAATAAGGTTCATATCAACACTTAACTTTTAGTTTAGTGTTTCAATTGCAAGTAACATGGACATTATGTGATCCAATACCCTATTCAATGGTTTTTTAGAGGCAATCAACAACAAAAACCTCCAAGGAAGAAAGTAAGGGAATATAGTATCACTACTGTTGAGGTAGATCCCAGAAATTATGTGATGAGAGGTAATACGATTATTCATTCAAGAAAAGAGAACTTACTATTTGATTCTGGTTCAATTTTTTTTCATAACATAAAAGTTTAGCAGAACTATTCAAACCCCACCACAAAATATTGAAGTTGAGTTATCGGTGATAATAAATAATGCTTAAATTATTGAATGTAAAGCATATAACTCCTCCCTGGTTAATGCTTTTGGACCGAACCTCCTATAAAATCTCTTCCTACTTCCTTTGATGGAGTTTGATATTGTATCGTTCATGGATTGACTATCTGTATACAAATCCAACAGTAACAGTTGGGAAAGGGAGATAACTCATAACAAAATAAGTCATTCCCCAATTTTGTACAAGTGTAAAGACGAGGATTAATCTACTTCAGAATCATAATCTCAATTTTTTATATTATTTTCTAATGATAAAGCATATCTAACTCAAATCATTAAGCAAAAGGATGTGATCATTCTCAAAGACATGACCATTGCACGGGACTGCACTAATGTGTTCTTTGAAGAATGGTTTAGCCTTACTTTTGACTATGGGGTTGATTTATCTATTGATATTATTCTTGTATCTCTACCCATATCAAAGACTCCTTACAAAATGAAAGCCATTGATTTGGAGGAACTAAAGAATTAGTTTCAATAGAATTTGGACAAGTGTTTCATACATCCGAGTGATTCACCATGAGGTACGTTAGTCCTCTTTATCAGGAAGAAGGATGGATCAATGCACAAATGCATTGATTATCATGAGATTAAAATAATAATGATAAAGAACAAGTATCCCCTACCATGTATAGATTTCATGTTCAATCAACTAAGTGGGTCCAAGTATTTCCCTAAGATTGACCTTCAGTTGGGATATCACCAATTAAAGGTGAAAAAGGAAGATATTCCCAAGACTACCTTTCAAACAAGGTATGGAAACTATGAGTTCATAGTGATTACCTTATAACTCACTAATACTCCCTTAATTTTAATGCACTTAATGAATATATTATTTATACATTACCTTGATAAATTTGTGGTAGTATTTATACATGATATTCTGGTATACTCCAAGAGTTATGAGGAATACGAGGAGCATTTGAATACTATGATAAAGAATTTGAAAAAGGGGAAAATATATGAAAATTACAATAAATTTGAGTTTTGGAAGGAGGAAGTATCATTCTTGGGGAATGTTTTCAACAGTAAAGGAATATTTTTGGACCCTTATAAAACAAAGGCAATTGAAGAGTAGCCCAGGACAACATCTGTAATGGAGATTCATATTTTACTTATTATAGTTGGGTAATACTGATGATTTGTGAGGAACTTATTGTGATTTTCAAACCCACTAAATAAGCTCACTCAAAAGGGAAAAAAGTTTTTATGGACCATTGAATTTGAATACTACTTCAAAGAGTTGAAAAATAGTCTTATCACTACACCAGTACAAACACTATTGATGAGCGGGGAACTCTTTTTGGTATACATTGATGATTCAAAGAAGGTATTAGGATATGTACTAATGTAAAATGATAAATTGTTAGACTATGACCCAAGGAATCCGAATGTTCATGATAAAAACTATCTCATGCATGATCTGGAGTTGGCAGTTGTGATCTTTACACAGAAAATTTGGCATCATTATCTCTATGGGGAGAAGTATGGGATATATATTGATCATAAGAGAATCAAATATATATTCATATGGACGGATATTGATATATTCCATAGAATATGGTACAATATCCTCAAGAATTATGACTTCTGAATCTACTACCATCCTGGTAAAGCGAATAAAGTGGTAGATGCTTTAAGTAGAAAAGATCCTTCAAATTTAACAATGATGAGAATTGAGAAGGATGCAATCTTTTTAAACTTCCAAAGGATGGAAATGGTAATCATAAATGAATTTAAAACATAATTACTTTCGTAAATGATTCCTCAACTAACCATTATGGAGAAAATAATGGATGTTCAAAGGAAAGATGTAGAAATTTAGAAGAACGTGGAAGCTATAACGCCCCAAAATTCTAGAGTAAGAATGTTTTATTTGATAGCATGTATGACACGCAATACCAAGCACGTAAGGAAATATAATATACCATGAATTTAAAATATATTTACCATTTGAATAAATTAAATATATTTTATAGATTTGAATGTATGAAATAGTGAGTTAGCATATGTTATAAGCAATAACGTGTTTCTTCAACGACTTGTGTTACATGTAAGACCGAGTTTTTTCTGAACAATAATATATTATTAAAATATTATTATTTAATATAATAAAATATAAACTATAAATTATGAATAGTATTAACTAACTAATGAAAATATATACTTTACATAAATAATTAATTGGTTACAAATTAATTATAAATGATTATAGGAACCCATTGAATATAAACGGAATATTTGTATAGAAAATGATTTATATTCTCAAAAAGCTATTTTACCCTAATAAATTAAATTAATTAAAATTATTGAGTGATATTAATGTAATATATATATTTATATATTAAATATAATATTTTTTTTATATTAATCCAATATATTTGATAATGATACAATAAGAACAACCCCAATTTTATTCTTAAAATAATATATTTTATTAAGGAATTTTTACTGCGTTTTAAAGGATAAACTATTTTAAACCCAATTTTTGAAAATTTAATAAATTTAATATGTCAAAATAAACATCATATTTGAAATTTGAACCTAAAAATTTGGTCAAGTTTAATTTTTTGTATTTTTCTACGCCATCTCATTTTTTAAGGAATAGTTTTTTTAAGAAGGTTGGGGGTAAAGCCCCCTAAATTTACCATGAAGAAAAAGAGAGACCTCTTAAAGACTAGGAAAGAGGAAACCTATTATAGGAAAAACACAAATACTTAAAGAACATGCCTAAAATATCCTACAAGTCCAAAAGAAATATATTTCCAAGCAGACACCAAACAATCTCATCGCCCCCTTGCTAAATAGTGCACATGTAATATTAGTCAAAAAGATTGTGTCACCCCCTCTATCAAGAAGTTACACCATGCTCGTGGGACAACATGTTTGAGAACCTCTCCAACCAACAAAGTCTGAGGAGATCTGGATGAAAGGTGTCATCACACCTTTCTCTCTTTTGAGCTTCCCACTCGACAAATCATGAGATGAATCTCCGCAGTGTTAACCCGATGCAACACAAACAGAGACTGAAAATCACTAATCAACTTTCACGGCCAAGAAACCATCCATCCATCAAGAGATGACGCATGGATAATGATGTGTTTCAACACCCCATCCCTATTTCGAGGCCGCCCACCCAATGGTACCTGCAAAATGATGCACCATCAAAATGCAATGAGAGAGACAAGTACCCACGAAAAAACCACATCAGAAGAACACATAGGATCAATGAGACCATTATAGAATATAGTGAAAATCCATAGAATCACTCTAATGCAGTGTAACTAGAAGAACTTCCAACTCAATACAACAAAATAAGAAAAACCAGAGCATTATCTGCTCAAACTACAGAAAAAGATCCAGCTCCACACCAACAATCTGAAGAAATACAAAGAAGCCAAACTAGAGTCTCCCTCAAAATTCCAAACCAAGGCACCCCCAAACCTTATACTTCACATGTCCTCAAACCATTTCATCCAAGCATCCACCCCCTAAGGTCTACCATAAAAAGAATGTATAAATTATGGTATTAATAAACCTATGTAAAATATATTACATAGATATGATACTTGAATTATAATATACATATATAATTTACTTTTAATTCTTTTAATACAACAAATAATTGAAATTAGTGTCCATGTGCGCGTACGACCTACCATCTTCATGAAAGATGCATTTTATTTCTTATATCCAATTTTATAGATTATTATAAATACATATGTACTAAATATATAATAAAATTAAGTCATGGTTTTCATTATGGAAATTATGAAATAATTATCTAAGTGATAGTAAAATCAAATAAAAAGTCAAAAAATACTTGAGAAAACTAGGTAATTAACCCCAAAAACAGTGAAAATAATATAAGATTGTTAACAAACGGGTAATAAGATGTTATAAAAAGATGATATATAATATTATATAAATGATTATGGTTATGTTATAATTTTGTAACATATTATAAATCACTATAAAGTAGGATAAATACCACACAACAAAAGTAAGGTTAAGGTAAGAGAATTTTGTCTCAAATTAAATTTTATTGAGTCTTATTTGTTATTATGAACCAATTAATTTTTTATTTAGTGTATATAATGCCTTTTGAAAAGTTTTATAATGAATATAATTACTCTCATGAGAATAAAAGTTTCATTTAATATTATTACTTCATAGGGATTATGATTTAAATGTTTCAATGTGGTATGGGACATATCGGAATGTTTAAAGATTATTCCCCTAAAGAATGTTCTTAATGATTATCTTTGAAATCTAACTTCTTTTTGTGATTTTTAACTTTATCTTGAAATAATCAATTTATTTTAATCATTTTTCATTATAAAATTACTTTAATACCCTTATTATTCTACAATAGATATTAGTATCACCTACATCGTATATCATTTTTATATATAGTTTTCATTTGACAGTTATTAGATTAACTGGGGAATTATTGATAAATATGTATCTTTTTATATTGTTTATTGATTAAACCTATTAATATATATGAGTAATTCCTTGTAAATGTATGAAATTTTTGGGGCCTAGTTATATATATCCCCTATATGCATCAATAGTCTAATGAGATGAAATAGTTGGCCAAAATAGATGGGTTTTACCCGATAGCTAAATCCTCTTGTGAATGGTATTGAAGGTAATGGTTCTATGTACCTAGGAAACATTTCATAAAATAATTTATAATTTCAATCATTTAGTTTTTGTTATTATTCATCCCTGATATTTTTCATCGAGATATCTATGGATACACATTTAATTTTAAGTTCATTGATTAAATGGAATGTGTTTCAGTTTCTTACCTTTCCATATTGAATTTTAATTATCTAGTTATTTGAATGGCACGTGTTATAAATTATTTACCTTACCGTGTTGATTTATTATCATTTATTAATTATTTATTCAACTTTACTTAGCCTTAATAAGCATTTGAGATCACCCTTTTCATGTTTCCTTTCCCTAGGTTATGAAGAAGAAATATTTGAATAAATGTTCAAGGATGCTATTTATTTCTTTTTATTACGTATCATGTTTGTATTTCCAATTTCAAAATGTATTAAGGGTGTCATGTATACAATATATATTTACAATAATATTAAACTAATTGGTTCTTCGGTATTTTATTCCTTGTAATCATGCCAATGTAATAAAATAATGCACCGACTTTAAGATTCTGGGGATAGGGTGTTATAGTTGGTATTAAAGGAAGTTTAACAATAACCTTGTAAATAGGATTTAGAAAAATTAGATTAGGGATCATAAATCTAAGATATAATTTGAGGATGAGTGTAGAATAAAATCCTATAATTTTGGTAAGGTAGATATTATGTTGGAATTCCTTGAAATACATCCCTATCTAGATACTATGACATGGTTCGAACACACTTGTGCCTAGGAGTAATAACACTGAAAAGATGTTCCAAGCCTGACTCGAGGTAACCTGGTACATGACAACAAGCCTCACTATACACCTGGTTTGACACTCCCTAGGTATACTCTTAGTATAATTCAAATTTTATTTACATATTTTTTGAAGGATTTAAAATTAAGTATTTCCCCAAAGTAACTAATGTTTATGATTCTAGGATTTACAATGTATAAAGTTATGTTATGTGTTATACCGTATTTAGATTTATGCAATGTTCATAATTTTAAGAGAAAATCCATTATATGTCATTGATTAGAAATGTAACATGGAAGTAAGAATGGTTTCAATATGCATGGAAAATGTAGAGATTTCACTTTTGAGGAAACCAATACATCTTATATTGGAATGGAGAAAATCATAGAAATATTTGGGAAATGTAATTAGGTTATGAAAAATAACCTTTCCTAAATGAATTAACCAATTCCATGAAGTTGATCTCTTATGGTGGATTAATTTATATGGTAGAATCCACCATCGTTTAGTGGTACTACTAATCCAATTGTAGTTGAGAAATGGATTAAGCCTATGGAGAAGATATTTGTAGCCTTGGAATGTAGAAAAAAGGAAAAGGTTATACTGGAATTATATTTTATCCTAGGTGATGTTGATTGGTTGTGGTCACTGATCTAGAATACAAGGGAGGAAGAAAAAATAGAACTCATGGAATGTTGGAATTTAAAGTATACATTCGTTGATAAATACTTCCATCATGATCAACATATTTAGATGAAGAGAAAGTTTTTTATCTTAAAGAAAAAGGAATAAAATAGTGTTGTGGATTATGAAGAAATGTTTATAAGGTTAACTAGGTATTCTACATATTATATTTGCAACATAGAGTGCAGGATCGACCACTTATTTGAAGTTCTTAAGACAATTCCATGAAGGGAACTCGTTTCTGAGAATTTTTCATCCTATGGATAGATAATTTTATGCAACATAAAAATAGAAAAGTAATTCCAGAGATCCTATGTACTCCCAAGAAACCAAGAGAATAATAGGTCTTATGAACACCATGAAAAAGGTAATGAATCAAATAATATAAATGGAATTAAGTATTTTACAACTTGTAATAACTATGGAAATAATCACCCTGGTAAATTATTGAAAGGATTGGGAGTTTGTTATAAGTGTGGATAAAAGGGTCACTAAGAAAATAATGCAATATAAAGATGGAAAAACTTTTATTCAATGTTACCACTATATGGAGATGGGACACTATGCAAATAAATTCCCCAATTTTCAAGGTAATATAACACCAAATAAGCTAAGAGATCAATGTCAATAATATGTTATTGACATTACTAGTGTAAAATGATTAATTTAAATCTATATTTGGATCTAATAAATATATTTTAAAGGTATTTCATTAATGAAGTTATCGTCATATTAATTATCAAGTATATAATGATTGTAATATAGTACTTTTTCGATAAATATTTGAGACCATATGTTTAATGGAAATATAAAAAAAATAGTAGAAAGTTAAATTTTTCAGAAAATATATGCTGGAGGGAAATATAACCCTTAATATATTTCTTATGTTGAGACAACGATAAAGAAATTATTGATTTGGATAAGTTCCTGCTACCTTTGAACTGATTAATGACTTTTCAACAAGTGGTATGAGCTATCATTGATGGAGTTTACAACACTTTTAAATTTAAGTGATATATCCAATAACATGTATCTTACAAAAGGAATAAGTATGAATTCTTGTTTCCAATTTTTGTTTATGGTAATTAGAGTTATTACCATATTTCAAGAGAAGATATGATGAAGTTATTTTCATGTTTAGGATATGAAAATGTAGTGCCGCTTTGTGTTGATTAAAGGATAATGATAAGATCATTTTGGAAATTCATTTACAATTTTTATAAAGTGTTGGGTCATAATATTTTGAAAAATTTAACCATTTATAAAATGGTTTAAGTTAATATTTGGATGATATAACAGAAGTTAATGTATTACTTCACTATAAAAATAATCCTGTTAAAAGATACAAAGTGGAAATAGTTAAAGGCACAAACAAAGAATAATATTGTTTTTGTAAAATAGAAACATATATTTACTTATATTCATAGAGTGTGAATTAATTCCTCAACTCTAGGGAATATGGTTTTGAAACTAAAAATTTGTCCTAGTACCTTCATTTCTATTTAATCAAATAACACCTTAGATCATCACAGATTTATGGCCTTGTGATTGTTAACTTTCTCCAAAATATTTTCTCTATCACTATCTATCAAAACTTGATTGTTATATTTTTCTTCCATATCCATGTTTTCATTTAGCACATATGTTCTACTACTAGGGAGCCTAGTTACATTACAATTGTACTTTCCTTTCTCTCTTATTAAGAAGATGTGTTATTAACCCTATTCACGATGTGGGGTTTTCAATAATTGTTTATTTTCAAATACCAATCCCTTGATTACTGAGATCATGTTTAAATTTTGAGGACACAATTTAATTAAGGTGGGGAGAGTGTAACATCATAAAATTATAGAGTAAGAATGTTCTATTCGATAACATGTATGACACGTAACTCCAAGATCTTAAGGTAATATAACATATCTAGAATTAATAAAATATTTGCTATTTGAATAATTTAGTATATTTTATAGCTTTCAATGTACGCAACAATGAGTTAAAATATGTTAAATGCAACAACAAATTTCTTCAACGGCTTATGTTACACGCAAGACTGAGTTTTACCAAACAATAATATATTATTAATATATTATTATTTAATATAGTAAGATAAAAACTCGACATTATGAATAGTACTAACTAACTAATTAAAATATATATTTTATAAATCAAATTCATTGGTTACAAATTAATTAGAAGTGTGTATAAGAAACAATTTAATATAAAGGGAATATTTTTATTGAAAACATGTTTTATTCTCAAAAAGGTATTTTAACCTAAAAAATTAAATAAATTACAATTAGTGAGTGATATTAATGTAATATATATGTATACATACATATATATTATTCAATATAATATTTTTTATTCTAATCCAATAGATTTGATAATCACAAGATAAGAACAATCCCTATTTTATTCATAAAATACTATATTTTATTAAGGCATTTTACCACCTTTTAATGGAGAACCCATTTTAAGACCAATTTTTTATCCTCTTATGAATTTAATATGTCAAAAGAAAATTCAACTTTTAAATCTAAATATAAAACTTAGGTTAGGGTGAATTTTTGGTATTTTTATGTGAAGTTTCATTTTTTTAATGAATGGTGAAAAATACTGAATTCTATTTCACAACTGTTTTATAATATAATTTATTTATATGTGTTGGTCGGAGTGGACACTCAAGAGGGAAGTGAATTGAGTTTCAATTAAAATTTTTGTTTAAAATCCTTTACAAAAATCCCCCAATTTAAAATACAAATTGAATTGTAGTGAATTTGAACTAAAGAAAACATTCAGTTAGGTTCTCAGGGGATTGATTAATTCCAAGTTAATCTAATCAGAAGATCAGATTAGCTTTTGAAACTAACCTAATGATTTAAAAATAATGCAAACACTTGCTAATTCAATTATCAGAGTAACTTTGAAAAACAGTTTAAGTTTTAAAGCACTTAGTAGCAGAATAAAAGGTTTTAGATAAAACTAAATAAAGCACAGTAGATATAACCAAGAGGTTTAGTCTCAAGCCGAGACTTAGTCCTCTAAAATTTATATAAATTATATCCACACCCTGGATCGGGGTTTACAACAGTTTACAACTGTCCAGGTCAAAGACCTCTACCACAGTTCTTCATGGGAAACAAAAACAACAGCAAATATAGCTGTCCAGGTCACACACGACCTCTACCTCTATCCACAGTGGGAAATAAAAGATGTAAGGAGTTTGAATGAGGATTTACAAATCCTCCATTTAATGTTTAGGAGACAATGTGTGTGTAAATTAAAACTGATGACACACACTGCTCATAATGTAAACAATAAATCACTGAGCAAGATATAAGGTTTAGAATGGCTCTAGTGATTGCAGTGTAGCTCTAGACTCCTTTGAATTGATCAAAAATGGTTCTGAGTCCTCTTCTAGTTTTTGTCTAGAAAACAGAGTGTCGTCTGCTTGACAACCAGGTTCAGAGAGAGTGAAGAAGTAGTCGATGAAGTTCTTAAAAATCCTCGTGAAAGTACACATCTCTTCTTGAGTAAGAATGAGTATGTATGAGCTTCTGTGTCTTCTTGGTCATGCATGTATATTTGTATGAGATCTTCTTGTGTATGTCACTTGTAGATCACTTCTGTATTCATTTTTTATATCTCGTCTCATTTGCAGCAACATGGACTTCTTATATTTATGGAACGAGCTCCGGCAAAAGAAATGATTTCTTTTTTAGAAGGTACGAGGTACGGTTCCCTGACATCCAAAAACCTTCATTAAATAAAAGACAGGCATTAAAATATACCTAATTTTACCGTTGGTTAGATTAAATAAAGATAAAGAAATTAAGGCAGCATCGGATTCTCTGGAACGGTAGCTTTGGATATCGGTAGCCTTGTGTATCGGTAAGCTCTTGTATCGGTAGCCTTTCTATCAGTAGACTTCTTGTATGTCGGTAGACTTGATTGGTAGTGGTAGACTTAATGTACCGGTGACCTTTCATGTAGCGGTAGCCTTCATATACCGGTAGCTTCCTTGGTGTATTGGTAGACTTCCTTCGGTAACTTTTTTGTAACGGTAGGCTAGAATAATGGTGACTTTTCTGAATTGGTAACCTTTACATAATGGTAGACTTTTTGTACCGGTGGACTTGAGGTATCAGTGAACTTCACGTATCGGTAGACTTGTTCATATCAGTAGGATTTCATGTAACGGTTGACTTGATGTATCAGTGACCTTCACGTAACGGTAGACTTGATGTATCGGTGACCTTCACGTAACGGTAGACTTGTTGTACCGATGGCCTGTATTGGTAGGCTTGTTTTGTAATGGTGACCACTTGTCTGTTTAAGCATTCTATTGGTAGAATATATGAATATGTGCATGGTGTACAGAAATTCTGAAATATGTAATTATCCATTAATCAATATAGGGATTATCAAACCATAATTGAGCATAATTAAAATATGATTGAGCATAGTTAGGATTATCAAAATATGATTGAGCATAGTTGAAATATGATTGAGCATATTTGGGATTATCAAAATATGATTTCAACTAATTCTTCATAGGGTTCAACAATCTCTCCCTTTTTGATAATCACAACATATTCCAAATCATTAAGAAAAATAAAATGGTGGCAGAGGAAAAATTTCCTATGAAAAAACATTAAAACAAAGTTCTCATTTTTTTCTCCCCCATGAAATTTCACTCCCAGTTCTCATTATTTTCATTTTCTCCCCCTTTGTGATTAACAAAAAGAAGGGTAGAATAAGAGAAATGTTGAGACTAAAGGAGAACAGATTACACAGAAACATAAAAAACGTAGATAATGTAAGAGTAACTTTCCATTAAATCACAAAAGATACAAACTGATAAAGTCAGTGTTACAAAATAAAATACAAGTGAATCTCATCAAAAACATCCAAAACCACTCAATATTCCTCTGGAACAGGAGTCTTTCCCTTAGGATCAGAAGAGGGTGCAGGGTCAGATTGAGTAGTTGGCTTGGGAATAGCTGAAAAAACAACTGGAGGTTCATCCCCTGAAACTGTACTGGATCTAAAATCCGTGGTCTTCTGTGGGATCATAGGTTTCAAGCTTCGAATAGCCTGAACTAGAGTCAACTGAGGTGTACTCTCAGAGGCAGAGGCAGGAAGGGCAGGAGGTACAATCATATGCCTAGCATCCACATGCAAGAATGGTAGCAACGGGTTCCTGAAATCCATAATAATACTACCTCCTCTCTCCATTTCTGACACAAAATCATCTCGATTTTCAGTGAATTTATCCAAGGCGGGAGTAACCTACCTGAGCTAACTAACCTGTTCTCTGAAATCTTGAGTAACTGGAGGCAACTTCATATTCTGCATCAAAAGCTTGAAATGATTGGTCATTTGATGCTTGGTGTATACTTTCTCAAAGTAAGTATACACCTTATTCTTAATTTCCTATTGAGAAGCAGTAGCTTCCTGTAGGTGATCACGAACAAAACTACTAACTTCCCTAGTGGTAGCAAGGATCTGAGTATCTGAGGTACCACTGGTACTAGCCTTAGACAACTCTTCCTGGATAATAGTTCTGATTTGATGAAGGTTCACAGTGGAGCTGGATGAAGGAAGGGGTTTAACTGAGAAAGCTATTGTCTCCTTGAAAGATTATGTTAGATTATTAACTACCTTCTGAACAAGTTCATCTTGACTGTTCAAATGTTCTTTGACTGATTTCCTAAAATCCTCAAAGATATCCACAAACTTCTTGACTACTTCTTTGATATATCTGATATTAGTATTCACTTGGGATTTAGAGTGGTTTATGGTAGTCAACGAATCAATATATTGTGTTAGAGAAACCACTGCTCCGGTCCAACTCTCAATTTGAGTATGGCATACTTTAACTTCATCCATCGTTCCCTTCACTGGACTAGAGAAAAGACATCCCAGAGATAGCTCCAGGGATTGCTCCACACTCCTCATTTCATCAACCAGGCTTTTCTTCAAATCTGCTACTGATTCTCTCAGTGTTTCATTCATTTCAGCCTTTAAGGACTCAAGGTCCTCCTTGGTTGCCAAATTTTCAGCCACACTAGGTTATATAACTGATTCTCTTTGGGGCTGGTCTTCCTCATCAGAATCTTCATAATTAATTCCAAGAACCATATATCCTGGATCTGATGTCCAACCTTCAATGTCATACAGTATAGATACTGAACCAAGATGCTCCCCCTCACTTAGAGCATTCTCCTGAGGAATCTCCTCTAACTGTTCTGCTCGTGGTAACTCTACAGCCTCCTCTGCAACTTCAGCAGATTCAATAACCATTTTCTCTGATATTTCAATGGTGGGGTGAGTCCTATCCTTTTCTGAGTCATAAATGACTCACTCAGTGATGGCAGTAGGTCCCACTGCTGCTTCCTGATCAGGCACTATCTGGACTATACTATCTATCAGAGGGCTCAAACTGAGCTCTTCTTCTTAATTTTCCTCATCATCTGCCTCACCAGTAGCCTCCTTTTCTTCATGAAAAAGCTTATCTGATTCGGTTGCTTCATCCTCTTCAGAGGTGTCCTTAACAACATACGGATATGCTTCTTCTTCTTCTGTGGTCTCAATATCAGTTTCCTTCAAAATAGTTTCTCTCCTTGGTAGTTCTGTTGGAGGGATTGCTGCTCCATAGGAAATGTTTTGGGGCATAGGAGTAGGAGGTAAATCAGGGTCTCCTCCTTCCTCAACTGTTGTCTCTTCCTTCTCAGCTTCAGCTTCATTATCACTGTAGACCGGTTCTGGCTCATCTGGTCCAAGACCAGGATCCCTCACATCCTTTGGTCTAGAAGGATGATCCACAGGAGTGTACTTGTCATAGATTTTACCATCATCATTAACCCATGATTTCTTCCAAGGGTTCTAGCTGACTTTCATAAACTTACAAAGAGTCCTGGTGATGCAAAAATTATCCTTAACCACAACAGTTTCTTCTTGAGGTCCAGCTACCTCCTTTGCCTTCAACAAAGAAAATAATAGTGCATTGGACTTAGACTTCGTTCTAGTCATATCCTCAATCTGAATCATTAGCAATCTACACAAATTCACCTTTACTCCATGATTTAACAAATACAACAAATAAATATCCTCAAATCTGAGGGTAGCAAAATCCCCTCTCCTTGGACTAATCACATGATGAATGAACTTGAAAAGTAGTTTATCCTCCCCTTCCATCTCTACACCAATGACATTTCTAGGAGTTCCATTTCCTATCAATTCCAACAAGGAATCCTCATATTCGAAAAATTAACTAGCAGTAGGTATGGATTTTGAATAAAATCTATAATCACCACTATGAGGAACTCTAAGGTTCTCAGCCCATTCAACTGATGTGAATGAAAACTTTTGACTATTCACACAAGAAATCATCCTATTCTCCTCTTCTGAAGTCTCAAAACAGACAAACTCATAGAACTCTTTTACCAGTACTAGATAATACGGTCCATTATTTTTCATGAAGAATTCGAGCCGTCCTTGTTATTGTAAAACCTTCAGAATCAAGGACTTGCTTTCCAGCAGCCATTCCACACATAATTCCTTTTCCACTACAATTTATCGCTTCGATAAATGTGGATTCATAGTATTCCTTCAAAAAACACCTCTACTGCTTCCACTAGCACCAGCATTGGTTACTTTCTGCTTCTTATCTTGTGACGCATCACTCCCTTCATCCACTAAGGGTCGCTTCACATGGGCCATTTCAGATTTTGAGGCTTAGGGGTTTTGCGAGCTTGAGAGGTTTAGGTAGGAGGGATTCAAACAGACGGGTTCGCGGTGATTCAGTGATGTCTAGAGTCAGGTTTAATATCATTTAGGACTCAAATAAAAAATAAATCTCATATTAAAAAGAAATTCAAAGACTCGACCTTAATACGAAAATTAAAAATAGCACGAGATATGTACCAGTGAGGTGTTCTTAAATGCTAAGGTCTATCCTGACGGTGAGGTTTAGCCTAATGGTGAGGTTCATCCTAACGGTGAGGTTCATCCTAACGATGAGGTTCATCCTAACGGTGAGGTTCATCCTAATGGTGAGGTTCATTCTAACGGTGAGGTTCATCCTAATGGTGAGGTTCATCCTAACGGTGAGGTTCATCCTAACCGTGAGGTTCATCCTAACGGTGAGGTTTATCTAAGGGTGAGGTTTATCTAATGGTGAGGTTTATCTAGAGGTTTTAAGAGTAAGTTATCATTCCTAATTCGTGTCTAATGAAACTTAATCTTTCTGAACTTAAAGGATTAGTGAAAATATCAGCTAATTGGAGTTTAGTGCCTATAAATTCAAGAGTTATATCACCTCTTTGATAATGATCTCTTAGAAAGTGGTGTCTAACGTCAATGTGTTTGGTTCTAGAGTGAGACACATGGTTCTTTGAGATGTTGATCACACTAGTGTTATCACAGTTAATTGAAACATGTTTAAAATCGAATCCATAGTCTAATAAAGTGTGTTTCATCCAGAGAATATGTGCACAACAACTACCAGCAGCTATATACTCTGCTTCAGCAGTAGATAACGCAACCGAGTTCTGTTTCTTACTACACCATGATACTAGGGACTTTCCAAGTAAATGACATGTTCCAGATGTGTTCTTTCTATCTAACTTGCATCCAGCAAAGTCAGCATCTGAATAACTTATTAAATCAAATGATTGTCCTTTTGGGTAAAATAGTCCCAAATTAGCAGTATATTTAAGATATTTGAAAATCCTTTTAACAGCAAGTAAGTGCGACTCTTTAGGGTTAGCTTGAAATCTAGCACACATACATACACTAAACATAATATCAGGTTGACTAGCAGTAAGATAAAGTAAACTCCCAATCATACCTATGTATTTAGTTTGATCCACTGGTTTTCTAGTTTCATCAATATCCAATTTACAGGTGGTACTCATAAGTGTATCACTTCCCTTAATACTATCCAAAGTAAAACGTTTTAACAAATCCTTAGAATATTTACTCTGATTCAAAATAATACCATCTTTAGTTTAAAATATTTGAAATCCAAGAAAGTACTTAAGCTCTCCCATTAAGCTCATTTCAAAATCATTTTGCATAACCTTTGAAAAATCAGTACATAAAGAATTTTTAGAAGATCCAAAAATAATATCATCAATATAGATTTGTACTATTAAAATATATTTTGAAATTATTTTTATAAAAAGAGTGGGATCAGCAATTCCTTTTGTAAATCCTTTTGAAATAAGAAAATTTGTAAGTCTTTCATACCATGCTCTTGGAACTTGTTTTAAACCATATAAAGCTTTAGAAAGTTTAAAAACATGATTTTGAAAGTGAGGATTTGAAAAAATAGGTGGTTGTTCTACAAAAACATCTTCAACAATAAAACCATTTAGAAAAGCACTTTTCACATCAATTTGATATAACTTGATATTCAGATGTGATGCAAAGGCAAGTAAGATCCAAATTGCTTCTAATCTAGCTACAGGTGCAAAGGTTTCCTCATAGTCAATTCCTTCTTCTTGACTGTAGCCTTGTGCAACTAGTCTAGCTTTGTTTCTAATGATGTCTCCAGATTCATCAACTTTGTTTCAAAACACCCACTTTGTGCCTATGGTTAAAGTGTCCTTAGGTCTTTATACTAATTCCTAGACTTCATTTCTTTCAAATTGATTAAGTTCTTATTGCATAGCCATTACCCAAAATTCATCATTGATAGCATCATTGATATTTTTAGGTTCTAACTGTGAAATAAAAGCTTGATGTTCAACCTGATTTCTTAGAGAAGCTCTAGCCTGTGTTCCTCTATCTAGATTACCTAAAACTGTATCTAAAGTACGGTTCTTTAGAATCCTAGTTGGTCTCGAAAAGGTAGTGCTAGAGATTTCAGGTTCATCAACAGGTTGGGAATCAACAGAAGTAGGTTATGGAATGTTTCCAGAACTGGATGTTTTAACTATAGGTCCACTGTCTTTATCATTAAGGTTTGAAACAGAGAGATCAAATTCAAGATTTTCAAGAGAGGTCTTAGGTTCATGTGGATCAGTTTCATCAAATTTGATGTGAAAAGATTCCTCCACACATTTGGTTCTCTTATTGAAAACTCTATAGGCTCTACTAAAAATAGAGTAACCAAGGAAAATTCCTTCATCACTCTTGGATGCAAACTTGTCAAGATTATCTTTGGTATTAAGAATAAAGACTTTGCAGCCAAAAACTCTGAAGTAGTTTACATTAGGTTTCCTATGGTTCCACAACTCATAAGGAGTCCTCTTAAGAACAAGTCTGATCAAGACTCTACTGATAATATAACAAGCTGTATTGACAGCTTCAGCCCAAAAATAAACAGGTAGGTCATACTCATTAAGCATGATTCTGGAAATTTCCTGAAGGGTTCTATTCCTCCTTTCTACTACACCATTTTGCTGAGGTGTCCTAGGGGCAGAGAAATTGTGACTATAGCCATTGTGTGAGTAGTAGGATTCAAACTCGTGATTTTCAAACTCACAACCATGATCACTTCTCAAGGTTTTAATCTTAAGTCCACTAAGTTTCTCCATAGACACGGAATATTTATCAAAGTAAGCACAAGCTTAACTTTTGTGAGCTAGAAAATATACCCAAGTATACCTAGAATAGTCGTATACTAGAACATAGACATAGTGCTTCCCATTTAAACTAGAAACTCTAGAAGGTCCAAACAAATCCATGTGAGCCAACTCGAGAGGTTGAGAAGTTGACACTTCTTTCTTTTATTTAAAAGAAACTTTATGTTGCTTTCCCTTTTGACAGGGATTACAAACTTTATCTGCTGGGAATTCAAGTTTTGGTAGGTCTCTAACTAAGTTATTCCTAGTAAGTTTTCTAAGTGAATGTACATTGCAGTGTCCTAATCTTCTGTGCCAAATCCAAGACTCTTTATGAAAAGCATTTAAACAAGTAATATTTTTCATAGCTAAAGAATTTAAATCAACAGCATAGACATTTTCATTTCGCAAAGAAGAAAATACTAAAGCATTTTTAGAATTAAAAACATTGCAAGAATCATTTCCAAATTTAACATTAAAACCATCATCACATAACTGAGAAATACATAGTAAATTATACTTATTCCTATCAACAAATAGAACTTTAGAAATTAATACAGAGTCATTGTTACCAGTCTGACCTAAGCCGATGATTTTCCCTTTAGAATTGTCACCAAAGGTGACAAAACCTCCATCAACTCTAACTAAGATTTTAAAGCATGAGAAGTCTCATGACATATGTCTTAAACATCCATTGTCCAAGTACCAAGTCTTTCTACAAGAGCTCTTTAAGCAGGTTCCCCACCAAACAGATTTAGATAGGAAATGATTTTGGTACCCAAATTTTCTTGGGTCCAGACAGGTTAGCCAATAAAACTTTAGGTACCCAAATTTGTCTTATGGGTCTCATAAAATTTGTAGAATCAACAAATTTTGAAAGATAAACCTTGTTGGATCTATAACTATGAATATAACTAGTTGAATCATATGAACTTCCAAAACTAGAACTATCTACATTCTATCCAGATTTAGAAATAAATTTAGTTTTGGTAATTTTTCTTTGTCCTGGTTGGTATCCTATACCAGTAGTGTATCTAGGTGAAATCTGCTTACCTAGCATTTGAGTAAGAGTATCTTTTCCATTTTAAACTTTCTAAATCCTTCCTAAGTTGTTCATTTGACAATTTCAGTTCAGTGTTTTCTTTATGCAACTGAGAATTCTTTTCCATTTCTATGTAAAGATCAAATTTATGTTTAACAGTTAAAGCATATTGTTTCTTTAAACCATTGTCTTTGTCTTTCAGCTCATTATAGGTTTCTTCCAAAATATCACAGTATTCAAACAGTTCAGATTTTGACATATTTTCAGAATCAGAATCATCTTCAGAATAATAAGAATTTAAAGCAGGAGTTTCAGATGTTACCTCAGAAGTGTTTGTCATAAAACACATGTTTTCCTTATTTCTGTTTTCAGTTTCAGAAGCTTCAGATTCACTGGAGCTATCCTCAGAAGCACTCCACATAGACTTCATGGCTTTCTTATACTTATCGTCCTTATACTCATACTTCTTTTTGTATTTCAGCTTTGGACAGTCTGCTTTTATATGTCCTTTTATTTTGTATTCATAGAAGACAACTTCATCAAATTTTTCAGATTTCTTCTAGTCCTTTTTCTAGTGACCCTTGTTGTCATACTTACCTTTGTAATTTTATTTTCTGAAAAACATCTTTTTCCTATAAAACTTCTTAAATCTTCTAGCTATGTGAGCCATTTCTGCATCACTGTCAGATGCACTTTCACTTTCTTCACAGCTTGAGCTATCACTTACGACTTGAATTTTCTCCTTATCCTTTTTATTTGAAGTAGATGTCTTGAAGGCAACTGACTTCCTTTTTGGTTCATTTTCTTCTTTGTTGTTTACCTTAATCTCTTCTTCATACATCATCAACTTGCCAATAAGTTCTTTGACTGGCAGTTTACCAATATCACAAGATAATCTGATTGAAACAGAAGTGCCCCTCCATCTTTCAGGTAGGCATCTCAAAATTCTCATGATCTGCTCCTTTGATGAAGATTCCTTTCCCAGTGAGATCATTGTATTGACAATTTCGTTAAACCTGAGATACAGATCAGAAATGGGTTCATTAGGCTTCATCTTAAAATTATCATATTTAACAGTATAGGTTTTCAATCTCATTTCCTTAACATTATTTGTTCCTTCATGAGAAACACTTAAACTGTCCCAAACATCATATGCAGTCTTACATGGAGATATTATATTAAATTCCTCATCTCCTAAAGCACAATACAGAGCATTCATAGCTTTGCAATTATTATTGTGAGCTATCTTAGTATCTTCATTCCAAGTAGATCTAACAGTAGTGTGAATTTTATATTCGGATTCTATGGCAGTCCAAATATCAAAACCCATGCTTTCTAAATGAATTTTCATCTTAATCTTCCACTGAGCATAGTTGTTTCCATTGAAAAATGGTGGTCTATTAGTAGCAACACCTTCAAGTCTGTTATCCATGAAAACTAGGTTGAAACAAAGAATTTAAAGAGATAAAAATTTAGAAATAACAGAAATTTTAAGAACATTAAAATACAACTAAAATCACAGTTGAAAAATAGAGTACTTCAGAAAATATTTTAAACCTCTGATACCAAATGTTGGTCAGAGTGGACACTCAAGAGGGGGGTGAATTGAGTTCCAATTAAAATAACTGTTTAAAATCCTTTACAAAAATCCCCCAATTTAAAATACAAATTGAATTATAGTGAATTTGAACTAAAGAAAACTTTCAGTTAGGTTCTCAAGGGATTTATTAATTCCCAGTTAATCTAATCAGAAGATCAGATTAGCTTTTGAAACTAACCTAATGATTTGAAAATAATGCAAACACTTGCTAATTCAATTATCAGAGTAACTTTGAAAAACAGTTTAAGTTTTAAAGCACTTAGCAGCAAAATAAAAGTTTTTAGATAAATCTAAATAAAGCACATCAGATATAACCAAGAGGTTCACTCTCAAGCCGAGACTTAGTCCTCTCAAATTTATATAAATTTTATCCACACCCTAGATCGGGGTTTAAAACAGTTTACAACTATCCAGGTCAAAGGCCTCTACCACAGTTCTTCATGGGAAACAAAAACAACAGCAAATACAACTGTACAGGTCACACATGACCTCTAACACTATCCACAGTGGGAAATAAAAGATGTAAGGAGTTTGAATAAGGATTTAAAAATCCTCCAGTTAAAGCTCAGGGGACCGTGTGTGTGTAAATTAAAACTGATGACACACACTGCTCATAATGTAAACAATAAATCATTGAGCAAGATATAGAGTTTAGAATGGCTCTAGTGATTGCAGTGTAGCTCTGGAATCCATCGAATTGATCAGAAATGGTTCTGAGTCCTCTTCTGGTTTTTGTCTGGAAAACAGAGTGTCGTCTTCTTGACAACCAGGTTTAGAGATAGTGAATAAGTAGTCGATGAAGTTCTTTAAAATCCTCATGAATTTACACAGCTCTTCTTGAGTAAGCATGAGTATGTATGAGCTTCTGTGTCTTCTTGGTTGTGCATGTATATCTGTATGAGATCTTCTTGTGTACGTCACTTGTAGATCACTTCTGTATGCATGTTGTATATCTCGTTTCATTTGCAGCAACAAGGACTTCTTATATTTATGGCACGATCTCTGGCAAAAGAAATGATTTCTTTTTGCAGGTACGAGGTACGGTTCCCTGACATCCAACAACCTTCATTAAATAAAATACAGAGCATTAAAATATACCTAATATGACTGTTGGTTAGATTAAATAAAGATAAAGAAATTAAGGCAGCGTCGGATTATCTGGAATGGTAGCTTTGGATATCTGTAGCCTTGTGTATCGGTAACCTCTTGTATCGGTAGCCTTTCTATCGGAAGACTTCATGTCTGTCGGTAGACTTGATCGGTAGCAGTAGACTTAATGTACCAGTGACCTTTCGTGTAGGGGTAGCCTTCATGTACCGGTAGCTTCCTTGGTGTATCTGTAGACTTCCTTCGGTAACTTGTCTATAATGGTTGGCTAGAATAATGGTGACTTGTCTGTATCGGTAAACTTCACGTAACGGTAGACTTGTTTTACCGGTGGACTTTACATATCGGTAGACTTGTTCATATCGGTAAGCTTTCATGTAATGGTAGACTTGATGTATCGCTGACCTTAACGTAACGGTAGTCTTGATGCATCAGTGACCTTCACGTAACAATAGACTTGTCGTACCGGTGGCCTGTATTGGTAGGCTTGTTCTGTAACGGTGGCCACTTGTCTGTTTAAGCATTCTATTGGCAGAATGGGTTATGTTAGAATATATATCCATCCAGTAACCGAATTTTCTATAAATATTGTAATATATGAATATGTGAATGGCATACAGAAATACTGAAATAAGTAATTACCATTAATCAATATAGGGATTATCAAACCATAATTGAGCATAATTAAAATATGATTGAGTATAGTTAGGATTATCAAAATATGATTGAGCATAGTTGAAATATGATTGAGCATAGTTGGGGTTATCAAAATATGATTTCAACTAATTCTCCAGAGGGTTCAACAATATTGTTAAATTACATTTTATATTGGTCTTAAAGTTTAATTAGATCATATTTTTTATTAATTAACAAAATTTAGGTCATTTAAATAAATTTCACTTTGAAATTTACTATAAAAACATAGCAAACTTTTGGACGTTTTTACGTTAAAAACCCACATTGTCATCCCGTATGTGGGATTAAATTTAAATTAATTTATTCCACTTCATTGATTGGAATTTGGAAAAATTGATTAAATATTTGGAGTAATAATAATTTAAAATTTATAATAAGTTAAAATTAGTTTTTTACTAAAAATATTAGTGAAATTAATTACAATTAATTACAATTATTAAAGTAAAATTAATCTTAATAACGGACTAAACCTCAATATTTATTGCCCAAATGACCCATAAAATCATCAAAAATCTATTTTTTGGACATATTTTGAAATTATACTCTCTTTTATATAATCCGGTCTATTATTTTATCCACTTTCAACATTAAAAATGTGAGAATAATTCCTTTTTCAAGATATTACAAGAGTGCCACTTCTCCTCCACTATCAAGGCCACCACTTCTCCCTATCCCCACACCTCTCAAAATAGTTACTTTTAGCCAAGATATTCCCAAATATATTTTCAAAATCCCTCCCATATACCTTTAATCCTAACTTTGGTCATATATCCTTTTAAGGAAGGCTTTTGTTATAAACCAAAAGGAGTTTCCTGATTCTAAGGCAACGTTTTCCAATGATCTCTTTTCTTTCATTTTATTCTCCACTCTGTATACTATTTTTATTCAATTATTACCTAAAAACACAATTATAATCAATATTATAGGATTTTTTATATAATTATTACTACCTACACTTACACACACCTCCATCCATTAGGTAATAAACAAACTGTTTATGTGTACGACGAACTACTCCCTCATGACATGATGATTGTTCATTTTTTATTTACCACCTATCATAGTGGCCATTATAATGGAAACACTGTTTAAATATGATATATATTATATTTATAATGTATTTATAATTCTTTAATTTTCATTTACAACATATATTTATGATTCCATCTTGTGTAAATACGATAATTTCATTTGAGGAAGTGTGGACTACCGCCCCCTCAATGTGATGTGACTCATTCATGCCATACATGAAATGTATAAATGATATTCTTAAAAAACCTATGTAACATATTTAAAAAAGATATGATACTATAATTATAATATAAATATGTCATTTAATTTTAATTCTTTTAATACAAAAAATAATTGAAGGTAGCGTTCATACATACGTACGACCTACCATCGCCATGAAGGGTGCATTTCATTTCCTATCTCCAGACATTATAGATTATTATTAATAAATATGTACTGAATATATAAGATAATTAATTCATGGGTTTAATTTTGGTGATGATGAAATCATTATCTAATTAATATTATAAGCAAATAACAAGTCAAAATATACTTGAGAAAACTATGCAATTAACACCCGAAATAGTGAAAATAATGAATTATTGTTAACAAACAGGTAATAAGACAATATAAAAATATGATTTATAATATTATAAAAACTAATATTGTCATAGTATAAGTTATTAACATATTTTAAACCACTATATAGGAATATAAATACCATTCAACCAAACTAAGGTTGAGGTAAGGTAATTTTGTCTCAAATTACATTCTATTGAGACTTATTTGTTATTAGGCACCAATTCACTTTTATTTGTGGTATATACTGAATTTTTACATGTTATATCATTACTATACCTAATATAATGATATTATAAGTTTCATTTAATATTATTCTTTCATGGGGATTATGATTTAAATGTTTCAAAGTGGTATGAGACACTTTGGAATGTTTAAAGATTATTCTCCTAAAGAATGTTCTTAATGACTATCTTTGTAATGTCACTTCCTTTTGTGATTGTAAAATTTATATTGAAATAATAACTTTATTTTATCCATTTTTGGTTGGAAATTTACTTGAAAATTCATATTACCCTATAATGTATATTAGTATTTCCTAAACCATATATAATTTTTACATACAGTGCTCATTCGACAGTTATTTGATTGACTAGGGAATTATTGATAAATTTGTATCTTTTATTCAATACGAATATTTGATAAGGGGTACTATTTATTGATTAAATCCATAATTAAATATAAGTAATTATTTTGATAGGTATGACATGGGTGGGTCCTGGTTATATATATCCCCTGGATACATTAGTAGTCTTAGAGGATGAAATATTTGGCCAAAATAGATGTTTCCATGTAACTAGGAAACATGGATTACAATAATTAGGAATTTATAGATTTTAGTTTTAGTTATTATTAATACATGAGATTTAACATCGAAATATCTATGGATACATTTAATTTTCATTTCATTGATTAAATGGAATGTGTTTTAGTTTCTTACCTCTCCATATTGAATTTTCATCATATATGTACTTGAATGGAATGTGTTATCAGTTATTTACCTTACTGTGCTGATTTATTCTCTTTTATTTGTTATTTATTACACTTTACTTACCCTTACTGATCATTTGAGCTCACCCTTATTATGTTTCATTTCCCCAGGTTATAAAGAAGACATATTTGAATTAGCATTTACTGATGTTGTTTATTTATTTTTATTTTGTATCATGTTTGTATTCCCTATTTACCAATTTATTATGGGTATTATCTATGTAATATAGCATTACAAGACTTCTAAATGGATCTTTCCTTTGGTATTTGATTCCATGTAATCATTCCAATGTAATAAAATAAAGCACCGAATCCGAGCTTCTGGGGTCGAGGAATTATAAAAGCTATCAGAAATGGGAAATAATCAGAGTTAAAAATTTATAAAGAAGGGGTTGTAAGATTTTGGTCATGAATATGTATACCATCAAATCTTGAGATAAAGAAAGATATTTTTAATGATTCACATAGCTAGACCTTCTCTATCCACCCAGGGAGAAAAAAGATGTTTCAAGATCTCCAGGAGATGTATTGGTAGGAAAATATGAATAAGAATATCACTGGATATACTTCAAAGAGTCTGGTATGTAAGAAAGTTAAGACTGTAAGGAAAAATTCTAAGGGAATGATGCAACCATTACCTATACCTACCTGGAAATGGAAAAGAAACACCATGGAATTTGTCATTAGACTTCTAAATAAATCCAAAGGAAATAATTCTATATGGTTTATTGTGGAATGTTTTATAAAGACTACTCAATTTATTGTGATTTGAGAGGATTTCTCACTCAACCAACTTTCAAAGATATACATTAGATGAGTTGTGAGGTTTTTTGGAGTAATATTATCAATTTTATTAGATCATGATCCTAGATTTACCTCAAATTCCTAGAAGAGTCTCCAAAATTCCCTAAATACTAATTTGAACTTTAGTAAAACTTATCACCCCTAGAACAATATCCATTCTGAGATTACTATCCAAACATTGGAAGATATGTTGAGAGCATTCTTGATGGACTTCAAAAGAGGATAGGACCAACATCTTCCACTGGTCAAGTTCTATTATAATAATAGTTTCCGCTCAAGAATCTAAATGGCTCCATATAAATCCCTTTAAGAGAAAAGATGTAAAAGACTAGTATGTTGGGATGAAGTTGGTGAACGTAATCTACTAGGACCAAAAATGGTTGAAGAAATGGTGGAAAAGGTGAAAATCATTCAGCAACACAGCAAGGCAGCCCAAAGTCGAGATAAGAGCTATGTAGATAATCTCTGATGGGAGTTACAGTTTAAGGTTGGTAATAATTTATTCCTCTGTATATCTCCATAGAAGAAGGTCATGAAATTTGTGAAGAAATTAAAGCTAAGTCATAGGTACATAGACCCTGTCAAGATTCTTGATTTTGTCAAATATGTGTCTTATCAACTACTACTTCCACCAACCATGTCATAAGTACATGATATATGTAAGAACTTGGATCTTATTTTTAGGTACGTTTTTCCTTTTTCTAGTGTTTTTGAGAAAAATAGAAGTTTCTGGAAATTTATTAAGTAAAATTCGTGTAATTTATGAGTATATGCAGTGTAATCGGTTACTGTGGGTTGTCGGGTTCTAGCCGTGTAGTGGCCATGCACACGATCGTTTGTGGTGGCCTGGAGACCGCCTAATGCGTGGTCTGGTGAAGGCAAGTACACACCGTGTACTTTTTTTTCATTAAACCTACCAAGGTCGCGTCTAATTGGAAGAAATCCCTCTTTCTAGGTCCGGTTCATCTGAGAGCAAGGGTACGACCGCAATCCATCTCCGAGATCCCGATCGTGCATCTGTTCTCTGAATCGGCTGTCATCAATTGTGTTGGGATCGCCTCAGTAAGCTCTTCATTCTTCTAGAGCTTTGTTTCCTGATTCATCCTCTTTCAAGAGTTATCTACGGTTGAGTTTTTTTATCATTTTTATATATCTTTGGTGTTATTGGGAAATTCAAGGACTTAGGTTTACTTATAACGATTATAAAACACCGAGGTAGGTGGTTTGTGCCTTTCTGTTGAAAGTCTTTGAGTTATATGTGCAAAATTTCCTAATACCCTAGAATGGGGTATTGCGTGTTTATTGTTTTAGCCCTGTTATTGCCTGATATGCTTGTATACTTGAGTGTAGGTAAATTGAATGAGAATAGGGTTAATTACTATGCTTTGTAAGGGGTTTCCCATGCATATTTTGTTTATGACTGTTTGGTAGAGTTTCCTTGTTAGGCTTCTGTTTTCTTTCCATGCCTAGTATTGTAGGATAGAGCCATTTTGTTTATCTTCCATGAAGTTATGCTGTAGACTATTATACAAGTATTTCTTGAGGTTTAGTTAGGAAGATACACATTTCTTTTCTTTTTTGACTTACATAGAGCCGTGAGAACATGGTGGAGTGGACCATAGAGAGAATGGACGTAAGGGCTTCTCCAGAGTGTCCATTATCTTTGTTACGATGCAAGACCATAGGGGGAATTGACGTAAGTACTTCTTCAGAATGTCTATAGTTCATCTACATAGGCTATATGGGGAATGCGATGTATGTGCTTCCCCAGAGCACCTTTTAGTTACCAATACAAGACTATAGGGTGAATTGATGACGAGTGCTTCCCCAGAGAGTCTATGCTAAAGCTGAACTTGAGGGGTTAGACTGTGTGTACTTCCTAGAGGGTTGTTTGTGTTTTTTTAAGTAGGACCAGAGGGGATAAGCTGTGAGTACATCCCAGAGTGTTACCTGTTTGTGTTTATCTACTTACTTGGTATGTGGTGTTTGAATGCTTTGAAACTATAGTAATGTTTACTGTTGAGTAATTCATTGTTTACTTCTTCTTTTACTTATTGCCAACCACATATATTAACTGACTATTAGGAACAGATCTCTTGAAAGTTTCCTACAGGGATTTAGTCTCACACCCTATTTGGGTCATGTATTTGGGCCCAAATAGATTATATTATTGTAGGTATAGTTAAGGGGAAGCACCCTTCTACTTCAGGTACTTGACTGCTTTGGGAGTTGGAGAGCATGGGACCAAGATGAGGATTGCGATGCTGAGGAGTTGTTTTCTTGTTTTATTTTATACCTTGGTTTAGTAATGTATTTTAGCATTGTGACATGTTTTCCTGATTTTCTAGACATATGTATCATGCATCATTATATATGTGCTCTAGTTTCTTATTGCTTTCAGTCTTCCGCTATTTACTGTTATATGCCATTATTACTGATTCCACTATTGATATCTGTTTTACTTCCACTGTGTTACGCTGCTAATGAGGGAATAGTTTCCCCAACATCACACCCAAGGTCCTCGCTGTAATTTAGCATCCTTTGTCGTTCAGTGAAATGCGCTTGAGGCCATGTGACCATCCGGGTACGGGGTCCCTCTGGGTGGCTTCCGTAACTAGGTTGTTACAAAGTGATATCAGATGAATTCTTTTCTCTTGAATTACTATTTGAAGCCTATAGACAGGAATATAAAGGAATAGGTACTTGGTAATAAGTTGTTCCCATGAGTAGCTAACCCGTGTACAGGGAAAATCCAATCTACCTTGTCTATTGCAATTGTTTTGATTTTTCAATTATTACAGTTGATTTGATTTCACCTTGAGTGATTCACATGTTTTGTGCTATTATTGTTGATTTTATTGAGGTTCTATTTTTGTTTCAACCCGATGAGATGAGGTTATTCCATCTCATGCATCATATAGGCACTTTCTAGAAATCACATGTCATGCATTATTTCCATGCCATTTATGATGCATTTATGATCTCATGTTGTTGTGATAGATGTTGTGCTAGATATGCATGTAGTTGTGATAGATGCCTTAATATAATACCTTCTGTTTGATAGGGTATTGATTGTGTAATGTTTTGTTTGAATGAATTCCAAACTTTGGTTCTTGAGGTGTTATGTGCGCTCACGGACCGGAATTTGGTGGATCATTTCACTGTTATTCTTGTTTATGACATGTATAAGATGCCATGATTTGATTCGTAGGGAGTATGGGCCCTCAAGGATCAGAATTTGGCAACTTAATGTTTGTTTCAGTGTTTTTATGGGCTCCATAGTAGTTTCAGAGGCTTATTGTCCGGAAAACCTAGAATACATGTCGTGTAATGTTGAATACACACCACGCGTTCTTCTGTTTGGGATGAAACTGTTTTTCTTAAGTACATGCTGTGTACTTTATGTACACGCCATGCAGTCTCTAACAGTGTCCCAGACTATGTGGGAAGGAACACAGGGTTTGAAATCTTTGGTAGGACACGCTGTGTACCAGATGTACATGCCCTGTTATAGAACTGTGTAACTAGCCATGTCACTAACAACACGAGTTAGTAAGGCCTTCGGTCCACCTCAAGGCCTCCGGGCCACCTTAAAGTGCATATGCAAACCAGAAAACCTACAAGAAACAAGTTTGAGAAAGAGGAGGAGCACGGATCTTTCACCATAGAAGTAGCTAAATGGATTGCAAGAATGAGAGGGTATGTCACCTACCATCGGGACAAGACTGTTCATGCATGGGGAAGCCTAGCTGAAAAACCATGTGATGGTAGAGAGATGATTTCACGATGAAGATTCTGGGGAGGATTAGTTCCAAGTAGTTATTCTAGGTTGTATGTAATGTTTGAAGCCTACGAGAAATGAATTCCTCTAAGGCCTATGGGCCATGTAATGCCTACACCTACTGGCCTTGTAAGGGTTCCACCTCACCCCTTCAAAGGTAGATTATTAAAAATCAATAAACAAATGATGGCCTTTGGGCCATTGGAGGATAATACATATTGTGTCTATTTGGAACATGTTGTGTAGTGTAACCTGAGAATCCAGCCGTGTCACAAACAACATGGGTTGGAAAAAACATCCTAGTACACACCGTGTCCATCTTGAACATGTCGTGTAGTGTGAGCTATGTATCCGACCGTGTCACAAACAACACGGGTCGGTGAAGCTCATCTAGTACACACCGTGTCTGGCACTAACACATTTTGTAGTCTTTTTCTAGGAGAACCATGTGGTTTATACATATAAGGGAACTCAGGCAAGAGAAGATGATTCAAGTACATGTCGTGTGTAAGGAAAACATGCCATGTATGGGGTGTTACATGACCAGTTTTGGAAGAGGTACATGCCCATGTGAAAGGCTTAAGGGAACACCCCATGTTGGCATTATACACACCCTGTATCCATGTTTTAAAAAACATAAACGCTTTCTTTCTCATGTTCCCTTACTATAATTCTATGTTTTAGTCCCTATTAATCTTGATCTAAGGTGGGCACTTGACCTTGCAGATTCATGCCACTGAGACGTCCTCCGGTTGTACTCTAATTGCAAGCTGATGATAAGACATTGAAGAAGGATAGTCAAGAACTAATAGCAGATCCTACAGTTGTTCCAGCCTTTGCACCAATCGTCATTCCAGACATAGGTACTAATGCACAATTCTAAGAGGGCTTCATGAGGTTCATGCAGACCTTCCACGGAGTACCGCATCTTGCGCTGTCTATGGGAGAGCTGACATGAGTTTTCCACCAGGAACAATCTCCCACCTTCACAGGGGAAGGATAATTTCAGGCTGTAGAGTCATTGTTAGAATCCATGATGTCTATCTTCAAGCATCTGGTGACTCCTCGAAAGAGGAGGGTGAATCTCACTACATATATGTTACGATATTCCACCAAGAGATTGTGGGATGTGATCTCACAGGTGGGATGCTAGAAGGTTATGGATTGAGATGAGTTATAGCCTGTATTCTATGACTACTTCTATTTGGAAACCTTGAGGGATGATCGAGCCTGAGAGTTCATGAGTCTAGTGTTGGGTACTCTTTCTAATATGGAGTATTCTTCTCGCTTCACTGAGTTGCAGTGCTTCACACCTATTCCATGAGGTTATGAGTTATTCTTGGCAAGGAAGTTTGTGGATGGTCTCAGGCACAACATCCAATCTCAGGTGAACATCTTCAGGTTGAATTCTATCACTTCTATCGTCAACCAGGCACTGATCACAGTGTGAAATTTGAGGGATTTTGGAGTTGTAATCCAATGAGGTTTGACATCTGGAGTTAGTATTCCTCGCACTGATAGTAGGATGTGTCATAGGGAGTCTTCACGTTGTGATCCGAGGAGGTGAGACACTTCTTCTGGTAGCCAGTTGGTGTGACACCAGTGCAGGAAGAGCGGGAATATGTGGCCAAATTGCCCGAGAGACCCAGTGGAGTGCTGATCTTGCAGCAAGATAGGTCATCTTCAGCGTTTCTGTTAGATCTTCTCACCTGTAGTTGGTGACATGGGGTCTTCTATGACTCCTTGTTTTGGAGAAGCACCACCATTTTCTCAACCGTTTGGGAAATGGAGTTATTCTGGTTGTTCAAACAGGGGTGGAGGTTGCGGTTATGGTAGTCAGTCACCATGCTTTCAATGACACCAGGGTGGATCAGCTCAGAGTGGTCTGGTAGGGTCATAGGGCCGTGATACAGGAAAAACATTTTTAGTGGAGAAGACCCAACAAAAGCAGGATCTCAGACCCTATATAGTTCAAGGTACGATCTTAGTTGCCTCATTTTTTGTTTCTACTCTTTTCAATATAGGGGATTCCCATTGATTTATATCTGTTGTTGTTGTAGAGAGCCTTGTGCTCAATATCTTTACTTCTGCTGATGTCTTGATGTTGGACACACCATTGGGGACTAGAACAACTAGTGTACATCAGTGCAAGGAGCGCCCTCTTGAGGTTTGTGGGTGCCACTTCTTATGGGACCTTTATGTCCTATAGATGACAGGCTATGATGTCATTCTTGGAATGGACTGGTTAGTTCCCTTCTAGGAAGTGGGAGATTTCTATCGTCGTGGGGTTAGTTTCACATCACCAGAGGGAAGATCATTTCTTCATAAGCTAGAATGGGATGTATAGGCGAGAAAAGTGGGACCTGAGTATCATGGGCTGGGAGGAGTTACTGCCCAAATTGCTAGTCTTTATCTAGATGACCGTGGAACTTCACAGATAGACTTTCCTATAGTGGTTGATCATTTTAGGGACGTCTTTATAGAGAAATTTTCAGGTTTTCCTCCAGAGCGAGAGGTAGAATTTTCTATTGAGATCATGGCAGGGGTGGCACCGGTGTACATTCCACCTTACAGGATGTCTACACCAGAGTTACAAGAGCTCAAGAAGTAGTTGGAGGTGTTGCAGGAAAAGGTTTTTATCTGACCCAATACTTCTCCTTGGGTTCGCCTGTCCTATTTTCAAAGAAGGCAGACGATACCCTTATACTTTGTGTGGATTATCGGAAGCTGAACCAGTTGACGGTCAAGAACCGATATCCCTTGCTGAGGATTTATGATCACTTTGATCAATTTCGAGGAGCTCAGGTGTTCTCGAAGATTGACATGAGATCTGGTTACCATCAGTTATGCATTAGACAATCTGATATACCTCTTATAGCTTTCCGGAGAAGGTATGGTATATACGAATATGCGGTTGTTTTGTTCAGTCTCACGAACATGACTGTAGTTTTCATGGCACTGATGAACCGAGTGTTCCATCTATACATAGATTATTTCGTAGTGGTTTTCATGGACGATATCTTGGTGTACTGTCACACTCGACACGACCATGCTACCCATATTGAGATCATTTTGAGTACACTGAGAGAGAATAAGTTATATTCTAAGCTCTCAAAATGCCACTTTTGGATGGATAAAATTCACTTATTGGGTCATGTTGTCTCAGAGAACAGAGTATCAGTGGACCAAGAGAAAGTGAGAGTAGTAGTTTCTTGGGAGTAGCTGAAGAAATTTTTTGATGTACATAGTGTTCTTGGTTTGGATGGTTACTATAGACATTTTATACAGGAATTTTCATGCTTACCAGTGCCACTGAAGGGCCTGACTAAGAAGGGTGCGAAGTTATTGTGGTCAGATTCTTACAATTTATCGTTTCCAGAGATGAAGGGGAGGTTGAATTCAGCACTGATACTAGTTTTTCCAGAGCCAGGAAAGGGATATACTATGTACTGTGATGCATCAGGAATTAGTATAGGATCGGTTCTTATGTAGGAAGAAAAAGTCATTGCATACGGGTCTCGACAGTTGAGGCCACATGAGAGAAACTACCCGACGCACAATCTTGAGTTGGATGGAGTTGTTCATGCCTTAAGTTGTTGGAGACATTGTCTGTTGGGAGATAAGTTTTTGGTTTTCACCGACCACAAAAGACTCAAGTATATATTCACTCAGCATGAATTTAATTTGAGATAGCGAAGGTTGGTTTAGTACCTTCAGTCTTTTGACATTGAGCTTTCCGATCAAGGAGAATTTCATTGTTGATGAGCTGGGACAGTTGTACATCTATGAAATAGTACGTCTACATAGAGTTCCACACTCCATTGATTCAGACAGGGATGCATGTTTTACTTCTTGGGTTTGGTAGGGGCTTCATAAGGCTTTGGGTATGTGACAACTGGGTCTTGGTGACAGCACAGACACCCCGCCTTAACAAGGTCGTCGGGTCCTGGCCTATCAGGTACCACTAGTTGCCCCCGCAGACACATAGGGCCCACCCCAGGGTCCACCCACATGCCTGAATGGGTCATTTGACAAATGATAGTCTCCACATGCCAACACATGTCCTTTCCAGTGTGCTTTGTCCTTATTCACACACACCCTGGGAAACATCCCAGAAGGTCACCCATCCTGATCACTACTCTAACCAAGCACGCTTAACTGTGGAGTTCTAATCGGACAGGCTCCAAAAAAAGGCACAACTTGTTTCCATAAGTCATATAATTTAGTCATTTAACCCTTCATCATTCTGGGGTGTTACAGTCACCCCCCCCCCCTTTAGAGCACAACGTCCTCGTTGTGGGCCCTACATCTCAACCCAGGCAGTGCACTGCACATAAGGTTGGGTACACCTCTGATACCAAATGTGACAACCAGGTCCAGGTGACAGCACAGACACCCCTCCTTAATAAGGTTGTCGGGTTCTGGCATACCAGGTACCACCAGTTGCCCCCGCAGACACGTGTGGCCCACCCCAGGGTCCACCCACATGCCTGAACAGGTCATCTGACTAATGATAGTCCCCACAGGCCAACACATGTCCTTTCCAGTATGCTTTGTCCTTACTCACACACACCCTTGGAAACTTCCCAGAAGGTCACCCATCCTGGCCAACACATGTCCTTTCTAGTGTGCAATGTGCTTTGCCCTTACTCACACACACCATTGGAAACTTCCCAAAAGGTCACCCATCCTGATCACTACTCCAATCCAAGCACGCTTAACTATGGAGTTCTAATCAGACAGGCTCCCGAAAAGGAAGGTGCACCTTGTTGACATGAGTCATATCATTTAGTCATTTAACCCTTCATCATTCTGGGGTGTTACAGGGTACATAGGTAATTTTGAGTACAAATTACCACCCCCAGACAAATAGATAGTCCGAGTATACAATTAAGGTGCTTGAGGACATGTTTTGTGTATGCATTCTAGATTTTGGAGGTTCTTGGGAGAAGCACATACCTCTTGTGGAGTTTTCCTACTATAATAGTTTTCAAGAAACTATTTATATGGAACCTTATGAGGCTTTGTACGATAGGCTATGCCAATCACTTTTATATTGCTTGAAGGTAGGAGAGGAAGCTATGCGAGGACCTCGTCTTGTCCAGGTGACCATAGAGCAGATATAGTTGATTCGGAAGAGGATGGATACTAAAAAGTCTCGTCAGAAGTCTTATGCTGATCAGCAGAGACGACCTCTAGAGTTTGAGGTCGGGGATCAGGTTTTCCTGCATGTCACACCAAGGTTGGGGCACAGGAGGATTATGAGACAGGGTATGCTTTCGTCGAGGTACGTCGACCATTTTGAGGTTTTGGAGAGAGTTGGGATAGTTTCCTATAGGTTGCAGTTACCTCAGAGGTACCAAGCTATGCACGATGTCTTCCACTTTTCTCAGCTCTGACGTTACTTCTCAGACCCATCTCATGTTTTTCAACCCGAGGAGGTTGAATTAGAGGTAGATGACTCATTCAAGGATCATCCTATCTAGATTGTTGATCATAGTACGAAGGTTCTCTGTGGCTGGTCTATCCCTCTGGTACGAGTGCTATGGCAGCACGGGCGAGTACAGGATGAGACCTGGGAGAGGGAGGTCGATGTACAATCAAAGTGGTCAGAGTTTTTTGAGGATTCTTCTTCTACGCAACCTTGCTAGAGAAATTCAAGGATGAATTTCTTTAAGGGGTGATGTTTTTAAGAATCTGGATCATCTTTTTAGGTATGTTTTTCTTTTTAGAGTGTTTTTGAGAAAAAGAGGAGTTTCTAGAAATTTCTTAAGTACACACCGTGTACTTTTTGAGTACACACTGTGTACTTGGTTACTGCATGTAGAAGTGTGCTGGCCATGTAGAGGCCCTGCACACAACCATGTGTAGTGACCTGAAGACTGCCTAATGCGGGGGATGGTGAAAGAATTTACCCGTTGTGTACTTATAAATTACACATCGTGTACTATCTTTATTTTTCATTAAATGCACTGGGGTCATGTCTAATTGGGAGAAAGCCCTCCTTCTAGGTTTGGTTCATTCGAGAGTGAGGGTACGATCGTGATCCTTCTCTGAGCTCCTCATTGATTGTCTGTTCTCTGAATCAACCACCATCGATTGTGTTGGGATCACCTCGGTAAGCTCTTCCTTCTAATAGAGCTTCATTTCTCAATTCCTCCTCTTTCAAGAGTTATCTTCGGTTGAAATTTTTTAGTTTTTTTATAGATCTACGACGTTATTGGGAGATTAATGGCTTGAGGTTCACTTATAATGATCCTACAACATCGAGGTAGGTGGTTTGTGCCTTTCCGCTAGAATTCTTTGAGTTATATGTGAAAAATTTCCCAATACCCTTGAATGGGGTATTGCGTTTTTATTATTTTAGCCCAGTTAATTACCTGCTATGCTTGTATTCTTGAGTAGAGATAAATTGAATGATAATATAATTAATTACTATGATTTGGAAAGGTTTTACCATGCATATTTAATTTATGACCGTTTGGTAGATTTTTCCTATTAGGCTGTTGTTTTCATTCCATGCCTAGTATTGTAGGATGGAGTAATTTTGTTTATCTGCCATACTGTTATACTGTAGACTATTAGACAAGTATTTATTATGGTTTACTTTGGCTGATACGCATTTCTATTCTTGTTTGACTTACACTGGGCTCTAAGAACCTGGTGTAGTGGACTATAGAGAGAATGGACGTAAGGGATTCTTGAGAGTGTCTGTTATTTTTGTTACGATGTGAGACCATAGGGGGAATTGATGTAAGTGCTTCCTCAGAGTTTCTGTAGTTCCTCATTGTGGGCCACATGTGGAATGTGATGTAAGTGCTTCCCTAGAGCACCTATTAGTTACCAATATGAGACTATAGGGGGAATTGATGGTGGGTGCTTCCCCAAAAAGACTATGCTAAAGCTGAACCAGATGGGTTAGACTGTGTGTACTTCCCATAGGGTTGCTTGTGTTTTTCTATGTAGGTCTAGAGGGGATAAGCTATGAGTACATCCCATAGGTTTACCTATTTGTGTTTATCATCTTACTTTGTATGTGTTGTTTGAATGTTTTGAAACAGTAGGAATGTTTACTATTGAGTTCTTCCTTGTTTACTGTTTCTTTTGCTTATTTCCCGCCATATATATATATATATTTATATTTAATTACCATTAGGAACAGATCTCTTGGTGGTTTCCTACTGGGATTTAGTCTCACACCATGTTTGGGTCATCCTTTTGGGCCCAAATAGATTATATTGTTGCAGGTATAGATAGGGGAAATCGCCCTTCTACTTCAGGTACTTGACTGCTTGGGATCTGGAGAGCATGGGACCAAGCTGAGGCTTACGATGCTGAGAAGTTGTTTTCTTTTTTACCTTGGTTTAATACTGCATTTTAGCATTGTGATGTGTTTGGCTACTTTCCTAGACATATGTATCATGCATCATTATATATGTGCTCCAGTTTCTTATTACTTTGAGTCTTCTATTGTTTACTATTGTATTCCATGATTACTGCTTCCGTTATTGATATCTGTTTTACTTCCGCTATGTTACTCTGCCAATGAGGGCATAGTTTCCCCACTATCACACCCAAGGCTCTTACTACTAGTCGGCATCCTCTGGTGTTCGGTAAAATGTGCTTGAGGCCATGTGACCAACCAAGTATGGGGCGCCTCTAGGTGGCTTCTGGAACCGGGATGTTACAATATATTCCACATATCAACCATGAAAAATTACATACTAGATCCCTCTCATGTACTGAACTCATAGGTGGTATATCTTGAAAATAATCTCTCTTATTAGGAGCATTCAGTAAAGATTTTTCTCCATAGAGACAAAGTTCCACATAATAAGACCACTCACTTAGTCAAGGTACTATGAAGAAACCATAAGTATGAAGAGGAGACATGGGAACCGATGGAAGCAGTGAAGAAGAAATACCCTTACCTATTTTCACCATAATATGTAAAATGAAATTTTTGTGGAAAATTTTTATAAGGGGAAATAATGTAACAACCCATTATTTTATCAATGGAATTTCACTTCTTATATAATAAAAAACATACATCACATAGAGATCCCAATAAAAAAATTATTCTCATGAATGAAGAATGATAAATTATATAGAAAATAAACCAATAAAAATTCCAAATATTACAACGGGACAATAAATAGAATATAATATAACGGGATTGAGAAAATTTGGATCTAATAAATCCACTAGAAAGACTGCATTCACGAACAAGATATAAAAAATAAAAAATAATGTTAATAATAAAATATTTATTTTTAAGATGAAATTATATATATAACCTTAATTTAAAATATAAGTGAATGAATAATGAATAAAATATGAGGTATTTATAGAAATTAAATAACCTATATCCTTGGAATAGTAACTTGATCATTAGAATAGTAATCTGACTATAAGGAATAGTAATCTAGTCGTTAGAATAGAAACTTCACTTATAAAAGTATAAATAAAATTTAGGTATATTATAAATTAAAATATGATATAATTATATCATGGTATAAGGAAATAATTTTTTTTAAATGATAAATCAAGTGTCAGTTTATTTGTAAAATGTAAATGTTTATTTACAATTTTATAATTAATATAATGATTTAAAGTAAAATTTATTATCATAAAATAGATTCAAAAGATAATAATATGTTTTATTATAATTATAATATAATTTTATGAGACCTTAAATAATTTTTAAAAGGGTTATAAAATTTATTATTATATTAAAATCAGTATTTTTTGAAAAATGATGAATTTATTTAAAAATTAAATTTATAATATTTAGAAATTTGTTTTTATAAAATTGATTACATTTTTGAAATCTAAACAATGAAAAATTATTTGGGTGAAATTATGGGATTTTTATAAAACAATTTATTTTTTGTGAATAGTGAAATACGATAAATTTCGGTATTTAACATTATAAGCTAAATACATGAAATTTCGAGTCATGGATGATTTAAGAATGATTTAATAAACAATTTTTAAAACTATGAAAAAATATTTACTATGTATATTCATATTAATCAACAATATTAATAGTCCCGAGCCAAAATAATAAACTAATGAATATAATAATCTAAAACACCCCTCTCCTCCCCTATAAATACCACCCGCGTTACCCTTTCTCCTCATACCTTTTAATACTTTTAGCTTGTAAATATTCTACCCAGTTTGCTTATCAATCCTCTTCCCCATTTACATGATCTCCTAGTCTCAACAAAAGACCAAACCCAAGTGCCTTAAGATGGTTTTCAAGGAGATGACATTCAAGAGGTAAAATCCTCAATACTTATCTTTTATTTTATTTTATTTTATTATCCTATCCTCACATAACATATCCAAATTATAATGATAACTCTATTATAATATATAGACTATAATTTTATTATGTTAATGGAATATCCATCATCAAATCTATTCTCTTCCACTTTTATTCTAAAAAAGAAATCATTGTTTGTGATATATCGGTTCACGCCTTCACGGACGACGAGTTTTCATTTTCTATTTCCACCCTAAATTATGGCCATAAAAACATTATTATGGTTAAATATGATTTTAATATGTATATTATAACTTGTTTATTTTTTTATCTAATATCTAGGCATAATATTAAATAAAACAAAACTTGTTCGTTATGATAAAAAAACACCAAAATAAACTAAACATTTATCATTAATGTTTTATCAGATGAACCATACTCAAACTATAAAATAATAATATATGGGGTCACTAAAACTTATGAATTTTCATTATTACCATATAATTTCACTTTTTGAGAATTATTCACATTTGACAAGAACATCCATAATTTTACACAAATGAACTGACCATGAAACCATGAAATGAATACTCCAAACATGGGGAAACTGAACTCTATAACTCATTGAAATGTTTATAAATGAACTAAATAAAATTTTAATAAATCAAATTAATATATAATAGGTTCTTGATTAAGTAATTAATGAATCTAATTTGATTATCCAAGACATTTAGTGCAAGTACAAAACACATTCATACATGAGGTAAAATATCTCTCAAAACCTCCATTTTTTCCTTTGGGTTACACTTTCTCTCTTTTTACCCCAATGTATTTCTTATATATTCTTATATAATACTTCAAAATTATGTTTATATGTTACAAAAATGTGTATATATCTTAATTAATCTTTCTTTTATTGGGAAAATCATGTTTTGAAAGTTTCCCTTCTCAATTCCTCTCGATAATGCAAGCCAAATTAAAGGTAACTTATTCGTTTCTTACCCATTTTCAGTTACACTCCATAAAATATTTTAAGATACCCATATTTTTCTAAAATATCTCAATTTTCCATGAAAAACTATTAATGTTATTTTTTGGTTTTATACAAACAATTACTCTATAATATTTTCTCTTAAACCGTACTAAATTGGACCATTTCTAAAGCTTCTTAGATACTATTTCTCAGGTATTCATGTTAGTTAGACATAATTATTCATGATATATTCTTATTTTTTATTTTATTATTGTCCAGAAATTATTTAATCCATTCCTTCATGGATACCAATATGATACACCTTTTGGTTATGCCATATGACTTGATTACGATACCCATTTCTTTCCATGGTACCCATTTGTTTATTTCTATGTTTGATTCTTAATGTGGAACACATATGTATGAACATGATATAATGAGTGAACCCATATAGTGATCCAATTAATTTGGTAATGTTTAATCTCAAGAGACATCATGTATGAGATTAGGGAGTAAAGCTAATCCTTTATGGGACTTTGTCCACCATGTGATATAGTCTTGTTTGTTAGCCTTGACTCATGTTTATACCATGATATATGTTACCTCCATATTCCAATATTTCTATGATCAAATTATTCCATATTCTATATGTTTATTCATTATTCGTACCTATTATGTTATCATGTTATGCCTTTAACTCATGTTTTATTCTTCTTTTCCATGATTATTCCCTCACTGGGTTTTTTAGCTCATACCTTTTGACTATGTATTTTTCAGGTAATCCTATGGAGGTTTAGGATCTCAAAGTATGATAGGAGATCATTATAGAATATTAATAAATATATATTTTATTCTTGTACCATTATTTCAAGTTTATTTACCTAGTCTTCCAAAGACACTAGTATTTGTGTTCCTTAGTTTGTATTTGATGTATAAATATTCTTAAAATCATGTAATAATATATGTAAAAGTCTAGGGTATCTATACTAATATCTTTCCCTTTTTTACCAATATCCACACATGGGGACTTTCCCACCTTCCCTTTCCATCTTTTTTGGGTTTGTTATTTTTTCAAAAATCATATTCAAGGTTTGAGAAACAAATGAGTAGTGTTGAAAACAAAACCACCCCCAATGACTATATTATATATATATATATATACAATAATGTGAATATATATATTATGTATATGTATGTTCATGGGCCTATAAATATTATTAAATATATATAATAACACACACACACACAGACATATAATAATATTTTTTAATTTTTTCTCCACAAAACTTGAAAAACACCCAACAACATGATTCATGCGAATAGTATTCAAGCAATATTCACCCTATTATGAAAATTTTTTATTATAAAATAAATTTTAATATAAAATACCAAATAAATATTCGTTCTCTGAATTAAGTACAAAAAATTATAATTTCTATCTTCGGATGATCATAACTCGATCATACGATCTCCAATCAATACGTTTTCAGTGGAATTTAGACTGTTGCGATACCATCTTCTTGAATTATTGAAAAAATAATTTTAATTAAAATAAATTAAATACATGGACACTTTAATATACATTTTTTTTATCGATCCCACAAAAAAACCTAAAAATATAGAATTTAAAATGTTTACACTTCTATTGACATCGTGGCACTGGCACTAGCATAATCATAGCAGGGTTATAACTAAATGATCTCATGTAATTAAAATTTAGAACAAAATTTTAAATTGAAATCTTACATATTTTGACATTGATCGGAAACATGTTTTACCTATAGTTGGAGATATTCTCTCAATGGAACCGAACATAGGACATTCTAGATCATCCACACACGTTCCAAAAACTTGAGGATGCATCTATTATTTATTTTCCAAGTGATAGCATGGATAATCAATGATGCCTTCGATGATATGACGATTTAAAAAGCAACATCACTTCAACATAGAAAGTATTTCTAGATTAGCAAGCTTGGATTGACTACTTCTCTCTTTAAGAAGTGGGTGGGTTCAGGGAGGAGATCTCAAAACCACAAGATGAGTAGTCTCTGATAAGCCCAAATGTTATATATATATATAACATATATATATATATATATATATTTATTGTTTTCACTTTTCCATTTTTTCATCCATTTACTAGATAATGCATGTGTTATATGACCGATATTTCAGGAAATAGGGATTCATAAGATTCCAAAGAAGAATGGAAGAAAAGCTACAAAAATGGCCAAGTACACATCATGATGGAAAAGTTCACGTTGTGTACTTGATGATCACAACATGCATCAAGCTAGAGAAATTGCTAGTTTATGTCGTGAATCCCTTTTACACGTCCTGACTCATGTCAAACCAGAAGCCAAGAAATCCACAAGGATTCAATGCAAGAATCTTGCTGGCCATGGGGTACACGTCGTGAACCTCCTATACACGACGTGACCGTGGTCAAAATTCATTAATCTATAGAAGATCTGCATGCCACGATGGAGATCCTGGTCGAAGTAACATGGATAAAGGGTTCATGAAATGATGATTAAGTAGACCTCATGAGCATTAACGCCTATTTAGGGAGTAGTCTGACAACACATTTGAGCAGTATGGATTAGTTGTCTCTTCCTTTTATACTCCCTTCATAATTTCCTTCTCTTTTCCCTCTTAAAACACTTTAGTTCTTTGTAATTCATTTATATTTTCAATCAAATAGTCGTGGATTCATTTCATTCAATGAATTAAATTCCTGTATCATTTCATTTCCATTTCATTCCTTTCAAGTAAGGTTTTTATTTAAAGTTTTCTTTCATGTTTATCTCATATCGTTATATGTTTATTCAATTAAATTCCATTAGCATAGTTATTATGATTTCCTTTATCTCTTTTATTGCTTTAATTACCATCATGAGTAGAAAAACTCATCAGGGGTAGGGATCAAGATTTGATATATCTACATGATTAATTAAAACTATAGTTCTAAGCTTGGAAAACAAAATTGGACTAGTAATTAAGTTATAAAAAATGGGCAAACCCCATTTGTGCGATGGTACCCTGACCATCAGATAGTCAAAAAAATAGACCTATCCTAATTTGAGGAAACTTGACCATTATCTTAGGGAACATTCTATAATATAAGCTGAATTTAACACATATAGGACTGTAACTAAACTCCTTACCATGGAATAGTTACATACTTGGTAGAACTAGAAGACTGGACCAAGGTTAACTGGTGACTATCGCGTGCTTTACAGACTAACCAGTTAGGACCTTTCCAAGAATCTAATTAGGACCACCTCTATCTAGATACTCATAATTGATCCCAACCCCTCTTTAATCAATTGAATTAAATCCCAAAAATATTTAGAAAACTCCAAAACAATAGTCAAACTAGTAAGGAATAATGCAAAGGATTCGAGATCTAATTTTTTCTCCCTACAGAACAACATACTCCTCATGGGAACAAACCCATACATACAATATAATACCCCTAGTAGTTAGTAAAGTTTGGTACATAGAAATTTATAATTTGACGCACCCATGCAGAAACAAAATGATCCACACAGATCACACCTATAAAATTTTAGCACTGTTTCCTGGGAGGAAGCACTATTTCCTTTTGTTAGGACTCTGTTCTAGATCTTGGATTACCTTTCCCTCACCCCCTTTCCCTCAGCCCATTTCCTCAATTTTTTATATGCTCTTTGATTTCTTCTATTTTTCCCATGCATGTACAAAGATCCCTTGACTCATTCAAGGAATCTTGAAGCACATTAACCTTTGGACTTAGATCCCAAGATCAAATGGAATCTCTCTTCTCTTTGTCGTTCAATGATGGACGAGCAATTCCACCCTAAATGACCAAACCCACCCAACCCAAACTATCAATTCATTCTGATAAATCACCCTATTGTGAACTAGGATAAGACGATCATTGATTACAGCTTTCTATCAATCCATGGTATGATCCCTAGCATTTTTTGACCCCCTATCCAAGACCATACTTTCAAAATAAAACTTGGACTCATTAATATGATCCAAAACATGGGGCAATTCAATGGTATTCAGTGCGAAGATCCATATGAACATATTGCCAACTTCCTAGAGGTCTGTGATACCTTTTGTAACCAGGGAGTTTCTTTTGATGCAACAAGACTCCACATCTTCTCATTCTTCTTATGATATAGAGACATGTAATGGCTAAAGAGTCATGCTCTTGAGTTAATTATTACTTGAGATGAACTGGATGAGAAGTTTATGGACAAGTACTTCCCACCCATCTAGATTTGGATGCTCCAGATGGATATTCAAAATTTCAACCAAATTAATGGAGTGTATTCTTGGGAGGAATGGTACCACTTTAAAGAATTAATGAGGAAGTTTCCACATCATGGAATTGATATGTGGATACAATTCCAAAACTTCTATCAAGGACTCCATCCACCAACATGTAATGTTGTCGATGCAGTTGCTGATGGAGGTCTCATGTTCAAGACTCCCGAAGCTGGAAGATCCATTCTCAACGAGGTTTCTCAAAATTCCAGTTTGTGGAAGAGTGATTTTGGAACACCATAGTGTGGAATCCAACATATTTATGAGACCACAAGGCTAGAAACACAGGTGTAAGTGCTCACTAAAATGATCGAAGCATTTCAGAGACCAACTACTCAACCCCCTCCTGCCCATGTAATGTAATTGCAATCTTGCGAGATGTGCAGTGGCCCACATATATATCAAGACTGCAAAGCTGTATATGAGGAATCAAATCAAGATTTTAATTACATAAACTATAATTAGTAGAACCCTCCATTATAGCAGCAATAGTATTTTAGCAAAGTCCTGTTTAGAAAAAACCTCCGAACAATCGGAGTTATTTTCAACTGAGTGGTGGATAAAATCAATTCCGAGCTCAAGGACCACTAGGGTATCCTCGAGGAACCTCGTACCAAGACCACAAGATCAAAGAGAACAAAATTTAAAGCCACCAAATCCAAGACCTCAGTAAGAACCTGGAAAAATCAATCTATAAACCCTCCTAGAATCCTTTTTTTCAAAATTAGGATCACATGATAATGAACCATGAGACAGATATGAAAAACTGGAGAGCTTCTCTAAGGAACCTTTAAGTTCAAGAGGGTCAAATCTCAAAGACCTAATCTAAGATATTACTAAGTAATCTTCCTAGTAACACTAAGAAATACCCACAAGAGGAAGATAACACAATAGTGATGAGTAGTGGAAATATTCTAAACTTCCATCAACCCAAATAAGAAAGGCTTCAAGAAGAAGGGATGAGAAAAAAACCAGTACATGATGTAAAAACTGATGAAGTCACTCCCTCCTTACATCATGAATAAGTACCAGCTGATAAAGATCATATACCCGAGTGACATAAGGAACTTTTGTATGTTTCCCCACCTCCATACCAGCCACCTCTTCCTTATCTGGAAAGAGAGAGACAAATTAGGCCGGAGGCACAATACAAGAAGTTCCTGGATATGTTCAATAAATTACATATCAACATCCCTTTTTCTGAAGATATTTACCATATTCCTATTAATTCCAAGTTACTAAAAGACTTATTATCAAACAAAAAAATTGAGGACCTTGGAGTCATACCCCTAAATGAAGAATGATCTACCAAGGTACAATAGAAAATTCCACCAAAGATTAGAAACCTTGGTAGCTTCTCAATCCCTTGTGAGATAGGCACATGAAAATTTGGTAGAGAACTCTATGACCCTGGATGTATCATTAAATTTATGCCAATGAGTACTTTTCAAAATCTTGGAATCCAAGAGATTAAAGATACATGGGTAGCTTTGTAATTAGGTAATTTCTTGGTCAAGTACCCCTGAGGAATCCTGGAATATGTTCTAGTAAAAGTTTTCAAGTTCATTTTCCCAACTGATTTTCTGTTGTTAGATATGGAAGAAGTAGGTGACAAGCCTATTATACTTGGATAACAATTCTTAGCTACATGAAAGTAACTGATTGATGTAAATCAATGACATATCATATTAGAAGTGGGATAAGAACAAGTTGTGTTCAACCTAATTAGAGTTGTACAACACTTAGATGGAACTATGGATGGGCACACCAATTCTCCCAACCATAATAGAGAAGATTACATACCAATCAAGGAAGAAAGTGGAGACTCTTTTACAGAAAAAAGAAGAAGATTATAAATTTGAGGAAGTTAACTTTATTGAACCACTCACGAGAGATGATGTGCCATTTTTTACCCATCCATCGTTCATCCCCCTCAATTGGACCTGAAACCACTACCCAATACAATAAAGTACTCATTTCTCGGGGGATCTTCCTCCTTTCCCATTATCGTAAACTCCGACCTATCCTGGGATCAAGAGGAAAAACTGGTTGATGTATTATAACGACATAAGAATTCTATCACATGAAGAGTGATAGACATTAAAGGGATAAATTCCACTGATTGCACTCATAGAATCTTACTCGAAGAAAATGAAAATCCAAAACGACAACCTTATAGGTGACTAACTCCACCTTTAAAGGAAATTTTCTAGAATGGGGTGTTGAAACTAATGGATGAAGGAATAATATTTCCTATCTCAGACAGTGAATGGGTGAGCCCCCTCCATGTCATTCCCAAGAAAAGAAGACTCATAGTATCAAGAACAGATGAAGATGAACTCATTTCAATATGCACCATAACTGGATAGAGAGTTTGCATGGATTACATATGTTTGAACTCAACCACAATAAAAGACCATTTTACCTTACCTTTTATAAACCAAAGGCTAGAAATAATATAGGTCCATTATTTATACTATTTCTAGGATGGATATTCAGGATATAATCCAATAGTAGTTGACCCCACTGAGTAGCCAAAAACCACCTTCACATGACCTTTTTGTACTTTTGCGTACAAACACACGTATTTTGGTATGTGTGATGATCAAAAAACCTTCCAAAGACATATAAAACACATATTTCATGATATGGATGAAGAATTTATCGAAAGTTTCATGGAATATTTCTCAGTTTATGGTAGATCATTTGATGTTTGTCTTAGTAATTTAGAACTGGATCTTCAACACTGTGAAGAAAAATGCTTGGTGTTGAATTGGAAAAAATGTCACTTCATGGTGAAAGGAGGAATCATACTCAGTCCCAAAATCTCTAAATAAGGCAATGAAGTAGATCCATAAAAGATTAAAGTTATCCAATATCTACCAAATCCATCCACCATTAAGGGTGTCAGAAGTTTACTTGGGAATGAAAAATTATACAGACCCTTCGTAAAAGATTTTACTAAAGTAGAATGTCCATTGACACACTTTTCATTAAAATATATCCCTTTTGAATTCAATAAGGACTATCAACAATATTTTAATACTTTGAAAAATATCCTGACGACATCTCCAGTTAGCATTGCACCAAACTGGGAAATTGATTTTCAACTTATGTGTGATGTCAGTGACCTTGCTGTAGGATCTATTCTATGAAAACGTAAGAATAAAATTTTCTGCCCAATTTATTATGCATGTAATACCTTAAATGAAGCTCATATTAATTATATGACCATAGAGAAGGAGCTCTTAGCCATCGTGTATGCCTTGGAATAATTTTGTTCTTACCATCTTCTATAAAAAATAATGGTTCATACCGATCATGTTGCCCTTCAATACTTGATAACCAAGAAAAATGAAAATCCAAGGTTGATACGCTGGATTACTTTTCTATAAGAATTCAACATAATAATCAAACATATGAAGAGAACAGAAAATGTCATTATAGACCACCTCTCTAGACTACCTCTTACCATCATTAAAGACCACAAGGATAATATTGAGGTATATTTTCTTGATGAGACCTTTTTTTAACATCAAGACCCAAACCTGGTTCTCTGAAATAGGCGATTTTATTACAACAAGATCACTCCACAAAGAGTTATCTTATTAGTAGTGGAAAAATTTATTTTTAGATGCCAAACAATAATTTTGGGATGAACCTCTACTTTTCAATCGTTGTACTGATGGCCTTTTAAGACGTTGAATTCTAGAAGAGGAGGTGAAAATGTAATAAAAATGTGCCACACATCGCTAACTGGTGTACATCATGGACTTGAGTTCACAGTAGATAAAATCCTACAATAATTATTTTTACGGTGCTCATTACATCAAGGCACCAGGATATTCTTCCACCATTGTGACAGATGCCAAACGATAGGGAATTTTAGTAAAAGAAATGAGGTTCCCTATAACCCCATGCTAGAAGTTGAAGTTTTTGATGTCTAGCTCATCAAATTTATGGGACTATTCCCCAGTTCACATGGCTAAAAATAAATTTCCGTTTTAGTGGACTGTGTATCTAAATGGGTTGAATCTAAAGCAATAGCTCATGACACCACCAATGTAGTAATAAATTTCCTTCAGAGAAATGTGTTTTCACATTTTGGGTTTCCACGACTTCTCATTATAGATTGAGGAACACATTCATCGAATCAACCAGAGAGAAAAATGATTCAATTATTTAAGATCTGGTAAATTATTGGAACCCCCTATCACCCAAAAATGAGTGGTAAAGTCGAACTATCAAATAGGGAGGTAAAGAATATCCTATAAAAAATAGTCAGCAGAAGTAGAAATGACTGGTGTCAGAAGATGGATGATGCATTATGGGTGTATATAATGGATTTTAAAACACCCATAGGCACAACCCATTCTCGTCTGGTTTAGGGAAAATCATGTCATCTTCCAGTGGAGCTAGAGCACCTATAATTTTGGGGCACAAAAAAACTGAATTTGGATTTAGAAAGGGCTAGAGAGGAGAAGTTATTGCAATTAACCACATTGTATGAATTAAGGAAAGATACATACGAGAACACAATAATTTTAAAAGACTAAAAAAATAATGGCATGACTGATGGATGTCAAGACACCGCTTTATCTTAGGGAAGAAGGTTCTTCTATTCAACTCAAGATTGAAATTTTTTCCAGAAAAGATGAAATCATGAAGGTCTAGTCATTATGATGTTATCCAAGTTTTTTTGTATGGAGCAATTGAAATTCAATGAGGTGGAGAGCCACCATTCAACGTGAATGGTCAACTATTGAAGATTTTTTAAGAACCATTCCATGAAGGTTATATCCTCAACCACACATTCAATTAAACTCTAATTAATTCAAGCTCTCTACTTTAAATGAAGTGCTTTATAGGAGGAAACCCATATTTGTTTTTGAATTTTGTTTTGAGTCTTGGATTTTTCAGTGTTTCATTTTATTATGTTGTACAAACTTTCATTCAATAAATAAAATAGTTTCTGTTATTCCTTACTTTTACACCTACCTATTTCTAATCTATCCAAATGTTTACACCTGTGAATTAACTTTTGTTCAATATTGCATGAGTTTTATACTAACATATTTTTTAGGTGAATAAAACCTCAAATTTAAGATAGCTCAGACACCCCCATGGCATACCAATCTATCTCAGGGAGTTATCGATTCTCTATTTTTAAATTCTGTCATCCCTTCCATGTCTATTAAATTAAAAAAATTCACTACCACACAACTCCCACCCATTATTTCATTGATAGTGGAGACATTGTCTCCTTTTAAGTGTGTGTGTGTGTGGGGGGGGGGGGGTTCTCTTGAATTCACTAGAGATACAATTTTTTTTTGTTCTCACTATTCTAGGATACATTTTTCAAATTAATAGGCATGCTGAAAATTTGAAAACAATTATGTCTATGTAAATTCAAAATAAAGTTAAAAAGAAACTGTTAAGAAACATATTTGACCCCTTCTTATAATTTTAGAATGATTTCTGAGTTTAGAAGTTTACTTCAAATTTAAAATCTTTGATACTATGATTAATTAACTCACTACTTAGGATTTATGCCCTTTGTAATTTCCATTTTTATTTTATTCTCATTACCCAAGATGATTCTAAGCCTTCAATCTCATTTTTTTCTGAGCATATTTCTTGAGAGATACCTAGGACATGTAAACCCACTATAACTTGCATTGAGATGTTATCAAAATGATGACTAAACAAGTGTAATTTTAAAATGATTGAGGAAACCTTTGATATATATTTTACCTAACACCCACCTAACATTTATACTTAGTTTAGCCCATATTTTCCATGAATGTATTGTTAGAAGAAATGCTATTTATATACTTTTTCCCTTTCTACCATTCTCATTGTACAATGCATGAAGATTATTTTTTAACAAGTTTGGGGGGGGGGGGAATTAAGAGAGCATGGGATTGTTTTACTTTCATAGATGTGTGGTGCGCTCACCTCACTACTAGGTTGTGATCCATATACCTTTTTATCTCATTAATATTCTATTCCTTTGAAAAAAAGTTATTTTTTTCGATATGGGTTGTGTATTAGTAGGGTCAAAAATCACAATTTTCCAAACTAATGAATCCCTAAAAGGATCATATGTGGTTAAGTGATAGATGTGAGATCTATCCTAGGTATAAATTTTGAAAAAAAAATCAAAAGAAAAAAGAAAGTAATATAATCATTTCTCTACCTGCTTACTTTCTATACATATGGATCCAACCCAAGCTGAATAGATTATAGAACTGACTCGCTAGATAGAGAAATGTTTTTTAGAATTATCTTGTTGGATTTGCATTGTACTTGAGATCATACCCTCCTTTTGAGCCTGATTTTCAAATTTTACCTACTTACCTACAACTTTATAGTCATCATAACCTTTTTTAAAAGTCCTCAAGATTATTTTTATACTTGTATTGACACAGTAGAGGTGATAGAACTGGTGCAAGCCTTTGGTTAGGAACATGGACTTGGGGTATGAGCATACCTTACTTACATTTTGCTCCGAGTGATGAGAGAAAATCATGCTGAGGTTAATTACAACAGGCCATATAACTTAAGGAATAGATAAAATATTATGATTTAATGAATAGATTATTTTTGAAAATATGAACTACGAGGCATGAATAATTTACTAGGTAGGATTAAAACTGGAACATTAATACTTTTCAAATTACACATAATTTAATTGGATGGACATAATGTATATATATTTCTTTAAAAATTTCTTATCCTTTTTTAAATCATTGTTGATATATTTTTCTTGAGGACAAGCAATGATTCAAGTGGGGGGGGGGTTGGTAAGCCTAAATTTTATATATATTTTTCTATCACTTTTCTATTGTTTTTCATTCATTTACTAGATAATGAAGTTGGTATGTTTCCAATATTGCAAGAAATGGGGCCTTACAAGATTCCAAAGAAGAAAGGAAGAAAAGCTAAAAAAATGGCCAAGTACACACCGTGATGGTCAAGTTCATGTCATGTACTTGATGATCATATCCTGCATCAAGCCAGAGAAATTTCCAATTTATGTCATGAATCCCTCTTACACATCGTGACTCAAGTCAAACCAGAAGCCGAGAAAACCATGAGGATTCAATGCAAAAAGCCAGCTGGCCATTGGGTAAACATTGTGAACCACATGTACATGATGTGACCATGGTCAAACATCATTAATCCATGGAATATCCATTTTCCATGATGGAGATCATAGTTGAAGTAATGCAGATTAAGGGTTATCTATGTGACCATTAAGTACACATCGTGACCATTTCTACCTATTTCAGGAGCATCCCAGAAACACATTTGAGTAGGCTAGATTAGATCTCTCTCCTTTTTAGACTCCCTTTGGAATTTACTTCACTTTTCACTATTAAAGAAATTTATTTCTTTGCAATTCCTTTATGTTTTCAATCAAAGAGCCTTGGATTAATTTTATTCAATGCCTTCAATTCCTTTGTCATTTCATTTCCATTTCATTCCTTTAATGTAAGTTTTTTAATTAAATTATTCATGCATGTTTGTTTCATATCATTACATATTTATTCAATTTAATTCCATTAGCATTGTTATTATGATTTCCTTTACCCCTTTTATTTCTTTAGTGACCATCATGAGTTACTAAACACATCAGGGGTAAGGATCAAGATTCTATGTATCTACACACTTAATTATATATCTATATCTAAACATAGAAAACCTAATTGGATTAGTAATTAGGATATAAACCAATAATCAAACCCCATTTGTGCGACCGTACCATGACCATTGGACTGTCAAACAAACGACCCTATCCTAATTGGAGAAAACTAATACTATAACCATTAGCTTAGGGACATTTATACAATAGAAGCTAAATTTAACGCATCTAGGACTGTAACTAGCCTCTTGACCATGGAATAGTTTCATAATAGGTGGAACTAGAAGACTAGACCATGGTTAACTAGAGACAACCACTTTCTTTGCAGACTAAGAAGTTAAGACCTTGTTAATATTAGAATTAGGACCACCTTTATCTAAATACTCATACTTGATTACGACTCATATTTAATCAAATGATGTAAAACCCAAAAATAGTTTGAAAACTCCAAAAAATTAGTCAAACTAGTAAAGACTCTTGTAAAGGCTTCAAGACTATATTTCTTCTCCCTACAGAACAATGTCCTCCTTGTGGGATCGACCGCAAACTTCTACTATACTATGACCTAGTAGTTAGTAAAGTTTGGAACACATATAAATTAATAATATTACACACCCATGTGGAAACAAATGACCCATTCAGCTCAAGCCTTTCAGTCTCCCAAATAGTGAGATCCACTCATCTTATATATTAATGGTTAACTATCAGAAATTTCACTTAGCCCCCCTAGGAAAACAATTAAACTCCTAAATAATCACTAAATGACATTAATAACTATATAAATGTGTCATAAATATATGTATCTAACCATCAACATTACATAATCTTGATTTTTAGTAAGGAATTCACTTTCTTTCACTTTGTGGATTTTTCAGGTTTAGAGTTTTAGATAATTAGTCCATAACTCGTATATTCCAAAACATATAATACAAAGTGGACTCTTCTGATTAGTATACATTTTTCAACCATGTAAAAATATTTAAAACAAAACATTATTTATTTCATGAAAAATTTTCATGAATTTTAACATGACTTCATACTTTCCCTTACACATCATTTGAAAACATTTAAAAACATAGGATGGGAACAAAAAGATCAGTAAGGGATACAAAAATAAGGAAATGAGTTAGTCATGTGAAAATATGGAAACACATAAATTTTTTACCATTATATTCAAATTTCTTTGATCATATGAAATAGAAAAAATAACATGAAAAAAATACACACGTTTTTCTCCAAAAAATCATTAAAATCCATAGTAAGAAATTAAAACCTCTTTTAGAAACTTGGAGTTTCACTTTCATAAAACCCTTTAAAAAACTTTTACATGGAATAACCTGACAAAAAACTTTTAATATAATTGTTACCCAATGCATTAAAGATCTATAATTGGGACCACCCTTAGTATAAGCTGTATCAGGATCACTCGTGAGCTATAATGGGAATCAACCCATCATATATCTAGTATCAGTCTCACCTGTACTTCATGAGATATAATGGGGCTCAACCCTTCGTATAAGCTCTATCGGGATCACCTGCGAGCTATATTGGGGATCAAACCTTCTTATAAGTTGTATTGGGATCACCCTTTTAATATAATTCTCAAGTTCCATATAATGAATAAAACACTTTCTTCATAAAACCCATTGAAAAAATATTTTAAACCTATATGGAAAACACTTTCGAGAAAATACCACTTTCTTTTTTAAAACCCATTTTCAATACTGAAACATCATTTTATTTAAAAACCCATTCTCAATAAAAAAATAACAAAGAAGGGAAATAAGTTTATTTTCATTTAAGAACACATGTAATCTTTAAAATGAATCCACAAATCAAATAAAAATCACTATGGCATAAAATTCATTGGTTCCATCAAAATGTGCCATGAAAGAGATGTAAAAAGTCAACTTTTGAAAACATTTCATATACATAAAATATTATTTGAAAATATTATTTTCCATAAAATAAATTTAAAAACATAGAGATGAAAAAGTAAGGGATTTTTAGGAAAAACATTAAAAGAATATATTTTAAAAAAAAATGCTCTTTATCACTTGGGAAACTCTTGAATCTTAAAACTCATTAAATAATAACATTAAAAAAATTTAAATATCATGATAATAGATAAATTAATTATATAACATGTCAAAGGGGTTGTATATACACTTTATAAAATAATAAAGGTTCCTGACAAGAATATATGACTCAATGAAATGAGATTGAGACGAAGTCCCTTACCTTGAGTCGGATTCTTCATGTATGTCTTTATCTTCCCAAATAAAAAAATTATGTTAATTATTTAATTTATTTAAAACCTTTTAAAATTTTATTATTACTGTTATTTCACTTGTTAACAATTTATATTCAATTACTTAATCAATTAATATTTATTTGGATGTTTTGTCCATATTAAGCTTATATGTCAAAAATGACTTTGGTCGGTTGACTATGGTCAAAGGGGTCGTTATTTAAACATATAAATAATAATAATCATGGAATAAAATATTATAATTACACATAAATTAAACTTTTAAAACCAATCATGGAATATGGTTATGAAAAATGAATAATGTTTTGATCATGGAGATCGTAGGTCATACGTACGCATGAATAACATTTCAATTTTTCCAATGATCATTATGAAAAGAAGGTAATTAAAATTTATCTTTCCATAATGATAACTATATAATAAATTTAGTTATATTTCATTATATATACTTATATATATATAGATCAATTTTATGATGTAAAAGGAATCACATCACTTTGAAAAGGTGATAGTCAACATGTCCACGAATGACCTTATCACTTTTTTAGTGTATTAAAAGGTAAGAATAAAATCATATATTATATTTATAGAAATATAATTATGTCATGAATGTAAAAATTATTTCATTTATATCATATATATTCATTATATTTACCCTTTTTACCTTCCATGTAACACATCAGTAAAAAACACTCCATATCACTTTGTGCGGCAACAATCTGTCGGACACACGAGTGACATTATCATATCCCATACAGAATCAAATGTAAAAAGGTTTTATATGATCGAATGAATACATAGATATAATTTTGTTATAAATATAATAAATATAATATATAAATATTATTTCTATAATTATTCCCAACCAAGATAGGTGGAAATGGAGAAATGAATGACATCGTTTTGTATGGAGATAGTCCGTCGTACACACGAATGATGATTTCATAACCCATTTGATGGAAGTGTGTGTGAGTGTAGGTCAAAAACTTAACATAAATATATATCAGTATATTTAGGATAATTATTATATTATATAATAATGTTGTAAAAGTAAATAAATTCGTTTTAGGAATAAATAAAATAAAAATGTTTACTAAAGAACCATACCTCTTCTTCAGGTAAATCCTATTGGTTTGCACCAAAGGCCATCCTTGGATGATTTTTTTCCAAATTTAAGGCTTCTATGATGAGTATTGGGAATAGAAAAATTTATTTTTTCATGGATTTTATGATCCAAATGGATTGAGAGTTTTGAATTGAGGAGGATAGGGGGAGGCCTTTTATAAGGGAGGTGAGTGGAAAACATATGAATTTTTGAAAGAGGGAATTAAACCCACATTTTTTCCATGTAAGGTGGCTCAAATAATGATAAAAAACTCAATAATATAAGTGATATGGTAGAAATATATTCATACAATGGGTTATTAACATGTTTCTAGGTCATTTATCCCTTTAAGATTAAACTTTATTCACTTGGTAATTCTCATTTTTACCTTAATCGATGTGATTAACTTTAAATGTTTTCACTAATCACTTTGGTAAAAAATAAATTTGAAATTATTAGAAACTAAAAATTATTTGTATTCAAAATATGGAATCTATTTTTACAAATTCAATACACATAATTTGAAAGCTTAATGTTAATATTAATCCTTTAGTCGCTGCGAGACAACAAGTTTTTAAGATGAGTATTTTTTTAGAAAAAGATGATTCTATATTAACTCCATTACTAAATATAGTCATTGTATAAAAATAAAATAATATTTAATTCTATATATTATATAAATATAATTTAAATTATTCCCCATTAGTTATTATTTTAATTAATTAAAAAGGTGTAACGTTATTCATTTTAAAATAGTGTTTTAAAAAACATGGCTTTAAACCTAAAAAGAAAATTATATTGAAAACCAATATAAAGATGATAAAAAATTAATTACGAGTATTAAATCTATATAAATAATAATAATTTTAATTTAAAACACATTGTAACTTTTATATTAGTTAATTTATTAAAAAGAAAATAATTTTTATAGAAATTGCAATTTTTTACTCTTCATTAAAAAATCAATATTTTCCAAAAAGTCCAAAAATTTCACCCAATGTAAATTTTTATATTCCAATTTAAAAAAATATGTTTATATTTTCAAATAAACTTTATAAAAGTGTTAATTTTATTTAAATAAGTGCGCCATAAAAAGATGACAAAACTGTTTTTTGTAAAATGTATAGTTTTAAGCATAAAATTTGGTGTATTTTTATTTCATGTCTAGAAAACACTTAGGATGAATATTATTATTTTTTGAATATATTATATATAAATTTAATTAATATAATCCAACAAGAATTATTTTTTTTAATTTGTTGGTATAATACACACTAATCTGCATTAAAAATAGTTTTTAGAAAAAAGAATTTCTTTTATTTTCAAAAGGGTTTTATTTTAATTTATAATTAACTAGTCACAAAAAAATATAATTAAACCATATTTTTCTAATTCAGTTAATCTAGTTCATACCCACCATTCCAACAACTAATTTATAATTGTAATATATTCCATGGATTGTTTTGGTTTAGTGTTGCGTGTTGAATATGCCATCGAACATAAAACTATTAGGGTTGCGTGTAACAAAAGATAATATGAGTGTTGAATATAACATAAGATAAATATAGTGTTTTTTCCTTTACACTATAGAATATAATTTTATTCTTTTTTAAAATATTTTCGTGTTACATCCTCCCTCCTTTAATAAATTGCATCCTCACAATTTGAAATTTATCTCACAAATCAAAGGTTGGACATTTGAAAGTACTTGTGTTGTAAACCCTTATTGTAAAAAGGTTTAATAAAAAATCATCTTAATAAAAAAGAAAATGAATTATGATAATCATTTTAAAAAAACATAATTAGGTTTCCAAATATAAAAACATAGTTTGGAATTGAAAAAAAAGCTTAAATAATTACAGAGAGTGATTGAGTTCATTAGTCACAAGAAATTGAATGACCAATGGAATGTTAAGGGCCTCAAAACCATAAATCTATAATGATAAAAAAGATCATATGATTCATCATATATGAATGTAACATGATAATTTTTTTTTCAATATTCTTTTAATAAAATTGTGTAAATATATTACCGTCTAAGAATATAACGAAATATACTTACTCGATATGTTTTTATTTCATAAGAAAAATTTCATCCATTGGTTTTGATTCTATCAATTTCAAATCCATCCCTTACTCCAAGAAATGAATATCCAAAATATTAATTCTTGTATTCCTGAGGCACAAAAAATCACTTTTAACATATCATAAGATCCATAAAATAGTGAAATGTCTTTTCATCTATCTCTAACAATTTTAGAAAATCAATACGGTTAGCACAAGTTTAAAATATATCACTAAAACCTCAAAATTTACACTATAGGTTTATCATTAATATTTAATTTTCTCCAAAACCTTTAATGAAAAACAATTTCATTAATGATCTTATTAACCCTAAATGTTATCAATACCTTTAAACATATGTTTATAACATGTGAATTTATTATTACTCAAATAACTTTTCCACTAAAACATATACTTCATATATCTATGAAAACTTGATAAATGTCTCACAAAGTACTTCCATTACATAAAACATAAAAATAGGGGTTCCTAGGTCATTGATATTATAATCAATCTTTGAAAAATATTTAGCTCCCTGGAGCTATCACCACTTCACCAGATGGACCAACATCAACTGTAGAAGTGGTAAATGATTTTTCCACCCCCTTTTGATTCTAATCATGATTATTTCATCCTTGAGTATATAAATTTGGACACACATTATCATAACATCCCAAATCAATATAGTTAAAGAATATTACTATTGACTGGCTATATGTTATATCATTATTGTATTGTTCAAGGCTCTTTTGATTATATTCATAAACCTTGTGAACAAACTTACCATGTCACGAACCAGGCCAGATCGCCATCCGAACCGGCGCCGTACCCGGTCCGCTGAAAGACCTGAAGGGAATTCCCAATCCCCATTGGCTGGCACAAGTGCCCGAGTATCAAAATAAACTTGGGAACAATTAACCCAGATGAATAAATATAAAACAAACAACAAGCTAAATAAATTGAAACTAAAAAATGACAACTAAACAGACCCTTATACCAAGTTCAGTTTTAAAGATTACAACTTGAAATAAAATCCCAAAAGAGACTACATCAAAGGAAACCAAAACTCCAACACAAACCTCTGTGCGACATGAGGAGTCACGTCCTCAAGCCTCTGCCACCAGACCGACACAAGGATTCCACTGAAAACATGAACCACCAATGCTAACCCCGATGCCTCAACCTAGAAAGAAAAAAAAGAAACAGAATCTACATACACCCAAAGGTGTATGTTGGGTGTGATCTAAAATCCCATTAAGTTGCCACTGAGAAAAGGTTCCATGCACAATTATTAAATGACAAATACATTTGCAACTTTAATTAATGAAACGAACTAAAATCTTGAACAACTTTAGAGAAAACTGGTTTAGAGAAAACAATTTTAAAAAGAAACAATTTAAATTAAAACACACGTGCACCCACACACACTTACTTTAGAATAACCAAAGTGACACACTGATTAGCGTAAATTAACTAATGATCACTAATATGGGAGAGGCCGCATGGGTGTTAGCTAGCTTGGGTCCCTAGATCTTCGTGTCTCGGTGAAACGTGGCTTAGAGGGCCACGACCCTGAGAAAATGTGGCTTAGAAGGACACGACCCTCATAATACTTGGCTTAGAAGACCACGAACCTCAAAATAGCATATATTTAGTTAGTGTTGTAATTTTCAGTCTTGATAGTGAAACAGGGTTGAGTCACCTCCAGAACACTAGCCCACTAGTCTAGTCTACCCTCCTAGCTACCCGGGCTTCCCAGTTAGTGCTCAAACAAATTTCATGCTCATGTCACATGTTATATTTATGCACCGAAATAAAACAAGACACCTCACATGTCAAAAACCACTACTCTCACTCGGAAATACCATTTTGGAAGAATAAACACACACAAAATATATTTCAAACTAAATTTTCACTACTTACATGACTAGTTAAAAATACAGTGTGGTCAAAGAAAAAACATTCAAAGTTAAAAAAACCATTAAAAGAATTTATTAAACAATTTCAACCTATGTCACATGACTTTAAACACTGAAAACCCTTACACCATGAAGTCAAAACAAATTTTTCATCTTTAATAATTATTTAATAAAACAATCCAAATTTTTATAAATACATTTTTTTAAAGAGAAAAACCACTACTTTACACACCTATCCAACCCAAACCCCCCTTACACGACCATATGCACATGACGTCACCTCTGAAACACAACTTTCATTACACATGCAATTAAAGAAAACCATATGCACAGTTAAAAATACCATTACTATAATTAAACAAACTACTAGAAAAATTTGTCAAATCATTTCAAAATAAGCCGCAAGACATTAAACACCACAAGCTCATTAAATGTTCACTTATGAAAAAACACATATAGACGCTACGCCCAAAACACCATTCACACCCTTTGAACATTCTGACAAAATAAACTGTACATCTTATGAAACACTAGCAAGCAGTTCGAGAGGGGTTTTCATAGCAACATACTCATCTAATATTAACACGCTTGTAAACACATTAAAAAATACCGAACCTCAAGTAAAAATTCATTGCGCACCAAAAAAACTGATTAGTAAACATGCTAAATTAATTAATTAAGCAAATGAACTTAGAAATTAAAAATCATACGCGGAACCACCTACCTCGGTGTAGACCAACTTCACCATTTGGCGCGAAACTCCTACGACATGACAATCGCACTACGAGAAACCTCAATTTTACTCTAATTAAAACATTTTTAACAAAATCATCAATATAGACCCCCCACAAATCATGAAACCTTTACTCGATAAGCTGTTAAAGGAAGAAATTAATCGGACAAAGAAAACGCACCTGCGGCGGGGGTGAGGGAAGCTAACCGAGCACGACCGAGAGGTGCCAGAGGTGAGCCACACACTAGAGAGATCACTGGAGGGTCCGGATGTGGTGGTGGGGTGTAGAAAAAGTGAGGGCGTAGAAAAAGGAGGGCGCAACATAGCTATCCGGCAAGGAAGAGGGCGGTTCAGGTTGTCGTTTGCCGGTCGGTGTAGCTGGAAGGGGGGGGGGGTGCGGTTCCAAGTGGTGCGAGGTAGCGGGTAGAGAAGAGGGCCGCTGTTCCGGTGCACATTGCCAGATGGGGATTGAGAGGGGAGGTCCTACGAAGGAGTGGAAGAAGACAAGGGGATGAGTGATCCGCACCAGAGGAGGAAGGCAAGGGGAAGCGGGCTGCCGCGATGGAAGAGAGGGGGGCGAGGCGGGTGCGTGGTGATGGCGTCGGGGTTGCCTTACTAGAAGAGAGAAGGGGAGGCGACTGATCTAGGGTTAGAGGGGGGTATGCTGCGTAGAACAGAAGGGGGGAAGGGGGAGATCCGCACTACATGAAAGAGAGAAAGAAGAGGAGGAGGTGCATAGAAGGTGAGAGAAATGAGAGAAGGAAAAAAAGATAAAAGAATAGAGGAATAAAAAGGGAAAAAAAATATAATTAATAATAACAAATTTTAATACTAATAATAGAACTAAAAATAATAAATCCGTAATAAAAAAATGACCAAATTAAAGTATCTACTGAAATAAAATGATTATAACCATAACCTAATTAAATTATTAACTTAAGTAATAATAATACTAATAATGAAAATAAAATAGTAATACCAGTTGTGGAAATAAATGCATTAATTATTGAGTTCGGGAACCGCGCACAGACGCGTGCATGGTCGTGGCATAGTCGCGCACCAGTGTTATAATAAATTTTAATCATAAAACGTTTTCTTAGTAATATTGGGAACTACACACGGTCACACATGTGGTCACGCCCCTGTATAAGATCTCAAATCCTTTTTAAAACTAAAACTGATTCAAACCATAACTCAAAAGAAAGGCTCAAATTAATTAAATTAAAAGAAGTGCCAGTCGGGGTGTGACAATTCTTGTCACGACCTGACCCTACACGGGCTCGAGCCGCAACTACCCCAAGCCCGCCTCCATAGGCCAGGGGCTGGCGACTAGCGCCGAAGGCACAATAACTTGGGGAGGCCTTTGCCTAAGCACCTGTACACATACACACACACAGCAAACTCAATGCAACAGTGCAGAGTAAAAGTAAAGACAAGCAAAGAAAAGGAAAGGGAAACTACTATATAAATACCACAAATTGCATCGACCTCTACAAGTACAAAGTACAAACTGAAAAGAAAGGGGCAAACACGCGCCCAACCAAAAAGTGCCACAACCTGGAAATAGGTAAACAAAAGAAACTGCTGATGGGTCTCCCACCTGGAACCCGGCCACGACCACCGCACGTGGTCCAAGCTCCCAAGATCCTACGCTCCACTGAAGTCATGCTCCACCTGTCCGTCGTCTGCAAGGGCACACCAAGTGCGGGCAAAGCCCAAGTAGGGGTGAGTATATAAATACTCAGTAGGATACCGTGAAGGCTCGAGGGAGAAACAAAAGGAGGTACCTAAGGGTGAGCAGTAGAGCGAACAAGAAAAGTAGAGGAGTACAACTGAAAGTGAAGTAAAGAGTCCAGCTCAACCCAGCAAGAGAAACGTAGAAGACTCGTCCTAACACAAGGAGCTAGGAACGGTGAGAAGATGCAATTCTCGTCGAGCTTTCGCTGCCTATAGAAGAAGAGTAGACTTGTCCAACCATGGGAAGCTAGACACGGAAAGTATGTGGCATACCCCGCGCGTCTTCGCCTCTCCTGGAAGGATAGTAACCAAACCCAAGAAGTGGGTACCAAAAACAAGGTATATACATATGTATGCTCTGTCAAGAAGCCCGAACAATCTCGTAAGGGGATCTTCGTCCCATATCTCAGCCCAAGAAGGAGTAGCCAACAGTCCTAGAAGTAACACCATCGATGCCCAGCATCCCGCACGTCTGCCCCGAACCGCAAGCCAAGGGGCTCAATCACCACACCTCAACACTATCCGCTTTGGGCGGCACTGACTCACCCGCCCGGTTTTAGGTCGGGTCACAAGGACGCGTCTCGGTGGGGGAAAGCATTCCTCATACTTGAGACTTCTGGAGGAACGTTAACCATAACTCGTCACTGCCCCGTAGTCGAGAAATCTGCTCAAAGTCGACAGGCGACCCCCTGCCCAGCCCCGCTGGAGGTCCCTGGAAGTCAACGGATTCCCACTACGGGGATACACGGTAAGTCGACGGGTGGCTCACTGCCCAGTCCCATAACAGGGCAGTCCAATGGAGGGCGACCTGGCTAAAGTCGGCGATGGGACCACTGCCCATCCCAGCTGGAGGTAACCCGACAACGGGGACCACTGCCCAGCCCAGCTGGAGGTAAGCTCGGCATCGGGGACCACTGCCCAGCCCAGCTGGAGGTAAGCCCGGCATCGGGGACCACTGCCCAGCCTAGCTGGAGGTAAGCCCGACATCGGGTACCACTGCCCAGCCCCGCTGGAGGTAAGCCCGGAACTACTCTGTCCATCCCTGCTGGATGGTACTGCCGGGTAAATACCACTGTACTGGCCATCCCTGCTGGATGGTAACCCACTAGCAAGCCCCGCTCGAAACAACCTCAGCTCTGCTGGAAACAACCTCATCCCTGCTGGAACAACCTCAGCCCTACTGGAACAACCTCAGCCCTACTGAAACAACCTCAGCCCTGCTGGAACAACCTCAGCCCTGCTGGAAAAACCTCCTGGGTAGAGGATCGGTGCCCATGTAAAGTGTTGGTCACACCGAAACCACAAGCTCTACCAGGTAACACGGAGAAACAGGAGAAACTCCCCAGGCCTCACAAGGCGATCCCGCTCCAATCCGCTGAGTCATTGTCGAAGCGGACGGAGACATCCCATCCCAGAAAGTGGGGAAAACACCCACACTGCACAGACACCCGTAGTCGCAGACGGTGTCGCAGTCCGGTGAAAGGGCATAGTACTGAAACCCCTCACAGCCAAAGAAGCAGAGGAACCAAACCATCTCTGCCAGCCAAACCATCGAGCACAAGAACAGGGGGAGACAGCTCAACCCTGCTGGTCAGACAAAAGAGCACCCGGCCAGGGGAAACTCCACCCTACTGGTCAAACAAACGAGCGCAGAGCCAGGGAAAACTCCTCCCTGCTGGCCAAACAAACGAGCACAAAGCCAGGGGAACACTCCACCCTTCTGGTCAAACAAACGAGCGCAGAGGGACCCTCTACATCGCGAGAGGTCAAAGTATGCAAAGCAGATCACGGCACGCACGTGGGGCCCACACGACGTGTGGCCCCAAGTCAACCCCGACTGAGCGCACAAACATCCTCAGGTACAATCAACCACACGTACCTCCAAGCGCTCCCGTATACTCTCGGAGTATACCTCATTCCATCCCAAAGGCTATCGTGCACACGACACCCAGCGTCAACGCGAAGGCGTGACGTAACAACTCCACCTAAAAGGCCCATTCACGGCCAACCACATCTCGTGAACCATTTGAATCACTCTCCCAAGAGTGCGCGATCACACACCAAGGGTCCGCTATAACAAGGTAGGGTGAACCACCACTGGAGCACCTTCCACATTCCACATTCAACAAGATCACGCAAGATGCTCCGCACAACACAACGGATCGCACCGTTGTAATCCTTGCGAAAAAACACGCGAGATCGACTACTTACTCGCCTCCAACGGATATCCGACGGAAAAGTCACCAACACCACCTCACGCCCGAACGACGTCCCGTGATCCCGAGCCTCGGCCCCGAAAACAGTCAGGCGCATCGCACCATTGCGATCCCCTCAGGAAAACACGTCAAAAGCACTACTCACTTGAGTGCAACGGATATCCGGAGAAAAAGGTGCATCCCGGCGCACCGCACACGAGCGGTGCCACGTGGGACCCGCATCCCGGTCCTGAAACTCAACGAACGGATCGCACCATTGCGATCCTCTCAAAAAAGCACACAAGATGGACTATCCACTTGTCCAAAAAGGATGCCCGATGATAAAGCTAGAAATCACCGTCAACTCCAGAAACGGCCCTCGCGGGGCCCGCACCATCGTGCGGAAATACAGCGGACAGACTGCGCCAACGTGTTGCCCTCAGAAAAACAACCAACACCGACTGCTCGCACGCCCCGAACGGACGTCTGAGGAAAAAGTTGCTACTAGCTGCACGCAGCTCAAAAGACGGGCTGCGGGGCCTGCGCCTCATCTTCGGCCTCAACGCCTGAAACCACCCTGGAAACCTCCGCCTCGATACCAGGGTCCCAACGCCACTGACGACGCTCAAAACGGACTTCGGACGCGTCCGCGCCGTCCAAAACAAGAATCTCGGGGATTACGCTCACCCACTTAAGGACACGTCGCGCCTCCGCGACCCCTCGTTTCGGGAATTAAAAATTCCCAAAACTATCTCAAAAAGAGCATCTCGTCAATACGGTTCCACCGCCGCAGACGGAGCGTCAATCGGACGTGCCGTTTAAGAGTTACGGCATTTTAATGTCGTCGGACGCAGGTGGGGGTGGACCGGACCGGTCCGGGCGGTCCACACCCCTTGGGCCGGCTCAAGCCGGCCGAACCGCCGCGGCCGCGGTTCACCCGCACGGACCACACGGACCGCGCTCCTCCAAGCCGACCGGCCACGAGGCCGGTCGCTTCTCCACGTGGAGACCCGCATTCAGCGGGTCTCTGCCTCCCAAGAGGGGTCGCGCACCGCGACCCCAGACCCCGCGTCAACCGGCCGGCTGCGCCGGCCGGTGCTTCTGCTCTGCCGCAGAGCACCTCCGCCGGGCACCACCGCTGGATGCCGCTCGGCCTCCGCGAGCCCCGGCCGGTGCCGAGGAACCCGCCGCCTGCCAAGGTGAAGCCGCCGCCGCCTGCAGGAGCCGCGCCACCGCCTAAGCCCGCCGGAACCCACCGGGAAACACCCAGAAATTCCCGCAAACTTCGGCAATCATCCGTGAGCAGCTCGGGACTCGGAATTGAAATCCGAAAGGTGCATCGGAAAGAGAAATTACTTTACTACGCATTCATGGGATTCGTTCGAAAGTCCGACAGAGTTTCAATAGAATTAATCAAGTTTGAAGTAGGTGCGGTGAATGAAAACTCAAACGACAAATCCTACCTCGCGGGGTTCGCCCGAAGCTTCGTGACGATCCGCCGGCCACCACGCCTAGCCGGAGCTATCTCTCCGGAGTATTTCCAGAGATGGAGGAGGAGGAGGGAGAAGAGGGGCTGTCAGGGGAAAGGGGAATGAGAGGAGGGAGGAGGGTGTGTTAAGCGTTTAAATAGAAAACGCTTAACCACCCGCCCGTCGGCCCGGACCCGAACTCTCAGCAGGGTCGAGGTTAAGTCTCCCCTAGGGTAAAAACCACCTCCCGAGCACAACGGTGGTCTCAGAATTTTAATCCGAGATCCCGTTCAAAAGTTATAAAATTTAACGTCCGAAGCCGCTAAATTACGAAAACGCCCCTGGGGCCATTTTTCACAAACAACCCGCGCCCGCGAAACTTATACCCTTCCTAGGGTAAACGGCACGCTCCGAACTCAACTGTGCCCTCGATTTTCCAATCCAAGCCACCGTTTAAGAGATACCTGTGTTTCACCATTAAACGAATTAATTTAATTTATTTATCCGTTTAATGTTCCGGGAGCAGGCGTGGGGTCCAAACATCCTGCGCTGACAAGTTTTATGTCGCTCCTAGGGTAAACACCCAATTCCGGACCCATACGTACACTCGGATACCTGATCCGGATCACCACTTAGGATTTATCTCATTTATTTAGCATTTCTAGTGTGAACGCACTGAAAATTTAATTCCGGCCACTCCGGGGCTCGGAATCGCACGCCGTCTGAAGGCGCTGCTCTGGAGTATCATCAAGAATATTCCAAAGTCTTTCTCAGCAAAAAATAGGTTCTTACATCATTCCATCCATCAATATTTTCGTCCTCAAAATGCAAAACTTGGGAGCAACACAGGGTACAAAGCCCACACCTGGCTTCCCCATATCCAGAAGAACCCACGCACAACTTTACATCACCGCACACAGACCAAGGGGTTGATCTATCAATGCTAGTTTGGCCCTTGCTGACGTCGTGCACCTACTCCAGAATTTGGGGTTAGGGCAAGGTGTAAGGGTACCTCTCCATCCCTTTGCACGGTTTCAAACGGCCCGAAGGCCCTCGGGGTAGCTCACCTCCCCGGTCCAACCTCTACGTCGCACGCCGTGACTGGAATCACCGCCCGCACTTGAAACAAGGCCCGATGATTCCCTCCTTCAGAATATCCATATGGTGAAACACCCAAGGACATCTGGTCACGCAAGGTTCCACAGTCGATTCTCTCTTACACGCTCAAAAGGCGAAAGAGTCAACACCATCGACTAAAGGAAAATGTCTCACACCTTTTTCCTTACCAACACAGGGTCACACCCGACGCCCTGCGTCACCCTGGTAACACATAAAACAAGGAGCAGGGAGGAAAGCAGATCACACACAAAGTATAACAATTCTACTACAAAAAGGTAGAAGAGCTGTAGAGCATACCTCTTATCTCCTCATGCTCTGCAGGATTGTAGACATCCAAAGCTCGCGGCTACCCGCAATCCCACCTGTCAGCTCCCGGAGCCTGACGTGGACCCCCTAGTGGTGATGGGAAGGCCTCGTAACGTCGTCCCCCACTACCAGCTCCTCCCGCTCCTCTGCTAGCACCACCTCTCTGGGTACTACTCCGATCACGGCGCTACCACTGTCGTGGTGGTGCACCTGCTGCCTGCCCGAAGCTCCCAGTAACTCGGGTCGGGCAGTCTGGTGCCAAGTGACCTCGCCCGTCACAAGCATAGCACCGACTCTCTCTGGGCTGCACTGGTGCCCTTCAGCACCACTGTGGTGTACGACCACACCCCTGAGTCCGGTTGTCAGAAAGCCACCTGCGTCGAGGTCCTGCTTGCCGACGCCCACTAGCTGCGGCAGACGTCTCGGCTCCAACGTGCCTGCTACCACCACCAACACTAGAACGTGACAGGAATCCCTCTGTCACCAGTGCCTGCTCTAGCACCCCGACATATGTGGAAATGCCAAAAGTTACTATGAAAACACGAATCTCTCGGCGGAGACCCTGCTCAAACTTCCGCGCTCAGAGGTTGTCATCACAGACCAAGTCCGGGTAAAAGCGTGCACGATCTGCAAAACTAGCCGCGTACTCGGCCACCGTCATCCCTCCCTGCTGAAACTACAGGAGCTCCTGAATCCGAACGAAGCGCAAGAAGGAGGGGAAAAACTCCTCACGAAACAACAACTGAAAGTCATCCCACGAAAGTGATGACTCGTCAAGAAACTGAGTCACTGGACTCCACCAACACCCAACTGCTCCACGAAAAAGGGTGGCTGCCAAAGCCACTCTCTGATCTGCCGGCGTCTGCACAAGCCTGAAAAGGCAAACCACTGTCTCGAGCCAAACCTCTACTGCCTGAGGGTTTGGCTCACCACTGAACCTCAGCGGTCTCTACCGCTAGAACTCACGGAGCGCGCTCAACCTGCGCTCCAGCTCAACCTGCTCTGCTGAAACTGCATGCTGCTCAACAGGTGGGGGTGTTGCTACCGGACCACCCGGAGAAAGGGGCTCGCATGATGGGTCCTGGACTGTGGCCTCGTAGCTCACATGGTCGTAGTCACGAACCAAAGCTGGTATCCTGGATGGCTGTCCTTGCGGAGACATCCTGAAAATTATCAAGGAGCGCCGCGGTCAGATGAGCATATCTGTATATACCAAAACAACAACGATGGGGAGCTGACTCAAGAAGGACATTTAAGACTCATCCCTATGTGATGCACAAACACATTTTCCCTACAATAAGTGTCTCAACATGCCGAGTCGACAAGCGGGTTATCAAGGTCCTGGTGAATGGATACGTCGGCCGCCACACCATCACTAGACTCCCTGACCTGAGAGCCTCTCTCGAGACACGTTAACACTGTTTCCCTAAATCCCAACCAATTCCTCTTTTAGGGACGTCCGAACAGCATCCCAAGGAACGAACCTCCTCTGATACCACTTTGTCATGGCCTGACCCTACCCGGGCTCGAGCCGCAACTACCCCAAGCCCGCCTCCATAGGCCAGGGGCTGGCGACTAGCGCCGAAGGCAAAATAACTCAGGGAGGCCTTTGCCTAAGCACCTATACACACACACGCAGCAAACTCAATGCAACAGTGCATAGTAAAAGTAAATACAAGCAAAGAAAAGGAAAGGGAAACTACTATATAAATACCACAAAGTGCATCGACCTCTACAAGTACAAAGTACAAACTGAAAAGAAAGGGGCAAACACGTGCCCAACCAAAAGTGCCACAACCCGGCAACAGGTAAACAAAAGAAACTGCTGATGGGTCTCCCACCTAGAACCCGGCCACGACCACCGCACGCGGTCCAAGCTCCCAAGCTCCTATGTTCCACTGAAGTCACGCTCCACCTGTCTGTCGTCTGCAAGGCCACACCAAGTGCGGGAAAATCCCAAGAAGGGGTGAGTATAAAAATACTCAGTAGGATACCCCGAAGGCTCGAGGGAGCAACAAAAGGAGGTACCGAAGGGTGAGAAGTAGAGAGAACATGAAAAGTAGAGGAGTACAACTGAATGTGAAGTAAAGAGTCCATCTCAACCCAGCAAGAGAAACGTAGAAGACTCATCCTAACACAAGGAGCTAGGAACGGTGAGAAGATGCACTTCTCGTCGAGCTTTCGTGCCTATAGCAGGAGAGTAGACTCATCCAACCATGAGAAGCTAGACACGGAAAGCACGTGGCATACCCCACGCATCTTCGCCTCTCCTGGAAAGAGAGTAACCAAACCCAAGAAGTGGGTACCGGAAACAAGGTATATACATATGTATGCTCTGTCAAGAAGCCCGAACAAACTCGTAAGGGGATCTCCGTCCCATAGCTCATCCCAAGAAGGAGTAGCCAACAGTCCCAGAAGTAACACCATCGATGCCCGGCATCCCACACGTCTGTCCTAAACCGCAAGCCAAGGGGCTCAATCACCACACCTCAACACTATCTGCTTTGGGAGGCACTGACTCGCCCGCACGGTTTTAGGTCGCGTCACAAGGACGCGTCTCGGTGGGGGAAAGCGCTCCTCGTACTTGAGAGTTCTGGAGGAACGTCAACCACAACTCGTCACTGCCCCGCAGTCGAGAAATCTGCTCAAAGTCGACAGGCGACCCCCTGCCCAGCCCTGCTGGAGGATCCCTAGAAGTCAACGGATTCCCACTACGGGGATACCCGATAAGTCGAGAGGTGCCTCACTGCCCAGTCCCGTAATAGGGTAGTCCACTGGAGGGCGACCCGACTAAAGTCAGCGACAGGACCACTGCCCAGCCCAGCTGGAGGTATCCCAGCATCGGGGACCACTGCCCAGCCCATCTGGAGGTAAGCCCGGCATCGGGGACCACTGACCAGCCCAGCTGGAGGTAAGCCCGACATCGGGGACCACTGCCCAACCCAGCTGGAGGTAAGCCCGACATCGGGGACCAGTGCCCAACCCCGCTAGAGGTAGGCCCGGAACTGCTCTGTCCATCCCTGCTTAATGGTACTGCTTAGTAAACACCACTGTACTGGCCATCCCTTCTAGATGGTAACCCACTAGCGAGCCCCGCTCGAAACCACCTCAGCTCTGCTGGAAACAACCTCAGCTCTGCTGGAACAACCTCAGCCCTGCTGGAACAACATCATCCTTGCTGGAACAACCTCAGCCCTGCTAGAACAACCTCAGCCCTTCTGGAACAACCTCCTAGGTAGAGGATCGGTGCCCGCGTAAAGTGTTGGTCACACCGAAACAACAAGCTATACCAGGGAACACGGAGCAACGGGAGAAACTCCCCAGGCCTCACAAGGCGATCCCGCTCCAATCCACTGAGTCACTGTCGAAGCGGACCGAGACATCTCATCCCAGAAAGTGGGGAAAACTCCCACACTGCACGGACTCCCGCAGTCGCAGACGGTGTCGCAGTCCGGTGAAGGGGCACAGTATTGAAACCCCTCACAGCCAAAGAAGTAGAGGAACAAAACCATCTCTGCCGACCAAACCATCGAGCACAAGACCAGGGGGAGACCGCTCAACCCTGCTGGTCAGACAAAAGAGCACCCAGCCAGGGGAAACTCCACCCTGCTGGTCAAACAAACGAGCGCAGAGCCAGGGGAAAACTCCTCCCTGCTGGCCAAACAAACGAGCACAAAGCCAGGAGAACACTCCACCCTGCTAGTCAAACAAACGAGCACATAGGGACCCTCTACATCGCGAGAGGTCAAAGTACGCAAAGCATATCACAACACGCACGTGGGGCCCACACGACGTATGGCCCCAAGTCAACCCCGACTGAGTGCACAAACATCCTTAGGTACAATCAACCACACGTACCTCCAAGCGCTCCCGTATACTCCCGGAGTATACCTCATTCCAGCCCAAAGGCTATCGTGCACACGGCACCCAGCGTCAACGCGAAGGCGTGACGTAACAACTCCACCTCAAATGCCCAGGCACGGCCAACCACATCTCGTGAACCAGTTGTATCACTCTCCCAAGAGTGCGCGATCACACACCAAGGGTCCGCTACAACAAGGTAGGGCGAACCACCACTAGAGCACCTTCCACATTCCACATTCAACAAGATCGCGCAAGAGGCTCCACACAACCCAACGGATCACACCGTTGTAATCCTCACGGAAAAACACGCGAGATCGACTACTTAATCGCCTCAAACGGATATCCGACGAAAAAGTCACCAACACCGCCTCACGCCCGAACGACGTCCCGTGATCCCGAGCCTCGGCCCCGAAAACAGTCGGGCGTATCGCACCATTGCGATCCCCTCGGGAAAACACATCAAAAGCACTACTCACTTGAGTGAAACGGATATCTGGAGAAAAAGGTGCATCCCGGCGCCCCGCACACGAGCGGTGCCATGTGGGACACGCATCTCGGTCCCGAAACTCAATGAACGGATCACACCATTGCGATCCTCTCAAAAAAGCACACAGGATGGACTATCCACTTGTCCAAAACGGACGCCTGGTGATAAAGCTGGAAATCACCGTCAACTCTGGAAACGGCCCTCGCGGGGCCCGCACCATCTTGCGGAAATATAGCGGGCATACTGCGCCAATGCATTGCCCTCAGAAAAACACCCAACATCGACTGCTCGCACGCCCCGAACAGACGTATGAGAAAAAAGTCGCTACTTGCTGCACGCAGCTCAAAAGACGGGATGCGGGGCCCGCACCTCATCTTCGGCCTCAATGCATAAAACCACCCTGGAAACCTCCGCCTCGATACCAGGGTCCCAACGCCACTGACGGCGCTCAAAACGGACGTCGGACGCGTCCGCGCTGTCCAAAACAAGAATCTCGGGGATTACGCCCACCCACTTAAGGACACGTCGCGCCTCCGCGACCACTCGTTTCGGGAATTAAAAATTCCGGAAACCATCTCAAAAAGACCGTCTCGTCAATACGGTTCCACCACCGCAGACAGCGCCTCAATCGGACGCGCCATTTAAGAGTTACGGCATTTTAATGTCGCCAGACGCAGGTGGGGGTGGATCGGACCGGTCCGGCCGGTCCACACCCCTTGGGCCGGCTCAAGCCGGCTGAACCGCCGCGACCGCGGTTCACCCACGCGGACCGTGCACCTCCAAGCCGACCGGCCACGAGGCTGGTCGCTTCTCCACGCGGAGACCCGCGTTCAGCGGGTCTCTGCCTCCCGAGCGGGGTCGCGCACCGCGACCCCAGACCCGCGTCAACCGGCCGGCTGCGCCGGCCGGTGCTTCTGCGCCGCTGCAGAGCACCTCCGCCGGGCGCCACCGCCAGACGCCGCTTGGCCTCCGTGAGCCCCGGCCGGTGCCGAGGAACCCGCCACCTGCCAAGGTGAAGCTGCCGACGCCTGCAGGAGCCGCGCCGCTGCCTAAGCCCGCCGGACCGCCGGAACCCGCCGGGAAACACCCAAAAATTCCCGCAAACTTCGGCGATCATCCGTGAGTAGCTCGGGACTCGGAATTGAAATCCGAAAGGTGCATCGGAAAGATAATTTACTCTAATATGCATTCATGGGCTTCGTTCGAAAATTTGACAGAGTTTCAATAGAATTAATCGAGTTCGAAGTAGGTGCGGTGAATGAAAACTCAAATGACAAATCCTACCTCGCGGGGCTTCGCCTGAAGCTTCGCAACGATCCGCCGGCCACCCCGCCTCACCGGAGCTGTCTCTCTGGAGCCTTTCCGGAGATGGATGAGGAGTAGGGAGAAGAGGGGCTGCCAGGGGAAAGGGGAATGAGAGGAGGGAGGAGGGTGTGTTAAGCGTTTAAATAGAAAACGCTTAACCACCCGCCCGTCGGCCCGGACCCGAACTCTCAGCAGGGTCGAGGTTAAGCCTCCCCTAGGGTAAAAACCACCTCCCAAGCACAACGACGGTCTCAGAATTTTAATCCGAGATCCCGTTCAAAAGTTATAAAATTTAACGTCTGAAGCCGCTAAATTACGGAAACGCCCCTGGGGCCATTTTTCACAAACGGCCCGCGCCCGCGATACTTATACCCTTCCTAGGGTAAAAGGCACGCTCCAAACTCAACAGTGCCCTCGGTTTTCCAATATGAGCCACCGTTTAAGAGATACCTTCGTTTCACCATTAAACAAATTAATTTAATTTATTTATCCATTTAATGTTCCGGGAGCGGGCGAGGGGTCCAAACATCCCGTGCCGACAAGTTTTATGTCGCTCCTAGGGTAAACACCCCATTACAGACCCATCCGTACACTCGGATCCCTGATCCGGATCACCGTTTAAGAGTTATCTCATTTATTTAGCATTTCCAGTGTGAAAGCACTGAAAATTTAATTCCGACCACTCCGGGGCTCGGAATCGCACGCCGTCTGAAGGTGCTGCTCTGGAATATCATCAAGAATATTCCAAATTCTTTCTCAGCAAAAATTTGGTTCTTAAAATTCTCCCCACCATGACAAATTCTTCCCCCAGAAAGTCCCAAAAGATTATGTCAACCAAAGGTTCCAAGCGAGACCACAAAGACACTTAAAACAAAACCTCAAGCATCTAAAGGCCCAGTATTAAAAACACCCATAACCTGAACTCCAAAGATCTCAAAACCATAATCACCAAGGAAAATAAAAAAAACCGCAAGGAATTTACCTCCAAACATGGCTACAACAAGGAACACCCCGAACCCTGACTTAGGGATCATCGGGGCCACTCAAGATCTCCAAGAACACTCAGCCAACGACCCACTACCCGAGCTAGACAAATAGAATGGTTGGGGTTGGGCGGATCAGAATTAAGGCATTACTCTGCCATGCACACATTGAAAATAGAGTCTTCCACAAGCCCGTCCTATGGTGGTCTCCTCACCTTATTAGGGTTCTCGTTAGACATTGGTTCTTCAAAACAAAATAACTCACAACTCATACAAACCTCTAACAATGTCTTAACCATCCAAGGTCCATAAGTTTAACAAACCAACACAAGAGGGGACGAAGGCGAGATCCGAGGTGGGTCTCCCCACGATTTTAAAATTTTTTAACACCACGGACCCGCGCGGGCATTCCCATTTTACTTTAAGCAATACTGACTGAACCCTTCATCGTGAACCCACCACACGGGCTGAACTGCACTGATTATTCCTACTGTGGAAAGAAATATGCCACATGAAATAGATTTGATTGTAGAAACCCCTAACCAGGAGGCAAACCAGACAAGCGCACGACAATTCCACAAGACATGAGCATCTCTGGCCATAAGAAGGTTCAAAGAGCATGCCTACTGGCTTTACAGGAATACGGATTTTCTGAACCTCTTTAAGGCCCAAGAGGAACTCCCACAAACTAAGACTACAAATAAGGATACATGACCTTCATACCCATCACAACAAAATGAAGACTTCAGAGGTGATACTGCAATTAAGAAATTTATGTTTTCCCCATCCATCATTGCAGACTTAAGTTAGACCAAACTCATACCACGTCCGATGAGTTTTGACAGCGCGTAATCTTCACTCCGAGACTTATGGCTGGGGCCCTGATGTCTGAAGCATCTACCGCCTCACAGTCATAAGCTGACCACCTCTGACTGGAACTTCCTCTACTGAAAAATCCTCTTGCATACTTCTCCTCATTCCCCAAGCGTCCACTTCGTCAACTCACCAACTGAGAATTGCGGCGAACAACTTAGAGCGCCTAACTGACAACCTTAGAGATAAGGAATTGAGTGGTCCGTCAAATACGTGACACAAACTGATGGAAGGGGCACTCTAAGAACAAATCCATTTGGTTCATACTCCTCATCAGACGAGGAACATTCACATACCATAATATAAATGGGGCCAACAACTATTACGAGCTTTAAACTGATCATTCCACACAACTTCTGGGGAACAAGAAACTAGATCATCAGAAAGGTCAACATACATCATTCACCCTCTGTTGAATGGTCAAGAACCTACGAGATCCACCACTTTCCTTCGCGTTCACTTAGGTACAACCGCGAAATGAGACTAGTCTTGAGAGTTGCTCACGACGTCACTATTCGCAACGAAAACAGAACTATCACCGTTTGCTGGTTTAATCTCTCTTTTCCAAACATACTCGAGACAACTTACGCATACACAACATCTAGAGTTCCTCCAAAACCAGAGACACTTCCAACTTTCCCAAAGTAATCAACGACATCCAACTGACATCGACGTCTATGAACAGTCGACACCACCGAGAAGAACCTAACTCTACCACTCCACTGAGAGTCTGAGCTGGGCCAAGAAATGAAAGAGGCCAGCTGGAACCCATGGAACATTTCTAGGGGGCATATCCCAAACAAGAAACACAAAAAAACCTTCCACAAATCCAAACACATCACAAATAAAACATCCATATATCAGACAAAAATCTAACAATTTCAATTTAAAACATCAATTCATCCTTAAATAAAAACACCCGCTTGAAAAACCAAACACAATACAATAAAACCCAACAAATCTTTTGGACCCATCACTTTCACTTCAAACTCAAATCCATTTTCCAATTCCAAAACAATTTAAGCACAAAAAACCCTTTTTTGAGAAAAACCCACTTTTTCGGAAACAAGATGCACCTTTTAAAATCAGACACTCACCATTGATAATCATGGATGCCTCGCAGATTTTCATTTCCATGCCACCCAGGCACCCATCCACACAATCCACCAACTATCCATTAATCACTTCCATGTGCCCACGTGACCATCCATAGGAATACCACTAGACAAAGCAAGGTTCTTCTGCTTTCAAGAATAAATAATTCTCAATATTCCAAAAATACTCTCCTTTTTTTAAAAAAATCATTTCAAAGATTCAAGACAAATTTTCAAAATTCTTTCCATTTCAAAAAAAAACCCACTTCAATTTCAAATAACCAAAGACGGTCTTTTAGAAATTCAACATTGAAAAATCAATGACAAATTCCAAAAAAATCAAGGTCCAAGAGAAACTCAACCCAAATATCATTCCAACCACATGTAGAAATAAAATAAAAGCAGCACCAAATTCCGCTTCCCTTTTTAAAGGAAAAACAATCTCGCGCCAATCCCAAAACTGAAGCAAGACATCAAAAACATTAAAGAGCCTGGGTAGAGGACTACTGGTCATGTCTGATCCAGCTACATGGTTTAGCAGACCGTGCCCTAGGCAAGCACCAACCACTAAGAGTGTTGAACCGTACTATCAGGCATCACATGGGTCGCTACTCCATGAGAGACCGCGCACAGTACCGGTTTACTCCTACTGTTATCCCCCATCGACACAGACCAAAGTCAAAAACTTAAATCTCGAACTACTCCTGGTTACTCGAGGATATAAACAAGAAAGAGTTCGCGACGCTCTTCTCACACCTATCCCTTGAGTACCGACCGTCCTATATCCAATCTTCCGGACATCCTGAATAATAAGAGAAAAAACCTCCCTCTGATACCATTTTGTCACGAACCAAGCCGGGTCGCCATTCAACCTGGAACCGTACCTAGTCCGCGGCAAGACCCAAAGGGCATTCCCGATCCCCACGGGATGGCACAAGTGCCCAGGTATCAAAATAAACATGGGAACGATTTACTCGGATGAATAAATATAAAACAAACAATAAGCTGAATAAATTGAAACTAAAAACTGACAACCAAACAGACCCTTATTCCAAGTTCAGATATAAAGCATACAACTTGAACTAAAAACCGAAAAGAGACTACATTAAAGGAAACCAAAACACCAACACAAACCACTATGCGACATGAGGAGTCATGTCCTCAAGCCACCACCACCAAACCAACACGAGGATGCCACTGACAACCTGAACCATCAATGCTAAGCCCGATGCCTCAACCTGGAAAGAAAAAAAAGAAACAGAATCTACATACACCCAAAGGTGTATGTAGGGTGTGAGCTAAAATCCCAATAAGATGCCACCAAGAAAAGGTTCCACAAACAATTATTAAATGAAAAATACATTTGTAACTTTAATTAAAGAAAAGAACTAAAATCTTGAACAACTTTAGAGAAAACAAGTTTAGAGAAAATAGTTTTAAAAAGAAACAATTTAAATTAAAACACATGCGCACCCACACACACTTACTTTTAAAATAACCAAAGTGACACACTGATGAATGTAAATTAACTAATGAGCACTAATAAGGGAGATCCCGCCTGGGTGTTAGCTATCTTGGGTCCCTAGATCTTCGTGTCTCGGTGAAACATGGATTAGAAGGCCACGACCCTCATAAAACATGGATTAGAAGTCCATGACCCTCAGAAAACATGGCTTAGAAGACCACGACCCTCAGAATAGAATATGTTTAGTTAGTGTTGCAATCATCAGTCCTGCTAGTGAAACCGGGTCGAGTCACCTCCAGAACACCAGCCCACTAGTCTATTCTACTCTCCTAGCTACCCGGGCTTCCCAGTTTGTGCTCAAACTAATTTCAAGTTCATGTCACACGTCATATTTATGAACCCAAATAAAAAAAGACACCACACATGTCAAAAACCACTACTCTCAATCAGAAATACCATTTTAGAAGAATACGCACACAAAAAAAAATTTAAACTAAATTTGCACTACTTACATGACTAGTTAAAAATACAGTGTGGTCAAAGAAAACACTTTCAAAGTTAAACAAAAAATTAAAAGAATTTATTAAACAATTTCAACCTATGTCACACGATTTTAAACACTAAAAACCCTTACACCATGCAGTAAAAACAAAATTTTCATCTTTAATAATTATTTAATAAAACAATCCAAATTTTCATAAATACATTTTTTTAAAGAGTAAAACCACTACTTTACACACCTAGCCGACCCGAACCCCCCGTACACAACCATACGCACATGACGTCACCTCAGAAACACAACTAGTATTATGCACGCAATTAAAGAAAACCATATCCAAGTTAAAAGGACCATTGCTTTATTTAAACAAACTACCAGAAAAATTTGTCAAATGATTTTGAAATATGCTGCAAGACATTAAACACCACAAACTCATTAAATGTTAACTTATGAAAAAAAGGCATATAGACGCTATGCCCAAAACACCATTCACACCCTTTTCACATTCTAAAAAAATAAACTTCACAACTTATGAAACACTAGCAAGCAGTTCGACAGGGGTTTTCACAACAACATACTCATTTCATATTAACACGCTAGTAAACACATTAAAACATACTGATCCTCAAGTAAAAATTCATTGCTCACCAAAAAAACTGATTAATAAACATGTTAAATTAATTAATTATGAAAATGAACTTAGCAATTAATAATCATATGCGGATCCACCTACCTCGGTGTAGACAAACTTCACCATTTGGCGCGAAACTCCTGCGGTACGACAATCGCACTACGAGAAACCTCAATTTGACTCTAATTAAAACATTTTTACCAAAATCATCAATATAGACCCCCCAAAAATAATGAAACTGTCACTCGATAAGCTGTCAATGGAAGAAATTAACCGGATGACGAAAACGCACCTACGGCGGGGGTGCAGGAAGCTAACCGAGCACGATAAAGAGGTGACGGCGGTGTGCCACACACTAGGGAGGTCAACGGAGGGTCCAACTCTAATGGTGGGGCACAGAAAAAGGGAGGTCGTAGCATAAGGAGGGTGTGGAGCAGCTATCCAGTGAGGAAGAGGGAATCTCGGGTTGTCGTTCGCCGGTCGGTGTAGCCGGAACGAGGGGGGGGGGGGGGGGGGTTAGGTTCCGAGTGGTGCGAGGCAGCCGGTAGAGAAGAGGGGCACCGTTCCAGTGCGCATTACCAGAGGGGGATTGAGAGGGGCGGTTCGGCGAAGGAGAGTAGGAAGACAATGGGAGGGGCGATCCACGTCGGAGGAGGAAGGAAAGGGGAAGCGTGCTGCCATAATGGAAGAGAGGTGGGGAGAGGCAGGTGTGTGGTGATTGTGCCGAGGTTGCCTTGCCAGAAGAGAGAAGGGGAGGTGGCCGACCTAGGGTTAGAGGGGGGTGCACTGCGTAGAACAGAAGGGGGGAAGGGGGATATCCATGCTACGTGAAGGAGAGAAAGAAGAGGGGGAGACATGTGGAAGGGGAGAGAAATGAGAGAGGAAAAAAAGATAAAAGAATAGAGGAATAAAAAAGGAAAATAAATAAAATAAAAATAAAAGAATAAAACAAAAAACATATAATTAATAATAAAAAATTTTAATACTAATAATAGAACTAAAAATAATAAATCCACAATAATAAAAACGACCAAATAAAAGTATCAACTGAAATAAAATGATTAAAACCATAACCTAATTAAATTATTAACTTATGTAATAATAATACTAATAACGAAACTAAAATAGTAAAACTAGTTGCTGAAATAATTGCATTAATTATTGAGTTCGGGCACCGTGCACAGACGCGTGCATGGCCGTGGCAGACTCACGTGCCAGTGTCATAATAAATTTTAATCATAAAATGTTTTCTTATTAATGTTGGTCACTACGCACGGTCGCACGTGTGGTCGCGCCCCTGTATAAGATCTCAAATCCTTTTTTAAACTAGAACTTATTCAAACCACAACTCCAAAGAAAGACTCAAATTAATTAAATGAAAAGAAGTGTCAGTCGGGGTGTGACATACCACATGGGTACAACTTTCCAGATCTTAACATACATTCCCCAAAATGTATTTTACCAAATTTGGAACAATTTTTTGGATTAACTCTAGAATCCATAGTTGGTTTCTTCTTTATTTCTTACCAACCTAACCATTTCTTACTCTTGTCGTCTTGTCGAACATAATTATTAGTAAACTCGATATAAACTATCTCAGTATAATGAACATCTTTATCATAACTTTTAAATTATCATACAACCAAAGAACTGCATAAGTATGGGTTTAACACTGATAAAATCTATTAATTTTACTATCATTGTCTCAAATAAAGTCTGGTATATACATGGCCAATCTTTTGAACTTTTCTTCATATGAAGCCACATTTTCTTCATCTTTTTTACTTAATTCTAGGAATTTTTTCTCCACCCTAATTCAAAAAAACTGAGGGAAATATTTCTCAAGGAAAATATTCTTAAATTTGTCCCATTACATGGCTTCAATATAATATTTCTTTCTTATATTATTAACTGAAGACTATAATCGATCAACCTCACCTTCAAAATTATAGATGACAAGAGTTATATTTTGATATTTTGAACATACCATGACTTCAAATATCTTGCCTAGGTAATTTATCCATCCTTTGGATACCATTGGGTTAGATGATCCATTGAAATATAGGGGATATTTCCTAATGAAATTCTCCAACGTAGACATGTTACTTCATGGTAGATAAGGTTCTTATCTAGAATGGATACCACCACCATTTATCACTTGTGTCAACTCATCCATCACTACAATAAAATGTTATGTTATGATGCCAACCATATCATAAGGATAATTTGGAAAGATATTCTTCTATTGGTTTCTTACAACTAAAGATTTTCTATTTCCTCTATGGAAAAAATTTATGAACAAAAATATTTTAGTCAAATCAACATGGTAATATTAAAATGCTATATCATTTCAACTTAACTATAAAGTAAAATATTTTAAGGGAATTCTATTAACACTATATTAACCTCTAAAGTTATCTAAATCATTCTTTGATACCAACTATAAGGCCCCAACCTTAAACATTACTTAATCATGAGTTGTAGTAAATAATTTACATTCTTTCACTTTGAGGATATTTTCAATTTTAGAGTTTATATAATTAGGGCATAACTCATACATTACAAACCATATAATACAATGTGGACACTTACAATCAGTATAAACTTTACACTATATAAAAATCTTTAAAATACATTATTTCTTTCATGAAAACTCTATTATAATTTTAAAATGAATTCATACTTTTCCTTACCATCATATAAAAAACATTTAAAAATGTGGGATGAGAAAAAAAAGTTCAGTAAGGGGTACATAATGAAGGAAAACTATTAGTCCTATGAAAACATAAAAATTCATATAATGTTTAACTTTATCTTTAAAGTAATTTAATCATATGAAATAAAACATTTTTCACATGAAAAAAACACAAATGTTTTTATCAAATAAAATCATTAAAACCCATAGAAATTATTTAAAACCTCTTTTGGTAACATAGAGCGTCACTTTCATTAAACTATTTCAAAACCCTTTTAATTGAAATAAACATATATCAAACATACAATATAATCCTTACCCAATGCATTTTAGATCTATAATGGATATCACCCTTTGTATAATCTATATTGGTCACACTCGTTTCTCATGATTTATAATGGGGATCAACCCTTCGTATAAGCTATATTAGGCTCTCTCGTGAGCTATAATGGGGATAAACCTTTATATAGGTAGTATTGGGCTCACCTATTTAATATAATGTTCAAGTACCATATCAATGAATAAAACACTTTCATCATAAAAAACTTTGAAAAACTCTTTTAAACCTATACTAAAAATACTTTCAGAAAAGAAAATACCATTTTCGTTTTAAAAACATTTTTTCAATACCAAAATACTATTTTTTTAACAAAAACCATTTTAAAAATCAAAATAGCCAAAAAAGGGAAAATGGGGTTTTAATTTAGGAACACATGTTATATTTTAATGTACGATATAAATCAATCAACAATCACAGAAGCAAAAATGTTATTTTTATCTTGTACATTAAGAATATAACATCCCTTTTGTTGTTTGAAAAATCATTTCATATAAGACATGTAAAAATATTAATTTTGAAAACTTTTAGATAAACAAAATATAATTTATAAATATTTTATTTCCATAAACTCATTTTAAAAACATATAAATAGAAAAGTAAAAGAGTTTGAGAAAAACCATTAAAAGAGGTTTTTTTAAAGGAAGTGTCCCTTATCAGTTGGAAAATACTTGAATTGCAAAAACCATTAGATAATTACATTAAGAAATTAGTAAATATCATTAGAATATATAAATTCATGATATAACATGAAATATGGTCTATTTATACATCTTGAAAAAGTATAAATGTGCGTAACATCAAGATATGCCTCAATGAAAGGATATTGAGACGAAGTTCCTTATCTTAAGTCTAATTCATTACGTGTGTCTTTATATTCCTGAATAATAAACTTATATTAATTATTTAATTTCTTGAGAACCATTTTCAAGTATATCATTATTTTTATTTAACTTCTTATCATGTTATATACAATTAATTAATCAATTAAGATTAAGACGAATGTTTTGACCATATTAAGCTTATGTGCCAAAAATGAATTTTGTAGGTCGACAATGCTAAAAGGGGTTATTATTTAAACATATAAAAAATAATAATCCTGAAATAATTATGATATTTAAACATCATTCATACTTTTATAACCAATCATGAAACATGGTTATGAAAAATGAACTAACGTTATGATGGTAGGTCGTACGTACGCATTAGTAACATTTCCATTTTATCAATGATCGTTATAAAAATAAGGAAAGTGACATTTATATTTATATAATGATAATAATATCATAAATATCATGATATTTAATTATATATACTCATATATATAATTATTGTGATGTAAAATGAATAATATCACTTCGAGGAGGTGGTATTCCACACGTCCACGAATGACTTTATCACCTTTCCAGTATGTGAAAAGACAAGGAGAAAATTATATATTATATATTAAATAAAAATAATTATGTCTTGAATATCATAATTATGACATTTATATCATATATATTCATTATAGTTACCCTTATCATATTTCATGTAACACGTTATTGAAAAATGCTTCACATCGCTTCACGATGTGGTAGTACGTCGTACACACAAGCGATGTCATCGTATCCCATATGATATGGAATGAAAAATGGGTGTATATTATATAATAAATATAGAGGGATAATTATTTTATAAATATCCTAAATATAATATATAAATATTATGTCCATAATTATTCCTAACCATGTTAGGTGGTAATGGAAAAATGAACAACCTCATTTCATGAGGTGGTAGCTTGCCGTACACACGGACGACGATTTCGTAATCCATTTGATGGAAGTGTGTGTGGGTGTTGATTGTATACTTAAAATAACAACATACCAGTATATTTAAAACAAATATATTATGATAAAATCATGGTATAGAAATAAATAAATGGGTTTGAGGAAGAAATAAAACAAAATCATTCGTTGATGAATGTTACCTCTTCTTCCGGTAACTCCTTTTGGTTTTCACAAAATTCCTAACTTGAATGGATTTATGCCAAAATTATGGATTAATTGGATAAGGGGATGGAATATTAGAAGTTATTTTGTCATGTATTTTCTAAGCCAAATGGATTTATAGGTGTGAAGAGATAAGGATAAGGAGAGGCCTTTCATAAGAGAGGAGAGTGAAAAACATGTAAATTTTTGAAATATGGAATTCCACCCATTTTTTCCATTTAAAATTTATAAAATAATGCATAAAATAAATTATATAATATATAAGGTTTAAATATATACATCCAATGGGTTATTTCCAATTTTCTATGTCATTTTCCCCTAAGTTTAATGCTTCGTTACTTGGTAATTCTTATTTTTTAGCTTAATCGTTGTGACTAACTTTAATTGTTTTCACTAATCACTTTAGTAAAAAATCAATTTTAAAATACTATAAAGTATATGTTATTATGATTTATAATATGGAATAAATTTTTCTAAATTAGATACACATAAGTGGAAAATTTAATTTTAATATTAATCCCACAGTCATTGTGAGGCAGCAGGTTTTTAAGCATATTATTGTTTTTAGAAAAAGCTGATGATATATTAAATCCATGACTAAATATAGTCATTGTATGAAAATAAAATAATATTTTATGATATATATTATATAAATTTCATTTAAATTATTTCCCATTAGGGATTATTTTAATTAATTAAAATAGTGAAACATTATTCATTTTAAAATTATTTTTTGAAAAACCCGTCTTTAAATGTAAAAACAAACTTATATTAAAAACCAATATTAAATTGATTAAAATGTAATGAAGTGAATTAAATAAAATTAAATAATTATTATTTTACTTTAAGACAAATTTATAACATATTGGGACTCCTAAATTAGTTAATTTATTAAAAAGAAATTACTTTTTATAAAAATTGATTTTTTACCATTCACGGAAAAATCAAAATTTTCTGAAAAATACCAAAATTTTACCAAAAGTAAATTTTGATATTCCACTTAAAAAATGAAGATTATTTTTTCAACAAAAATTTATAAATGTGTTAAAAATTAGTTTTAAAATAAGTTCAACATAAAAAGGTCACAAAACTGTTTTTTATGTACACTTTGAAGCGTAAAATATTGTTTTTTATATCATGTCCCGAAAACACATAGGATGAATGTTAGAAAATATATTTAATATATTATATCTAAATTTTGTTAATATAATATAACAAGAGTGATTTTTTTAATTTATTGGTATAAAAAACACATATGCACACTAAAAATAGTTTTTCAGAAAAATATTTCCTTTTATTTTCAAAAGGGTTTTATTTTAATTTATAATTAATTGGCCACCATGGAAAATATGTAAACCATATTTTTATAATTCAGTTAATCTAGTTCATACCTACCATTACAATTCCTAGTTTATAATGGAAATATATATCATGAGACTTTTAGGTTCGGTCTTGCATGTTTAATATACCATTGAACATAAAAATATCAGGGTTTTATGTAATACAATCTAAAATAAGTGTTACATGTAAAAGAGGCTAAATATAGTTTTATGTGCACTTTATGCTATCAGAAATAATTTTTTTATTTTTTAAAATCTCATGGTGTTACAATAAATTTCATTTATATTTTATCAATTTCTTGTGACATCCAAAAGATGTGACGTGATAAAATCTGAGTCATTAACTCAACTCACTTCTCCCATTAATATTTTAATGAATCTGGAATAAATTATTATTCATTTATAAAATATATTGTCCTCGGTTTCACTTAAAACTTATAAAAACCATTAGTAAATATATTCAATGTATATTATTCTAAATTTTAATAATATTTAATTTATTTATTTATTGTGATCGATCAAACATGGACATATCTTATTCCCCACTGTGGATCCCAACATTTCATAAACTTATATTCATTATAATTGTCCAATAATTAGAATAAATTTTGTGTTTGACCCTTTAGGCCCTTATCTCGATAGTAGTGAGTTCTATTCATAGTTTATGAGAGAATTATAGTAACACATCAAGCCCCCTAAGGTGATGAGGTTTAATTATAGAAATGAAAACCCCCTATGAATATGCTCCATGTAATTTAATATTTCATTTTTATCATGACATATCATAAAGCAGGATGCACACTTCATGTCATCATCATTTATTTCTTTTTTATTCATTAAAATTACTAAACAAACTTTCCTTATTCTAAGATGGTCATAGATTTTATAAAGGTACTATTATCTAAGTAAACTAAGCCAAAAACATCTCATCCTTTCAAAAGTGAAAAAAAACTATCTTGATCATTCAATCAATTTCATACCACTACTAACAGACCCAATGCATGTTATCTCTCCATGACACAAATGTTATGGTTTTGGTCTTGAATCATAGTTCGTAATCAAATTATACACATTGATAATGATATCAAGTAGAGAGACCAATATATGTGTTCACAGATAAGAACTACTAATGACTCCAAAAATATGTAGTGTTTCTATCAGAGGGTTAGTTCTCAGGATCCACTCTACTTGATATCGCCAATTTTGAACATCATGAGAAGAATTATCAATGCTTATGATCCCCCAACATCTAGTAATCCAACATCATATGTGTCCTGTTAGTGTGATGAATCTATACCATATGACTTATGTTTATGATTATTGTCACAGTATCTAGAGATTCTCATTATAACTGGGATCACTACAATAAAATAGACTTTTAATAGCACTAGCAATTATCAACAATTTATTTTTAGCACAGATAATGTGTATCCTTTATCAAATCCTTTTTAGTATTGATAAAGGACTCTGATAAAATAAAATAATTAAATAAATAAAAATTAAAAATGAGTAAATTTTTAAAAAATATTAATATTTTTATTAATGAAATTATTATTAATAAAAATGAATAAATTTAATATACATATATATAAATTATAAATATTAATAAATTATACATATTAAAAATATAGATATGAAAAATGAATAAAATGAGTAGTTGGGGTTTGGCTTAGTGGTAATCACCCCTTAATCCTACAAAAAAATGGGGGTTCAAAACCCATTGGGCACAGGTTACTGTAGCAGCACTGTAGGAGTAGTGGCACTATAGCAATGGCAGGTCGCTGTAGCGGCGACAGGGTACTGTAGAAGTGGCGGGTACTGTGTGGTACTATAGTAGTGCGGGTACTCTAGCAGTACTATTCACATAATGGGCCTTGGGCTATAAAATTGGGCCTATGGGCCATGTAATGGGCTAAAAGCCCACTGGGCCTTTGGACTATGTAATGGGTCTCCCTCTACCCAGTTAAAGAGGTCTTTGCTTTTCTTTAATAATAAATGAGGCTTCGACCCCAAACTTTTAAAATGAATAAAATGAACTAATGAGACAATTAAAAATTAAAAATGAGTAAATTAAGAAAAATATTATACATTTTCTTAATTAAATAATTATTGATAAAAACTAATAAATTTCATATACATATATATATATATAGATTATAAATATTAATAAATAGTATATATTAAATATAGATATATAAAATGAATAAATTGTAATAATTAAAAAAGATGTATAAATTGTAATAATTAAACAAATAAATTTAAAATGAATAAATAAAAAAATTAATAAAAAAATATTAACTAAATAATTATTAATAAAAATTAATAAGTTTAATATATATATATATATATATATTAATTATAAATACATATAAATTATTTATATTAAATATAAATATAAAAAATGAATAAAATGTAATAATAAAAAACATATTAATGTCTTATTTTATATTAATGATTTTTATACAAAGTTATTCATTAATACATTTAACATAGAAATATATTCATATATACTTCTATATATATATATATATATATATATCAATTTATGTAATATTTCTTAAAAAATGATTTATATAATACAAAATATTCATGCTTACATTAAATAACTCATATATTTAGTGAAAATGGCTTACAACTAAAATTACTATTAATTAAGAATATTGACTAATTTTACCCCCAAACACCTAATATGTATATTTAATTAATAAAACTTATCCATTCTTTCAATATTTGTAACGTGTACTCATTTTTAATTACTCAATGTCCCTTGTTTTTAAGATGTATGCATTTAAGATTATATATTCATTAATAATGTTAAAAATATATTTGTAAATAAATATTTGTAAATAAATATTTGTAAATAAATATTTATAAATAAATATATTTATAAATTTATGTATATTTACTATATATATAAATTTATAAATTTATAATTATAAATAAATAAATATTATCTTTCAAAAAAGTATTTATAAAATTATAAATAAATAATTATATATTATTATAAAATTCTAAAATTACAACAATTTTATTTAAATAATGAATTTATTTACTATATTTATATTTATATTTATATTTATTTATTAAATGTATATATATAAACATATATAATTATAAAATTATATCTAATGATATAAATATATAAATATTATTATTTTACGAATTTTTATATTTCCAAATAAATAATTATATATTTAAATAATTATAAAATTATAATAAATATATTTAAATAATGAAAATATTTACTATATTTATATTTATATTTATATTTATTTATTAAATATATATATCTATAAAAATATATAGAATGATATAAATATATTTATAATTATAAAATTATAATAAAATTATAATAAAAATATTCAAATAATGAATATATTTATTATATTTATATTTATATATATTTACTAAATATATATATAATTATATAAATAAATATAATGATATAAATATATTTATGATAATAAATAAATAATTACAAATATATTTATTTATAAATATATTTATAAATGTATATTTACTATATTTAAAAAATTATATATTTATAATTATAAATAAAAAATAATATATTTTATAAAAATTATTTATATAACTATAAATAAATAATTATATACTTAAATAATTATAAAATTATAATAAACAAATATATTTACGATTTTTTATAATTATAATTACGAATCCTTTATCAGTGCTAATGTTTTAGCATTGATAAATATGACTTTTATTAATACATCTTTAGCATTGATAGAAGGTATATTTATCAGCACTTCTTAGGAAGCACTGAAAAAGGTCTCCTCAGTATATTTAAAAGATCCCTAACCGTGACAGATACGGTCAGGATTCTCAAGATTTTGTGGAACTCCCCCGCCACTAGTGGTCCTCCTCCACATTCTATCTCATGAATAAAGGCTAGAATCCAAGGTATGTTATTTTCTCGCCATCCTCAATCGTTGATTGCTTGTTTGAATTCCACTGTTTTCCTTATTGTGGTGTTCTGAACCATGACGAACCCTACTTCTATTCTCCCATAAATCTAGTAAGAATTGGTCTCTCTCATTCTCCCTCACTATTTACATTCTTATCACCACCTTCACTCATGGATTTTTCTATTGTTAGTGATATCATTGTCACCATCACCACTGTCATTATCAACTTCCAATTTTTATTCATCCTCTACCACTGCTTCTCTTTAATAATTCTCCATAGTTTTTAATTATAGTTTTTTTATTTTTTCACAGATCTAAGGTATGTTTTATTTGATAATTATTTTTGGATTATGGTTTCCTTATATCATTATTTGATGAATGGGTATTATAAATCATGTTGGTTTACTTATAAATGGGTGTCTAAGGTATGTTTAGTAGGTATAATCTTTGAATGAATGATTATTTAATTAGTGTCAGGACAACTAAGGTATGTTTAATTTTCTTGAATGATTATTTAATCAGTATTATATATGAGAAATTATTTTTTGATGAATGGATGTCTTGTAAATATCCTAATTATTTTTCATGAAATTAAAAATATGTTTAATTTACTTATTAATCTTTTTACAGCATGTAGGTAAGTTTAATTTACCAAATGAGTGTTTAGATGATTAATGAATGTTGTTTTCTTGTATTCTGAATGAGTGTTTTAAAGGTATAATGGACTATGGAGTATGAATATGGAGTATTGATAATATATATTTAAATGATCATCCTTGGAATGTTGTGATTATATTGATTGTGTAATTTCAGTATAGGGGATGTTAGTTTATAATTCAGTTTGAATAACATGAGAATAATATAAGAGTTTTTTTTGAGTTATCCCCAATTTATTTTCCATTCTATAGTTTAATATTTATATAGAAATCATCAATGAATTTTTCAACTTGATCCTCACCAGGTACTATAACTGTTTCATCAAAAACATCATCATTTCCATAATGTTACTCTCTTCATCATCTTTAGTCATATAGTACAAAAATATTGATCATTCTAAAATAATATGATAAGGAGAAGAAGATTACAATTTATTTTGAATATAATTAGAAAAGAACAATCAAGTTATCTTCATGTTTAATCATTTTTATAGTATATATCACTTAATATTTAGTACATTAAGTGACATTTTCATCTTCAATATAAATTATGAAATCATATGCCTCTTTTTGGATCCTCGTCACTATCAATATTGTTTTCATCACTAATATATTATTCATAATTTTATTTTATAATTTATATTTAGTGGTATATTTTGAAAATAAAAAATACCAAATTATATAATGAAATAAAAGGTATGTTTTATTTGTGGACAACCTTTTAAAATCAATATTAAGAATTTTTTTGGTTTTTTTCTAGAATGGATTATAAATGAATAATTCTAAGGTGAAACCTTTTTTTAAATCTGTTGCCTTTATTTTATTTGTGATATATTTTTCATTTATTTGATTGGGTTTTTATTTATAAAAGTAAATTTGAATTTAAATTTTTTAAAAAATTATATTTAGTACTTGAAATTTATTATAGGTGATAATGAATCATAGTTGGATTACAACACTACGAACAAGTGATGAATATAAGGAAAGGGTTGATGATTTTTTAGAATTAAAAAAATGTATATTTGGTAGAAATTTTTAAATATGAAAGAGTTTCAAAGTAGATAAATAAAATATCATTTAATGATTTTTTACTTTAATACATGTTACATTCCTTTGATTTAGCATGGTAAAATTGGGTATATTTCAATATCTATTAATGGTGAATATTATTAGGTCGATAAGTTTGACCAAATAGAAGTATTTAATTTTGATATTAAATTAGTGAAAATTGAGAAGACAGTAATGATCACACACCCATATGGTGATACTAAAAAACCATTGTATTTATGTTGTAGAAAATTTATGGGTTCATTAATGAATTTATAAATCAAAACCTAGGTAATTTATTGGATAAGGTATTAGGTTGTTTATTAAATCATATCTCATTTCCTTGCATGATCCAGACTAGGATATTTTAAGTGAAGGATCCCGATCTTATTGGAATATAGAAAACTAGGACCAATAGTTTGATCTGGTTCCCACTTTTGTTGTTGCATCAATTTTTTATAGAATAGAAACCACATCTAGACCAAAGAGTGGTTTCTTATCCAGGTAGATCCAATTTTCTAGACCAAACATACAATAACTACATTCTTTTATGGATCTTAATATGATTTAGATCTTATAAAATTTCTAAGTATCAACATATATAAATGAAAGAATGTAACTAATTGAAGAATAAAAGTCCACACACTAATTTCAAGAATAAATAATTTTGAAACACGTAAACATATTTAAAAGCCTTTAAATAATAAATTAATCATAAATTTATAATGTGAACAACACATGTGACGCAGTTTCTATATCACTTCACCCAATCTCATGCAAAAACATTATTCAGTAGTGATGTTCTAAGAGGTCCATAAGGATAATCATTGCTAATGGAAGTATCACATAAGGGTAGAAGAGTGTATGAATTTCCCTATGAATGTTTTTCTTAGGGTAGTGATGTGCTATGAGGGATTATATGATCACCTTATTAGTGATTAGATATGTGTTATAAAATCGTGTATAGTCCCTTAAAACCTAGTGGGATAACCTATAATGGGTAGGATGGATTAGTTTATCATATATCATAACTTGTCTCCATATTTTTGGTGTGTGGGTGGCTAATTAAGTCCTACCACAACTAGAAATTGAAGTATTTGTGATGGGTTCTCGTTGCAAAAGTTCATTTTCAACGGGGTCCCATAGCAAATAGTCCATTGTAGAAACAGGGTTGCAAATAGTTTTTTTACGATGGGACATTGCAAATAGTTTATCATGGTTTTTAGAAAAACTGTTTTGTTATGGATGGATGTACCCATCGCAAATACTTATTAGTGACAAGATGATTCGCTCATCGTAAAAAAATTAAAAAATTAAAAAATTAAAAATAAAAATAATAGATTAAAAACAATAATGTTAATAAATGTTAATATAATAATAATAATAAAAATATTAAAATCTAATGAAATTAATAAAAATATAATTAAAATAATAAAATAATATAAATTAAAAAATAAATAAAATAATAAAACACAATATTTTCAATAACATAATAATAATAATAATAATAATTTAATAATAATAATAATAATAAAATAGAAAAATAAAACAATTATAAAAATTTTAAAAAAAATAAGAAAATAAGAAAATAATAAAAAAACATAATATTCACAATAATATAAAAAACACACTATAGAGAAATATAAATATAGAGATTAAAAAATTATTACAATTTTTTAAAATTCAAATGTTTATTAGAAAAATTACATAAATCCCTGAGTGGGTCATCTGAAGGAGGAGGTGGAGGGAACTTCATCCCTAGATCATGACTCAGACGTCGCATATACTCCATCATCTACTCGCGCTATTGCTCCTACCATCAATGCATATCATCATGTTGTTGTTTCTTCTATCGATGAATCACTTTTTTTTGCTATACACATGGTCGCTATAAGCTCACCCATAGCTCGCAGCTATTCCTCATATTATGTAGAAGATTATTATGACTCTCCATGAGACCCTATCGAACTGCACAATGACATCACAAAGGTACTATAATAACTCTCATGCGTTAACCGAGAGCAGATACCAACAATTCAGTATTTCATGAAGGTATACTGAGTCACCTGTATCCATACTATATCATCAAATACTACTGTACTGGTGGTCTAATCCTTGGTCTTGGTATGAATCTCAACTTGTGTTTGATATTTCATGGCCTAATATGACTCCTTCAATTGAAAATTAAATTTCTAATGGTTAAAATATTGTGTTTAGGTAATTTTAAAACTCAAGATGAAGTTATACTGACCACAATATGATGCTAGTGATCACCTCTAATCTTTCCAATGATAGGATCATTATACATCTTCCTATAAACATTGAACACCATAGTATCACTTTTTTCAAATTCATATGAGTATAAAATAAATAATTTACATTTAAGGTTATATATATTATTAAAAAAGTACTTACTATATATTGTTGATACATACTAGATGTACAACTATCGGCTCGATACGTCACCTACTCTCTCCCTTAGTTCAATCAACCCTATGATGCTCTCCTCTAAAAGCTAGCTCTCATCCAATATGATGATAATCCATCCCAAACCTGATATGAGTTGTAATCTAGTCAGTTGGCACAACAAGACTAATCAAAATCCATGACTCCCTCTTACCGAATTATCGTCTTCCTCAGATTGTGAAAAAACTGATAGAAACACTCACGTACACTAACCTCCCATTCCTTCCAGATAGATTCCATCATGATATAATCAATAAGATACCATAAAACCTACAAATAATTAATAATATCAAGTTATCAATTAAATAAATTTAAAAATAAATATTATTTATTTACATTCCATCCAATGATCAAACATGCATTGTTGAACATCAATAGGAATCTGATCCCATATAACCCAAGCTGCAAAAAAATAATTCTACAATATAACACTCCTATATACAACATCTATATGTGAAAATCTATGAAAAAAGATAACAAATAATCAAACAATTAGAATATAAATAAATTATTGAAAACTATATAAAATACACAACTGAACATATCTTTTCATGCATGGATAAAACTGAAGAAATGGACATCGCTTGAGGATAGTGTTAGAAATCATCAATCTCACCAGACCGTGAACCCTCCTAGTCATCGCTGAACTGCCAGCAATATGAGGGTCAATTGTTGTAGCATCAGGATCATCATCAGGTAGTACAACATCATGTAACTCAATAAATACATCAGATAAATGTTCACCATTCATAAGAAACATGAAAGGACTATTTTAATAAAATAACTAAAAACAAGTATTATTTAGATACATAGAGTATTTATGATTATAACTACTATTTAATTGTGTCAATTTATATACTTATCTTTGTATATGAAAGCATCAATATCTTCATATTCCTCCTTTGTATCATCAATTTCCATTGGAGTTTCATCTTCATCATCTCTTTCTATTTCAAATCCACTTGTTGTATCAACAAGATGATCACCTCCATTGACGCATAATTTTGGGGTGTCATCATCAATATTGGTGTAACTTTATGGAAAATATGGATTTAGAGTTTTCTATTGAAAAATTTCATTTGCATTTACTTTAGCAGAACCTCATTCACTTTGGATAAAAGAAATTATGAGATTTAATTTTTATTATGATCCACCAATCACATAACTCTCTTGAAATAAAAAAATAATTTGAATAATAAATTTGATGTGATTGATGAGACAATAAAAATGGATTATTTACTGTAATAATCCTTCTATATATAATATCAATGATTCCATGGTGTGGATGAAAACAAAATCATCTATCATTATTCTACCAATGACATTTAAACATTGTTACCATATTCTTTAATAGATAAAATAGTTCAATTATTTATTATAGTAATCCATAAAAGTAAAATTCACTTTCTCTATAATTAGATCCTCTAAAAAAACCACTATTCATTGTTTTTTATTCCCCATATGCACATGTATGAAATAAAAAACCATTCACCACATATGAATTATAATATTTAACTATTTTCGATGGTGAGTTACTCAAAACAAACAATCGAATATTAATTTTATCAACATATTGAGATACCTGAAAATTTTAAAGTCAATTATCAATATAACAAGTAATAAATTAATTTTATATGTTAAACCAGAATAAATTATCTTTACCAGTATTTTAAACCAGTAAGAAAAATTATTTTTCTGACATTTTTTAAGAGCAGCTACTGTAATTTGTGGAAATTGTTTCATGATATGATTATTATATAACCTAAAAATAAAATAATATTAATTTAATTTTAAAATATTATAGAATAAGTGATAGTAGAACTCAAGGTACAAATTTTTTCATTTCTTCGTTGTTGATAAGAACATATGTATGAGCCTGGTGATGTTCATCATCTGAAATCCATCATTCATGAACTCCACCAAATCCAATTTTAGCCTCATTAAAAATTGATAATTGATTATTCACTTCATCATAAAAATTTCCCTCATTACAAAACATGTGGTTATGTTTTTATTAATACTCATATTTAAAATAAAGAGAGCATAAAAATAAAATTTCCTCCTATAAATAACATTATGGAGTTGATCCTTAAACTAATGCTTTGTTATGTACATTTTTCTTCAATTTCTGTATGCATATCTTGTATGGGTACATCTATCGAAACAATTCTGGGCCTCCACATTTAGCTTCATTTGAAAAATTTAATATAAAATGTTCCATTGAATCAAAGAATTATAGATGGATTTTTTTACAATTTACATAAAATTAAAACAAATTCTTAAAGACTACTTAATGCATCATAGTCTATTGTCACCACACAAATATGTTAGAAAAATTTGATATTTCTACTAGCACATCCCAAATCATAATACCAAAAAAACCTATAAATCCAATTGATAAAATTATTTAAATTATAACATCACAGTCATGACTTTTTAATCTAGTAATATGACTGTTTATGACTCATATAGCCAAATTGGAAACATAAACATCTGGAAGCCTCAAATCTTCAATCCACTGAAAAACTAAAAATAAATATTCTTTGGAAACTATATAATCCTCTTTTGGCTTCATTAACTTATGTGATCTTACATTTTAAATAGTTAAATTTACGGTCACCTACAAATTTTTTAAAGATCTAATTATGAATTTACATTATCTTTGGTCTTACTTGATGTTTCCTAAATTGTAAAAAATATATTATCAAAAAAGTATTCTCAATATACATGAAATCCAACATTTTATAGACTAATGAATCAGACTAATATGGAAGATCCCAAAAAAATGTTTTTTTATCCATTTATGTTTTTTCCCAAAGCCATCAATTTTATATTGGGTTATAGTCAGTCCAAATGTAATGGAATTTAATGAAGAGACAATAGATTTTAACAAAATACCTGAGATCATTGTTGGTGGTACGTCTCTTTCAACTGTTCCTTTTCTGAAATAATATACATTCCTTTGAAAAGGACGGTCATTTAGAAGAAATATGTGATGGAAGTTGAAAAAACAAGGCTTTCTTGATTGATGAGCATACAAACATTTTTTTCTATCATATAGTACAAACATGATTTTGGACCATGTGTACTCTATCCAAATAATATTTCATATGTTTGGAAGTTACTAATTTCCCACATCAATGAAACTTTCATTATAATTTTTTTTCACAAATAAATCATATTTAATGAAACCATTAATCCATAATAAAAATAAATCATCAATAAATGGATTCAAATAAACATCGATACAATTTTTTGGATGTCCCAGAATTAATAAGGTAAAAAAGATACATGGCTCATTTAGCAACATACAAGGATATAAATTTTATGGAGTTATAAATATAGAACAAAAAGAATATTAACTACCATAAGCACTAAATGGATATAAACCATCAATATAAAGACCCAATTGCATGTTTTAGGATTTTGAAGAAAAAAACAGATGTAGTTGGTCAAAATATTTCCATGAATCACCATCACAAGGATGATTTAATATTTTTCCAATTGAAATATTAGTTTTGTTCCATGACATCAATGATTTTGTATTCTGAGACATAAATAAATGTTGTAATCTGGGAGTAAGTGGGAAATATCTCAACTGTTTTATAGAAATCTATCTTGACTTCCCTAGTTGAGTCTCTTTATACCTTTATTTTTCACATGTAGGAAAACTAACCAATGAATCATTTTCACCATAATATAAGATGAAATCATTTGAACATTCATGAATATTCTGATAACAAAGACCCATATAATGAATTAGCCTCTTACTCTCATAGAAATTTATAAGAAACACATTTATTTCAGGTAAAAGTGATTTAACAAAAGATAATATTTGATCAAAATATCTATTTTCCATTTCATTGTCTGATTTAATAACCATAAAATTTTCAACCACTTCAAATTTTCTTATCATAAAACCAGGATATAAGGAATACTTAACAGAATTCAAAAACTCATAAAATTAAGATGGTACCATCTCAGAAGTTAAATCTGTATCATACTGAGTTTCAATTTGTCGAAAATATGGACCAACCACATCATGTACTAAATTTTGAAACCATGATGGATCTGGAACCAAATTATTAGTATCTTATCTAAAACTACGTTCACCATGTTGATACTAAAAAACATAATCTGAAAAAAAAACACAACAGATGACCCCAATCATTGTCAAATGTGTCAAAACATCCCAGATCACATTTCAAACATGGATTCTTAATTTCACCTTTTGAAAAAAAATCTGATTTTGATGATTCATATGAATAAAAAGCTTCAACACTATTAATATATAGATGATTTATACTAGAGCCATTAAGATTCTTACAATGATTTATCAAATTCCAAACATGTAATAAATACTATTTTGACTTCCTTATTTCATATTTCTCTAAAAAATATAATGTAAATAAAATTTTTATGAATAATTTGATAGAAACAAAAGGTAATCCAAAAAAGTGTATAAATTTAAAAAATTACAGTTTACTTGTAAATTTTGTAAATTTTATCTATTTACCACTCATTTTTACTAATTACCATCGATTTTTACTAATAACCATTAATCACTGCTAATTATTTTTAATTTTTACTAATTAGAAATAATTTACCATAATGTTTACTAATTTAAAATATTTATTACTAATAACCACTAATTATGACTAATAACCAATAATTATGGCTAATCACTATACATTGTAGTGATTTACCCCTAATTTCCACTAATAACTTCTAATTTTTACAAATTATAGTGGTTTAACTTTAATTTATTCTAATTAATATTATTTATTAAAAGAAAATCTAAATTATTACTACTTATCACTAATTTTTTATAAATTGCCTCTAATTTTGCGTAATGACCACTAATGTTTTTAATATTTATAGATTATTTTTATTATAATTTAATATAAAGTAATAAAATATTTTATAAATTACTAAAAATGTGCAAATTATAAAATTTTCAATCCTAGGTCATGACAAATGACCGATTTGTGTCATCCATGTCCAAATTTGTCATTGACCAAGACCTAAAAATTTAAAACCTATTTCTTTTTCACTTTTTTAATAATTAATAATAATTTATATTTTTTCATAGTAATTTATAATAAATTACATGAATATAATTTTTTATTAATTTATAGAAAATTTATATGTTTAATTTTTTAAAAAATTTATAATTTTTTTATTAAATTTTTATTAACTTATTTTTTTTTTGAAAATTTTATTACTTTATAACAATTACCAGTAATATTTTTTAATTTTAACTATTTACTGTAAATTATTAATAATTATCTCTAATTATTACAAATTATCGATAATTATTACTAATTATCGATAATTTTTACCAATTACCACTAATTTTTACTAATTACCCCTAATTATTACTAATTACCACTAATTTTTATTAATATCTGCTAATTTTATGTAACGCCCTGACCCCAGATGCCTGGAGCTAGTGCATTATTTTGTTACATTGTCGTGATCACAAGAAATCAAATCCCAAAGGACCGATCAGTTTAGTAGACTTGTAAAAACAATATACAAACATATATTTTACATTACATCAAGAAATGAAATGTAACATTGTATTTCCATTGAAAACACTCATATCTCTTAAACTATCCCTATAGGTTACTCATAATAGACGTCTTTTCATTATAGAGAAAATGAAATATAATAAAGTGATGATCTCAGATTCTCAGTAAGGACAAACAATATAGGATAAGCTATCATAAATAAGCACAATATTTTAAGGAAAGGTATAAAATTGAAACACATGACTTTTAAACATAATCTGGATCATAACATGGAAAGAATTGATCAAATAAAGAGATTTAAACATTTACATGGACATTCAACTTGTCAAATAATCACATGTAATATCAATAACTGATATCATAAATAGGGAATAAATAATGTTGGACATCATAACCATATTTTCAAGGCCTCATGTTAAGACCATATATATACAGGTAAAAATCAAACTAGCCTGTCGAATGAGACCTACCGATGCATTGAGAGGATATAATGGGCATCACTTGTCACTTACAAAGTCTAATGAACTCCTCTTATGAAAGGGATAAAAAATAACCAATATAAACATTTGTATTAAAACTAGCATATGAAATCTTAAAACATTGTCCATAAACCATAAATGGTATAAAAGTAGCATATATGCAGTGAAACTATTCAAAAACCCTTCAATACAATATTATAGGTTTTAACATATGAAATCAACCTTAATTAAATATAATATCCAATAAATGATGTTGACATAGGTGCAATTTTTTTAATAAAATAATTAGAAACTTCTTTAGAGAAATACTCCTTTTTATTGAAAATAGTTAATTTAAATGCCATGCAATTTAAAAAGAAAATATTTTCATTGAAAATAATCCTGTATATTTTTAAATAAATCTTCAAAGTCATTAAGTCATCACGATGGAGGAAAAATATTCTCACACCGTATAAGTTAAATAAATATTCTTCTCTTACTTTATCGAAAACATCAAACAAAGTACCTCATAGAGAAAATGATAAAGATATTACTTTTATAAAATCAAACATGGTAAAAAATTTATTTTAAAAATTGTAAAATAATAGTAATAATATTTTTAAATACATTCATAAGAAACATGTACATGTATGATAAATAGGTCCCAGTAAATTCTTATGTAAAAGTAATCCCAGATAATAAAGTGATTGTGAAATTAAACCACTTCCTCATACTCACCTTTAATCAAGGGTTTGTTAACCTACTATATAATAGTTAAATAATGTTATTAAGTTATTATAGAACTATATCCATTATTTATAATTTCATATATGATCCTCTTATATCATTTTATTAATAATATTTCATTATTATCATTATTTTAGGTGTGAAATACTTCATTTTCTTATGTTTATTTTGTCATATAAGCCTCCTTTCTTATGAATAGGATATATATTATTCATTTCCAGAATTATATTAAGTTCATAAATACTATATTCATTCATTATATACATTTTCATAATCATTATTAATTGGTTGTAGTATAGGATTAATCTCATTGAGTCATGGAGGCGGTAGGCCGTATATACACACAAGTGATAATATGAATCCGTAACGGTAAAGGGTAAGGAGTTGGATAGAATATGAATTTTAATGTATCAATATTAGGCCATATTTATTAATTAAATCATTTTTATTCATCATTATACCAATTGAAACATTGTATTGATGAAAAATAGTTTACACCATGATGTGGAGACAATAATTCATACGTACGCACACATAGTGATATTGTTTTTCATTGGATGGGTAAAATGAGAAATATGGTTTTACCATAATCATAACCGAAACTCATAATATAGTATATTCTAGAGTTATTATTTTATTATGGAAACAAATTTTGAAAAGGAAGTGTAAGAAAAAAACATTGAAATAGTTGGTAAAACAATTATCTCTTCTTCGAGGGTATCCTTTTGATTTTCAAAAAAGGACTCCTAAGGTTTTATTTATACCTATGGAATGGCCTCTAGGATGAAGTGAAGAAATTTTAGAGGAGAAATTTTAAGGGTTTTTCCGAGCCAAATGTATTTATAGGTGTTAATATTATAGAAGGAGAGGCACCCTTCTATAAGAGAGGGGAGAGGCACTTTTTGTAATGCCCCGACCCCAGTTACCCAGAGTCAGTGCATTATTACATAACATTGGAATGATCACAAGAAAGATCAAATCTCGAAAGACAGATTGGTTTAATAGCCTTGGAAACACTAGATATATTCATAAAGTTTTACATTACATTATAAAGTGATAAACTACTATAACAACATATTGTCTCCATAGTCCACACTATTATCCCCTCATAATATCCCTGCAGGTCATTCATAATTTACTTCTTCACATCCTGGGAAAAATAAAACATAGAAAAGGGGTGAGCTCAAATTCCCAGTAAGGATAGCAATATAACAGAAACTTTCATAAATGAGAATAAACATTTAAGGAAGTGTATAACTAAAACAAAAGCCTTTTAAACTTGAACTTAAACATAGTATGGCAAAAATAAAATGAAATAATTCCATTTACTTATTCTCATGGATATTCTACTAATCGAATAATCACATGCAATATCAATAACCACTTTCATAATGATGGAATGCATAATGCCATACTATCATAACCACATAGCCAAGGCCACGTGCCAAGACTACAAATAAGATTTTTCCAAGGCCTTGTGCCAAGACACTACTTTGTCTCATGAGACCTACCGATGCATCGAGGAGCTATAGCGGGCTCCACCCGTCACATATTAAGTCCAATGCATTCCTTATATGAACAGGTTTAAACATAACAAAAACATTCGTATTAAAACTAGCATACAAAATGTCAATACTTTCTCCATAAACCATGAATGGTATAAAAATAACACATCCACAGTCAAACATTTCACAAAACCTTCAATACAATATAGAAGTTTTGTATCATAATAAATCAACTTCAAATAAGCGTAAAATCTATCAAAGGATGTTGACATAGATGAAATCAAAACTCTTTTTAGAGAAATATCTCTTTCTATTTGAAATCATTTAAGATTCATATATTTATAAAATAAAACATTTTATTTGAAAATATTCTTATAAGCTTGTAAGGGAAGCTTTGACGATTTTATAACAGCGTAAAATAGCCGCACCCACCGTATATGTTAAAAAAACATTCTTACCTTAATTCTGTCGAAAAGGGTAAAAAGCACCTTGTTTGGAAAACGACGAAAATATTCCTTTATAAAACTCTTATAAAAACTCAAAAAAGGGTATAAATAACTTTAACCCATATTCTTTTAAATAGTAAAAAAAAAATTGAAATACATTTTTAAGAAACATGGATGTGGATGATAAAGAAATCCCAGTAGATTATTACGTATAAACAACCTCAGATAATGAAGAGATTGCGAAATTAACCCTTACCTTGTACTTTTCCTTGGTTGGGGGTAGGTTAACATCCTGTATAATGGTGAAATAATTGTTATTAAATTATAAAAAAATCATATACATTAATATGATATCATATATGATCTTTTAACATTGATTTGTTAATAATATCTTAGTATTGTCGTTGTTTCAGGTATTAACTTACTCGTTTTATTTTATATGTTTTGTTACGTAAGCCATGTTTGTAATAGATAGGTTCTATCTTATTCATATCCATAATGATATCAAGTTCTTAAACATTATTTTTAAATCATCAAATGATAATTATTCTTGAATGGATATGATGGAGAATGAATCTCATCGCGTTCGTGGAGACTGTAGTCCGTACGTACGCACGAGCGACAATATCATTCTTTTGATATTAAAATAATATATAATTGGATGGTATATCATATATACAGAATTATTATCATGTTATATTTACTATTTTCAGGAATTATAAATCATTATTATACCCATCCAAATAATAATTTATTGAATAACAATTACACCACGACGTGGAGACGGTAAGCCGTGCGTATGCACGTATGGTGACATGTTATTCAAAGGATGGATAGAATACTGAATATGGTTGTAACATATTTTTAATAACATCACAATATATATAAGATACTGGAGTTAATATTTTAGAATGGTAATAACAAAGAAAGAAGAAGTTGAATAAGAAATGAATTTGAAAAATGGTGGTGAAAACATTACCTCTTCTTCAGGTTCTTCCTTTTGATTTGATCAACAGGGCTCTTTAGGTTGGATTTATGACTAAAGGAAGGCCTCTAGGATGCAGTGAGGGAAGTTTAGAGAGTATTTGGGAAGATTTTGGCCGAAACAAAAGGCTTTGAAGGTGTGAGTTAAGGATAAGGTAGATTGCCCTTTTATAAGAGGGGTGAGGGGCACCTTTGGAAAAGCTAGAAATATTATTTTATAATAAATTCATATTCAGTTTCTAATGGCTCCAAAGATTATTATTTAAATGTTAAGGTGGGGATGGGTCAAAAACCTCTCAACCAGTAGAATTTAGATAGGTTTGTGTTACTATATTAACCTTATCTTTAAGTATTAACTCTTAGTTAATTAGTTTCACTATTACAATGTCTCTTTGTATTTTTATATTATATGGTTAATAAAATTACTATATACATCCAAGAGACCCCCCAAGTGGTCCATTAATGATACACCTATCATGATATAAGCCTCTTGGACGAACCTTAGATTTTTAGGAATTTAATATCAATTAAAAATATAATATTTGTTTTAAAAACTCTTTTATGTCAATTTTGACACTATTCAATAATTGATTTTTGTGAAAATAATAACAGAATGATTACTTCGAACAAAGTTACTTAAGTCAATTCTAACATGTCATATTAACATTGAAAATTAGTGTAATTCATAAAAAGTCTCAAATTATATTTATTTGGGTATTTATAATATCAATTATTCTAATGTTTCATTAATTAGGTAATTACTACATCATCATTGTGTCATAAGTAAATTAAATTATTTAATGTCTAAAAATTATAAATAAAATATAATTATGTAGGATATCATTTTATCTTTCTAATGAATATTTACAATCGAATTTATATTATGTATAAACCAATATTAAATATGTTTTGGGAAATAAACTTTGATTTTAACTCTTTTAACTCTTCTTTGAATTAAATAATAATAAATGTCCTAATCTAATCCAAGTGGACCTAAATGATAATATTTTATTCCTAAGGTTGTTTTTGGTCGAGATACAGTTGTCCAATAGAATTAGGACATGTGTTAGGGTAATATTAATATCATTTTTACCCTTAATTACCCTATTTACTTTTACCCGTGCTAAATAAAAGTAAAAGTTACTATTCACCAAAAATTATTTTCATCTCATTGAACCACATTTTACACTTAGTAGTTTCATTATTCATCATAAATTGAAGTTTTTCAAAACAATGTCAAAATTTTACCCTAAGCTATAATTGTTATTCCGAATTCAAAAATAATGTCTATTTTACAAATTTCAAACATATAAGTTGCATTAATTAATTTTATAATTAATTCACGCTGTTACAACAAATAGCGTGTTTTTAAGAAACAATATATATCAAAAGATTGACAATTGTTTTTGTCCAATTTCAAAGTGAAATTAATTCTAATGAACACCATTGGATAAAATGGTAAAAATATATTCTAATTATACTTTAAAACCACTAAATAATATAATTTATCACTATAAATTATTTTTATTAAAAAAGTTGTTTTTAAATATTTTTCACTATTCATAAAAATTGGAAGTTCTCAGAAAAATACCAAAAATTCAACTTAGGATAATTTCGATATTTTGAATCCAAAAATGAAGTCCATTTTGAAATATAAAATATATATATACTTTCAAAAAGTAGGTATTACTATTCATAACAGCTAGTTTGATTGGTTGTGGTGTGTTAGAACTCGATGTTGTGTACAACACACACTATCACATTATTCAAAGAGAAGCGTACCATAGAATCATGGGGTGTTACACTTTTTGAAACTCCAAAACTATTAATTTAATATGAATTGATTTTAGATTTCAAATAGATCCAAAGTGAGTTATTTGTAGGATAAGATGTTGATTGGTCTAAATCATCTCAACCAATAAAATTTAGACATTATTTGATTTTATTTTGAACCTTATCATTTTGATTATCCTTAATTAATTAATTAGATTTTAATATTGGTAAAAATATTCTAAATATTTAGAGGTTATAAATATTTAATTATTTGGTTTCAATTGACCATAAATTTAAACATATGATATTTTATACATTAGAATTATAAATTTTTTGTTTTTAAAGTTTTTATAATTTTTAAATAATTTAAAAAAATGTTTTTTTAGAAAATATTAACAATGTCGATTTTGACACTATTAATTACCTTGACTTAAATTAAAATCGAAACAAAAATATAACTTCAAACCAAACAATTTAATATACTAAAAACAATTTATAGAAAACTATTAATTTCATGGAACACATTAATTAATTTAAATTATATTTCTTTTAAAAATTTTAAAACAATTTATTTGATATTTCTATAAATAAAATAATTTATGCAACCCTATTGTGTCATCATTTGTGGAAATTATTTAATATATAAATATTATATATAAACTATTATGATGTAGGTAATAATTTTATATCTCTATATACTATTTATGATTGATGTTATGTCCTCGTTATCCCTATATTAAAATTAATATACTTATATAAAATGAGAGTGTGATGTTTTGTCACATTCTTTGATTTTTATAATATCCATGTCATATTCATGGAAAAGTGTCCATTAAATGATTCCATTTATAACCTTAGGTGATAAGTGTTGAATTTAGTTATCCAATAGGATGTTAACATGTGTTAGGATAATTTTATAACATTATCTTTACCTTTAATTATCTGATTTACCCTTAACCATGGTAAATAATTTTTTTTACTAATGTTACTATTCACAAAAAAAAATAAGTTTATCCTATTAGATAAAAAACATGTCAAATTATAAACATGTATCTTTGTTTTATAAATTCAATTCATATAAATGAGAAAATTAGGTTTTATGTTAATCATGTAGATGTGGTGGGAAAGCGGGTAAAAAAGACATTCAAGAGTTCAATAAATTTTTAGATCTAATTCTATTATAAAAATAGTTATAATGAATTATGTTGGATTAATACAAATATTATATATTTATTGTGACTTTAATATCAATTTAATGTAAAATAATTTTTTAAATGAAAAAGTCAGTTTTTTAACAATAGTGCAATATTTTTCACTATTCATCAAAAAATGAAAATTTTCAGAAAAAAACAAAAATTTCAACCTAAGTTAATTTTGATATTCTAAATTCAAAATTAAGTATATTTTGAAAAGAAAATTATAAATTTCATAATGCGGTTAATATGATTCATAACCACTTTTTAAACGACCAGTTTGATAGATTATGGTGCGCTCAAACTCAGTATTGCGTGTAGTGTAAGCTATTGAATTATTTAAAAAAGAAATATAATATTAATTTTTTTTGTTTTACATTTTAACCAATTAATTTGAATTTATACTAATTACCACTAATTTTAAATATTTACCGCTAATTATTACTATTTACCGCTAATTATTACTATTTACCACTAATTATTACTATTTACTGCTAATTATTACAAATTACTGCTTGTTTTTACTAATTGCCACTAATTTCTACTAATTACCTCTAATTATTGGTAATCACTACTAATTATTAGTAATTACTGCAAATTATTACTAATTACCACTAATTTTTACTAATTACCTCCAATTATTACTAATTACTGCTAATTATTACTAATTACCACTAATTATTAGTAATTACCACTAATTATTACTAATTTGTGATAATTTTTAATAATTACACCTATGTTTTACTAATTACCAATAATTTTTACAAATTATCCCTATGTTTTACAAATTACAACTAATTTTTACTAATTACTACTTATTTTTAGTAATTACTGCTAATTATTACTAATTATCGATATTTATTACTAATTACTGCTAATTTTTACTAATTACCACCAATATTTACTAATTACCACTAATTAATACTAATTACCACTAAATATTATTAATTACTACTAATTACTACTAATTACTACTAATTATGACTAATTACAACTAATTACTAGTTATAACTACTAATTAGTACTAATTAATCCTAATTAATCCCAATTATTCCTAATTAATTATAATTATTTCTAATTACTGCAAATTAGTACTAATTGCTGCTAATTATTATTAATTATTACTAATTATCACTAGTTATTACTGATTATTACTAATTATTACTCATTATTACAAATTATTAAAAATTATTACTAATCATTACTAATTAATCATAATAATTAATAATAATTAATAATTATTACAAATTAAAATTATTTACTTTTAATTAAAAACATTTATTCTAATTTAAACAAAATATTTCTAAAACTAATTTATGCAAAATAAAACTAACCAATTCTAATTAAATATAATTTTTGGTAATTAATAATAATTATTACTAACATAAAATAAAATAATTTTGATAAAAAATAAAAACCTTAAATATATTCCATAAAACTGAACATTTCTTTTGATGCAAAGCATCAAAGTTGCTCTGTTGTAAAATTTAAAACATTGAAAAAAGTTAAGAGAAGAATGTGGGAGTAGAGAATGAGAGAGAAGTTCAGAGAAAAGTTAAATGGAAAAAATTCGGATGGGTGTATATATAGGTTAGGTCATTTTCAATGGATCCCATCACAATTAGTGTCACCAGTAATAATTAAAGTGGTGGTTAATATAAATATTTTCAATGGGTCCCATCGAAAATATCCTTTATGGATAGCTTATTTGTGATAGGAGAAAATCCCAACACAAATAACAAAAAATGATGAAAGATATTTTAGACGGGGACTGTTGCAAATACTTTCCCACCGACATTACATTTGCGAAGGGGGTACATTCCTATCACAAATAGTCTTTTCGTGGTTCGGTGCACACCGCACACCAAAGGTATTTGCGATGAGAATATCTTCCTATTTCAAATAGTATTTTTTTAATCGACTATTTGCGACGAGATATGATACCCATTACGAAGACTCTCTCTCGACTAACTAGTTGCGACGGGTGGCTGACCCCCCGCAAATAACCTGTTACAAAGGGCTTTTTTTCTAGTAGTGTATAGACTATGAGATTATCTAATGAGTGATCGTTGAGAAAGATGATCAATGCCTAAGATAGTTGATCTTTGAGTATTGCATATTAGAATATAATGGGAATTTTGTGAGGGCTATGTATGTTATGTTGGAATGTGAGTTACTATAGACATGTTAATGATTTCTCAAGGACTATGGTGAGAGTGATGCGACATTTTTGTTGTTGTTTTTTCTTCTTTATTGTTTTCATAAATTATGTTTAATTATTGTATTGAAGCACCTATTGTGTGGTTCCTTCCTAAGGGAATCAATTGTGTTAAGACTTCCCCATATTTCAAATGCACTTCCTAAAAAAATGGCTATGTTATACCCATTTGATGATTTGGATGAAATATTTACATGTGATGATTATCCCTAGGGGATAGTCTTGGATGCTATTGGTCTGAGGTCGAATCTCATGGTACCTGTGATGTGGTTATTTCCAAAAGGGAGATAATTGTTTTTCACCTCCTATGATTCAAATGTTATCGTCTTATTAGTGAAATGATTTGAATGTCGGGAAACAACCATGGTATAAAATTATTGTATGATTAGTATAATTTACTGGTATGAAATGAATTAGGTACATTTGATTATCATGGTATCCTGGTTAGTACACAATGATATTACTTCCATGCGTATTTTGAGTGTCACTACTTTGAACATATAGTCAAATATATGCATTTTGGAATTTTTTAGGGGTCTGTTTGTATTTACTTTATTTTTATACTCACACCATACACATGAACCTAAATGGACCTTTAGATCTTATATTTGAGACACATGTGAGGGAAAATTACTAGTAACGTAGATTAGAGTCGGTGCAACTCAGTGGGGATGATTTGATGTTCTCATGGTAGTGTCAGGGATCTTTTATCATTTTGAGATCAGATTTGAAATTGTAAATTAAGATGTGGTAATTTAAAAGGTTTTAAGGAGATAATTTTCATCTTCACTAGATTCATATCTCAAACAGTTATTATTGCATTTTGTTTCTTGAGACTCATCCTCCATCTATTTTATGTATTTTGAACTAATTTGAGAAATAGTCATCCGAAATGATAGATGGTACGAGGTATAGGATGAATACTACTAAGAGTAGTTCCAGTAACATATGTGCATGTCTAGAAGATATATAGGATGAGTCTAAAGAAACAAAAATTAATAATAACTATTTGTGAGATGAAGCTAATGAGTAGAACAATGTTCTATAACTTTCACATTTTGATGAATTCAGAGGATAACACCTACCATAGTGGAGCAGTTCTTTTCTTAAATTCAACAACTCATTTTCTTCAAAATGGATTCAGACAAATCATTTGAAAAAATAATATGAATATGGAGTTAAAGAGTTCATCAAGTTTGTAATAGAGTATGCATATGAACCTTTTCAAATCCTTTATCTGTGTTTGCATTGTTGTTATTCAAGAAAAATTAAATGCTTGACTACTCATATAGACAATGTCTTCTGCACATGATGATGTTACCAATCCAGAGGAAGAAAAGACTGTTGATGCTAAAACTATAGAATTTTTTGGGGATCAATATCATGTTGATGAAAAAATAAGAACGACGTAGCATCACAATGTTGAATAGAATTATCAAGGTAAGAAGTAAAGATATAAATTTGAGGTTGGTTGGAATCAACATGACCAACCTGTTTACCCCAATAAGTCAATGTTCATTAGTTATGTTGGGGTCATAACAAGGATGAATGTGCTAATTGATATTGAATCATGGCACCAGAATATATAATGACAATTTTATCATATATTTTCCCTATTTTGCCATAAAATTGTATAATGAAACATTGATTTAATTTTCATTATTTATTTAAGAGTTCATTTATTTTAGAATATTTACATAATAAATTTGTCTTAATGGCCACTGGAAAATACCATAGTGGCTTTCAGACTCTTCTTACCGTGTTACATCTTAGGGTTGCTGAGGGGAAAGTAAATCTCCTCCCACCAATTAGTTATGAAAATATTTTAAAGAGGTAAACATGGAATTCTTTCACCATTCATTATGATGATAAATCATATCAGGTGCACTGTAGTCGATAATATATTATTTGGCATTATTTATTTATCCAATTTGATTCAAAAAGGTTAATTTATGAAACAAAAAAAGAGTGATGAAAATAAAGAACATGCATCAAAAGTAATGTACCACTATCATAAATAAAGGATGGGGTGCACTTTTGTATAGAAGAAATTGATATGTATTTCAAATCAACATTAAAAATTGTACGTGATATGAAACAACATATGTTCCTTTTCTATATAAAAATTGATGAATCAAAATACAAAGTCACTTCCATCCTACATCATTTTCTATGGAAGGGGGATCACATATATAAGAAGGGTAAACTATTTGATAAAAACACAAAAGGATTATGAAAAACATGTGTAAGTATGACATAACAATAATTTGTTATGATTTATAACTGTATTACATAGAAATGTATATTTATTTTAAAACTTTTTATGGTTTATATACAAGAATCGATAGTAACCGCACCAGAAGAAAAACTACATTTAGTATATTTGAAGCGGTCAAAACGATATGGTTATGTTAGAGGATTAGGTTTTGGAGAGTCTCCTCAAACATATTTTAAGAATAAAAAATCACATGATGATACAAATAATATGTTGAAAGGATTGAAGGAACAAATATATTCTTTGTAAGGTATTATTCTTTCGTATGGTTTGACAAGAACATGTATGAGAAAGGATCAATGTGAATCGGCAGTGGAACAAAGATTCGCACATAAACAAAATGACCCCCACCAGCTTTGAGGCTAGTCATTCACCTCAACCACATTCATTAATCAAGGTAGTCAATTTTCTCGTTACAAATTATCATAAATGTGAATCAAATAACTTCTGAAATCATTATATTACTAAAATTTTGTAGGGTATAGTTGTATGTGATTAATATCATTCAACACTAATGAACAACCTTTATTGAGAGGGGTATAATGTACAATATCTTGGGAGACAATCTACTCCTAAAAGAAGTCCTAAAATATCACCTGAGATTAGTTAAATCATGGCTTGAAGTTAGTGTTTGAACATAAATATACTATGGATTACTAAAAATGGAAGTAGATTAAGGATATATACAATGATTTAACTATCAAAAAATATTTTAAAACAATTTACTTATTTTGGTCAATGATTTTGTAGTTTATGAAGAAAGATAAGGAAAACGATTGTGGAATTTATATTTAACAATTTATGAGAGAGATCATAAACCATGAAAAGGCCATCATCCCCAAATAAATAAATTTCAATGGAAATTAAAATTTTATTAAAAATATTTCTTAATAATTTGTTTATCTATATTTTCTCAGTACTACGAAAACTTCTGACAACCTTTATACTCAAAAGAAGAAGTAAATTTTTTAGAGATGAGTGGACAATATACATAATGTTATAATGTTTTCTAACAACAAATTTAGGCTATTACCTACTATGTTTTTTTTCTTGTATGGCCTATGACCTTAGAAATATATATTGGGTGTGAAGAATTAGTGTCAGAATTCTTATATATTATTTCTGATATGTTTCTCATTGAGAAGTATAATATAGTAAATCAATTTGTTTTGAAGTGTTGCCCTATAAACAATAAAATTTATGGGAAATAGAATAGGGGGAGGAGGAGTCAGAGTTAGATATAGAGGTGAAAGAGGAGGTAGAGGTGGAGTTGGAGACTAAGGTGGAGGAGGAGACAAAGGTGGAGGTTGAGGCAGAGGAAAAGACGAAGTTCTAGATTGAAAATAATAAACTTTTTGAGAAATGAAGTAGAATAGGGATCATTATAAGGGTTTTTTGAGAAACATTGTTGAAAAGTATGAACAAAACTTTTAAATTTAGATAATATCCATTTTTCATGTGTTTTAGATGTAGTTTCTTTCCCATGGCTTCTCTTTATATAAAATAAAGTGTCTGAGTAGTGGAGCCAATAGTCACTTGAGAGTCATACAACACCAATCCAGTCATTAAATAGGTATATAATCCATCTAAAATGCTTGAATAAATATGTGTGTAATCAACCACCAAAGTGAATAGGTGTAAGAAAGAAATATTAGAGGATAAGTAGTATTGAGAGATCATGGTCATTGTGGAAGGCTGGTGTTAAAGGAAACATGGCATCAAATGAAAAGAAACTGATTTATAAAGAAATCCGTGTAAATGATAAAATTGTTTCAAATGAAATCATGAACCACCGAAAATCCAAAAAAATTACCCTTTGAAAAAGAATATAGTAGTTTGATCCAAAACCTCTACAAAAATAATGAAATAAAAAAACTCATCGACCAAATCATAGATTTTCAAAAAAGAACAATACATTAGTTTCACTTTGGTGGGTGGTGGAATTATTTGGGCTATTCAATCATTAATTAGATGCATAATATATTATCACAAATGCATGTGAAATCCATACAAGTAAGATTCATTATGCATGTGAACATTCATTATGTAAAATAATCCTTGTTCACAAGATCATTAATAAAAAACTCATTTCCATTCTCAATAAAAATACATTAGAATAGGGATATTCCCATTTTTATTAACAAATAATAATGATGTTATGTTAGAGTTCACCATCACACAGAATATTGAAAGGGACATACTAATTTATAGAAAAATCTTTGAATACTTATTGGATGAACTATATTTTATTGTCATTTGGATGTTATAAAGGGTTATACTGATTTTTAAAAATGTCAAAAAGTGGTAAAAAATTTATAATGGATTTTACAGTCTTTTGAAAAGATATAAGGGGTCACACTGATATTTTTCCCATAAAATAAGTACTAAAAATAGCATATTAATAGAATTTTTTAGGAGGGGATATACACAACCCCATCTAAATTATTTTTAGAGGGGGTTATGCAAAACCACCTCTAATCATAAAATTTATAGGGGATCAAAAAACCCCTCTAAAATTTTTAGCAATATTTTTTTAGTATTTGGATTGATTTTAGAGGTGGTTATGTCAAGTCCACCGCTAATTTAATAATTAGTGGCACTATATATTCAGTTATATTTTATAGGATATATATATATATATAATTGATTTTTTACAAGCAAATAGTAGGGTTTCTACTAATCCCTTAGATTAGAGTGGGTTTTGAATCGCTTCTAGTTTATAAAATTAGTGTGGATTTTTGAACCCCCACTAATTGATGACATTAGAGGGGGGTTTGAACACCCTATATTTGATGATATTTGATGGATCTTTGACCCCCCCTAATTCAGGAACATTGTGGGGGTTATGAACAGCTGCTAATCCCTTTGATTACAGGTGGCTTTAAACCCTCTCAAAATTTTTATTTGTTTTTTAAATTAAATCTCATATAAATTCAAATTCTATATTATATATGTATTCGTGAACATTTGTGTGTGTGTGTGTATTACATAAACACATTATATAAATGTATTTAAATACATCATAATATATATAATTACATTATATAAATACTTTAAATAAAAAATTATACGTATAAACAAAAATGTATACATACATAAATATTGGTATACGTAATATAAATGTAATTATAAATATATTTAGGCAAATTTATAAAATTTACATATATTCTTATAAATACTATACATTTATTTTATATTTTATATCATAGATGTATTATATTAAATACATTTTTGTTGTATTTTTTTATAAATACATTTATATTATATTATATAAAAATATATATAATATAGGAAAAAGTAAATATAAATATATTTATATTATATAATTTTATTAAAAATAATTTATTATATATAAATTTATATATGTTATATAATATATATATATATTGTAGTTTGTCATATTAATTAAAAAATAATTAAGTATATAAATATATATCATTTAATTATATTATATATTTCCAATTATATGAATGTATTCAGTTTTGTGTGTGTTTATATATATATATAATATAATATGAATTTATATACTCACATACATAAATATATAATATAAATTTATTTAATAAAATATATGAATAATATAAATCATAAAATATATAAATGTATAGTATTTTAAAAACCAACATATAATTTTTATAGTTTAAAAACGTGTAATAGTAATAACAATAATAATAATAATAATTAATAATATTATTGTCACACACACACAAGTACATATATACATATATGTAAAAATGATTATATAAATATATATACAATAATTATATTATATCTATAAATATTATATAAATACATAAATACGCACATACATAAATATAAATTTATTTACAAATATATAAATATAAATATATATTTATATATGAAAATATAATTATATATATATATATATTACATACACCTAGATAACATATATATATATATATATTATACACAGATATATTATATATTATCTAATATTTAAGTATCAAATGTTATATATATATATATATCTTATAGACAAATATGTAAATCTTATATTATACAAAAATACATTATATATATGTTATACACAAATATATCATATATAAATATTTATATTTATTTTAATATTTATTCAAATAATATATATTTGAATCGATTTCCAATACATATAAATATAAAAATGTGTAATTAAAATACAAAAAATATCTTACCATAGTGGCAAGGTGGCATGCAGTTTCTACTAGTCGTAAGAGGTTCAAACTCTGTAGCCAAACATTTTACAAGGTGGGGGGGTGCTGCAAAACACTTTGGGGGAGGGAACTTCGATCAGAATGAGATGGGAAAGAAGTGGCGGGACTGAGACTAGACCGATTTGGGTAGGGAGGCAGGGAACTTGAGAGGAGGTATAGGAGGGGAGGAGCCAAACCATGGTAAAGAGAGGGGGATTTGAGGGATGGGACTAGATCATGGAGGAGGGGGGTTGTGTGGTGTCGTCAATTTTTTTAAAAAAATATATAACTAATTATAGATGGTTATGAAAAATACCTCTAATATGTGTCCTATTAGAGTGGGTAAACCCCCCTCTAATTTAGACTTAAATAGCAGCAGTTTTGATAATAACCCATATTATGTAACTTATTATTCACATAGTGTCAGTTTCATAACCACTGTTATCCCGGTAAATTGATTAGGGGGGTTTTAAACACCTCTAATAATTTTTTTGTGATAAATTAGAGGGTGTTTTAACCCTCTTAAATCTAACCACCGCTAATTTTCTCATTACATTACCAATGGTTCTTCAAAACCCCCTCTACCAATAACGGGCAGCCACATTATAAGCAGTTCCTCATTACATTCGCTAATGTGTTTAGAGGGGGTTAGAAACCCTTATAAACTAAAAAATAACCCCCTATAATTGGGTCATTTTTTTCCTGAAGGTAAGGATTATTATGGAGTTTTCACTCTCTATAATGGTGAAATGGAAAGATAGATTTTATTATGTTCCATAAAGACTCAGATGAAAAAATTTATTCCAGTTCAATCAATGAACACTGATAGGTTTTCACGGATGGTTAATGTTTTCTAGGAATAAATAAATTCTCCAATAAGGATGACTCAATCCTATACTCTAAACATGCACTCAATAAAGATGATTCGCTCAAGATGATGTAATTTTATTTTTATTCTCTAATGCATTCAATATTATTGGTAATGAAACTATAATATTGTTAGATTAACCAAAGTGTTGAATGCACTGTAGGATAAAAATATAGAGTGGATTCAACGAGACATCAAAGCTACACACGGTGTACCTTGCATGGCTCAAATTATGTGGTTTTATTTTAAAAATTATATTTTATTAATGTATTGTTTCATATTTATGTTTAATTTTTTTCGTTATAATATTAATAACATAACAATTTTTTAATTATAAATTAGAATAATTTTTCTCGAGTTGAGGTAGTTTGTTTGAAGATCCTCGTTCTCATGAGAGATTGGACTTCAAGGCTTCAACTGAAACAACAACAATAATGAATGGGTCAAAAATTTATACAACCATCATGAAAAATTAACAAACATTCTAAGATTGTCTTAATAATTTTTGATAATTTTTTGAAAAATATTATTTCCTTTTGATGAAATGAAATTGAAAATGTTATACTATCAATGTATTACCTTAAAGACAAGTTTTATTAATGGTAGTGATTTTATTGAATACTAGAGATGAAGAAAAAATAAAATAATTATAGAGTGTTTTAACATTATTTAAAAAATATTATTCTCTTGGGAAAAAACTAAAATGAAGATAAATCAAATTAGTTTATATAAAACAGAGGACAATGTTTTGTAGAATATGAAGATAACATTAAAAGACTATCCATGTATGTTTTGAATTACATACATAATCTAGGAAGAAGTATTTATCATTTCTTTGTAGGGCTTACGCCAAGGCTCTGAAGGACACTGGGTTCTCAAAAAATTTCATCATATGATGAAATAGAATAATGTGCCATGAAAATATATCAAAAATCTACTAGATACTATATATTTAAGGAGAATTAAAGAAGAAGAGGTCAGATGGGAACTATGAAAAATGGAATGTTTCAAAGGAGATGAAGGTAACAATGTAATTTCCATCAGGTGAAAATTATTGAAATACGTATCCGTCAAAATACATGATGAGCATGGGAGTTTGTTAAAAGTGTGAAGATATGGTTTTATTTGATAATGAATAGAAGGGAAATAAATAAACCACTATTATCTAGTACTTCAACTATAGATAAATGGGGAACCTCAATCTAATACATGATGAGTCTACCATGACTAAAAGTGCCTGTTATTAGTTTAAAATTGTTATTATGTTTAAAAAGTTTCACTTAATGAAAAATAAGAAAATTCAATAATATTTTCTATATAATTTACGATAATTAGTATTAATTAATTTTTGATGTGTTAGAATCAATATCACATCAAACAGACACATAATCTAACTGGTATGACTCAAAGTGTGTGTTTCTAGTTAAAAAAATAAATTATAGTAAAAAACACAAGTGAAGTAATCAAAAACGAGAAAAAACATTTTGATTGTTTTTATACTTTAGAAAAATGGTCTATATGTCATTTGGTATGTGTCGGAATTGGCCTCACTTCAATTTGATGCATATTTTGATCGGTATGACTCCAAGTGAATCTTTTAAGTTAAAATTGACTTTAATTTATTAAAAAAGACAACTAGCATACTCAAAACTGAAGAAATACATTTGGATTGTTTTGATACATTATAAAAATGATCCATTATTAATTTTTATGTGTAAGAATCATCTTCACTTAAATCTGACATATGATGTTCCTAGAAAGACTAAAAGTGTTTGTTATCAGTTTAAAATTAACATTTTTTTAAAAAGTTTCACTCATTAAAAAACAAGAAAAATCCCTAGTATTGTACTGATAATTTAGGAAAATGGTTTATAAGTAATTTATGACATGTAGGAATCAATCTCGCACCAAACTGACACATGATATTATTTGTATGATGAATATTGTGTGTTTCTAGTTTAAAATGATATTTTATTTAAAAAAAGTTACATACACAAAAAGAATAAAACAAATTTTTATTATTTTTATACTTTAATTAAAAGAAACATAATTCAATGGGTCATGTAGGAATCCATTGAACCTCAATCTGATGCATGATGTGACTGATATGACACCAAGTTCATTTTTATATTTAACATTGAAATTAATTTTAGTAAAAAAGACAAATGATATACTCAAAACCAAGAAAATAAATTAGTATTGTTTTTATAATATTGAAAAAAAATCTATAATCCCTTTTTAAAATGTATAAATTAGCCTCACCTCAATATGACACACTATGTACTCAGTATGACTCAAATTTTTCATTATCAATTTAAAATTAACATTTAAGTTCAAAAAGTATCACTAAATGAAAACAAAGAAAAATCACTCAGATTATATTGATAATTTATGATAATTATTCATAATTAATTTATCATGTATAAGAATCTTTATCACATAAAACCGACACACGTTGTAACTAGTATGACCGAAAGTGCGTGTTTCTTATTTAATATGTCATTTTAGTAAAAACAAAAAGGACATACTCAAAACTGAAAAAATTAGCATTATTTTGATACTTTATGAAAACAATCCATAAGTCATTTTGGACATGTAGGAATCAGCCACACCTCAATCCAATGCATTGTGTGACTAGTATTACTCAATTTTCATCTAATTATTTAAAATGGATATTAATTTTAGTAAAATGGAAAACTAATGTACTCAAAAAATGGAAAAAAACATTTGTATTTTTTTGATACTCTATGAAAATAACCCATAAGTCATTTTTGATGTGTAGGAATTACCCTCACCTGAATTTGATACATGATTTTCCCAACATGACTCGAAGTATCTATTATCAGTTAAAAATTTACATTTAAGTTCACAAAGTATCACTCATTAAAAATCACGAAAACACAGTCATATTATTTTGATAATTTTTGAAAATGATTTCAAGGTAATTTTTTATTTTTAAGAATAATCCTCACCTCAAACACACACATTATGTGATTGGTATGACTCAAAGTGTGTGTTTCTATTTTAAAATTGAAATTTTAGTAAAAACAGAATTGACGTACTCAAAACCTAGAAAACACATTAATATTACTGTAATAATTTATAAAAATGATTCATAAGTCATTTGGTACATGTAAGAATTATCTTCACCTCAATCCAACGGACTGTGTGACCGGTATGACTCTAAGTGCATCTTTTTATTTAAAATTGACAATAATTTTAATAAAAAATACAACTGACATACTCAAAAATAGAAAAGAAAACACATTAAAATTATTTTTATACTTTAGAAAATTTTTCCATAAGTCATTTTTAAAATGTAATAATAAACCATACCTCAATCAGAAAAGCGATGTTCAAAACATTACTGAAAGTGCCTGTTATCAGTTTAAAATTGACATTTTAGTTCAAAAAGTGCCACTTACTAAAAACTAGGGAAACAAAGTAATAATGTCTTGATAATTTTGGAAAGCAATTCATAATTCATGGGTGAGTTTTAAGAATCAGTCCCAAATAAAACTAACACACGATGTGATTGGTATTAATCAAAGTACATATTTCGAGTTTAAAATCTCATTTTAGTAAAAAACACAAGTGACCAACTCAAAATTGAGAAAACACATTCGTATTGTTTTGATACTTTTGGAAAATGATACATAAGTATTTTGAGATATGTAATAATCCTCTTCACATTAATCTAACATGTAGTGCGGCGAATATGACTCAAAGTTTATCTTGTCAGTATATAAGTTTCATTTTAGTTTAAAACACGAATCACATCTTCGAAATTGATAAAATGATCCTAGATTGTTTTATCATAAATTTATCTTATATTACTTTATTAATTTCCTTATAATTTTTATCTTATACTTATTTAGTTAATGTTCATTGAGATAATCCTTGAAGATGAACAAGAAATGGTGTGACATGAAAGAATCAACTACAACTCAATTTGATACACAATGTTCCTGGAATGACTCAAAGTTTAGTTTAAAATTAACACTTTCTGTTTAATTAAATTATTTATATTATCACATATAAAATAAATGTTTCCTTGTATAGGTGCGTTATTTTTCTCAATCAGGGGTGGATTATTATTTTATACAGTTGCGTTCTATTACTCAATAATATTGTTTTTTCTTGTATTTGTTTTTTTTAATTTTATTTCATTTAATTTTTGTGTTTGTATATGATTTTTCTAATTTATGGTGTATGTTTCTCATGATTTGGTGTGTTGTTATAGCACAATACAATATGCCCTATTTCTATTGTTGTAGTGTGCTATTATAGTACACTATGGTATGACACTATATCAGTGCTAAATAAAAGTGCTGATAAATGGGGTCATTTATTAGTGCTTTTCCAGCACTGATAAAATCCTAGGGCTTTTAATCATGATACAGTAGTCAGCACTTCTCTAAAACTAAAAAAGTCCATTTTAGTGGTGTTAAAGGCTTGTTTTGTGGTATCAGAGTAGCTATAACATTATAATTCAAAAACTAATCTAAGTACTTTAACATGTAAAAAGTGGATGCATGAATAGAAAAACTGTTATGGTAATTATACAATATGATTAACTCATTGTATACATCATATGGTAATAAAAAAGTTCTGCTCAAATTGGGTCCAGGGAACCCCAATTTTACAAAAAATCTCCATGGGCTAGTTTTAAAACTTAATGAGGTCTATCATATCAGTTACTTCTTGTCAGTATGAAGATGATTATACTTCAACGGCTACATTGAGGACTTATACAAGTAAGAGGATGTCTCACTAGTGCCTGAAAACTGGTATTTTTTTATGATTTCAAGCCGACACTATATTACACTATGATACTATCTTTTTTAGGGTAATGTTATAAAAACAAATAAGTCTGATTGAAAAAACATATATACATCAATCTTGTTGAAAAATAAAATAATAATAAAAATCTTTCTCATCTTCAATCTATGATTCTTTAACATATTGGGTTGTGCTTGAACTACTTTTTGTCCAATTGACTGTGTATAAATCAATCCAAATTCTTATCAAATTTTAATATAGTGACTTATTGTCTAACTATATTAGATTAAGATCTTGATTAGATATATCCTTTTTTAATTATATTGTGTGTTAATTTTGTTTTCATTTCTTATTTTAAACTCGCCCAAAAAAATTTCCTTGTTTTTATTAACATTCAAAATATATTTAAAATATCTACTATAATTATTTACATTTATAAATGATATAGATATATTTTGTTTTCTATAAGTATTTTTTTTAAAAGTAAAATTAATTTAATATTTTTTAAATGAGTTTTTATCATTTACTTGAGAATATATTTCAAAATATGAAATTATATATACCTATTTTATTTATGAATAATGGTGTGTTTTTAATTAATGGGGTTTAAATTTTTTATTTTTCGAAATGGAAAGTGTTTATATTGAAAGATAAATTCATCCTATATTTATCATTATTCTTGGACCAACATATGATATATAGATATATTATTATTTCTCTAAATAACCTATTTTTGGGAGTATTTAAAATAAACCCCATTAGGGAGGACATAAAACAAAAATGATCCAGGTTAAAGGTTTCTTATGCAAAGAAAAACTAAAAATCACCAATCCAACCCTTGGAAATGACACCACATGACATATATATACAATAAACCAACAAAAACCTGTATTACAACTAAAAAATTACCTAGAAAATATTTATGCCAACTAAACCCACGTGGCTAAGTGAGAGATGTCCATCAAGATCACATAATGGTGTGATCCTCAATCCCAAAGTGACAACACAAATCAAATCTCATTAATTATATAAAATTAAAATTATAATTAAAAATAATCATATATATATAAATAATATATTTTTTTATTTTTAAAAAATATTATTTTATATATTTATTCATCTATTATACATTTATTTTATTTAATATTATATATATATTAATGTTGGGACTTCCAGAATCCATGTATCGTTATCACAATGCATGTTTTTCCTCTCAATTTTCCTTTTTCACTTTGTTATCATCTTCTGCAATCCCATATCCCTCCTTCCCCTATTTCTCTCTCCACCATTATACCCCTTCCTAACTACCTCAGTCTCATAATCCCTCCTTGACTTATCTCTCCAATACTACCTCCCTTCATGACTCCCTCCCTAAATCCCCTCTCCACCCCCACCTCCTCCTCCACCTTCACCTCTCCCTCTGACCTCCTCTCCAACACCTCATTACATCCGAGTATCTCCATCCTCCTCAAAACCTCCTCCAAACCTTGTTCCCATTCGGTCGTTATCCTCCAACCAGTCAGTTTTCCCCTACCACAAATATTTCCCTACTACCCACCTACACCTATGTATATTCTGTTGTCTCTTAGTCTAAATCACTGGTCAGTTTCATTCCCCATTGTTTCCGTATCATACACCTCCAATAAAAGTGGAGCTCATCAAGTTAACTTTCATCATCTATATAAATCTATAACTCCTCCTTCATGATAGGTCTTCTCTAAATCTTTGTATACCTAATATTATTTTTGTTCTCCCTTCCAAGATTATTCTACATTCTACCACAGGTTTTAGTTTTCGTTCTCTTCCATTGTTGAAACAATAATTTTTTAAACATTATTTAATTCATCTTTTAATTTCTATGGTTATTATTATTTTTAGACCTAATTTTATGTCCTAGTTTTTATTATTCTTTTAAGTTCATAGGTTCTTCCATCTCTGTGTTATCGTGTCTTTATTTCATGGATTCAATGATGATGAATCATTAAAAATTTATAATTATTATTCTTTTTATTTATTTTAAATTGTATGAAAAATACCATTTACCTATTTATTTTCATTAGCATGTTCTCTAAAAATTACATTGTTAATGTTTTTTTAATTTTAGGTAATCTGAACATGGGAGGTTATAAGTAATTCTAACATTATCTCTATTTTCTTCACTTTTCATGTATAAAATGTTTAACAAGTAAATTTTTTTATTCAGTTGATTTAATGAATTGATTAATTTTATATTTGACCTATATATTATTAGAATATTATATTTTCTAATTTCATTATTTTTTTTTCTACCATTAATGAAATATAATTCATTATTATTTTCTACCCTCACAAATTTATATAAAAATTTAAAGACCTTTCCAAGTTTAATTTTGGAAAAAATTGAATATTTAGAAGTGATTATCTTTATGTATCTTTTTTCTTAATTTTGATATTAAAGATGTCACATTTTTATAATTTCATGTGTACCATTTTTCGGGTTTCCCTAAATTTGATAAGAATTTAAAAAAAGATTGATGTACAATTACTTCATGTGGGAAATTATTATTATTTTCTATATAAGTGTTTGTATATTTTTTTGACAAAATTTTGATATAGTTTTTTTTAAAAAAAAAATCCTATAACTTCATTTTTTATAGAAAGAAAACAAGTGTCACTTATTTTTAAAATATTATTATCTAAAGTGATAAGTGATATAAATTTTTTTAATAAATGTTATTGAACAAACCCTATGTAATTTACTTGTATATTTTCAAATTGAATATCTTCAACATGTTAAGTAATTTAAATTTTTGTTGAATTTTAAGGTGTTAATGTAATTTTTTTCTGTGCTAAAAATGTTGACATACAAGATAGAGAAAATGATAGAAACATAATATAAGTTAAGATATCATGCTTCCTAAATTAAAAACATTATTTTTTGTATCCAGTTTCCACTATTTTAGGAAATATTGGTTAAGTGTTCTTTCCAAAAAGAAAACTATGACATTTGATTTTATAAAATAATTTTTTAACTATAAAATTATGTTAGTTTTTTAATAAGTGTTTTTAAATATAGGCTTGCAATAAAATTATATATCAAAAAAATTTAAATACATTACATAAAAACATAATTACAGTAAAAACTATTCAAATACTTAAAACCACTTAGATACATATGAATTAAAAATTACTTTCAAATTTATTCATATTGTTATTCCTTTTCAAATATATAGTTAGTTATTTTGTATCAACAGTTACTGTGTGTTGAAAAAAATTACCATGTAAGATCCATAAATATACATTGAAGTTGAGTCTCTGCAATGATAAAAATGCGCCCTTGTTAGATTCTTTTAACCATTTCTTAAAACCCATAGAGCTCAACTGAATAATCATATGTGATGAAAGTGGTATCTATTTATGAAAACTAACATGTATTTTCCACAACATTAGCTTCAAAACTAATATTCACTAAAAAGATAAATACATTACAATCAATACATTTTATAAAAAACCTCATTTATGTAAATTGATTAATATATTTCAGTTTTGAACTACTTTTGTGATCCAATATATATGAGAGGTAATATCTATATAGTGAAAAAATATATATATTATGATCAATATATATAAAATAACTAATATTTCTTTCTTGAAAAAAAAATTAATATTTCATATTAGTTCTAAATTAATATTACTTTTGAAATGTATGTTTTTTAGTTTAGAACTGATATGTACAATGAATAACTAATTTGTATTAATGTTATCTACATGTATTGATCAAAATATTTGATAAGAACTAATATTAGTTTGGAAAATGTCTCTATTTTCATTATTACATATTATAATAAAGGTTAACTATTTATTTTGATCAACATATATAATAGTTAAAAATTAATATTGTGGTCTAACATATGTTAGAGTGTTAAATGTTTCCATCAAAATAAAATACATATATATGTATTATTTCACAAAAATTATTTTTATTTTAATTTTAGTAAATAGTTTTTCATTTTAATATATTATGTTACTAGGTCATTGTAACTTCTTGTCTCACTTATGATAAGGGATATATGGTTTATATTAATATTTTTTAGTAATTATAGGAAAATTTTTATTATGTAGAATCTATATATTATAATTGTTGTCTCTTTTTGGATTTGAATTAAATTATAACATAAATTCATGTTTCATATGACAATAAATTATTTAACATGGAAACTTTTTCTGCATTATTTTCATAACGAATATTTCACTGAAATAGGATAGTCTGAGTGCTCTAAAGTGAATGGTACGTGTTGTTTACATTGATTTCTAGTGGTGACCGGTAGTGGAATGAAATTCTCTATTTATATATTTCTCTTTAATTTTGGAAAAATTATACTAATAATAGAAAATTTCAAGCCTAATTCAACTGTGTATCATTTTTTATGTTGGGAAATGTTATTTCGAATTGTATATTTTAAACTATATTTTTTTTTTCATTTTTTTTTCATATTAATGTTTCTATTCAAGGGATGGAATTATTTAATGTGTTGAATGAACCCTATTTATTTTGTAAAAATGCCACGTTTTAAATTTTCCATTTTTAATTTCATATTTTAAACTATATATTCCTTTATTGGTTTACTATTTATGGTTTTTACTACTCTTTTTGGGTTTTTTTTCATCCACTCTATTCAAATTTTCATTTTACAAATTATATATTACTGGTTTTTTATTTTATTTTACATTGCATTGATACATATTACCATTTACATGTACAATTTATTTATTGAATGACATGTTTATTGGGATCTACTACCTTTTTTAGCATCAAAACCTTATTTTGTTACCTGGTAAACCCCCTCTCTGTGATCTTCTCACTCTCTAGGATCACTTCCTCTCTCACTTTATCATCCTCCAGGAGTTACTCACTCAATTTTTAGGATCCTTTGACTTACTCACATTATGGAATGAAATGTGTATGTAATTGTTAACTGAATAAGTTCAAATATTATTTAATAAATTATGTTATTGGAATTGATTGGTAACATTGTGTCTGATGTATGATCTTTCATTGATAAGAAAATGTATTAGGCGGTTAGTTTTAAAATAATGATATGAGGTTGTTGTTTAGGGTAATTTTCATATTTTGAATGATATTAATTTGGAGGTGCTACTAATAAATTTTAGTTTATATATAGATTAATTTCTTAGGGATTTCAATATTTTCTTTAGCTTGTATTATTTAAAGATTCTTCCCATTTTCTGTTATCATTTCCCCAAATAATTATCGACGATGATTTCCATACTTCGGAAGGTTTTGAAAATAGATATGAGGCATGAATATGGATGTAACTGGAATGAAACTATACCTAATGATGTCATATAATGGTCTATATTTGTAAAAAAAATCATTTATTTTTTTAGATTGTGATATGTATTTTTGCACCCATTTTAAAAAAACACTATATTTTAATTTACTTAAAAATCAAATAATTTTGTTTTATGGAAGTCTAAAAATGTTAAATGATTTATGTTATTTAGATATTTTTTTCACACACACACATTTCTTATTCTAATGTATGTTTTGGATAATTAACACTAAATCAATTCATATATTTCAGTCAGCTATATTCTTATAAAAAATCATAGATATATTTTTATAGAAATTTGTACATATACATTTCTTTTCTTTAGTTATTATATTGACTACTTATACAACATTTTTTTTATAAATTTTTTAGAAATTAATTAATATATACACGTGATTTTAGGATTATAAATAATATTTACTATGAAATATTCTATTAATGATTACATTTGCTATAATTTTATTTAAATCAATTATATTAACTAACCTCACCACATATAAAGGTAAATGATTTATATATTAATATATATAATAGATATACATTTAAATGTATTCTATTCAATTATATAATAGATAATTATTTCTATTCAATTATATAATACAAAATAGACTTAAATTGTTTCTTCCATATACGATTTCCATGCATCTCTACTTGGTTTTAGATATGAAAACTGAGTTTCCCTTAAAAAATTTATTTATAATTTTTTTTATAATCTCTTATTCTCTTCAATTTTTAACTAATGTATTTATTATTCTATTATTTCAAGTATAAAAAATTAATATTCTTATGTAAACTTCTTGAACATTAAATTTGATTGTGAAGTTTGGTTGTATGGAACCATAATGAGTGGTTTCTTATTGAGGGATATTTATGTGATTTCTTTAGATAATTAACAATCTTCCCATTTTGAGTCCACTAGTAAAATTCTCTTGCAAGTGTCTTCAGTAGAAGAATTTGTTTTTTTGGACACCTCAAGATGATATAATTTTCTTTTATGGGTTTTTTTGCTGGTCCTTACTATATTATTTTAGATAGTTGAATTATATATATATTGAACATGTACAAAACAAATACAAATCATATATATAACATACATATTCTCTGTATATGAATAGAATATATATATATATATACATAACATATATATGTATTATATATATGTGTGTTTTTGTGTGTATACATGTTTTGAATATATATGTATATGTTTGATATTTTTTACATCCAAATAAAGAATTTATATGTTCTATATATATATACACACAAAGCATATGTATGTTATGTGTCTATATAAATGTCATGAATCTCTATAGTTATAGTAAAATTTATGAACTACACCGTACATGTCGCCTTCTCCTTCCTTTTAATCCATGATCATAAATCTAGCCTTGGTGTCCTTTTAAAAACGTTTGTATAGTTTTCATAACATGAGCGTATTCTATCACATAAAGTTATATGAACATGTCAATTATAATATATAAAATTATGCACTATGAAAGTTGAAATATGAAATGAACCACATTTATAGCATGTATAAACCTAATCACTGATTTCAAATGAACCATGATACCCATTAGTTTTAGTGATTCTAGAAATAGAAGCAGATTTTGGTATTATGCATCAGTCTTTCTCACATTAGCACGCATAAACTGATTCCAACATAATTACCCTTTAAATCAACCTTTATTCCTATTTATCCTCCCTTTTCTATACATGTACTCACAACTTATTATATTTACTTATCCACATTTTTAGATACAATACCATCAAGATCAAACTTAGTGGTGGATGATATAACTGTTATTGATTATTTAAACTTTTAAATATACCAGGTTTTCCATGAACAATCAATAGGAAATATGGTTTTTGATCACATTCTTCATTCCTAAACAATCTTTTCCATTTCTAACTAATTGAAGCTTCAATAACTTCCTTTTGTTCAAACATTATCATGCAGTGAACTTATTCCAGTATAAGTTTTTTTAATGTTCCTTCATAGATTTAGAACGTGAGAATATTACATCACATAAATTTAGATGATATCATGTACATACAACATAAAAATCTTATTTAGTTTGAAAGTTAAGATATGACATGAATCACTTTTTAAAGCACATATAAACAAAGTCACTACTTTTAAACCAACTACCATAACCATTGGTTATTTAGATTCTTTAAAAAATAAGTACATTTTAGTATTCTACATGACAATTTAGTACCTGAACATGCATAAACTAATTTGAGCATAATTTCACTTCAAATCACCATTTTTTCCATTGATCCACTATTTGTCTCTACATGTACGCACAAATTCCTATATTTTCTTTTCTAATTATAAATACATGCCCAAAAAGATCCAACTTTAGGTTAGAATATATAGCTATCTTTGATCATTTGAACATGTAGATATACTGAATTTTCCAAGAACTAAAAAATCACATGTGGTTTTTTACCACATTCTTCTTCCCAAAACAAGCTTCTCTAATTCCATCTAAATATAGCATCTCAACAATTCTTGAGATTTCACTTTAGAATGAACTAAAAATATTACATCATATAGGTAGATTTATCATGGCTATTTTACTTTAATTGTTTTTAAATCTATAAAGATTCTTCATTTGTGCACACATAGTGAGTACACCCATGAATTTGGTGCCAGAACTGAAAATCCTTTCCTAATATCACTACTCCAAGGTTTTCAATTATTTGTTTTCTATATTACTAACTTATCCATTAATTTTTTATTATTGGATTACATTATTTTATATAAATAACTATATAATGAAATCGTAATCCAATAAAATCAGAGTGAAACTAGTGGTGAGTGATTATAGAGACTCATTTTCAGTTGTTCTCTTTGATAAGAATGTTATGCAGTTTATAACTAAAATAGCTCAACAGTTGAGGTATTATTTGATACAGGTACAAATATATAACTTTTTACATTATTTCAATACATTCCTAGTTTATTTAAATAAACATTTATATTCATTTTCAATGCAACACAATGATGAGTTTGGGTTTTCTCTAGAGTTACGTATTTTCAAATCAAAAACCATTTTTTATCTATTGATGAAATAGATTACAAAATTCATCATCATATTTATTATTTTGAGAAAACCACAATTTTTTTTTCTTCTATGAAAATGAAAATGACATCAACAATTTTGATCATAGTTTTGAACATTACCAGGTACTATTTTTTTCAATTTAATAAATTTTATTAATAAAAAAATCCCGATTACATTATCATTTTTAACCTCACTTTGTATGAGCATCAAAGAAGTTGATCTTCATGATTTAAAATCATCACTGAACACAACTAGGTACTATTGTTTTCAAGTTCATAAATTTCATATATATAAAAATAACTACAAGCACATTATAATATTATTTTTATAATTTTTCAATGGAACATCTGAGCAGTGAATCTTCATGACTTGGTAGCAACGTTGGTGTTGAGTTTGTTAAATCAACCATACATATTTGATATAATCGGGTATATATCAATACTGTTTATTGAGTGTTATTTTTATTGAAACATTTGAACTGAAAATTCATATTTATACATTCCATGCATGTAATATAATACTAGTTAAATAAGAAATTAAATCCTTTTCTATAAGATTAAAACTATTATGTCTATACTAAAGGGATTCAGAAGAGCATTCGTACTCAGGTATATATCTTTACTCTTATTTTCCATTTTAATAATTATATTTATAATTTATTCCATTATTTTTTGTCAATGGATGTTTTATATTTCTTCCTTTCATGGATCCATAATTCTAAATCAATTCCACATGAGAAGTAATTGAATACAAATAAGCCTATATGTTTGGTTTATTAATTAATAGTTGAAAAAACCAACTTTTGATCAAATATCAGCTTCATTTTTTATTAGTTTGGTTATTAATGTAGATTTAATTGAAGTTTTAATTATTTATAGTGATGTAGCTAGCCATAGAAGATCCCAAGGATTCTGAATAATGTCACTATGTATGAAGGCCTAGAGGATTTATTTTTGAAAGGTTCTAGGAACTTTGAACATCAAAATAATGATTTGGTGACCTAAGTATTCAAGTTATTGACTATTGAATTAATTGTGTCCAACACCATCACTATCACTAAAAGTTTCATATTTCCAAAAAAAAATTATTACACTCTTTATTTTTTTACCCCTGTTGACGCTCCTTTCCGTCACAAATTCTATCAACTAAAAAAGGGAAATACCTTAATCCAAAGTGATTAATCCTTTGAAGAAACATAAAAAATCGACAAAGGCATGAACAAGGATAAGTTTCAACATGGGTCGCGCAAGTTTTATTATGGTCGCACAAGTATACATGCACACCGCCTAGTGGTCGCACAGGTGACCTGCGCGCCCTATCTGAAACCACCCGGGGTCCTCTCCAGCTTATAAATACCCCCAGTGGGCCCCCCATTTTGAGAGAAATTTTTCCAGAATTCATATATAGAGTTCTGAAAGACCAAGTCTCTTCTTCAAGTCTTCCGAACACTTATAAGGTAATTATTTACCTAGAATGGAAGGTCTAAACAAGAGGAATAAAGTATAAGTGTTTGAAATCACTAACACTTGCACACCTAAATGTTTTTCCCTTAAGGGAAATGAACACACTTGCGCGCCTCCATACCTATTCATTGAAACTAGCGCGCCACTCTTCTGGAAGTTCCTCAGGATGATTCTAAAGTCTTTGGTCAAGAATCGCCCACGTATTACTCTACAGGTCAAGGATTGTGAAAGTACCCATGTGCCACGCATATATACCTGCGCGAACAATACTTGAACGCCCACGTTATACCTGCACGCCTACTAGGACTTGCACGCCCCTCTCTTTTTGGGTGCCTTTCCTACTCATTTAACCCCTCTTATGACATTACACCTCTCTTATTCAAGATTTAATCATCAAGACACTCTTCAAACCCATTTATGGCATGTTTTCTTGATTGAATTACTTATCTGAAAGGAGCTCCGTGGAACATATTTCAAAACATAGTGATTTTCACATCTTTATGTCACTAAAGTTAGAGAGTTCATTAATTCAACCTAATCTTTTAAGATGAGAGAATCCTTATGCTGGGCCTCCTTTTTAGGAGTAATCCCCAGTCCAAATCCTCATTAATTTGGGCATCCTCATTAGGAGTAAGCCCCAATTCCCCTAACCTGGGTCTCCTTTTCAAGAGTAATCCCCAGTCCAAATCCTCATTAATTTGGGCATCCTCCTCAGGAGTAAGCCCCATGTCCCCTAACTTGGGCCTCCTTTCCAGGAATAAGCCCCAGTCATAATTCCCCAAATTTGGGCATCCTACTCAAGAGTAAGCCCCAAACCTTAATTCCTTTAACCTGGGCCTCCTTTTCAGAAATAAGCCCTAGTCTCAAATATGGGCATTCATTTTAGGATTAAGCCCCAAGTCCCTTAATTTTAAAATCCCTTTATCCTGGGCCTCCTCCTTTGGAATAATCCCCAGTCTTAATTTCTCTCAACCAGTCATAATTCCTTTTGATCAGGGTTTCCTTCTCAGGAGTAAAACCCAATCGTAAGCCCCCCTAACTTGGGCATCTTCTTTAGGAGTAAGCCCCATGATTAGAGTATCCAAATCTCCATGAAGCACATATACCTTTATGGACCCTGTTCATGGATTTATTCCATAATGTAAATCTTAATCCTCATCTATTTGGGCATTCATACATACATAATCCCCACATCATTGCATGCCACAATTGTCTGGTTTCACCAATACCTCTTGTTTCACACACCGAGCATGACTCACGTGATCTTAGATCATAAAAGTAATCATGAAATCTTCCTTTGAGCCATCAATCATGCAGAAACATCATACTCCCTTACTCAAACTACCTGGGTTCTGATTCCTTTTCCAAAATAAAGGATACATAGGTAGACCATCAGAGAGTACGATCCCAACTCTGAAATAATCCCAGTCCTCCTGAATGACAATAAGCTTCCAGTGCCCCACTGAGTGGCTTTAACACTAGTATGGTCATCATAATGACCAGGATACTTTTATGTATTTAAGGATACCATCAACTAAGAATCTATAACAGATACAGATGATTCTCTATCGATGAAGAACCTCAAATACATATAAAACATTCTCTAAATTTCCTAAATATTCATTCATTGATTGTCAGATCTAAAGGAAATATCATTTTATACTTGGTAATGTAATAAGGATTCACGAACATAACTTAAATCTATAAAGAGAGTCCTGGAGTAGACAATAATTCCCCTCAAAAAGGTGTGATGAGTCTGACCTCCCATCCTCTCGACCAATGAAAATTCCTAAGCCTCATCAGTCCACAACTAATGAGCGCCTACCTTTGGAAAGTAGGTCCAAATGGATATGGAATCATTGGATGTTTCCGCTTCTATGAACAAACCCGTTAGAAACCGATTGGAATGTTTGAACCTTCAATCAACAAGGTCATCCCCAATTCTAGAGGAAACAAAAAAATGGTGAACCCGACGTGAATCCTTAACCAAGTTAAAATGATTCTTTTCTTATTTGTTAGGCCCCAATTTAAACTCAGTTAAAGGGCCAACAAAGCAATCAATGACATATTTTCTCATCCAAAAGATGTAGTGGCCGGACTTATCTTGATTATGTCTGTTATATCAAACATGCACTCTTTTCCAAATATCTTTTGCATTTCCAGAATGACTTCTCTTAAGTTCACATCCGTGAATACGTCTGCCGTGAAAACCTCTCCTGAAAATGCCACTACTGCTACTCCTGCTGGATCATCGTTCGCTCTGAGGACGACATAACCTACTCAGGGTCCTAAATGCTGGGTATCAAATGCGCTCGTTAAAGAGTACCGTCAACACAGTACCATTCCTACTCTGGAGGATTCCCGAAAAGCCCTACAAGTGAACAATTCACCCTGGTCATCCGGACAATGACGCCCATCAATCAAGAAGTAGGCGGTGCTAACTACCATCTCCAACCGTTTCAGGTCATTATCCCCAGAACGCAATCACCATTCACTCCCATACTCTAGGGAGGTGAATGAGAAGGTCCCTCAGGGCCTTAATTCAAGGAGACGGTATTCCTTCCCAAGGGATCCCATTAACAATCGCCTCCAGACTCGTGCGACAGTGCACCCTCAACACGATGAGGGTATTGACTCCAGGAATTCGGCTCAGGTTCCTCGAACCCGAGTAGGCAAGACGAATCGCCAGAGGCAAAATTCGGTCAACAGTGAGCAGGTTCTCATCTCTGCTATCTTCGGAGAATTCCACCAACCTAACTTGGTGGAAATCAACGAGCGGGCACATACACCCATCCATTTTAATTCCGTTGCCCAGCTGACTCGTCTGGAAGCATCATGCCAATCCCGCCAGGAAATTCTGGAAAAGTACTATAGGCAGGAACATACACCTGTTTATAGGTCATTAGCTAGTCAGAAGGCTCGTCTGACTACATATGATTGATCTTGTCAACCACGTTCGGTGAAGTGCAATCAGCAGGCACATACACCTGCTAGTATTGTTCAAGACTACCAACAGTCTCGCTTGGTAGCACTCGGAGGAGTCAGTCGGAAAGCTCCGGTGATAAATAGGAGGCAGATTTAACTCTCTGCCCCCAAGATTGAGTACTGTCAGGGTTCACTAATGGAAAAGGAGGATAATAGCATGCACACATACCTACTCAAAGCACGGAATGGACATATATCCCCATTCCGGCAGCTGAAGTCACCAAGAACATTTTGTCAATGGTAAAAGAACAGAACAAATCCCTGCTCATATTCTGGATGTCTGCCAGGATATTATAACAGCTTCAGTAGCATCTCAGGGAAAGACACATAAATCTATCCCTACCAGTAGAGTGACACATCAACAGTTCACTCTGGAACATACACACACATAAGTTCCAGTCCAAGAGGGTTGTGGGGCATACTCACCCATATCATACGGACAACCAAGTCAGGCACATACACTTGATTTGACTGGAGATCGTCAGCCTAACCTGGCCATCTCTCCTGATCAGGCACATACACCAGCTCAGAGTATACACTTTCGTCAACAAGTGGTTTCCAAGGCTAGTAAGAAGGATTCTAAGAAGAAGACCCACCCAACACAGTCAAGAGATCAAGAGACAATCTGTAACAAGGCCTTGCTCGATGCTGGAGTTCTTGAAGCCCTCAGACAGTTATCTATTGGAATCCAAGATTCTACTCCCTCAGTTTCCAATAGTGGGAACATTAATTCCGAAGGTATTCAACAGACACTTCCTCATGAAGGCTTGCTTCATGATAGTTCGGTCAATCTTGAAGTTTCATTATCAGATGAGAGCTACAATAACTCTCTGTGTAGCCAGAAGACCAAGGAGCAAGAGATCCAATCTTTTGCTGTAACCCATCATGGTGGTCCTCCCCATAATGATAAATTTATCTGCGAAAGTCCTCTCCACCGTAGTGATGCACTTTGCTAGGAAAATGCTCCAGTGGACAATGTAGTGCAGAGAAATCCCTCTTATCTCCAGGCACTTGAAAATGCGAAACCAATCATGTCTGATGCTTCATAACTAGTAGGTGAAATACATTCTTAACAAGAAGATAGCCCATGGTGTAGGTCATTCTCCGAACCACCCCTAAGTCATGCATCTTTTAGTTTGATCGGTGATTTCTCTACCAATTTTGTTGAATTTGACGAAGCAACAAGGAAACAACAGCTCTGGTAAAATCAGGTAGAATAATCTTCATTGAATTATAAAAAGGAAATGCTGAACATGAGAAAACAACTGGCGAAGGGTGAAGTGCTAGTTGTGTTTTAGCCCATGGCTGACTCTCATTATGACATTCCAGAGATGTTGACGGAAGATGGAATTCATGATATTTGTCTTAACGTATGGAAAACTCTTTGTCATTTGAAAAAGAAAGTATTATCTTATGATGAATATGAAAATCATCTTAAGATAATAGAAGGGTTACAATGTCAGATTGATTTGGAATCTCTATTAGTCTCTCAATATCCGAAGGCTGAAAAGCAACAAAGTGCCTTTCAATGTTCATGCCTTGGAGAACTAAGAAGATTGCGCCAGTTAATTTCCAATGCCCCATATAGTATTCAGGTTAGAGGATGGGGTGTTCATAGAGCACTACATTTCATTGTACTCTCCAGTCAGCAAAGCCCATCGAAAATGGTCTCATGCAATGTTATTGCCCATGGCCGGCCACTTTCAATGGGTTTTGTTTGGAATCAAAAGCTTTCCCAAGAACAGGCCTCAACTAGTTCTTCTCAAAATCAAGAATACAAAGAACAATTTGTTGAATTACTCCTGCATCAAGTAAACGAGAATATTTAATAGGCCTCTCGTATGGAGCAAGCACATCATCAAGTGACAGAAGTGTCAGAAATCATCCAACGGTCTTTTGAACCGGGTGATAAAAGTGGATATTGATTGATACATCCAGAAAATTTCTGGACTAAGGTCAGCAAGATCATGAGGGATTTTAATAAAGTCTCAGACATAGCATGTCAAGAGCCACCCTAGATTTCCAGACTGGGGACTCTTTTAACCCAAACCTCGGAATCAACAAATAGGATTCAAGGAGTTGTGCAAAGGCAGCAGGAACAACCCTAGTCCACTAGACTGGGTAATTTTTCAAATCATGAATCTCCTCCCCAGTGAATGTCAGTCTTCTCTCGACTGGGGAAGAATCCATAAGAGGAATGAAGAACCAAATTATCAGGAGAGTCTCTCCAAATTACGGTTCTCCAAGAAGTTCATGAGGGATAAAATCAACAAAAGGTAATGCCTCATCAGGGGCATTGCAGAAGACAATATCACAGAAATGCTGATAGAAGGGATATGATGTGTTATGAATCAATTAATGTCATTAATGCCATTTTTGATGATCCTCTAGAACATGAGGCTCACTCAGGGGACTTAGATGATGAAGTTCCTGCTCCAGAAGTTGTACGCACAGACACAAATGAAGAAGGTGTGCTTACACGAAATCAAAGGATTACCCAGAATCTAGGTAATTTTTCAAGTAACCCACTTCCACCTCTCTGAAAGGGAGCTAACAATGGGAAAGGAAAGAATCAAGTTACATACCCTTCCTCTAGAGAAGGCCAATCTCTCTCACTAGAGCAGAGATTTGCACAACAGGAGGAAGAAATGAAGGAACTGATGAGGATGAATGTAAAACTACTTCAGGGAAGTCTTCTTCCTAAGCGTGCTGGAGTTAGTTAGTCAAAGGATTTTTTTGTGGCTACTTAAATGGATCTAGAATATCCTCCTTTATCAGTATACCCTCACAGGTCTAATCCTACGGGTCAAGTACAACAACAATTGACAGTGCTACCATCATTTGCAGTACCAGCCACCACATCTGTACCAGCTCCAGTCATTGCACCTGCCCAAGTACAAGTTCAACCAGATGTTTCTCAAAAGTTAATAACTACCATTGAGTCATTAACATCTCAGTTAGAGACTATGGAAGGGAAGCATGCGCAGGTTCAACCAGAAAATAGATCTTACCCTAAATGTGTAGATTCTATCCTTCCCCAATCAAGTTTTGGGAACCCTATATTCCCTATTTTCAATGGATCAGACGATACTGAACAACATTTGATGCATTATGTGTCTTCTTGCGATCCTATGATGGGAACTCTGGAACAACAAGATGCAGTGAAACTCAGATGCTTCATGCGAACCTTTCAAGGTCCATCTTTTGTTTGGTACACAAGTTTGCAATCTCAGTCAATTACCGGGTGGGAATATCTTCGCCAAAAAATCCTTCTTTAGTTCAGTTAAACGTTGCCAAAGACAAAAATTTTTGATCTAAAAAACTGTATGCAAAGGGAGAATGAAAGGGTCTCAGATTTCATTGCTCACTGGAAGGGATTAACATATTCCATAATCTTAGCACACCCTCATAAAGAACTATTTCCAATCTATGTGGTAAATCTTCATGAAGAATTACGCACGCCGTTGATCCCTGTGAAATATACAGGAGGGTTTTGAGACCTTACTTCAATCGCTCAACAGATTTAAGATTCTCTTATAAAGACTAAGGATAAGGCTCGTATAATTCCATCAACTCCAGGAAGTAGAATGGGTAAAGAAGAGATTGCTATAGTTATGCTTAAACAAGCACCTGTACCTGCTTCTACTTCAAAACCTTCACATTCTCGAAGGGCTCCACCTCCTGAGCGCCAACAATAAAGGCCGTTTCATCAGGATGATCAAAGAGATCAAAGATGAAAACAATTTGAGGATCTGAAGAGCAAAACATATTCTTTCCGAAATGAACAAGTTCCTAGTTACTTTATTTTGGATCTGGAAAAAAATTTGGTTCAGTTGCCAAGGCCCAAAAGGCCAAACAAGGAAGAAGATGAAGACCGTCCCAACTATTTCCCGTTTCATCAAATGTAGGGGCATCACATCCAAGAGTGTTTTGTCTTCAAAGACCTCTTGCAAAAGATGGTTTACTTAGGACAAGTCAAATTAAAAGGTTCTTCAGCTCAGGTAGCATGTGTTACTGCTACAGTTACAGAGGAAGAAGGTGAATGGCAAGATGTAAAAAGCAAAAATGCGCAAAAATATGATGATTTGATGGTCAGAAAAAAGATCAACTGAACTGATTCCATTTTACCAATGCAATTGAAGAAAATAATTGTGCCTTATACCATGAATTCCGCAGTAAAATCCTCTTCATTAGAGGAAAAATTCTCAAAGAAATGGAATGATTCAAAGAAATAAAGTGAATCAGAAGAAGATGAGTATGTGTCAAAGCCTAAGTTGTCTTTGACTCTGGAAGACTTCATGCCATCTACTTTAAATTCACGGGCACCACCCCACCAAATGGCACAGCCTAAACAGGCTAATCAGGGAGAGTCTTCATCGGATGAAGAGTTGATTTTCAGTTCTATTAATATGATTCAAGTAATAGATCCATATTCGAGTCACAGTTTTGATTTTGATGAGCCCGCATTCCCTATATCAAATAGAGGAATCATAGGAAGTTCCAGAAGCTCAGGATACAGGGGAATATGTGGATCTTTCATGGGCCGTAATTCTAATTCTACCCCTGCTAGAACTATGTATTCGGAAGAAACTCATGGTAGAGCCCTTCAATGAGCTTAACAAGAACAAGCAAGTTCTTCCACACAAGGAAGACTCAGCCCTAGCACAATTATTCTGGAAGATTGGTTGAAGGTTCCATCTACTTCCTCTCAGCATGTAAATAGACCTAATCCGTCTAATCTTCCAAAGCTAGGAGTATTACCAACATCTATCCCGGTACAAGATGCATCAAATTCCAAGGCATCAACTTTCAAGGCACTTGTTAAACCACATGTTCTTTTTGGGAAATGCAGACCTTTGAATCAAAAGTATTATATATTGAAGCACTTGGCTCAAGTACCGACCAAGTTATCAATTCTGGATGCCTTGAATTTGTCAAAGGACCTTCAGGAGGCACTCATTGAGGCTTTGTCAAGTCCTTAAGAGTTTGAGACTAAAATTGCGGCATCTGAAGTCTACCATGTAGAGAATAATCCTGCAGAATGCCATGCAGTAATATCTTTTACTGATGAATATAGAGATGATGTCCTGCATGGACATATTAGACCTTTATACTTATCTGGAAAGGTCAATGGCATAGACATACAAAGAGTTTTCATTGATAATGGTTTAGGAGTCAACCTGTTTCCCATTCGTACACTTTGTCGATTGGTCCTCATGGAATCTAATTTATCTCCTTCTACTTTGATGTTGCAAGAATATGATAAAAATGAACAAGAACCACTGGGTGAGATTACATTCAGAACTCAGTTTGGAGATCTGGTGTCCAATTCAGATTTCATGGTTGTTGATCAAGACTCAGCCTTCAACATTTTTCTTTGAAGACCCTGACTCCCTCGGCATGCGGCGATCCCTTCGTCATACCATCAATGTCTCAAGTTTTGTTTTGATGGTCTAGTTGGGACATTATATGGTGATAAGTCCCCGTTCAAGATATGTGAATATCAATACATTGAGGCGGAATTCTACCACATGAAGGGAAATGAGGAATCCACATCAAAGGAGATTACCAAAGTTAATGCCCCGTATGGTTTGGAAAAGATTCCAGTAAACCCATTAGCACATGTGAGTACAGATTATGTGTTGCCTATCAGTCAAATTGGAAAAATAGACCCAAATCGAAATACTCTTATAGAAATTATCCTTAATGTCAATTATGGAAATCAAGCCACACAACATGGGAGAAATTGGTGATTCACCAAGCAACGATGAAAGCTCAAATGGAGATGTCTTCATTTCATCTGCTGAAATCCAACAAGTCTATACATTGCCAATCAGGCCAAGGAAAGTTATAGCAATGTCAGAGGTAAATAATGATATCAATTCTCAATCCACCATCTCCTCTTTATTACCCAAAGAAGACCCTTCATCATCAATTGTGTCAGAAATGGAAGCTTCTTATTCAAGATATGAAAATTTTGACATCTCTTCTGATCATGAAAATTCCGCTTCATCATCTACTATGCAAGTAGAGACAGAGGAAATAAAACATGTTGAAGAAGAAGAGGAAGATCTCCGAGACGCTCCTCCATCATTTGAAGTGGGTATCACTACTACTGTGGATGAACTCAGAGAATTAAATCTGGGTACAAAAGAATATCCACGCCCCACTTTAATCCCTGTGGCCATGACTCTTGAAGAGCAAGAGATGTATATTTCTTTTTTTAAAGTAAAATCAAGATATATTTTCTTGGAACTATACAGAGATGCCAGGGCTTGATCCTGATGTTGCCACGCATTGTTTGGGTTTTCCAGAAGAACATCGAGGATTCAAACAAGCTGCTAGAAGAACAAACCAAACCTATGCTTAAAAAATTGAGGCTGAAGTGGATAAGCTCATCAAAGATAACTTCATCAGAGGAGTTCAATATCCCATGTTGTTGGCTAATATTTTCTTAGTGAAAAAGAAGAATGGGAAAATTAGAGTTTGTATTGATTTCAGAGATCTTAATCGGCATTGTCCTAAGGATGATTTTCCATTTCTGATTACAGAACTCTTGATTGATGAGATAGATGGCTATGAAGTGATTTCCTTCATGGATGGATATTATGGATATATTCAAATACAGATTGCTCTAGAAGATGAATAATTTATAGCCTTCAGAGCCCCTCAGGGTGTGTTTTGCTATCGGGTAATTCCCTTTGGCCTAAAGAATGCAGGCGCAACATATCAGCATGTCATGCATCATATTTTCAAACCCTTTTTAGGGAAGTTTGTTGACTTCTATGTGGGAGATTTGGTGGTTAAATCCAAACAACGTTCTAATCACTTGGATGATTTAGAAGTCATATTCCGCAAGCTTCGACAACATAATTTGAAGATAAACCCCTTAAAATGTGCTTTTGGGGAAACCTCGGGGAAATTTCTTGGCTTTTTCGTACGCCATCGTGGTATCGAGGTTGATCCTTAGAAGAAAAAGTCAATCCATGGCATGTAACCTCCTCGAAATTTGAAATAATTGAGAGGACATCAATGACACCTAGACTGTATTCCGCGTTTCATCACCAATTTGGCAGGCAAAAGCTTACCCTTCACCAAATTTATGAAGAAGGGAGTCACTTACTAGTGGACTAAAGAATGTCAAGAAGCATTCAATATTCTCAAGAAATATCTCTTGAGTCCACCGGTACTTATGCCACCTGTTGAAGGAAGACCACTTATCCTCTATGTGACAGCTCTAGAGCGATCATAGGGTGCCCTTCTTGCTCAGAAGAATGATGCTGGGAATGAGAAAAGCCTCTACTATCTTAGTCGGACTATGCTCAAAGCAGAAAACCGATATTCAAGTATTGATAAGTTCTCCCTGGCATTAATATTTGCAGTTCAGAAGTTGAGACACTACCTGCAACATCATGAGGTCCAATTGGTATCTCTCAATAACCCTCTCAAATTCATCCTTAGTCGTCCGATGCTTACTGGACGTCTGGCAAGGCGGGTAGTTATCTTGCAGCAATTTGATATTCAATATGTGTCTCAAAAGGCGATAAAGGGTCAAGCTCTGGCTGATTTCCTTACTGAACATCCTTCTGTATAAGACACATCTTCAGATATTGAACTCCATGATGAGGAAGTTTTCTCTATTCAAGAAAGCCTTCAAACATGGGAAATGTACTTTGATGGTGCTTTCAGAAGTCCAACAGTGAGGAAAATGGAAAATCCTAAATTCAACAAAGTTGTCTTAGGGATTGTACTTATTTCTCTAGAAAAGGCAGTGTTGCCTTATTCCTTCTTAATGTGGGAAGGTGGTACAAATAATGAAGCAGAATGCCAAGCTCTCATTGTAGGATTGGAGTTGGCATTTCAAGCACAAGTGAATCACTTAAAAGTGAAAGGTGATTCAGACCTAGTAATCAAACAAGTCAATGGGGATTATGCAATCAGAAAAGAAGAACTAATCCCTTTGTATGATTACATCAGATATTTAATGGCGGAGTTTCCTTCGGAATCGACAATTTCTTATGTCCCAAGATCAAAAAATGCCCAAGATGATGCACTGGCTAATATAGTCACAGCTCTAGAAAATCCAAATCGGGATGATACAACCATCAATATTTCCCACCGTCGTACAATTTTACCTTATGTTCAATCCAGAATAGAGGAAATCAAAGAAATTAGTCCCATCTCTAAACCATATGGTCACACTATGGAATGGATGGCACCTATCAGGTAATAACTTCAAAATGGAATACTTCCACCTGATAGAGCCGAGAAAGAACAAATCCGGCAACGTGTGGTCAACTTTACTCTTTATGATGGCTCAGATCACCTAGAAAAAATTCTCTACAGGCGTGGTTTTGATGGAGTTCTCTTCAGATGCATTGATGGTGAAGAGACAATGACTGTCATGAAAGAAGTGCATGCAGGAGTCTGTGGTGACCACCAGTCTGGACATAGACTATCTGATCAGATTCGAAGGTTTGGATACTTTTGGCCTTCAATGATACAAGATTGTGTTGATTTCAAAAAAAAGTGTCATTCATTCCAAGTACATGCCAACTTAATTCATCAACCTCCAGAGTTGCTTCATACAGCTAAATACTTGTGGCCATTTTCCACATGTGGAATGGATGTGGTGGGACCTTACCCTTTAGCTACGGCCAAGCAGTTTAAGTATATTCTTGCTGCTACTGATTTCTTTTCCAAATGGGCAGAGGCAGTACCTCTCAAGGAATTCTGTTCTAAAAGAATTATTAACTTCATCAAGTCTAACATCATTACTAGATTTGGTGTCCCTCATACCATATTGATGGACAATGGCACCAACTTCTGTTCATCCAAGGTGAAGAATTTGTATCAAGAATACAACATCCAATCCAATCATTCATCTCGATATCATGTAGCGGCCAATGGCCAGATAGAAGCTTTCAACAAGACTCTGTCAAATATATTTCAAAATATGGTGGATAAAGATAATAAGTCATTTCTTGATAAACTCTTTCATGCTTTATGGGCTTATTGGACCACCACCCATACTGCAACGCAATCAACTCCATATTTACTGGTATATGGAACAGAAGTAGTCTTTCCCATTAAAGTTCAATTACCTTCCCTTAGAGTATCCATTTTTGATAAATCATCTATAGATGAACAATCTCAAAAGTGATTGGATGAATTGGAACAGTTATATGAGAAAATATTGTGCACTCTGCACCACTTGGATGTCTATCAAAATCGAATAGCATGAGATTTAAACAAAAAAGTTCATCTTCGTTCATTCGTTCATGGAGAGTTGGTATTAGTTCACAGAACACCAATGATACCAGGAAATAAACCTCCCAAGCTTAAGCCAAAATGGGAAGGACCTTATTCAATACATAAGGTCTATTCCAATGGAGCTTATTCTTTAATCTCAATGGATAGAGAACTCATCACTACTCCAACCAATGCTAGATTTTTAACGAAGTATTTTGTATAAACAAAAAATAAACCATCCATGTTCCATACATATGACCCTAATCTATTTGTATTACTTTAGTCCCACACGACGTTAAACTATGACATCCTAACTACATGACGCTAAACTGTATAAAAGTCCCTTACGTTCAGTATGACGTTAAACTGCATCATCCACGGTCTATATATATGACCCTAAACTATTTTTATTACTTTCATCCCACACGATGTTAAACTGTGACGTCCTAACTACATAACGCTAAACTGTATAAAAGCCCATTACGTCCAGTACGATGTTAAACTACATTATCCATGATCCATACATATGACCCTAAACTATTTGTATTGCTTTCATCCCACACGACGTTAAACTGTGACGTCCTAAATAAATGGCGCTAAAATGCATAAAAGTCCCTTATGTTCATTACGACATTAAACTACATCATCCACGGTCCATACATATGACCCTAAACTATTTGTATTACTTTCGTCCCACACGACGTTAAACTGTGAAAAAGTTTCCTAATTCGTCCAACATGACGTTAAACTGTGTCTCCTTCATCGTCTTTGCTATATGACGTTAACCTATACAAAAATGGTCCATACATATGACCTAAAACTATTTTCACTTTTGTCCAACATGAAATTAAACTATGAAAATGTCCTTAATACGTCCAACATGACGTTAAAATGTGTTCTCTTTTATCCTTCCTGCATGACATTAAACTGCACAGTGCTCTTTTTGTCCAACATGACGTTAAAATGTGTTGTCCCCATTGTCCTAACTACATGATGCTAAACTATACAGAAAGTCCTTTGATACGTCCTACATGACATTAAATTGTACTTTGTCCCTGCTACATGACACTAAACTGTGCAGCACCAATAGTCTTGACTGCAAGACTGTAAACTGCATAGTCCCTTCTAATGTCCTATATGACATTAAACTATGCATTGTTAAGGTTGTTGTTACCTATTGTTTCTCACACCGAGTATAACTCATGTGATCTTAGAGAAAATTTCAACCATAACACCCTCTCTGGGCAGCTAGCCACGCGTAAGTACCAACATTATTTTTTAGGTCGTTGTCCCCAAAAAACAACTTGATCATTAATTCATTCTTTAACTGAACTACGCGGACTTTGATCCTTGCCTTCCAGGCTGGGTACGTAGGCAACCTCCCAAGTTTCAATCCCAAAACCAATATCTTTACATCGGTTCACCTCCATCTCATACGATGTTGATTCGTGAAACCATCCCCAGAATCAATATCTTTACATTGGTTCAATTTCATCCTTGCTATATGACGTTAAACTGTACAACATTTTTTGTCCTGTATGACAATAAACTACAATATTCCTTGATACCCTCACCTGATAGTGAATCATTATTTATATTGATTTTTCAATCATGTTTCATTCTAAAAAAACTGCGTGCATATATGGCAATGCTCGAACCTTTTATCTTGGGTTAAGCCATCATTGCACTAAAGTCCCCTTTCACCCTTCACATGTTCGAACCAAATTTGTACAGAGGATATTTCTAGAACCACGTGGGCTTGATTCCCATCCTTATGGGATACGTAGGAATGTTCGAGTGTCCCTAGAATCTAGCACCAAGTCTTTTGGGTCTAACCCCAAATTCCACTTTCAGTCCCTTGGTTGAAAAGTCCTCATGAAAACATATACTGTGTATTTCTTATAAATGGTCCAAGCTCTATGACCCTAAACTAGGATCTCCTATATTTTCGTCCCACACGAAGTTAAACTATAGTTTAAGAACTACGTATGGCTTGATTCCCATCCTTATGGGATACATAGCGAAGTCCAATATTTCAATTAAGGATCTAGCCACAACAAGATTATGGTTGTCATTGATCCGTGTATCTCTTCATACATTGGACAATACCCATCTTTATGTGTCGCAATCCTATTATTGAATACTTCTATATATTCATAACCCTTTTCTTGACTTCTGGTCACAAAATGTCCAATTTCTGAGAATTCTTTTGCTTGACCAGGTAGCACGTGCCCTTAGGCGGCCTTGCATAAATAGTCTACATAACAGATATTTCAACTAAAAGATGCTATTATTTGACTATGCAGCCAATGCCCTTAGGCAGCCCTGCATAATTCAACCCCTAACGAGTTTTTCAGATAATTGTAACTTCATTCTTGGGAATAAAGCCTCTTTTGTCCTTATTTGTCCTAATGAAAATATGTAGGGATCTGAAAAAAATGGCTATCGTTAACATATATGTCCCATACTCTTTTTTATGATCTGAAATTATCCAAGTCTATGGTTTATATTTTCCTTCCCTACATTTGGGTCAAACCTTCGTATGAGTAACATTCATCCAATTCTTAGACAATCCTGTTTTGAAATATCTTCTCCATATCCAAGTAACTCTCTCCATACAACAAACTCTATGCTTCGGAAAATTTTAATCCTCATAAAATTCCACTGGCTTTTTAGTAGTAGAAAAGTAAATTTCTGAGAGTTCTTTTTCCTAATTATGCAGCACGTGCCCTTCGGCGGCCTTGCATAAATAGTCTACATAATGGACCTGTTAGCCAAAAGATGCTATTATTTGACGATGCAGCCAATGCCCTTAGGTGGCCCTGCATAATTCAACCCCCTTACAGGTTTGTTAAATAATGGTAACTTCATTATTGGGAACTACTTCTTCTAATGCCTTTTTCCTCTTTTTCATATCATTCCTCATATTCAAATTTTCTTAAGTCGTAGTTTACATATTTTCCCTCATACTTGAGTGTGGTAAAATATTTTCTGATAAGTTGTCAAGGAATTGAGTCAATTCAAATTCATTCAATCAAAGTTATTTTGACCTTAAACTTTAGCCTTTTTATGTCCGACATGCATGAATTTAAACTGCCAGTAACCACAAAGACCCCTGGTTTCTCTTTTTTCCTCAGATTCAAATCATCTTTTCTCTCTGGATCCAACTCTGAGGGGGGAATTTTATGGACGCTTCATTTCGTCATAAATTATAACAACTGAAAAAGGTAAATACCTTAATCCAAAGTGATTCATCCTTTGAATAAAAATAAAAAATCGACAAAGGCATGAACAAGGATAAGCTTCAACACGGGTCGCACAAGTTTTATCATGGTCGCACAAGTATACTTGCACACCGCCTAGTGGTCGCGCAGGTGACTTGCACGCCCTATCTGAAACCGCTCGAGGTCCTCTCTAGCCTATAAATACTCCCGGTGGGCCCCCCATTTTGAGAGGAATTTTTCCAGAATTCAGATATAGAGCTCTGAATGCCCAAGTCTCTTCTTCAAGTCTTCCAAACACTTCTAAGGTAATTCTTTACCTAGAATGGAAGGTCTAAACAAGAGGAATAAGGTCTAAGTGTTAGAAATCACTAACACTTGTGCGCCTAAATGTTTTTCCCTTAAGGGAAATGAACACACTTGCGCGCCTCCTTACCCATTCATTGAAAATTGCGTGCCACTCATCTAGAAGTTCCTCAGGATGATTCTAAAGGCTTTGGTCAAGAATCACCCAAGTATTACTCCACAGGTTAAGGATCGCGCAAGTACCCATGTGTCGCACAGATATACCTGCGCGACCAACACTTGCGTGCCCACGCAGTACCTATTCGCTTGCTAGGACTTGCGCACCCCTCTCTTTTTGGGTGCCTTTCCTGCTCATTTAACCCCTCTTATTCCATTCCTATTTTCCTATTCAAGATTCAATCTTCAAGACACTCTTCAAAGCCATTTATGGCATGTTTTCTTGATTGAATTCCTTATTTGAAAGGAGCTCCATGGAACATCCCTCAAAACTTAGTGATTTTCACATCCTTATGTCACTAATGTTAGAGAGTTCATTCATTAAACCTAATCCTTTAAGATGAGAGAATCCTTAATCTGGGCCCCCTTTTCAAAAGTAAGCCCCAGTCCAAATCCACATTAATTTGGGCATCCTCCTTAGGAGTAAGCCCCAAGTCCCCTAACCTCGGCCTCCTTTTCAGGAGTAAGACCCAGTCCAAATCCTCATTAATTTGGGAATCCTCATCAGGAGTAAGCCCCAAGCCCCCTAATCTGAGCCTCCTTTTTAGGATTAATCTCCAGTCTCAAATATGGGAATCCTATTTAGGAGTAATCCCCAAGTCCCTTAATTTTCAAATCCCTTTAACCTAGGCCTCCTCCTTAGGAATAAGCCCCAGTCTTAATTTCTCTTAACCAGTCATAATTCCTTTTGATCTGGGATTTCTTATCAGGAGTAAAACCCAATCATAAGTCCCCTCCTAACTTGGGAATATTCCTTAGGAGTTAGCCCCAAGATTAGAGTATCCAAATCTCCATAAAGCACATATACCATTACGGACCCTGTTCATGGATTTCTTCCGTGAAGTAAATCTTAATCCTCATCTATTTGTTCAGTCATACATATATAATCCCCACATCATTGCATGGAAAAATTGTCTGGTTTCACCAATACCTCTTGTTTCTCACACCGAGCATGAATCACGTGAGCTTAGAGCGTAAAAGTAATCATGACATCTTCCTTTGAGCCATCAATCATACAGAAACATCATACTCCCTTACTTGAACTACGCAGGTTATAATTCATTTTCCAAAACAAAGGATACGTAGGTATCCCATCAGTGGGTATGATCCCAAATCTGAAATAATCCCAGTCCTCCTGAATGACAATAATCTTCAAGTGCCCCACTGAGTGGCTTTAAAACCAGTATGGTCATCATAATGACCAAGAGACTTTTATGTATTTAAGGATACCATCAACTAAGAATCTCTAACAAATACAGATGATTCTTTATCGATGAAGAACCTCAGATACATATAAAATATTCTCTAAATTTCCTACATATTCAATCATTGATTGTTAGATCTAAAGGAAATCTCATTTTATACTTGGTAATGTAATAAGAATTCACGAACATAACTTAAATCTATAAAGAGAGTCCCGGAGTAGACATTAATTCCCTTTAAAAAGGTGTGATGAGTCTGACCTCCCATCCTCTCGACCAATGAAAATTCCTAAGCCTCATCAGTCCACAACTAATGAGTGCCTACCTTTGGAAAGTAGGTCCAAATGGATATGGAATAATTGGATGTTTCCAGTTCTATGAACAAACCCGTTAGAAACTGATTGGAATGTTTGAACCTTCAATCAATGAGGTCATCCCCAATTCCAGAGGAAACAACCCCTTATGTCTACAATTTAGATTTCTTATTGTTATGTGTTAATCATTCTCATGTAGGATAATGAACCAAAAATGTAGTGCTGAGAGGGAAATAAAAATACTTCCTACCACATCATCACCATATGCACATTCAAAAAATGCATTTTCCTCATATCAAACACGTTGTACATTATTAGTCACCATTCACTGAATTTTTTTCGGTATACTTTTCCAAGCCTCTTGGACCACTCATAAAGGTATTTTATTTCATATTATATGACGAAAATTCATTTTTTATGATTATTTATAGATCCATTATGTTTAAAACATATATTTCACTTATTTAATACAATTTTCCACTGTTAAATTTTATATTTCTAATTCTGTGATTTTAGTTCCCATTAATATTTCTTATTTATTCTTATAACTTGATTATCATTATTGAAAAACCTGTTGTGTAATTTTGATGGTGAGGATGCGATAAAAAGTTATATTGTAATGTGTGGGAACTCTATAGATCTAGAAGACTAGATCCATCTATGCAATCTTTAAAACGAAGACTGAAAAAAACAACCAACATTTTATTATCAATTTTTTCCACTTTCCTCTTATCTGTATGACAACAAATTTTATGTTTTATGTTTTATACTACAATTATTTTTTTATCTATTTCTTTTTAATTTTTGCAAAGAGGGAGTGGTTTTGGGGCATCATTCATGGGGTTGAGTCCCCGAGCTATTTCTGTGTGGGTTTTCTTATAGCGTGCATGAGACATCATTTGATGGTTGTTACCCTATTTTTTTATTCTATTTTCCTAACTGATTTATATTTTCTTATTTTATTTAACAAAATCATGAACAAATATATAAAATGTATTCTTAAGTTATCATTTTTATGAATTATAATGGTATATAAAAAATAAACCCTTAGAATTTTTCATTTGGTTAAAAGTGTGAAACACAAAGGATAATTATCAAGAAATTAAATATATTTTTTCATCTTTGATAACTAGTATTAATTGAAATTAGAAGAGAAATTAATTCCTGTTAAATTTACACAAATCATGTGTTTGAATAATTGATTCTTAGTTACCAATTATAAAAATATATTTAGTAGTAAAATTTAAATTATAACTAATATATCATTTAGTGGCCATTTGCGATCAACAAAAAATTCAAATCATGAAATTCACTTATCATGTGATAATTGTTAGTTTTTAAATCACATCAAGGTGCATATTACAATTGGAATGAATTAAGGGGAATATTACAATTTCAATGAATCCCATAATTATAATTGGCCACCATTTAAATCTAATAATTTTGTTCAAATCTTTTTAAACAAATATTAAATTGGAATCGATATTTGGAATAATTTGTTTTGGAGAAAAATATATTTTTTCTCAAAGTGGGGTTCCATCCAATAACCAACAATGGAGCTATCACAGTGCAATGACAAACATAATATACCAACTCCAAATTTAATTTAACAAAACATGTCACACTAAGGTGGGTTGGGTTAGGTAATATTGGGCATGGAATCTTAATTAAAGAGAAAAATTACAAGAAGGAACACAAAAATCTATAAAACTATTGATTAAATTAAAACTAAACAAATTTAAAACATTAAAAAACTTCCAAATTCAAATTGAACAATAATACCCATTAACTTAAATTAAAAATTGTAAAAAAATTATTAAATAAACAAGAAATGTATCATAACATGGAACATCTATGACAATGTAAATGGATTAGGTATTGGTTAGATTGGTTGGGTTATGTAGGGTCGTTATTTTATCAATCAATGACCAGACCTAATGTCGACCCGATCCAATTTAACCTGACTCATCCATATTGAAGGTTTCGGACACAACGAAAGAATCAGATAGAACATGCCTAAATCGATTTTTTTATCATAGTCGATAATAGATCCAAGATTTACATGGTAGTAAATACTATGATCAAAATAATTAAATCAAATAATATTGACAAGATTAAATGCAAAAACCAAAGCATGGGAATATCACATATTATTATAATTAATTTAAATAAATTAGTAATTACATTGTGAGGAATTATTTCTTCCTTGATGGATCTGGAAACTTTTCCATGTCATACCATCATTTATTTGTAGGAATTAAGTATTGATTTTCTTCAACGTTGATCCACAAATATTCCCCAAACCATAAAACATCGTTATAGGAATATCTGAGTTCTAGCATGAAATATCCTAATGATTTCAACATTGACCTTTGATCTCCATGAGAATAGCTTCAAAGAAAATATCTCTGTGATCTATCTAGACTTGAGAGTGGTGGTGAATAATGAACGTCCTCTATTATTGAGAGCATTCTTTAATAAGGAAATATCTAGGTCTTTGAGGGGATTCACCTCAGATCTTGATGTGAACTACTAAATGAATTGACTCCATGGAGAAATAGTATAATTGAGTTTATAAATCATTAGGGTTAGACAATAAAAATCTCATATTTTCCCTTATTATTATTCTTAATCACTATGAAACCCCATATCTATAATAATAATATTATTAATATTTATTGACATATACTAAACTCATCAATTATATTAAATATTATTTATTCGAATAATATTCAATATATATTATTTCACACTAAAACTTTAAACTTGTTCTGTCATTCCTCCATAATATTTATCAAATATTGGATAATAACTATTTATTTAATAAGTAAATATCACTACATTATTCAATAATAAATAAATAAATAATATAATCATTAAATGAAAAATAAGTATTTATTAAATATTTTGGTCACAAAATATTCTCCCAAATCACTAATGATAGAATATATGAGATCAAGAAAACATGAATAATTATTAAACCACATGTGGGAATAATATTTATTGAACTTGTTAAATAAAAAATAAAATTATTATTTAACTGTGGTTCTGGATACATTTAGTGTGTGTGACCCTCTAGGCCACTTTCTCAATGGCAATAGGTGAAGTAGACCCATGTCCATTATTATCACATAAAAACACTTCAAGACACCCATGACGAAAAAATTTAATGTCGCAATGTAATATAACCACATACAAACGCTTACTATGTAATATAATTGATTTATCTGTATTTATCTAATCCAGAAGGTTTCCTGTCGGTTCCATCAACCTATATGTTCGATGTTGCTTTATTTTTCTTTCTAGAAATTGAAATTGACTATAGAACACCATGACCATAGATTAATTTAGGCTACATTATTTCAATCAAGGATCTAAGATACAATCTTTCATAAAATAACAGAAGGAACAAATATTTTCTCACATTATTCCTTAATGAAATATTACTCACGACGCACCCAATGTATCCTACTTTTCCATGAACATATGTAGCCATAGTTTGAATCAATACTTCAAAGTATGTGACTCATAACATAAATTAATAATAATATTAAAGTATAAGGACCAATACACACACCCAAATATAGGAACATCCAATGATACATATAAATGTAGATTTCCTACTAGAGGGTCTTGTTCTCATAATTTTCTATATTGTAAATTACAAAGAGCGTGCACCATGAGAAGGTGCCTCAAAGTCCTCTGAGTCTCCACCCCTGACAGCCTATATCATTTGTGTCCCTCAAGTGATTTAATCCTGCTATATAACATATATTTAAGAATATTGTTGTGATACTTCTGTGTTCTCATCATAACAGGGAACTGTTATAGCCTTTTAGTGTGATAGGTACTCTTAGAACATTATCACATACTATGTCATGTATAAGAACAATCATGATGTGATAATAAGTTAATTAATATTCAAAAAAATGAATGAATGTTATCATAAAGTAAACAAAAGTTGGTTCTAGGACATTAAGTCTAATAGAATATCACTTGAACTAGAGCTAACTTCTAACAACCTTCAATCCACTAAATCTCACATGATACCCATGCTTCTGCAATGATAGGACTTTATTCAATGGTTCTGATTTTTTTTCTTTGATGGAAAATCTAATTTATAAACATAACCCCTCTGGTAAAAATTTCTCAAGAGGTGATACTTCTGAAGTATATGATTTTATCATACCTTGAATCTTTTTTGAGATTCACTACTATAATATTATCACAATATAATGGGATAATTGTTTTACTTCTAGCCACCACTTTAATCTCTAGAACAATGTTTTGTATCGAAACAACTTCTTTGGCTATATTAGATTCCATTATATATTTGGACTCCACTATAGAATTAGAAAAAACTAACTACTGTGATATTTTTTACCTCACAACTCTTCAGTTGATATAGAAAAAATATACTTACTGCGACGTTTATCATTTTGATCATTCTAAAAACTAGCATCATTATAAGCTATGGTGATTATATCTTCATCTCCTCTATACAGTAGGAATATATCCTTAGTTCTTCTTAGATACTTGAGGGTAGCCTTAACAACATACCAAAGTTGTTCTCGTAAATCAATTTGATATATTTCTTCCATGCTTAATTCATAGGAAACATCAATTATGGCACACAAGATTACATTCATGATTGATCATATCACTGAAGCATATGGGATCTTACACATTCTTTCTTTCTACTATTGTGTCTGAGGAAACATTTTCTTATAAATATTTATACCTTGTGACACTAGAACCAATCTACCCTTGAATTGTTCCATACCAAATCTAGTTAGTATATAGTCAATATATATACATTGACATAGTCCAAGAAACCTCTTTGATCTACCAATATTGATCTTAATTCCTAGAATGTAGACCATTTCACCCAATTCTTTCATGGAAAGATATTTGTTTAACCAGTCCTTAATAGACTGTAATATTGGAATGTAATTTCCAATAAGTATTAAATAATCAACATATTCTACTAGAATAACTATCACATTCCCCCTAAATCGCTTAAAAAGGCATGTCACCCATTTTTTCTTAATGAAACCAAAATATTTTATAGCTTCATAGAATTGAATGTTACATAACATGGATGCTTATTTCAATCCAAATATAATCATATGAAACTTCCATATCCTTTTGAAATCTCCCATAGTCATAAAACATTCTGGTTGTGTCATGTAGACATCTTTCTGAAGGTTCCTATTAAGGAAAGCTGTTTTGACATCCATCTGTCAAATTTCATAGTCATGGTAAGGTACTATAGCAAGTAGAATTCTGATGGATTTAAACATGACAACTAGTGAAAATGATTAATCTTAGTCAATACCTTGAAGATTTTTAAACCCTTTAATCACTAGCCTTTCTTTATATGTACTTACTTTACCTTCCATGTATAGTTTTCTCTAAAATACTCATTTGCACCCTACACGCATTACATCAACTAAAAAAATAGAACCCAAACTTGGTTCTTATACATGGAATCCATTTCAGAATTGATGGATTCTAGACATCTTGAAACATTTAATCCCTATACATCCTCTTTGTAGGAAAGAGGTTCAATATTGTCAACTAATAATGATTCATCATCTTCAGTGAATAGAAAACCATATCTCTTTGTTTCTATTATATCTCTGGTGCCTCTACACATTACTTGTGTTTCAAGAACTGCTTCTTCCATGGGGACCTTTGGAATCTGTTCATGTACCAACACTCTGGTATATTGAGTATCAACTTCATCTTAGTCAACTTTCTCTCATTGTCATTTTTTAGGAGCGCTCTCTCTAAATAAAGAGAGCTTGTCTAGCGATAATCACTTTCTTCTCTGAGGTTTTTTATAGGTAGTATCCCATTCTTTCCTTAGGATTACCTAAAAATATACAATTTGTGCCCTGAGGTACTAGTTTTTTTCAAGAATCCCTTAATAAATGTCTCACAACCTCATACATGTGTATGTGATAAAACATATTTCTTTCCACTCCATAGCTCAAAGGGAATTCTGTTTGGTGATTTAGTTGGTACTCGATTTAATGTGTATATTATAATTTGTAATACATATCCCCAAAAGGATAATAGAATATCTTCATGACTCATCATAAAACTTACCATTTCTATAAAGGTATGATTCCTCCTTTAACTATCACCATTACACTATGGTGTGTAAGGTGGAGTGAGTTGAGAAATAATCTCAAACTCCTATAAAAAGTAGAAAAAATATTGTTTGAGATATTCACCACCTTGATCAAATCAAAGATTTTCTATCTTCTTTCAATTTTTATTCTCTACTTATATAGTGATCCTTGCATTTTTCACATATCATTATTTGATTTTATGCATAATTAAACATAAAATTACAAGACAAGTATCGTAAACTCTAGTGTCTTGAAAGACTAGGTACATAAAACTAAAAACATTGGACGAAATAAAAAATTTATTTATTTAAAATATATTATTATCTACTAACTTCCATTGAGACATTAAATCTTAATAGGAGAACATGGGGATAACCTAAACAAATGGTTGAGCTAAAAATATCAGTAAGGGAATAAACATTAAAATAAATTTTAGCACATGGGTTAGGAGGCATAACATAATTATATAAAGAGGAATGGAACATAAGGAATCATAACATGGGATCATATAATCATGGATTCATATTAATGTGAAATAAAAATAAAACATGACTTTAGCATGGGTCGAGACTCATTGCACACATAGGAGAAGGAGTCAAAGCTCATTGCACATATAGGAACACGATTTAAAGCTCGTTGCACATACAAGAGTACGAGTCAAGGCTACCACCAAGAACATTGCGCATAACAAATCATGAGACTAAACTTTACCTAATTAATTGGAGCACTATATGGGTTCACCCATCATAATTTATTCACAAATATGATTTCCACATAAAAAATCATACAAAATTAATCAAACAAAAACACAAGGGTTACCAATGGAAAGAGTTGGGTATCATAATCATGTAGAAAGCATAATAAATGAGTGTGTCATAAATTTATCCATTAAATAAATTAATTAAATCATACATGGAAATTTAAAAAAAATATAGGCACGTATCATGATAACTGATTTCAAAGTGAAGTGGAAATACTATTTAAGAAACTTTAGAAATGATTCATTTTAGTATGGTTTAAGGGAAAATGTTCATGTTTAATAAAATGGAAAAGGAATAATTGTTTTCAGAAAACCATAATTGAACCAAGTGAGTTTCTCAGGATAAAATGGGTGAATATAGAAAATAATTGTGAGTTAAAAGAGGTTATGGAGTGCAGTTGATGATGGGTAAGAATTCAGGAAGTTCCCTTAAATCAGGATTGCTTATCAGGAAGAATTGAGTTGGGAACCTTTTAAAAACATGTATATACCTGAAAAATAAGGATGAATCGATCTTGATAAATAATTTTGAAAACTATAAAAATCATTTATAATATGTACATAAAAATAAAATATAATTTAATTTGAGTAAAAATAGAGAAAGAATAACCCGAAGGAATAATGGAGGTTCAGGTAGAATCCCTTACCTTAAGTCTCAAACGATTCTGTACATGATCCTAATATCCTCCATAATCAAATTAGATTACTTAATTAATTAGTCCATAAAAAATTATTCATGTATTTTATTTTTTAAAGTTTTATTATGTTCTTTTATGTACCTTTTGATGTTTTATGAAATTCAATTTCATCGCTCAGAGGTGTGATTTTCCTTGGTTTTCATGATCAGTTTACTTGTATATTTGTATGGAAAATCATGTTAAATGAGGATAGTTTTCTAGAACTGAACTTATATGTTATTAATGAACTTATATAATTTTAAAATACCATTTATCTATAACTGAGGTTGATTCATTATAGAAATCATTATTGATAATCATTTAGATTGATTTTTGGGTTTTTGATGACAATAAACTCATTTTGTTTTGTAAATTAATATCTTGTCTACAAAATGATTATAGAACATTAAATAAGATATAATAAATATAATATAAAATTATATTATATATGATATATTTGATTTTTCATTCCTCTTAGACTAGGGTAAGTAAGGATAATAGAATAAAATAAAGGAACTTGAAAAAGAAATTGAAAGAAAACGGATGAGTGTTTTACCCCTTGATTCCTTCTTCATGAGAACCTCCTTAGCTGATTGGTTTTTGTATTTTGTTAAGAATAAAATCTCCTGGACATGGGAGAGAGGTTTGGGAAGAGTATTAAATAAAATATATATAATGCTGAAGGCTTAAGAGGTTTTATGAGAAGAGGTGGTATTTATAGTGGAGAAGGGGGTGTTTTCTCATTTTTTATTCAATGTTTTATTATTCTTATCATGAAATTCAATATTTACGATTCTTGAGACTAAATATTTTAATGTGTCCATGTGAATTAGAAAAAATGGTCACTTACATCATCCATGAATCAAATATCACTCAAATATTCATTTATTTACATATATAGTAAATTACCATATTTCAATATTCACAAAAAATTCAAGTATTTTAGAAAAATATCAAAAATTTACCCTAACCATTTTTCGATATGTAGAATTACAAAATAAACTCAATTTTATGAAAATATTATTTCAAATATGATAAATTTAATTTTAAATTAAAATCATTATTTACCTTAAAAATACAAATTTTAAAATTAAAACTATTTTCTTACACTTGGAAAAAATTATTAAGGTCTCATAATATTATATTATAATCATAATATATAGAGAAGATAATTTTTGAATAAGTTTTATGAAAATTAATTTCTTTTAAATTATTAAAATTTTCATAAAATTTTAATTAGATATTTATGACTTATAAAAATACCAACACTTAATTAATAATTGTTAAAATTATTATTCACTTTTACTATGATATAATTAAATAATATTTTCACCTATAAGATGGATAAATTTTATTTATACTTATATTGGTGATGTTACTATTCAATTGCCTGGTTTACTATTCATAAGGGTCATGTTACTATTCCAGAGGTCAAATTACTATTTAATCAGCATAGGTTCCTTAACTTCTAGAAATACATCTTATTTCATTCATTAATCATTTATAAATCTTGTATTGTGTTATCTATGAGTTTTAAACCATATGTAATAATTATAAGAAAATAATTTTTAGTAATAAAACTTTGGGTCATTACATTCTTCCCCCCTTATGAAATATCACCCTCTAAATTTCATTTTACATACTAAGGTGAAAATGGCGTGGGTAAATTTTGTTCCTCGCTTCCTCTGATTCCCATGTTTCCTCATCATACTGATGGTTCCACCAAAGTACTTTGACCAGTTGAGTTGTGTTGTTGCATAGGTTTTTATCTCTATGATCCTAGGTTTTCACTAGATTCTCCTCATAAGAAAGACAATTCTTCAACTTTACCACCAATTAAGTAAGTACATGTGAAGGATCCAGTATATACTTCCATAAGCTAAATACATGGAATACATCATGTACTTGAGACATGGTTGGTGGAAGTGTCATCTGATAGGCCACAACTCCACACTATTAAGGATCTCGAAGGAGCTGATGTACCTAGGACTTAGCTTCTCTTTGTTCCCAAATCTCATGATCCTATTCCACAGATATATATGTAGGAATACCATGTCTCTAACCTTAAACATGAGGTCCTATCTATGATTATTTTCATAACTCTTCTATCGATTTTGGGATGCCTTGATGTGATGGTGAATGCTTTTCTCCTTATCCACTATTTCTTCTTCCATTTCATGTCTTAGTAGATTATGTTCACCAACCTCCTCATATCATTATGGTGTTCTAAATATTTTCCAATAAAGGGATTTATATAGAACCATTTGGATGCTCAAGTGGAAAAAATTGTTGTAGAAGAATTTGTCTAGTGGCAGATGTTGGTACCATCTTCCATTGAAGTCCATATAACATTCTCTGAACATGTCTACTAGTGTCTAAATAGGCTTCTTAGACTGGCCATTAGTTTGAGGATGATATATCGTACTAAAGTTCAAGTCAGTACTTAGAACATGTTATATACTTTTCAAAATCTTGGAGGTGAATCTCGGATCTTGGTCAGATACAATAGATAGGGGCACTCATTGCACCACTTATTTTATGTATATCCCTGTAATCTTATCTCGTGAGAAGTCCTATTTAATTTTGGTAAAGTGAGATGTCTTTGTAAGATGATACAAAATAACCCATATAGAAATTTTCCTATGGACGTCTTTAGAAGTCCAGTGAAAAATTACGTGGTGATGTTTTCCGATTTCCATATTGGTATTGGTAATGGATGCATCATCCCTTTACACTTTTTCCTTTTAGCCTTCACTTGCTGACATACTAGCCACTTATAGGTATATTTAACGATCACATTTTTCAAATTGTCCCACTAAAAGTTCCCTTAGAGATCTTGATAAATCTTTGTGCTCCCTGGGTGAATAGAGAATGACGATCTATGTGCATCACTTAGAAGCAATTTCTTTTTCTTTGAATTAGATGCTTCAAATAGTCGTAACCCAAATCTTATGACTCTATCCTCACTGATCTTGAATTCAAACGATTTCCCATTTCAGATATCTTCTCCCTTTTCGGAATTTCCACATCATTTCTCTGATCATCCTTTATTTTCTCCATAAGGGATGGTTGAGAAATAATTTGAGAAATGATTGATTATTTTCCTCTCTTAATGATTCTCATGTCCATACTTTCTAAGTCTAAGAAGATTGGATCCGTCTCAATTATCATTATTTATAAAGATGCAAGATCCTTTCTAATTAGAACATTTTAAACCTTATTTGCCTTACTAGGATGATAGTTGATTGAGAATTGAAAATCCTTGATGATCTATAACCATATTTTTTGGTTCATATTAAGGTCATTATGAGTGAATATATATTTCAGTGTCTTGTGATCAGTAAATATCTCACAATTCTCCCCATCGAGGTAATATCTCCAAATTTTCAATGCAAAGATCATAACTACTAGCTCTAGATCAGGCATAGGATAGTTTTTCTCATTAATTTTCAACAAATGTGAGGTGTAGGATAACAATTTATCATTTTTAATTAGTACACAACCTAATACTTTATTCGAATCATATTTTTGCACCTCAAGAGTTCTCCACATATCATGATTTTGAGTACTGGAATAGTGATAGACCTATTTTTGAGCTCCTTAAAACTTTACTCACATTCTTGAGCATTGATAAACTTTATTACCTTCATTTTTATCTTGGTTATTGGGTTTTAAAATCATTATATGTTCTTCCCAAATCATCGGTAATACCCAGATAGGCCAAGAAATATATGCATCTTCGTTATAGATGTTGCCCTAGGCCACTCTTCGATTTCCATTAACTTGGAAGGGTCCACAGATAATTATTTGTTATAAATTACATGCCCCAAGAATGAAACATCCTCCATACATACATCACATTTAATGGACTTTTCATAAAGTTTCTCCCTCCATAAAGTCTTCAACACAGAATTCAAATTCTCCTCATGTTCCTCCTTATTATTAGAGTATATGAGAATATCATTGATAAAGACTGCCAAAAAATTTTCAAGGTAATATCTAAAGACACTATTCATTAAATCCATGAAAATTTATGAAGCATTAGTGACTCCAAAGGACGTCACAATGAACTCATAGTGTCCACACCTCATTCTAAAGGAATTCATGGGAATATCTTTTTTCCTAACCTATAATTGGTGATATCCCGACCGAAGATCCACCTTAGAGAAATAACTAGGCCCATGTAACTAATCAATCAAGTCATCTATCCAAGGTAGGGGATACATTTTATTTTTCATGATTTTATTGAGCTCCTGATAATAAATATAGTGGCGCAGTGATTCATCTTTATTTATAACGAAGAGGACCGGTTCACCCTATAGTGAAGCACTCGGGAATATAAAACCATGTCCAGATTCTCCTGAAACTGCTTCTTCAGATCTTCCATCTCAACAGTGTCCATACTATAAGGTGTCTTTGTTATTGGAAAAGATCCAAGAATAAGTTCAATTGAGAACTCAACTTCTCAGTCCTATGGAATACCAGACAAATCTTCAGGGAATACATCAGTGTAATTCATCATGATGGACATATCTTTGAGCATGATCTTCTCCTTTGTCTCAATCATTTGAGTGAGATATGATTGATCATAAGGCAGTAATATCCACACATAATACAATGATTCTAAAGGATATTCATCTTCTTCCTTAAACTTGTAAAGAATTGGAGGATGATTCGAGATGTGAAGAGTGATTCCCTTTCCGACAGTTTATATTGGATTTGTATAAATATGGACAATACATGCCGAAAATAGCATCAAACTCTACCAAAGGGAGTATGAAAAGATTTGTTGGGAGGTTCCACCCACAAAACTTAACCAGAGAGAAGTTATGTACTTTGGATGAAATAATTACCTCATTATATGTTATCACAGATAACTCAACCTCTAAATTTTTAGGTGGTGTTTGAATAGTTCTACTAAACTTTCAATAAATGAAAGAATGAGTAGAACCTGAACTGAATAGTATGTTCACTATTATTGAATGAATAACTACCGTACCTTTCACCACATCATTGTTTAACTCCACATCAGTAATAGTGGTCGACTAACCGCTTCCTTGTTTTCTTGTAGGTTTTTGTCGATTTCCTCCCAAAAACCTGCTCTTAGGGAATTAGTTTAAAAAATTCCCATGTTATTTACAGATGAAACAATTCACTACTGGCTGAGCATTGATACGATCCTACCTTTATTCTTCTACGTTAGCGGTATTCTTCATATCCTTTTAGAAGTTCTTAGCAAGATTCCCCATTCTTCCATATTTCAATCATTTACTAGTTCCCATTATATAGTTTCCAGGATGATTCTTCGCCAAATTTTTACATGTGAGATATTTAGTCTTTCTTCCATATTGGGATTTATTTTTTGATCCACCCATATTAGACTCCATTTTATAGTTTTTTTATTGAGACCACTAGAATATTAAGATTATATGATCTCAATTTCAACGTTGATGGAAAAACAAAAAATCTTTTCATAATAGTCGAAGTCTTGAATCACCCACACTTTTTTATAGACCTGGATTTAGCCTGTAAAAGAATCGATCCACCTTGTTATCAGTTTTCTAGACAAAGATAGAGGTGTATCTTGTATGCCTTGTAATTTTTCTTCATATGCCTCGATAGAATCATCTTGCTTATAATTAAGTCTGAGGATCTATATTTCCATTTTTATATGGAGGGTTTGTGGAAAATATATATTGAAAAATGTTTTCTTTAATTCATCCCAATCCATTGAATCAATTTCTTCCATAGGCTTTGTATTTTTTGATTAGTTTCCACCACTGATTATCTCCCCACCCAAAAAAAAATATAGACTTCCAATACAACATTATCTCCTACTGAGCAATGGGAGACAAAGAATATATAATCAATATATTTAATCCACTGTTCCATGAAGAGGGGATTGAAAGATCCACAAAATATGGGATGCCTTTTCCATATGAAGGATTCTAGGGAAACATGTTATTTTCTTTGACAAGGAAGGCGTTATAAGTGATTCAAGTTATTATTCACAACTGGAACCAATTTAGAAAGTAAGGTCGTAATGTTTTGAGAACCCGTTCCCATCATATTTGGTATATCATTAAAGAAATTTCTACATTGAATATCAAATTTATTGTTCGAACATGTTCTTCAATTTCTCGTCATGAAATAAGATAAATAATGTGAAGTTAGGGGGTTTAAAATTTTAGATAAAAATCATAAAAATGAAACTTTAAACATAAAAGAATAAACTATTAAAAGAAAAGAATATCCCAAATTGTGATTCCCTAGGTTTTAATCTAGGTTGTCTATGATATATTTTCTAACATATTTTCTTATGGGAATTTTTTTGTTCCCTTAATAATAGTTTTCAATGAGCTTATAAATTTACCAAAGCATATCCCCTGGGAGAGTCAAAGCAGGTGTGAAGTAAGTCTCGTTTTTGTGTACCAGATTACCCTAAACAGTCCTGAAACACCTTATCAATGTTTTCACTCCTAATTACATCTTTTATAGAACCACATCCACTTTTATCATCCTGTCAGATATGTATTTGTATAATAAACCACTTAATCATTACTTACGAAAATTTAGGGATTTTTTCTCACACTTAGTCTTATCCCTCGGGTTCTTACTAAAGTTATCTAATCCCAGTATCCATAAATAACTAAATTTTCCTATGATACCTACTTTATATACCATATCCTTTTCAACATACCATTACATGATTTTAAGTATAATTAAACATAAAATTACAAGTCAAGGATTGTAATGTCTAGTGTCTTGGAAGACTAGGTATATAACATTGAAAACATGGGAATAAATAACATATTCCTTTATTTATCATCCATTATGAGCTACCAACTTTCTTTGAGACCTTACCTCTTTAAAGGATAACATAAATAGTGGGATGAGCTAAAAATCCCAGTAGGGGAATAAACATTAAAATAAATCTTAGCACATGTGTTAAGAGGCATAACATAATGATATAAAGAGGCATGAAACATAAGGAATAATAAAATGAGATCATATAATTAATGATTCATAGTAATTTTTTAACAATATAAAACATGACATTATCATGATTCGGGGCTCCTTGCACATAGAAGAGCACGAGTCATAGCTCATTACACAAAGAAGAGCACAAGTCAAGGATTCTACCAAGACCATTACCCATAACATCTCAAGAGACTAAAATTTACCCAATTATTTGGATAATTATCTAATATCACCCATCATAAAATGTTGATGAATATTATTGTCACATAAAGGATCACACCTTAGTAATCAAACATTAACATAAGGGTTACCATCGAAAGAATTGGTTATCCTAATCATGTCAAAAGGATAACAAATGAGAATATCATAAATGTTTCTATTAAATGAAGTAATTAAATTATAACTTGAAATTATTAAATAAATATAGTCATATATCATGATAATTGATTTCAAATTTAATTGAAAATCTTGTTTAAGAAACTTTAGAAATGAAACATTTTAGTACGGTTTAAGGGAAAACATTCAAGATTATTTAAAATAGAAAAAGGAATAACTATTTGTATAAAACCATAATTAATCCAAGTTATTTTTTCATGATAAAATGGGTTATTTTATAAAAATAATTGTGACTTAAATCAATTTATGGAGTGCACATGAAGATTGGTAAGAATCTGGGAAGTTCCCTTAAATCAGGCTTTCTTATCAGGAAGAATTGAGTAGAGAACCTTTTAAAAACATATATATCCCCAAAAAAATAAGGATGAATGGATCTTCATAACAGAGTTTGGAACATATAAAAAGAATTTATACGATTTACATAAAAATAAAATTGAATTTAATTTGTGTAAAAAGTGAGAATGAATAACCCGAAGGAATAATGGAGGTTCGAGTAGAATTCCTTACCTTAGTCCGAAATGATTCTTCACATGATCTTAATGTCTTGAATAATCAAGTTAGATTCATTAATTAATAATTATAGAACCATTTATAGATTTATTTTATTTGTTATAATTTTATTAAGATCTTTATGTCCCATTTTATGGGTTATGAAATTCAATTTCATCGCTCAGAAGCATGAGTTTCCTTGGTTTTCATGATCAGGTTACTTGTATATGTGTATGTAAAATCTTGTAGAATGAGGATAGTTGTCCATAAATAAACTTATATTTTATTAATGAAATTATAGAATATTAAAATACCATTTTTTCCATAATATATGATGATTCATGATATAAACCAATAATAATAATAGTTTAGATTGATTTAGAATTTTTTGATCACAAAAAACACATTTTATTTTATAAATTAATATCATGTGTAAAAAATGATATAAGAACATTAAATAAATAAATAAAATATAATTCGGTTCAACCATGTAAGTGGTTTCATGACCATATTTGAAGGTGAAATTGAAAGATGAAAGCCCGTCATCCACGAAGGTGGTAGATCAACACCTCAGAGATGATGTTTTCATTCTTAAAATAAAAGAGATCGGATAAGAGATTTGATGAATAATTATTCCATAAAAATGACAAAATTACATTATATATGAGATAATATAGTTTTATTTCAACTTGGATAGCGCTAAGTAAAGATAAGAGAAGAAAATAAAGGAACTCGAAAAAGAAAAAGAAAGAAAATGGAAGTGGGTTTTACCTCTTGATTCCTTCTTCTTGAGAACCTCTTTAGGGGATTGGTTTTGTTATTTTATATAGAAAAAAATATCCTAGATGTTGGAGAGTTTTTTTGGAAGAGTATTGTGTAGAATATAGACAAGGATCAAGGTTTGATATGTGTAAGGAGAAGAGGTGGTGAGGGGTGGTATTTATAGTGGAGGAGGGGGTGTTTTCTCATTATTTTATTCGATATTTTATTATTTTGATCAATACAAGAAATAGTGATAATTATTGGAATTAAATATAGTAATGTGTGTATGTGAATTCTAAAAAATGGCAAGTTACATCATCCATGACTCGAACATGACTCAAAAATTCATTTATTTTCAAATACTGTAAATTACCGTATTTCACTATTCACAAAAATTCATATATTTTAGAAAAATATAAAACATTAACCCTAAACATTTTTTTATATATTGAATTAAAAAATGAAATTAATTTTATGAAAATATTTTTTTAAATATAACAACTTTTATTTTTAATTAAAATCATTATTTTCTTGGAAAATACAAATTTTAAAAATAAAAATGTTTTCCTAACACTTTGAAAAATTTATTTTGGTCTCATAAAATTATCTTATAATAAAAAGACATAAAAAAATAATTTATAAATAAATTTTATGAAAATAAATTTTCTTTTAAATTATTAAATTAGTTATAAAATTCTAATTGAATATTTATGACTTATAAAAATACCAACACTTAATTAATAATTTTAAAAAATTATTATTTACTTATACTATGATAAAATTATATCATATTGTCACTTATAAGATAGATAAATTTTTTTATAGTTTTATTGGAGAGATTATTATTCAATTTTCTGATTTACTATTTATAAGGGTCACATTACTATTCCAATGGTCATGTAACTATTTCATCGGTATAGGTTCTTTAACTTCTAGAAATGCTTCTTATTTTCTTAATTAATCATTTATAAAGATTGTACTGTGTTCTATATGAGTTTATACCATATTACATAATTATAAGAAGGGAATTTCCATTGATAAAACTTTGGGTCGTTACAATTTCATTCTTGAATTATTTGAATTTCTCAAAGGATTCAGACTTATAACTCATCAAATATACGTAACCAAATCTGCTCAAGTCATCAGTAAAATTTTTGAGGAGATAATACTCACCTATATCTTCTATTAAACTTTTTTCACACACATTAGGGTGTGCCAATACTAGAAGCTCTGTGGACCTTTCACCATGTTTGCTAAATGCTAGTTTGGTTATTTTTCCTTGTAAACAAGCATGAAATCTATCAAGTGGTTTTAACTTAAAAGAGTATAAATATCCATCTTGATATAGCTCTATCAAATTCTTCTCATTTACATGACCAAGATAGTGATTTCATAGCTAGGTGTTATATGAGTCAAGTGAACATAATTCGTTATCAATTTTCAATGATTGATTTTCATAATTTAATACATAAAGACCATTATTTACATGTGTCATACCATAACATATATTTTATTTATAAAAGAAACAAATTTTATTTAAAAATTCAAATAAAAAATCTTCTATATCTAGGAAGGATACATAAATTATGTTATTGGTAATTATTGGTACATAATAGAAATATCTTAAAACCAATATCATTATTGTGGGTAATGAAAGGTGGCGGTATCCAATGGATTAATTATCCAACTTTGTACTATTGGAAGTTCATAAATTCACCTCTCATCTAGAAATATTTTAGAGTTTATTTGGTTCCTGCATTTGGATATTTATTTGAGAACCAAAAAATTTATTTAATACCCAATATAAAGATATTGAAAGACTACACTCGATAATGACTGCACTTTTTGCATCACCTTGGTTCTGGACACAGTTCTTATTCCATTGGTCTTGCTTGACACATGAAAAACATACTGTTTATTTTTATTTTCCCTACCTATGGATATTTATCTTCTTTGAAGTATGGTTATCAAGATCTTTATACTTTTTATGAGTCATGGTATCCTTCATCTTGTTGTTCTTTTTCTTATTCACTATAAGGACTGTGAGTTTGTCATTCCCCTTGTTATTGTCCACTTGGAGAATCAAATTAAGATGTTCTGAAAGGCATTTCCTTATTTCTCATTTTATAGTTAACAATAAAACTAGAGAAGGACTTATTTAGTGATTAAACTATGAGATCTGTGTGCAACTCATCTGATAATTTAATATCTAAGATTTATAAGGGTTCAATGTAGCCAATAAGTTTGACTACATGCGGTACAACTGGAATCGAATCTCCATGTTTTGTTGTAAACAAAACATTATATATCTCATATATATATTGTCTTTAATTCTTTTAATAGATATCTCAAAGACGATACATCATGTTATAAGAATCCATGTCCTAAAATATTTATAGTAGCTCATTGGTCATGGATGATAACAAGAAATGTTGAACATTTTTAGCATCATTCAAATGTTTCACATATAGAGTCAACTTTTCCTAACTAGCCTCTTTACCAGATACTTCATGAATTGGTTCTTCTAGCACATGAAATTTTCATTAATGGTGTTGGATAATGTGTAATAACCATTGCCACTCTTGGAAATTTTTAATAGTGAGAAGGTTATCCTTCTCAAGTATGGACCACAATGATACATTTTAAGTCATGTTTATTGTCATTTCTTCAAATAAGATGAGCATAGTTTTAATACTTTATTTTATAAATGGTTGATAAATAAATAAATATTATATTTTTAATCTCCTTCTATTTTATCAAAACTCTATAGCTCTCACTATTGGTTTTGGAATATCACGTTGCTTGGAAATTCTGATGGCAAGGATCCATATTCTCATTCTCATCACCCTGAATTTGGCCTATCAATCAATTTGAAGGGTTTTAAATAGTCATTCTAAATGATAACTACATTAGGACATAATCCCTTAAAAATGAGGGGAGGGATGACACAAAAGACAAAAATTTAATGTAATAATAAATTAAAATAAATTAATCATGTACAAAGGTCTAATCTATACTCATGATCACCCACTTACATGAAATGAATTATGCATTTAATAAAATTAACATTCAATTCAATTTGTTTTTATTTAAAATGTATCATGCTCAAAACAATTAATAATCTTCTTCAATTAATTAATTATTTTATTTTAATTATCATCTATATTTTTTGAGATTCTCATCCATCATAATTTTAAACAAATAAAAAATTTATTTAAAATTTATTTTTATAAAAAAATAAAAATTTTAGACAACTTGGTGAGTAACCGTCTGATGTACCCAATGTGTATTATATTCATATATTGTTTACTCTTATGGAATATTAATATACATGACTTATCATGTAATATCATTATTTTTACTATCAAATTAATTACCATACAAAACACATGATATTAATGTATCATGTGACATTTTAATGTGTGTAGAGTAATATTTGTATTACGTCATATACACTATATGTGGCCACAAACATTATGCATAAAATTAATTAGAAATTTAATATACATTTATATATATATATATAAATACATAATTCATCAAACAACATGTACTATCAACTTAATGACCACAAGAAACACTTGTTGACAAGGTTTAAACAGTATAATAAATTAATTTTTAATTTCTTCATAATTTGGTAAAAATATAAATCTTGTACATTATAGCTACACATCATGTCTTATTCTCACAATTTATATGCAGAACATTCTTATGGACTCGACATGTAATCGGTCTAGAAAAAACATTGGAGTACACGACATGTACATGGGATACACGACGTGTGGTCTTCAAGTAACATTGTCACCAATTTTCTAGGTCGTGTAAGAAAATACATGGCGTTCCGGTGGCTGAATGACTATGCATCATGTACTCTATATGCTCATGCATAGTGATGTCCTAGTAAATATTTGTATTTTAATTAAATTCACCACATGTAAAAAATTCACATGACTTTAATTAATTACGAATTAATTATTGGTGCATTGAACACAAGTACACGACGTGTACTCTGTTGTTATCCATCCATCTTCCTCAGCACCTCTGAATGATTTCTTCAAATGTGTCTCATTAATAAAATTAATCAATTTGATTATATTTTTGAGAAATGAAGTAGAACAAAGAAGATCTCATGATTCATATTAAAGAATGATTAAAATGGAATTGAAAACTAATAACCAATGTGTAAATCAATCAACAATATTTAAAAAATTATATATAATTATGTGACCTCTCTAATACCATATGAATGTTCCAAATGCAAAAAAAGTGTCAGATGGGACATCCTCTATTGGATTTTTTTTTCATAAATGATGAATGGTCTGAGATTTACCTGATGATAAACATTATGATCAACATAATTGAATCAATGAATATTCATGAGAAAAAATGTTAGAAACAAAGCATGGGATGATCACATATTATTTTTAATTAATTAAAATAACTAAAGAATTCACATACAAAGAATTATTTTTTTTGATGGATACGAAAACATCACTAAATTGTATCATCATTGAATTGTAGTAATCAATTATAGATTCCCACAAACAATGATATAAACGAGTTTCACAAACCTTCAAAAACCAATGTAGGAATATCTGAATGCTAGTACAACATATCATAACTCTTGCATCATTTATCATTGATCACCCAAAGAATATATTCAAGAATGGGTTCTTATAGATCTATATAGACATGAGAGGGGTGATAAAGAATGATCATTTTTCGTTCTTAAGAGATTCTTAGAGAGGGAGATACCTAGGGCCTTGAGAGGATTATCTCCAAATCTCATCAGGCATAACTAAATGAATTAGCTCCATAGAGAAAAAATACACATAAGTTTATACATATCTAGGGTTAGAAAATATTAATTATATATTGTAGAGACCCGAATCTTATCGTACATTGACATTACATTACATTTGCGGAATACTTAGTACATAACAAAAACACACACACAAGGATCGTAATAGTTTAGTGTCTTTGGAAACTCGGAACGTAATCTTCTAATCGTGGTGAAAGATCTTCAATATCTCCCATAAAGATCTTCCCTTTTTTTTACCTAAAACCTTTCTTTATATACTGGCGAAAAGAAAACATAAAATGGTGAGCTCAAATGCTCAGTAAGGGTAAACAAAAGAAAAATCAATCACAACATATTCATAAGAACATAACTTTTGGAAATCATAACCTGCAAAAGAGAGCATAATTTTAGAACATGGGATAAATTATAGTAGTGAAATGAAATCCCAATAATAATAACTTAAAAAAATGAAACTTTGTGGCATACACACATAATCATAGAGAATCATTTCTTGTTAGTCAAGACTCATTGCCAAGACTATCTTAGTGGACAAAGTCCCTTTCTGAATCGAGTAACCCTCGTTTCAGTCCTGTTTCACTGAACCGGTATAACCTACCATTTCAGCCATGTCTATCTCATGAGATATGAAATATTTACCCAATGCATTGGAGGGAGATATAGGTCCCACCCATCTTATAATGAATCCTTTCTTATGTGTGCCACATAATCATAAATCATACATTATCGCATAACCCATGTAATAAAAATGGGATTCTTAAACAACATGACATCATAAAACAATTCATATAAGATAAAGGAATTCATAAAAATAATTCCCTCACAACATAATCAAATAAATGTAATAATAGGGATAAAAACAGAACCCTTTATTATCTTAGATGGAAAATAATTTTGATAAAACACTTGAACTCCATTCTTGAGGAAAATATCCTTTCTTCTTCAAAAACATTTTTCCTTTCTTAACATGTCATACAACTTTAAACTAAAAGAAGTTGATTAAAAATAAACTTGAAAACTTTTAAAGTATGCTTCTTGGAAATAATGTTTTAAAAATCCATTCATGTCGTATAAGTTAAAAAAAACATTATTCGTACCTTTGTCGGAAAAGTCAAAAAGTACCTCGTACGAAAAACGACAAAAGATTCCTTTCATTTATTTTACTAAAAACTCACCAAAGGGTAAAAATGGATTTAAACAATTGTAGGTGGATGGAAAATAATATTACATATTGATGAAACATGGATGTGGATGATAAAATACACCCCAGTAAATGCCAAAGTATAAACAATCTCGGATAAAAATGAGATGGTGATATTTCCCTTACCTTAGGTCCGACTTGCTTTTTAAGTGTCTGAACCTCCTGTATAATGATTTAAATCATGTTATTGACTTATTCCAGAATCATATTCATTGTTATTATATCATATATGATCCACTTATGACTTTATATTACCCGTTATTTTGTAAATTCATGTTAAAGTAGCGTTTTGGGTAAAATCGTCTCATTTGTCGTTCGTGTTTTTAACTTGTAATTATTCATATGATTACTTAGATCGTGATTAATTAATTCCAGAATATAAAACATGATTTATATATATATATATATTCAGAATATACATATATAATAAATCAGTAAATGGAATGAAATACACCGTTCATGGAGACGGTAGTCCGTACGTACGAATGAACGCTGTTTTCGTTTCCTTATTGAATTGAATGGAATTAAGTAGATGACATACATATAAATAATTCCAGTATCATTATTATGTCATATATTTCATTAGTACTTATTATATATACTTTATAATCATTCATGAATGGTTAATCATTGAGAATGAATCTCATCGCGTCGTGGAGACGGTAGTCTGTACGTACGCACGAGCGATGATATCATTCCCATGGTCGTGGAGTTGTGTTGAAGTGTATGTATACTATTTCAGTATCAATATCACTTTATAATAATCATGTATAGTTACTCATTAAACCATTATACCCATCCAATTAAGGTGGTGGCGGAAAATAGATTACACCACGGCGTGGAGACGGTATTCCGTACGTACGCACGCGCGGTGATTTCCTTTTTCCGTAGGATGGATAGAAGGTTAATTAGAGTTGTTTAATATTTATAATAACATATCATTATGTAAGTAATACTGATGTTATTACTTTATCATGAAACAACTAAAGAAGAATAAGTTGAAGAAGAAAAAAAAATTGAAAAGGTCGGTAATGGATATTACCTCTTCTTTGAAACCCCTCTTTGAATCCTCCACTTAGGGAACTAAGATTGGTCTTTGAAGAAGACCAGGACCTCTAGGATTATTCTAGAGAAGTGGAGAAGTGATTTTGGCAGGGGTTGGCCGAGCTTGAGAGCTCAAATTGGTGTGAGGAGGAGGGGGAGGAGGTGCCCTTTTATAAGGGAGGAGAGGGGCACCTTAGGAATATCTCAAAATATTATTTTATATTAAAGTCAAAATCGGTTTATAATGGTTACAAAGGGTCTTATTTCGAAGCTAAAGTGGGGATGGGTCGAAATCCTATCAACCAATAAGATTTAGACAAGTTTAGGGTATTATTTTAACCTTATCAATTAGATTTAACTCTAAGTTAAATAATTTAACTTTTACCGTGTCTTTTTGCTTTCTTTCACTATATTTTTAATACACTTACTATAACATGCCAAACGAACCCCAAATTGTTTATTATTAATACATATATCCTTATCTAAGTCATTTTTCCGAACCTTATATTTTTAGGAATAAAATAACAATTAATAATATAATATTTGATTTAAAAACTATTTTGTGTCAATTTTGACACTATTTGATATATGATTTTTGTGAAAGTCATAACAGAATTATATGTTCGAACCAAGTTGATTAAATCAACAATAATATATCATAGTAACCAATAAAATTAGTGGAATTCATAAAAAGTCTCAAATTACATTTATATTGGTGTTTATAACATCAATTATGTCAATATTTCATTAATAAGATAATTACTGCATCATCTTTGTGTCATAAATAAATTAAATTATTTGATGTCTAAAAATTACAAATAAAATACCATTATGTAGGAAATCGATTTATCTTTCTAATGAATATTTACAATCGAATTTATCTTATGTATAACCCTATATTAAAAATGTTTTAGTAAATAACCTTTGATTTTAACTCTTTTAACTCTTCTTTGAATTAAATAGTAATAAATGTCCTAATCTAATCCAAGTGGGCCTAAATGATAATATTTTACACTTAAGGTTGTTTTTGGTCGAGATACACTTGTCCAATAGGATTAGGACACGTGTTATGGTAATATTAATATCATTTTTACCCTTAATTGCCCTATTTACTTTTAACCGTGGTAAATAAAAGTAAAAAGTTACTATTCACCAAAAATTATTTTCATCTCATTGAACCACATTTTACTTACTGACATCAACTGTGTCTCTCGGATTTTTGAAATTCCATTCACAGAAGCGGTAAAATTATGTTTTATGAAAAATTCAGTTTTTTAACTACCACTTAGTAGTTTCACTATTCATCAAAAATTGATGTTTTTCAGAACAATGCCAAAATTTCGTCCTAAGCTATATTTCATATTCAAAATTCAAAAATGAAGTCTATTTTACCAAATTCATAACATAAAATTTGAATTAATTAATTTTATAATTAAATCCCGCTGTTAAAACAAATAGCGTGTTTTTAAGAAACAATATCTATCAAAAGATTGACACTTGATTATGTCTGGTTTAAATGTGAAATTACATTCAATGACCAACATTGTATTAAATTGTAAAAATATATTCTAAATATACTTTAAAACAACTCAAATTAATAATTTATCACTATTAATTATTTTGATTAAAAAAGTTGTTTTTAATTATAATTTAGTAATTTTCACTATTCATCAGAATATGAAAGTTATCCGAAAAGTACCAAAATTTCACCCTAAGCTAATTTCGATATTACGAATCCAAAAATGAATTCCATTTTGAAAAATAAAATTTACAAAATTTCAAAAAGTGGTTATTACTATTCATAACAGCTAGTTTTAATAATATCTTAATAGCATATCGTTGTTTAGCGAAACTCGGTGTTGCGTACAACACACGCTATCGTGGAAGGTCGCGATTGCGTATAATTCAAGCCAGGTCAGAGATGTGTATTGTGAAAGATCCTTTTGGTGTAGCGTATAACACAAGACATTAATAAAATTAAAAAGAATATTTTTCATAAAATCTCGGGCTGTTACATTCTACCCCCCTTAAAATGAATTTCACCCTCGAAATTCGTCGGGTTTATAAATGGTTTACTATTCGAAAGTTTCTTTAATAGAAACCCTCATCGTAAAAAGGAATATCAAAACCAATCTTTAAAAAAAAAGTATGAAACGTAACGGTTACCCAAATAAACTAATCACTGGGTTTCCACATAGGTGAAAATATGGATATGGAAGAGAAATCTAACCATCATGTTCTGATGGAGAGTGGTAGAGAACATGGCTATGGAAAAGCCAGCAATCACAAAGCCATAAATTTGTGACGATCTAAGGTACCATCTGATTCATCAGATATAAGATCACTAGGACAACATTTTTGGTTTTCAAGATCGTTTCCCTAAAGTTAAAGAATTAGAATAAATACTTACTTTATTTTGGTACAATCTCACTGTTGTTCGTGCCTTTAACAATTTCCACTTCATCTCTTAAATAAATGAAGTTGAATTTGTTATTCGTGAAGTGTTAGCAGATCATGTGATAGAATGACGGGTCATTCCATCTGTCTCAAACAAAAGGTTAGCAAAAATTATATACATAAGTCGATCTATAGTGAGATTAATCATATATGGTTCCTAAAATGGACTTTATACTTCATATATCATACTGCTTAATATAATAAAACTAGTTTCTAATAAACAGGGACTTCCTGTAGGCCAGTGGTAGGCGATAAAGGCCAGTCACACTTCGGTTGTGGGTTCGATTCCTACAGCCTTGTCCGACGCGATGGGCTGTCGCCCGTCCTGCAGGTTGTCCTTTTTCTAAAACTACATTACTATAACATCCCATCGAAAAAAAAACTTCTATCCTTAAACAATACTCACTTATGTCCAACATAATCCATTTCAATCTTTAGGCTTATCCATAATACTGCAGTCCACTCTCATAACATAGTGAAAACGATTACCAGAGATTTAATACCATCGTTGATCCCCATATATCATAAGATATGTTTTGTTGGTCATATTCCAAACATTCAAAGTCCTTAATCATGTATTCTCTTGAATACCTTAGTGAAAACATGAATGCAGTTTAAAGTTAACACTTTCCACATACCAAAATCCTCAAAATTATATATACTCAAACCATGATATCACTTAGTCCTTATATCAATCATGAGCTCATGAATACTATTAAACATTTCATTTTCTCGTTTTCCCTTCATTATGCGCATATAATCTTATTTCCAAAAAATATCTCAATCACTTTGAATACCACATCAATAAATATTGCAATACTCAATGATACAACATTATTTTGGAATCCCATTACATAAACACTTAATCATTCCACCACATCGTTGTCATATTCAACATTTCCAATAGTGATCGCATGTGACTTCCCTTTGTCCTTTGCCTTCAGTGGTTTCTCATGTTGATCATCACTAACCCTTGGATTAGGGCATTTATTAGCATAATTCCCCATTTCCTTGCACTTGAAGCATTGAAGTGTGGGTGGTGCGTTCTCTACAGTGTTTGCTTTATTCACATCATTAGAAACCCTTTTTCCATTACTTCGACACTCAGCTGCTCGATGACCTTCTTTTCCACACATAAAACATTTTCTAGTCCCTTTAAGACAATCTCCACCATGCTTCTTTCCACACTTTGTGCATAAGGAAACATTCATCTTCTTTTCACCATTATTTTGAGATTTCTCATTGAACTCCATCTTTCGTTTCTTGTCAAAACCATGAGATGGATATGTAACACCAACTTCCATTTCTACCTTGATAGCACAACGCACAATTTCTTCATAGCTACTGATGTCTCTTATAGCTAATGCCCTTCGAAGACTTGGTTTTAAGCCACTGAAAAATCGATCAACTTTACTTTCAGGTTGGATGATAATGCCAGATGCATACCTTGCAAGTCTTGTAAAATTCGCTTCGTATATACCAACAGATTCATCATCTTTTTGCTTTAGTTCAAGAAACTCCTTCTCCATCTTTGTTCGAAGAATACGAGGGAAGTACTTATTGAAAAATAAGTTCTTGAACTCGTCCCATTCCATGGACTCAATTTCATCTCTTTGCCTTGTATTCTTGATAAGATTCCACCATTTATCAGCTTCACCTTCCAAACAATATACTGCTAAGATGACTTTATCATGTTCAGAACATTGAAGAACTGAAAATATCTTTTCAGTGGTACTGATCCATTGTTCAGCAACAAGTGGATTAGAAGACCCACTGAAAGAAGGTGGATGTTGCCTCATGAAGGACTCAATAGAATACTGTTCCTTTCTCTGGTCATTTGGAAGTCCAGAATGATTCATAGCTTGTGTAAGTATAGCAATAAGATTTTGCACTCCATCTCCCATAACATTTGTTTGTTCAGGAGGACAATCATTGCATTGTCCATTGCATTGATCAACACGGTTCCTTCGGGTTCCAGCCATCGTCTAAAACCCAAAAAGAATAGTGTGAGAGGAAAAAATCATGCTAGGGAAAACAACCTAATAAAGGGGGAGTACCTTCAATATCTAACATCTTAGGTTTAATTCTATGATCGTTATCATAGTTCTAGTATTATAACCTATACGTATACTTAACATTAGGGACATCCCTAGACATACCGTAGAAATATCTCTAGGGATCTCACTAACGTTTTCGCATCCTAGTTTCCAAAGGTTGACTAAACATTTCCTCTGATACCAACTGTAGAGACACGAAGCTTATCGTACATTGACATTACATTACATTTGCGGAATACTTAGTACATAACAAAAATACACACACAAGGATCGTAATAGTTTAGTGTCTTTGGAAACTCGGAACGTAATCTTCTAATCGTGGTGAAAGATCTTCAATATCTCCCATAAAGATCTTCCCTTTTTTTTTAACTAAAACCTTTCTTTATATCTCGGGGAAAAGAAAACATAAAAGGGTGAGCTCAAATGCTCAGTAAGGGTAAACAAAAGAAAAATCAATCACAACATATTCATAAGAACATAACTTTTTGAAATCTTAACCTGCAAAAGAGAGCATAATTTCATAACATGGGATAAATCATAGTAGTGAAATGAAATCCCAATAATCATAACTAAAAAAAATGAAACTTTGTGGCATACACACATAATCATAGAGAATCATTTCTTGTTAGTCAAGACTCATTGCCAAGACTATCTTAGTGGACAAAGTCCCTTTCTGAATCGAGTAACCCTTGTTTCAGTCCTGTTTCACTGAACCGGTATAACCTACCATTTCAGCCATGTCTATCTCATGAGATATGAAATCTTTACCCAATGCATTGGAGGGAGATATAGGTCCCACCCATCTTATAATGAATCCTTTCTTATGTGTGCCACATAATCATAAATCATACATTATCGCATAACCCATGTAATAAAAATGGGATTCTTAAACAACATGACATCATAAAACAATTCATATAAGATAAAGGAATTCATAAAAATAATTCCATCACAACATAATCAAATCAATGTAATAATAGGGATAAAAACAGAACCCTTTATTATCTTAGATGGAAAATAATTTTGATAAAACACTTGAAACATTGTATCTTTTTTGGTCAAGGATTATGGATGGAACATGACTAAATATAACCATGTTAGGTTTTCTAGAAAATCTAGTGGTTCTGGATAGTGGTGAAAAAACTCTTGATGTATATTTTATCAGACCATTTGATCAAATCATGTCGGTTCCTAGAAGTAGTAAAAATCCTCATGTATTTCGGAAAACCATGTGACCAAACCATGCATGAGGTTTAAATTAAACCAAAAATTTGTTTTTAAACCTGAAACCTATCTAAAATCACTAATTCTTTCTCCTACTCATGAGGCTCTCGAACCTAAGGGATCTAGTGGTGATTCCTGGTTCCTTTCCCTTTATACTTCTAATCTAAAGTATCTGAGGTGTTGACTCATGTGGATCAAAGTTAAGAGGTTGTTTCTTACTCTATTCTTCATTCTTATCATAGATATCCTATTTCTCCCTTGAGATTAATCATATATATAGACTATGTTATCTATATCTATGTATTCTATCAGGATCAAATATATAATTCTTGGTTTTCTGTTGGATAGATGCCCGGTCTAGAGAATTGGCATCTCATTCATGATCATATCTAGATCTACCATGGACGAAGAATCCTTGTTGGTAAGTTGATGTGGGTTTCACCCCTTGGTATGATTCCTTACATTAATTCTAATCATTGAGGTAATATGTTTATGGATTTGGTATTTTTCTAGTGAATGTTGGAACATGGATGTGATTTGTGTACCTTTCATTGGCGAATCATAGAATTTGGAATCGACACATTAAAGGTATAGAGTCATTACCATATTAGGCCCTTGTATTGAGTTTTTTGGCATGATTGGATTGTGTGTATGTGCCTAGCATATATAAACTTCATTGATAGGCACGTTTAAAACTTTTAGGGTGGCTCGTGAGACCTTTACTTGGTTATGTCTAGTGTGTTCCTTACCATGTCACACCTTATATGTGGTTATTTCATAGACATTTGAATGCTTGATAAGAGATGTTGTTCCATGATATGTTTTCTATTACTTGTGTAAAATTTCATAGCCTATGGAAAACTTGTTATGATATATTTTCATCTTGTTCCTTGTTTATTTCTATATTACATATGTAATATTTCATATCTTGTGGAATATTTATTTTTATACATTGTTAAATTCTATGTTATGCCTTACACGTGGATTGTACATGGCTAGTGGAACATCTATTCCAGTGTTCAGGTCGACGGGTGACCTAAAATACTTAGTCATCCCTTTAGAGGGGGAGGGTGGATAACATGGCTCATTGGTTGTGGCTCTATGTAGGATGGTTATTGCCTAATCTTGTAATTTTTTTAACCCTTGAGGAAACACCACATTCCATTGGAAGAGTGACCATGAGTCAGTATGATATACCAATGGGGAATGTCCTTGTGTATGTGTAGAGTTCTAACGATTCGATCAGTCCAAGTGTGTATACAATCAAAGGAGAGCATGTATCCATGAGTCATGGGAGTCACTAACCCTTAATGGTGTCCATGGAGTTATTCTATAAAGGTGGAATGTGCATTGTTCGTAAAGGAAGATGGAGATACAAAGTATAATCTAATTCAGGAAATGACTACATATGATATTCCTCTTATATGGAACTGAAGTAGGTACGACCGGGGTTCATGGTATGTTTGGTTTTATGATTGTATGCATATTTTCCTTTCCATCATGGAATACAACTATATATACATGTGCAGTTTTGTTAAGGATTCCTTTTTGGTATCCTATTGGATTTATATGCACACCCTAGTAGGTTATCTCATTGCTCGTGTGGGATTCATAATCAGAGATTTGGATAAGGGTAAAGGCTAAGTGGTAGGTTTATGATGAGCTTGGAGTTAGGAAATAAATGTGGTACTAGGAAAAACATTGGCCAAAAATACACATTTATCTATATTTCTACTAAAAATATATAATTTATTTGTAAGAAAAATATAATATATCTATGATGTTTTGAGATAAATATAATTATGTATATATATAACAATCAATATGATGTTTTATTTATGATACATTCAAATTATTTAATGTATATTTAATAATTTATATACATATATACAGGTTTTTATATTATATTATAATATATTATACTGTATACTTTTTAAAAAAAAAATTAGTAACTTTTGTTTCGACCTGCTATCATGGAGGTCATGTAAGGATAGGACCGGGGACTATCATTTTACATCCAACATAAAATGAGGATTAAGATGACCTGATCTACAAAAGGTACAAACAATGTAGATTCTTCTACATCAATACACATGTTTTTTACACATTTTATATTTTAGGGGTTATAATATGTATTTTTCTGAACCCACACTTTAGAAAAATCCAGCTGCAGTATGAAATTCCTCTTTTGGAACCTCAAATGCCGAACAAGGAACCTGGAATGTCTGAAACTCCATGACACTACAAAATTAGTGTATCTATAACTGATAAGACTTATACCTCAGTAATAAACTAGCATGTTTAGTTAAATCTATAATGAATGTTCTTTGGTAATGTATTTAAAATTCTAGGAGTGTTTCCAAAATATTCATGACTAGAACTGGATGAAGTCATGATTAGCAGAAGGTAGAGCAAGCACCAACAATAAAGACAACCAAATACAGATGATTAAGCGTGGAGGAAATAATGGTTTTTGTACGAGTAACTCTAAAGATATGTCAGAATAACTTGATGATTTCTCAAAGGTAGATGAAGGATTATTTAGAGGGATGTGTAAGAATAAGTCTACTAATTGACACTAATCATTAAGGGCATAAGTTAAGTTGATTCTTGTGTTGGGTAACTATCAGTGGATTTTAATGGATGGAGAGTTATTTTCAAATATCAGAAGTAAATGATGTCATTCATAAAGATAAGAAGGTAGTGACATTATTTATTATTGTCTATAAATAAACAAGTGAGATCACTTGTTCAATTAACATGTAATCTGTTTTTCTCTCTTCTATTTTTAATATATATAAAAATTTATCCAATAAAATATGATTATGTTAGGAACCACATTAATCAATTTTTTTCTATGTTTATGTGACTTATTTATTTTATTTCTATTATGTGTGTATTATGAAAGGTCTATAGGAGAACAAGGTGATTTTACATGAGAATTTTTTGCATTATTCCCTCATTTAAATGTTGCGATCAGGTGATATTAGTTCAAAATTTTTTGGTATTTTTACAGAAGTCAAGTTTTTGAAGGTATTTTGGGGTTTGGGGTTTCCAATAGAAAAAGTGATATCAGAGTTTAAGAGTATACTTTTGGTGAGTTTATTTCCTTATTGTTTTATGATTCATTGAGAGTTCATTATTTTGAATGGAATGATTCTCGAAGAATACAAAATATGGTTTGAAAGGTTCAACAATTCAAACTTTGGATTCTATATAATGAAAATTGAATATTATCTATACCATAAAAATCTTAAGCTTCCATTTATGGGCATAAAACTATAAGAATTGGTAAAAGTGGGAATGGGTAAAACTTAATTGGAAAGAACTTAGGGTAGTTCAGATGTCTCTGAACTAGAATGTAGTCTTCAAAATTTGAGAGTTGAAGAAAATTTTCAAATTCACAGCAAAGCTAATGAAAGTTTATTATTATATATTCAAAATGAATAAATTGTTCATTTTTAGTGACTTTTTGACATGAGAATACAAAAGGAAGGTCAGTGACTAATCATTTGAATGATTTTAACATGATATGAAGTCAGGTGGATTTCACTGGTTTGAATTTTGTTGAATGTGAATAGGATTTAATTATTTTTAATTGCATTTATAATATTGGGATGTGATGGTTATTGTCATGAGTAATTCCAATAGTAATAATGACTTGGTGTTCATGGAAATTTGAGATCTGTTTTGGAATGAGGTGATTCAGAAGAAGGAATTTTGGAGTGATACCAAAACAACTTATAATGTGGAAGGTATGGGATGTTATACTCAGAGGGAAGACCAAAGAAAGAATAAGAGAAAATAGAAGAGGGGGAAGTATTAGGTATCCGACACTAGAAAAACCCTGAGCTTTTATACCAATTGGTTCATAATTTCATATGTGCCACCATCCAGAACCAAAAAAATGGTTTTAGAACATAAAAATAAAAACAACCAATATTCTGCTACTAGAATTTATTTTTGGACCTAAAATTCATAACAACCCAAAATTTATGAATTCAATGTCACCCAATGGACTCAATGTTTAGAACTAATAATCCCTGGCACACCACAAACCACATTGATCTATCAAAATCTAGTTCTAGTTATCTATATTTGAATTAAAAAAGATCTCCAATCTGAATAAAAAAAGAAAAGAAGAAACAAGAATGTGACAGAAAAGGAAAATAAGTACAAAATAAACAAGATTACATGGTTCAAAATTTAGTCCTAAACCAGTGTAAGAACACTTTTTTCTTTATTCAAGAACAAATATCCATGTTAAAAGGTAACAAAGTTAGGAAATCCTACCCAGATAAATCAAAGAATCCTTACGAATACAATCCATGAAAACTCCCTGTTTCAAGTGATCCCATTGTGAAGAACCAAAAATGGTTGGATTATGATCTTTGAAAGACTTTTAATACCATCAGTATCTATATTTTCTTATTATTCTCCTTATAGTCTACCATTATTTTAGACTATGACCTCCTTCCATCAGTTATAGGGTGTAACAACCTAAAGGTTTTTCATGTAACTTTCACCTTACTTTTAACCCTTATTTATATTTTTTTGAGTTATTATTTTCTTGGGTAAAGTTTTAGAAATTTTCTAGTTGGTTTTAGAGGGTTTTAGAGGCCTTAATGGGTTTTACAATTGGATTACAATTATGATAAACCATGTATCTCTTCCCATTAAATATCATAGCTTGTCTGGAGAAGGGTAATGGATGGTGCATGACTAAATCTAACCATGTGAACTTTTCTAGAAAATCATATTTATAAGGAAAGTGGTGAAAAAATGGTTGATGCATACTTTACTAAACCATTTGGACAAATTGTGTTGGTTCCCATAAGCATCAGAAATCCTACACTATTTGGAAAATCGTAAAATGTGTGACCAAACCATGCATGAGGTTTAAATTAATCTAAAAATTGGATTTTAAACCCGAAACCTATATAAACCCCAAATTATTTCTCATACACCTAAGTTTCTCAAACCAATGATCTATAGTGGTGTTTATTGGTGGTTCCTTTCCCATCATACTCCAAATATGAAGGATCTGAGCCATTGAATCATGTAGATCCAAGGTAAGAGGTTTTTTCTTCCTCTGTTATTCATGTACATCCAACATATCCTCATTACCACTTTAGATGAATCCTAGATACAAACTATGTTTTCTAGATCTAGGTATTCTTTGATGATCTAATGTTTAATTCTTGTTTGTTTTTGGGATAGAAACCCAATTAAGAGGATTGGAATCTCTTTTCTAAGAAGATCTATATCTACCATTGTTGATGAATCCCTTTTGGTAAGATGATGTGGGTTTCACCCATTGGTAATATTCCTTAATTGAATTCCAATAATATAGGTTATATGTTGAAGGATTTGGTATTGTTCTAGTGAATTTTGGTGTTGGGATTTGATTTGGGTATCATTCCATGGACAATATTGGACTTTGGAATCAACACATTAAAGGTAGGGAGTCATTACCATCCCAAGCCTTTATATGGAGTTGTTTAGCATGATTGGATTGTGTGTATCTGCCTAGTGTAGATACCGTTGCATGATAGTATGTTTGATGCATGTAGGGTGACCCATGAGAAATTTTCCTGGTTATTGATAGTGTGTTCCTTACTATGTCACACCTTATATGTAGTTATTTCATGGACAATGAAGTTTTTGATATGATAAGTTATTCCTTGATATTTTTTGTATCACTTGTGTAAAATATCATAGCCTATGGAATACTTATTATGATATATTTTCATCTTGTTTCTTATTGTTTTGTGTATTACTTGTGTAATATTTAATATCCTATGGACTATTTATTATGATATATTTTTCCTTTATATGTTATGACTTATACAAGGTTATGTACATATCTAGTGAAATATCAATTTTAGTGTTTAGTTTGATAGGTGGCCTGAAAGACATAGTTGCCCCCTTAGTGGGGAAGCATGGATAACATGACACATTGGTTGTGGCTCTATGTATGATGGTTAGTGCATGATCTTGGAAGGTTTTTAACCTATTGGGGAACACCATATGCTGTTGTAAGATTTTCCATTGGTCATTATGGTATACTGATAGGGTATGTCCTTGCATATGTGTAGAGGTGTAATGATTTGAGCATGCCCAGTGTGCATAACATCAAAGGTGAGAATGTATCCACAAGTCATGGGAGTGAATATCCATTAAAGTAGGGAATTTATATATTCTTTAAATGTGGAATGTGAATTTTCCATAAAGGCTAATCGAGATACAAAGTATGATATAAGTCATGCACTAACTACATATGATATTCTTCCTACATGGCATCAAAATAGGTACGACTGGGGATCTTGGTATGTTTGGTTGTATGCTTGTATGTGAAATTTCCTTTCCATCATGAAATAAACCTATATATACATGTGAACATATGTTAAGTATTCATTTTTGGTGTCCTAGTAGGTTTATACTCGCACTCTGCATGGTTATTTCATTGCTCATGCAGACATCATGATCAGAGATCCAAAGAAGGGAAATGACCTAGTGTAAGGTTGCTAACGAGCTTAGAGTTAGGAGATTAATGTGGTTCTGAGACAAAATCGAGACAACTACCATGATATATTTTATTTATTTTATTATTTTTTTACTACTTATACTTTTTAACTTTCCATATTGGGGGGTCTATTTAGTTTGACATTGTTTGAACTAAAATAATAACAGTTATATCATCTTAATTATTTTTTCCATTATAATGTTTACTTTGATTATATATATATTGTTGTAATTTGGGTCATGGTTATGATAAATGATGGTATAGTCTCTCCTTGAAACATTCAGACCCTCACCGCTAGTTGAAATCCTCTTTCATATGGGGAGTTATACTAGATGTCAAGCGACACTTCAACTTAAACCAGATATTATGGGTTGGGGTCTTACAAAATGTCTTCAGATCATGACTTTCCTTTATTTTATTATTAAATATTATAGGACATGGTAAAAAAGATATAGGTTGTGTTAAACTCAGGAAGTTGAGTTTGCATTTTCTTAGATATCTCACGTATAATGGTCCTCTTAGTTATTGTGATGAGGCTTTTGTTACAACTTTTGAGATTAGGGTGCATTCATGCATCATGAGCCGATATGTAGGATCACATGTCACACATATACAAGATATTATTACATAGTAGTTCTTTAATTAAATTCCACGATTCATGATATCTATTCAGTGATCTATTTTTATTATGTGTTGTTGTGATATATCCTTAACAGAATTAGCTAATCAAACTTATACATGATCTTATAATTTATATATACATTATTTTGAATAGTGTTTACATAAAAAGGCTTTGTCCTAATCCTTAGGTAGAACTAGAATGGTTATAAATTTTGTGTGTGTGTATCCCTTAGGACATTCCTACCTATAGAAATCATATATGTGTTCCTTATATCTTCTTATGTTATACCTATAAAAATGTTTTCATGGGTGTTCTAAATTTTTGTTTGGGTAAATAAAAAAATATCACCAGGAGATGGTGGAGTGTTATGGGAAAGGTAGACATGTATGATGGTCTTACTTGAGAGGCCTTCAAGTAGATGTAATTTGAATAATTATTTTCCATCACACTAAATATTTAATGGTCATATAATGTTATAGATCTTCAGTAGGAAAAGATGTCGGTTTCTACTCACTCTACTTGTTTTATGAATTTTATTTGTTTTTATCCTCTTTTGGATGGGAATATGGAAATGAAGGCTATAGAGTTAGATATTTTCATTCATCTTGAGATTAAACTTTAGGTAAGGGGATTTGACCTAATTATGTATATTGAGGTTCTTTGCAAGGCCCTGAATTTTTGACAAGGGTCTAGAGGATGACATTCTTAAGAGTTTATTCCAGCTTACAATGCACTGGTGATCAAACTCTTCAATGTTGTAGAAAGTTCATTTTTTAGTAGTTGGAAGTGTAATAATAAGGAGGTATAATAGGGTGGTAGATAGGTGGATTAGAGTAGGTCTTCTTATACTCCATTTGTGGATGGATTATCTACTAGGTGTTATAATTATAGATGGAAAGAATATATTAGTAAATTGTGTGTGAAGACACTTGGGAAATGTCACTGATGTGGAAGGAAGGGCTATTTATATCACTTTTTTTCTAAGATTAGAAATCTATATTTAAGGAGCTTGGGTCAGGGTGTGGTCAGGGGTCCTCGACAGTTGACCCAAGAAACACAAACATCAGTGAATTAGGTGATTCATGCATCACAAAGGTAAGGTCATGATCCAATGACAAACAGGATGTAAGCGATGAAAGTGGTTCTATCCATCAATGGAGAGGGACCTTCCTTAGTTAGAGGTAGAGTTTTGATTACCACAATTATATTTACTAACTTTGTTGATATAATAACATACCATTATTTTATATTTTGTTAAGTCATTATTGGATTATATTTGTTTATTAAGTTATCTTATAAGTTTCTCTCTCTTCACAAGCTTTTGGGAAAGAGGGTAGACCATCTCTAGTGATGTCCTGAAAGTCCTGTATTTGTTAATGGATATAGAAATATATGAGACTTTATGATCTTATATATGAATATGTTCCATTTGATATTCACAATGGACTGGTTGACCAGTTATCAAGCTCATATCAACATCTACTAGAGATGTGTGTCTTTTAACTTTCCTCGAGGATAAATATTCTTGTTGACCAGTGAGTGGGATATTAATGCAGGTAGTATGGGACCAAATATAAGACAATTTAGTGTTATCATAACACAAGTATCAGTATTTTATCTCACAACAGATTTAATAGTATCATCCTATATATTACATATAATGGTGGATCGTTATCAATATTTTTTCCAAGATGAATTTTCAAGTCTTCTTAAAGAACAAGGAATTTTGTTTGAGATTGATTTTACAGATGGGGTGAAACTGATATCAATTAATTTTTATCATATGACACTGTATGAGTTGGTAGAGTTGAAGGTATAGTTATAGGATTACATGTTGAAGGGAATTATCAGACTGAGAACATATCTTTGGGGTGATCCAGTGTTTTTCATCAAGAAGTTGGATGGTTGTCTACTAATATGTGTGGACTATAAGAATCCAAATCAGGTAATAGTGAAGAACATGTATCCTCTATCTACAATTGATGATCTATTTTATCATTTATGGGGACCTCATTGGTTTTTAAATATTGATATTCATTCAAGCTACCATCAACTACCGTTCCTAGATGATGATTTTCCCAAGACAACATTTATGAGTTGTTAAGGACTATCCAAGTATCTCATCATTCCATTAAGATTGATAAATGTATCAATGGTGTTCATGGATCTCATGAACAAGAGTTTTCATCGATACCTTGTCTCCTTAATCGTTGTATTTGTGGATGATATACAGATATATTTTAGGACTTCATAAATGTATATCGGAAACCATGATATTACATTGAGTACACCTTGAACACATAAAATTTATTCGAAAATATCTAAATTTCACTTATGAATTCAGGAGGTGTGGTCCCTCAACCATGGAATTTATGAGGTAGGATCTTTAGTAAATCCAAATAAGGTATAGGTTGTGATGTATATGGAATGACCTATGATGTTTTTTTGAGATCAAGATTTCCCTTGGGCTTGTGGGGTACTATACACGTTTAATACAAGATTTCTCCCATTTGACAGTGTTTATGATTGAGATGACCAAAATGGGGGAGAAGTGTGAGTGGTTTTAGTAGTTTAATGAGGGATTCCTAGAGATAAATATAATATTGATGGAAACTCTTGTTTTGATCCTTCCAGAGCCTGGTATTGGATATGTGGTATACTATCATGCCTTGTGAATTGGGTTGGAAGCTATGTTGATGTAGAGAGATCAATATGGGTTATTTCAACCATGACACCATGAGTGGAACTACCTAATTCTTGATTTAGGGTTGGCAGTTGTGGTCTAAGATTTGAAGTATTAGTGAAACTATCTCTTCAGTGAGAGGTATATCATATATTCAGAAAAAAATATATTATGATAGAAATTATCTCAATGGGATATGAATATCAGATAGTGGTTTTGGGTGAAGTATCTATAGACATTTGACTTTTATATGTCCTATTATTTAGGAAAAGGTAATTCCACTGGAGATTTTTTAGTAGCAAAACACCAAAGAAAAAGGAACATAGAGAGAGAACTTCGCATGAGGAATGAAATATGATGAGTTTAATGGATGAGTGACCAGTGGATTAATCAAAGGGTCATGTATTAATGACATTAGGACCTTTTTTATCACATGTTCCATGGTGTACTGGATAATGGATAGCCGAGGGCAGAATACTAGGTGCGTAGGGATGTGAGAGCACTTATAAAGGGATGATTCTATCTGAGGGTGTTTCTTAGGTGATGATGACATGATCTATATTCATGGGAGTTTAGTAGTGACAACTACTATAATTGAGGAGATGATTAGAGACTCCCATGATTTTAAGTGGGTAGTGAATCTAGGGTTAATGAAGTTGTAACATGACATCTAACATCGATTTTAGTATCTAGTTATAAATAGGGAAATCATCGATTTTGTTTCATGATATCTCACCATCCATAGGGTAAAGGCTAAGCATCAACATCCTGGTGGTTTTTTAGTCACTTACAGTGACTATGTGGAAGTGGGGTGGCATGGATATAGACTTCATTAAGTAATTTCGAAGGAGATAGCATTCATAATTCTATTTGGGTAATTGTTGATCAAATGATTAAATTGACCAATTTCATTCCAATTTTAGAGACAATTTCATTGGATGAGTTGTAAAAGATGTATGTACCAATTATTTTTCACCTATATGGATCTCCTTTAGGAATCATGTCAGATAGGGACCCATGTTTCACATTGCAGTTTTGGAAGGGCTTAAATAAGTATTTGGGTACCCAACTGAAATTAAGTAGAATGCAACATATGCATACTAATAGACAATCAGAGAGGATGATCCAAATATTTGAGTATATATTAAAGGCATGTGTTCTATATTTTATTAGATCTTGGTATGATCTCCTATTATTTGTTTAGTTTTTATAAAAAAACATATTTTAGGATTTAATTAAAATGGAATGTTTTGAGGAACTTTATGGTCAGGTGTTATGATCACTACTATGTTGGATTAAAGCTGCTAAAGCTACAATTGTGGGGTTAAGATTGGTACAAGAGACCTATTAAAGATTAATATTGATCTATAAGTGGTTAATCAACAATCAAAGTAGACAATAAAAATATTTTGATATGAGTACATGACCCATGGAGTTTATTGTGGGTGACCAAGTTTGCTTATGGGTGACTCTTCGACTAGTGCATTGATTGTTATAGAATCATGGGAAGTAGGTGACAAGGTTTTTTGGATCATTTGATATTATAAATCATATCATGATAATGGAATAATGTTTGGTTATTATTCCAGGGTATTTAGGTATTCATGATGTGTTCCAGGCATCTTAGCTTCGATGTCATGTGCCTGATCCTACGCATGTTGTCGAACGTGAGGATATTGAGATGAATCCCAACACAACATTTGTAGAGTTCCTGAGGAAAATCATATATCATTGTGATAAGTTGTTGTGAGTAAGGATGATTACACTTGTTATGGTCCTACGAAAACATGAACCTATCCAATAATAGAATTGGGAGAGGTAATATGATGTATGATTTTAATGGCTTGAGTTGTTTGAGAAATAAATCTTGTGACACATATCACGAATGAGAATTCCTTAGAGGGGGAGATTGTAATAACCTTAATTTTTTTTGGAAACTTATACCTTACTTTAAACCATTATTTAAGTGTTTTTATTTATTATTTTCTTGGGTGAAGTCTCAGGTAGCTTTTGGTTTCATTAAGAATGTTTTAGATATGACAACCCTTGTCTTTATTACACATTAATTTATAATTTATTACATGAAGTTACACATAATAAAACCCAAAAGATTGATAAGTATAGTGTATTTTTATAATTAGGTATAATACATAATAACTTAAAACATGGGATACATCACCATTATTGAAAACATACTTAACATGCTCATAATATTCCATCATACTTAAAACTATATGGGATAACCTGGGGACATACATAAGAAACGGGTGAGATATAATGCCTAGTAAGGGAATAAACATGGAATAACATGAATAAAGTATTATAGGTAAGATAATAGGAATTTAAATGGGGAATAAAAAGGGTGATAATCATAAACATTAACAAAGGGTCATGTTGTAGCATGATTACATAAAGACAACATGGGGAAATAACTTTAAATATGACTTCATAACATAGGTCAAGGATAATCACTAATACATCATAACATGGTGTAAAATGTTTTGTGATGGATTAGGTTCACTCCATAATCCCTTTCAGGATGTCTCATGAGACTAAAACATTATTCAATTCATTAGAGTGCTATATAATTTCGGTCACACCCTCCACTTTCATATCATGTACATGCATAATTATGTTGCATAGATCATTAAATATAACATCAAATTTCATCAGATTTAATTTAAAATTAATGGAGGTTTGAATAAATACACGCAATTCTATAATAAAATAAGTTTAGGTATTTATAGGAGAATACCCTTGAGTTGAATTTGTGATGTAATTCACAATACAATGTTTTGGCATGAAAAACAATAGAGTGAAATTTCGATAACATAACATTATTACTTTGAGATTAATAAAATGGTTTAATGAGAGGGAAGGGGGTATATAATCATTATTATACCAAATGGATAATAATAGGAACATGGGAAAAAATATCCCAATATTAGGAATTGAAAATAAAAGATAGAAAATGATGAAGATGCTCGAATTAAGGGGAGAAGGAAAAGATCCATTACCTTGAGAGGGTGATTCCAAAAGCATGGGGGGAGCCTCTTGAGAGATTGGGTAACCTTGGGAGATATATAGAGATGTGAAGGAAGAGTAAGGGCTTTCTAAAAGGTTTTTTATTTATGAGTAATGGGATATTGGGTGAGTTTCTGTAGGAAAAGAGAGGGAAGTTTTTTTTTTAATATTTTCCAAACATAGGTTTTGGATTCTATATAATAATGTAATCAAAACCAAAATACTTCCCTTGGTTTTTCCAATTTATTTTGGTAAATTGGAGGGTTTTTAATTATTTTATAATTCTAATTCTGAAAAAATTAAAATATTACCCTTGGTTAGGTGGAAGTCAGCCATGTTCTTACAGAAATTATTTTAAAACAATAAAATATAATATAGTTTTTAGTGGAATCATAAATGATTAATTAAATTAATTGAATAACCTAAAAATCATATTATTTTAAATAAGAAACACATATTTTTTATTGGATATAATTTATATTACTTATTACATAATTTTTCATTCATTATGATGTCATAATATACAATATATATCTATACTGTATTTAAATTTTACCAAAACAATTAATATCTTCGAAAATTATGAAAAACTCATCATTGGATAATATCAAAACTCTGATACAAAAAATATTATTTATTCTACCCAAATAACATTCTAAATATGTTATTTTTTACTTTTAAAATAACAATAGACATTTATTGCGAAATATTGGATTTTTTGACAATAAAATTTTTCAAACCCTTGTTATTTTTAACTTCGTAAAATTAAATTATCAACTATACTTAATAAACATTATTTAATAAATATAATTTATTGAAATATAATTTATTTCAAAAATTCATTTATTTTTTAAAAGGAGTATCTTAATTGAAATTACATATTACCCAAAAAAATATTTTTTGTTTTATCGAATCAAAATAAAAATGATTTATAAATTAAAAATAATAGGAACTAAATATAACCATTATTCTGTTGAAAATAAAATATGCACAGTCATATTATTAGGTTCTTGATACATACCCCTTTATTGAACCAACAAACACCCAAAGGCTAAGGTTCACAATGATGATATTTTCATGGGGTTGTTCAGCATACATGGTTTGTGTTACGATCTATGTTAGAGTGAAATTCTCCTATAAATATTTTTGACCATGCTTTAGTTATTGGATATCATCTTTTTATTGGTCAAAAGTAAATTTTAGTGATGATATCCCACTTAGATTCTTCGAATAATGGGGTTTATATGGTATGATCCTACTGGTCGAGGCCATCACTTCCTTTGTCTATTTCAATTGAATTTATCAAAACCCTATATTTTTACTAATCATAAGATTACTATTAAATGAATATATTATCAATGGTTTTGATGATTAATGGTATTTTAAATCTAATGAGATATAATAAAATCAAATAAGTTCATGTGTTTTTTATAACCATAATATATAATAAGACATTTAATTAAACTAAAATGATAATTTTATTTATTAATGTTTGGATAATTACAATAAAGGCCTTAAATGGGATGCATGGTTGAAACATCATTTTGGGAAACCTTGTTGTTCTTCCCTGAAAAATATTTATCTTATTCAGAGAAGGACATTGGGTAGCTATCTCATGTTGGGTGCATGGTTAGAGCTAACCGTGTGACATTCCCTAAAAAAATTTGTGGCTTGGGAAAATGGAAAAAATCATGGTTGGTGTACGGTTTACAAAACCATGTGGTCAAACCACAAGGGCTCCCAAAAGAGACAAAAAGTGTCGCATGGTTGGTGAAAGGGTTGGATAACCAGGTGACTAAATTGTGCATAGGTTTTTAATTAATATAAAAATTGTATTTTTAACAAAAAACCTCTCTCAAACCCCTCATTCGTAATTTTACACCTATGGCTCTCAAACATAGGGACTTTAGTTCTGTTTCTTGGTGGTTAATCTCCCACCGTACAACAAGTTAAGAGTAGATATGGATTTGAATCATGTGGATTCATGGTAAGAGGTTGTTTCCTTCTCCATTATTCATGTATATCATTGATCTTCTCTTTAACCCTTAAGATTAATCATATAACCATGCTATGTTGGATGGATTTGTGGATTTTATCATTATATAATGGATATATCTTTTTTTTGTTGGATATAAACCATTCTTCCTTCGTTATTCATTTCCATTCTGTTGGATATACATCATTACTCTAATGGTATCATTATTTCCATTTTGATTAAACATCACATGAAATATCAAAAAATAGAAAAAAAAATACAGAAAATCACATCGGAATGGATCAAAGAAATTTTCTAACACATAAAACGGGTAGGATAGTCAACAAGAGAGGGTAAAGAAACTAAGGTGATTAACCCGCAACAACATTGTAATAATGGTGTAATTCTAGAAATTCTTGTGCATATTGACATTAATAGGTCTTTCATAAAAAAATAAATATTTTTTTATATTTATTTATGTAGAAATTAAAAAACATTACAGACTCGAGAGTATAAAATTGATAATGACAGAAAAAAGATCATATTGGCTCAGTTAGCAAAATCCAAAGCCTGCCTGGACTAGGCTAACAAACACACGGTCTTCCTGGACTAGGCCATGGGTCATTATGCTCGGCCAAAAGTCCAAATTTATAATATTTTTTATTAAAAAATATATAATTTATTTATAATAAAAACATGACATATCTATGCTGTTTTTAAAATAATTATAATTATATATATATATATATAACAATCAATATTATGTGTTATTTATTATATATTCTAGTTAAATATTGTTTATTTTCTAATTTATATATGTATATATAGTGTTTTTTATTATATTTGAATATGTTAAAGTGTATAATTTTTTTAAAAATCAATAAATTTTGTTTTGACCTGCTGGCATGTAGGTCCCACAAGGACATGACTAAGGAATATTGTTTTACATATTGCATAAAATAAGGACAGATATAACCTAGTCTGTAAAAAGTAAGTCTTATGTAAATTCATCTATAGATGACACATTAGTTTTACACATAATTTATTAAAAAGGTTACAATATGTGTTGTTTTGGAACCCGCGCTTCAAAAAATCTATATCTAGTATGGAAGTCATCTTTTGGAACCTAAAATACAAAAAAGGAACATGGAATCTCTGAAATTCCATGACACCACAGACTCAGTGTATCCAAAACCAAGAATCCTCACACCTCAGTCATATAATAGTATGGTGGGTTAAATCTATGATAAATATTCTTCGGCTAAGACTTGAAAATTATAGGAGTGTTTCCAAAAGTTCCATGACTAGAACTAGATGAAGGCATGGTTTGCAGAAGTTGGGGTAATTGCCCAAAACATTGAAAACCAAATATGGATGATGAAGCGTGCTTAAAATTCTTATTTTAATCCTTATAAGGATTATATTCTTATTTCCATTTTTTATATGTGCTTAAAATACTTATGTAAATATAATATATTCTATAGTTCTCTCTCATTAACTTATAAACATCTATTTTTTTGGAAATAGTAAAACATGCTCTGCTTATTATTTATTTTGTTAAAATGTTTAACTGAAAGTTTATTCAATTTATTTTATTAATTATATTTTTTTGTAAAATAGATATATATTATAATGACTATGTGTATGATATTTGGTAGAGAAAATATCATAGAAATATTATTGAGATTAATAAGTTTCAAACACTATTATTTTATATATTTTTACTATAATTCCATGAGAATAATTTTAATTACATTGTTTATTTTAAAAATTATCATATGTACTAACAAGTATATATAAAAGTTTATAAGGATTTAAATTCATGAATAATAAAGCGTGTGAATTCTATGATAATTATCATGATAATTCAAATTAAAGGTAAATAATATTATTCTAAGTACTTTTATTCTCTAATCCATCACATACTCAGATTCAATAATTAGAATCTCCTTCATACTCATTAAGATCTTGGAGTTACTAATGTGGGGTTATAAATTTGAGATTTATTATTAAATAAAGATCAAGGGATATAGTGAAAATAACTAACAACTATTACATCATATTCAATTACCAAAATCTCTACTACAACTACAGTTTCACTTGTGCGATCATGAAGAACTTCATCATTTTATCATCTACTGCTGAAGTGATCAAAGTTCTAGAGATTCATCGACATTCATCAATATATTATTTTTTCCTTAATTTTTTTATAGTTTTCTTTGTTAAATATTTTTTATCTACTTATAATATCTTATGTAGGATATTATGAGAATGAGACCCTCTAGTAATAAATATTCTTAAATATATGGTCTATGTAGGCTGTAGACCATATTTTTTTCCTTAATTTCTTTCTGGTTTTCTCGCAATGTTGAGAACCTATAATTTCCACAAAAATATTCTTAAATATATGGTCTATATCCAGATGAAATCATTTGAGGGACACAAATGATATAGGCTATCAGGGGTGGATACTAATAGGACTGTGAGGCACCTTCTCAAAATATATTTCCATAGAAATATCCTATGTAAGATATTATGAGAATGAGATCCTATAGCAGGAAATCCATATTTAGATGTATAATTGGATGTTCATATATGCGGATGTGTGTATTTATCCTTATAATTTAATATTATTATTAATGAGTATTATAAGTCACCTACTTTGATGTATTGATGAAAACCATGATGACATATGATTGTGGTGAGGTAGGTTAAATTGGGCGTGTCACGAGTAAAATTTCATTAATGAATATTATGAGAAAGAATTTTTACCTTCTATTCTCTGACATAATTTGATATCTTATACCCTTTGATGGAAATGATATAGCTTAAATAAATATGTGGCCATGGTGTTCTGTAGGAAAGTTTTATTTTAAAAATGTGAATGAAAAATACATAGAGCACATAGGTTGATAACACCAGCATGAAAATTTCTTGATTGGAGATATCATGATAAAGAAATTATATTACCTACTAACCATCCCTATGTTGTTTTATATCATTTAAACATTATCTTCTTTCACTATGGGTGCCTTGATGTGTTTCTAGATTCTAATCTTAGACTTTGGTTTGCTTCGTGTAATGCCACTAAGAAAGAGGTCTGGAGGGTCACACACTAATTTTATCAAAAAGATCAGTAAAATAATAATATTGTTTATTATTTAACAAGTTGAAGAAATATTATTACTGTACATGGTTTAATAATTATTCATGTTTTATTTATCACATATATTTAATAACCTATTATTCGAGAGAATATTTTAGTAGCAAAATAATTAATGAATATTAATTTTCAATTTAGTCAAAATATAATTTTATTTATTTATTGGAGAATAATGCAATGGTATTTAATTTTAAATAAATATTCATTACTCAAGTTCTGATAAATATTGTGGAGGAATGACATACCATGTTTAAATTTCAAGGGAGAAATAAAATAATTGAATATTATTTGAATAAATAATATTTAATTTAATTTGTGAATTTATCACATATCAAGAAATAATAATATTATTATTATTATAGACCAGGGTTTTTTCAAGTATTTAGAAAAATAATAAGGGCACATATGCAATTTTTATTTTCTAAACCTAATGTTATATAAACCTGATTATGTTATTTATCTTGTAGATCCAATTCATTTGTATTGTACCCAATGATATCCAAAGAGAATCCTCTCGAATCCATAGAGATATCCCCCCTTTAAGAATGCACTCAAGAATGGAGAGTGATACTCCTATACCACTATTATCAATTGTAGAGAGATTTAAGAGAATCCTTCCTTGAAGATATTCTCAAGGTGATCAAAGGTGAAAAACGAAAGCATTAGGATCTACTGTAGTAGCACATAAAGATTCCAACGGTGACGTTTTAAGATTCATGGATCACATGTGGGTCAACACTGGAGGGAATCTATACATTATTCCTGCAATGCAATGACAGTATGAAGTATAGTCATTGTCAACTCCATCAACAAAGAAATAATTATTCACAAGGTAATTCTAAATTGTTAAAATGCATTATCCATAATATGTGATGATCATGTGAGTCAGTTTCAGAATTTCCACTCATCAATATTATTTCGTTTAATTCTGTTGATCACAAAATTTATCATCATATAAATCTCAGATTTATCATTGATTGTGACAAAAATCTAAGTTCGGCATGCTCAATACGGTTCTTCCACAACAACCAGAACCTACAAGTAGTATCAGATGGGTCACAAAATTATTTATAATTATTTAAATATTATTGATTGATTCATTAATTTTTCATTAGTTTTCAAATCAATTTTAATGATTCATTAATATTAATAGTGATATTTTCTTTCTTCCTATTCGTCTCTCACAGATATATCAAATAAATAGATTTTATAAATTGAATACAATAGAATAACTAATCCATAGGTGTCATGGAATATAGCTAGATGACAGCAAATTAAATGTCATGTAGACCGTTGGTACACATCGTGTACTTATGTTTAACACACCAAGAATAAATTCAGAATTAATTCAAGCTGTGTGCATTTATTACATGTGTTATATTTAATTACACACCATGTGTTGATCAGGATAGTCTACCACATGGTCAGTAGGAGTACACACCATGTAACTTCCATACATAATTTATAATCCATTAGTCATATATAGGCCATGTATTCTCATACCCAACCTACATAACTAGTGACCATGCAACTTAGATACCACTTGTTGTGTAGCCCATGTACATGATGTGTACTCCAATATTTTTCATGGCATGGTAACATTTTTAGTTCCTTGGCACGTGTCATTGATAGAAAGTGATACAAAAAATGTAGCTAGAATGTACATTCCATATATTTTTAAAAAATTACACAAAATTAAAAATTAATTTATTATACTGCTTAAAGCTTATCAACAAGTGTTATTTTTCATCATTAAGTTGATAGTACATACCACATGATGAGCTATATATATAGATATTAAATGTACAATTAATTTTCTACGTAATGTTTAGAACTGTATATCGTGTATAAGTCATAATACAATCATTACTCTACATGAATCAAAATATTAAATGTTAAATAAATATCATTTTTTCTATGAGGCCATTAAGTTGATATTAGAAACCGTGAAATTAACTGATAAGTCATGTATATTTTATTTCATGTGATTAAATAGTATAAAAATATAATATAAGTTGGGAAGCTCAGATGACTAATCACCATGTCTCCTCGATGGTACATTTGTATACACAATTAATTTTAAATAAATTTATTTAATTTATTTAATTTTTTTTGCATGAAAATATCAATAAAATTTGGATTATAATTATGATAAAATAATTGATTAGTTTAGTAATAAAATTAATTATTACAAGTGTGATTCATCTTAAATAAGAACAATTATAATTGAATTCTATTTTATTAAATGTGTAATTCATTTAATGTATGTGTATGATCATGTGCATAAAACAAAACATTTTATGTGATTGTTTCCCTTTAATTTAGTATTAAATTAAATTTTTGGTTAATAAACCATCCCTCCTCTCATTATAGAAGGGAATGTTTAACCATGGTTTCTTTTATGTAAACCCCTTAACCAATCCTTTGGTTCCCCTCAACTATGAGTGAGTAAAGTAATATGTAATAGATGGAGCACCCACAATAGATGTGGCAGTTCATATTTGGAGCTGAGGTGAAATCAATCCAAGAGAGATACATAGGTAGAGAGGTGGAAAGATACAACACGAATGATAAATGGTTCAAGGTATTTTTTTAGGTTAATGATTAGTTTAACATCCTATAGAGAAACTAATAATTAGTAAAATATAATGATCATACAACTTTATTATTTTATTTCTATCAAGTTTCATGGTCATTCCATTATGGATGTTTCTTCATGATCACATGAATTAGTGAATTAACAAGAATTTATGATAGAATTGAAATAAAATGGATTACGTGTAAACATTTTCCAAGACATGGTTAATCACTTAAGTAAATCCACATAATATTAAAAATAATGTAATAAATATAATAATTTGAAATTTATATATAAATATAAAATACCTCAGTTATATATATATATAGTTGATATTTCCTTACATTACTTAAGTTAAAATCAAACCATTGTTCAAAGTTATTGACTAGCCAAAGTTGGGGTGATTTCAATTATTAAGAAATTCTAACTTGAATTTTTGGGTCGACTTAACTTAGTTAACATCAAGGGTTGATGACCAAAGTAGGACATTGTGTAACTAAGAGGAAAACGTTATGGAAATCCAATTTAAGGATTTTATGATTGGGGAGTCTACTCAACAGATCAACAAAATATGAGTTAATGTAGTTGGAATTTGAAATACCTACGTAAAACCCATCAAATTGTTTGACCAGACAAAGTCAGAGTGATGATAAGGGGAGCATGGATCTTTTCCCTTAGAATATCCAAGAAATAAGATATTTTTAATCCAATGGTGAGGGCTATTGGGTTTCAATAAAATAGTGGGAGATAAATAAATATAATATTTATTTATTTATCTTCCTTTTATCTGATAAAGTACTAAAATTTTGTTTTTTATTATTTATATAAAAGGTAATAAATATGAATTTAAACATATCATTTTGATCCATACTTGATAAAGATAACATTCTCACTTACACTAATTTCCATGAATAGAAAACGTGATTACATGTTATCGTACACCATAAAAGGAAATGGTATGTGATGGAATAACCTATTATTGAAGCATCAGAACAAGAGGATATTGAAGAATAGCTGTATCTCTACGAGAAACATTTGAACAATTCCATAGATGTTTAGTGTTTCATGGTATCATCCATGATCAATGAAATTATTATGAAATATTAAGACATGGATGCGTATAGAATGATGTCTCACATAAGGAATCTCTATCAAGAGGATGCATGTCAAGATAGATATGATATATCCAAATCTTTATTTATAACTAATCTAAGGGAGTTGGTGCCTTTTGGGCCTCAAATAGTCAAGATTATTGGCTACATTGATCACTTACACTTCTTAGGGATTAAATTCATAGATGATTTACACACATATCTCATACTTTCCTCACTACCCAAGTCCCCTAATTTTTTTTGTTAATTATTACATGAGAAATAATGAGAAGAGTATTTTTTAACTTCTTACTTTGATTCTCCAAATGGATAAGGACATGGGGCATGAAAAACACATAGTCTTTATGGTGAATATGAAGAACAAGGAAAATGGGACCTAAACACATAACAAGTCTAAAGCTTTCAATACCATCCTCAATTTAAAAATAAAATTCAGGTATAGGGAAAGGAAGAAGAATCAGTATGTTTTCATGTGGTAAGCATGTCCACTGGAAGAGGAATTACACCCAAAAGTATGGGAAGCTAAAGGTATAATCGTTATCAAGTGAAATATTTCAATATCTAGGCATTATTTATTGGATAAAACTTATTGTTATCATATATATACATATATATATATATATATCCAAATGTAGGAACAAATTAGATTTTGAAATATTACTATAGGAGAAGTGGATTTTCGTACTGCCAATGGTGTGAGGCTGGATGATCTAGCCACTACAGACAACCAAATTTCATTTCAAACATGAATGATATTGGTTTTAAAGGATTATTATTATATAACAAATATTACCAAATATATTATTTATATGTCTTGTTTAGATATTAATGGTTTTATTTTCAAATTTGAAAATAAAATTTGATTCTTTTTTAAAGACAAAATATGTTATGATATGGTATATTTAATTTACAATATTTATGTATTAGAGTAAAAAAACTGAGTATTGTTGATTGATAAAAAATACTATTCACATGAATTATATAACACCTAGCTATTGCATCACCATATTAGTCATGTAAACAAGAAGCATTTGAAAAGGAATTATTAAGATGGCAATTTATACTATTTTGAGGTAAAAGAACTTGAAATATTACATGCTTTTTTATAAGGTAAAATGAACAAACTACCATTTAGTGGACATGGTGAAAGGGCCATAGAGCTTCTAGTATTGGTACAATCTGATGTGTTTGGACAATTTCTCGTAGAATATAGAAGTGTATATTCTTAGATCATAACTTTTATTGATGACCTCAGTATACATGGATATGTCTGCATGATGAGGTATAATCACAAGTCCTTTAAAAAAATTATAGAAATAAAGAATAAAGTAGAGAATTAGATTGGAAAGAAGATATAGAATCTTCAATTAGATCAAGGTGGTAAATATATTAATCAGGATTTTATTTAATTTCTAGAAGAGTTTGGGATTATTTCTCAAATCACCCCACCTTACACACTGTAGTGGAATGGTGTTAGTGAAAGGAGGAGTTGTACCTTGTTAGACATGGTACGGTTTATTACATGTCATAAAGATATTCCATTATCTATTTGGGGTTATGAATTAAAAACTAATTAAATAAATCAAAACAAGTACTAACTAAAGAGGAAAATGGGATTCCCTTCAAGTTATGGAGTGGAAAGAAACCTATTGGTAGCATACATGTGTATGGTGTTGCAAGGAATTTGTTAAGGCCTTCTCATACAAAAAACTAGAACCTTAAGGGAAAATGTGTATCATTATAGGGAATCCAATAGAAATAAAGGGATAATAACTATAAAAACACTTAGAAAAGGAAAACGATATCACAAGAAAATCTATCTTTTTTGAGATGGAGCACATCCTCTAAAAGAGTAGCGGGAGAAAGATTCTATTTGCTGAATTTTTTTCTCAATATATAAAAGAGTTGGTACAAGGATAGATTCCATAGATCCCTATGGAATAATTAGTTCCTGCAACACAAGTATTTCATAAGATTACTAGAGAGGTAATAGAATCAGAGAGATGGTTTTCTAGTCACTAAAGATGGAGACTCATTATTTGCTGAAAATGATTAACCAATCTCCTATAAAGAGGTAGTAGAGAGATCCTAAACTGCAAGATAAAAATAATCTATGAATTCTAAAATGGGTTCCATTTATTAGAACTAATTTTGGTTTTTGGTTAATCTGGTAGTTAATGTAAATCCTATTGGGTGAAAATGGGTATTTAAGAGAAATTTGACATGGAAGGAGTAAATACCTTTAAATTAAGGCTAGTGACTAAAGGGTTTAAAACATCCTTGAATTCAATATTATGAAACCTTTTAACCAATTTCAATGTTTAAATATATCAAAATTATACCTTCTATAGAATCTTACCATGACTATGAAATTTGGAAGATGGACATCAAAACGGATTTCCTTAATGGGAACCTTTAGAAAGATGCCTATATGACACAAAAATAAGAGTTTTTTACTCCAGTTAATGCCAAAACGATATGAAAGTTGTGGAGTTCCATTTATGTATTATAACAATAATATTTTCCGTGGAACATTTTATTCAATGAAGATATAATTTTTTTTGGTTTCATTAAGAATGAATGTGATCCATGTGTTTATAAGTGGTTTAGTGGGAATACAATCATTATCTTAGTTGTATATATTGATGAAATATTACTTATTGGAAATTTTATAAAAGACTTAAAATCTATCTAAGACTGGTTAAAAAAATATTTCTCCATTAAATACTTAGGTAAAACAACCTACATTTTTGGGATTAAGATTATTTTGGATAGATCCAAGAGGCTTCTTGGACTAATTCAAGGTACATACACTGACCAGATTCTATAGGGATTTAGTACAAAACAATACAAGTGGGGATTGGTTCCAGTGTTACATGGTATACATATTTTTAAGAAAATGTTTGCTTAGAAACAATAGGAGAAAGATAAAATGAGTAATAATATGCTTCAGTGATAGGATCAATCATGCATGTTATGTTATTTACTAGATTTTATATTTCCCATGCATTGATCATGGTGGTATGATATCAAGTTGATCTGTGATAAAAACATTGGTATACTATTACGGTTATCCTAAAGTATCCGAGAAGAACTAAGGATATGTTCCTAGTGTATAGAAGAGATTTTGAGTTGGTTATCTGGGGTTATGTTGATCGGAGTAGATTACTCAAGTGGGGAGGGGCGAATTGATTAACTAAAAAAAATTTGTGAAAATTATTTCCCCAAAATATTAGATACAACTCAGTTAATAAAGGTTATATTTTTATTAGAGTTTTACTATTTAAATAACTTCTTAGAAGATTGATTAATTCTCAGTAATCTTAATATCAATTATTAAAGTTACTTTTGATGCTATTCTACTAAGGAAAAACAGTTCTAACTTCTTTATAAGACTAACTTTCAATCTGAATTTAGTGATTTTTGAATTATACAATAGAGTAGTAAAATAGAGAAGACTAAATTAAGCATCACAACAGATATGAAACAAGTGGTTCAGAATCAAGATGAGACCTAATCCACTCCACTTGGTGATCACCTGCCACCAAGCAGTTTATATAAATAAAATTGATCCACACCCTGGATCAGGGATAAAAAAATACGCAAGACTGTCCAGGACACACAGGGACCACTTCCATAGTTCTTCATGGGTACAAACTAATAGGCCACATAGAGACCTCTTCCACACTTATCAGTGGGTATACACAAGAGGAAAAAAATGTTTGGGTAAGGATATCTTGTATCCTTTAGTTTAATGAGGGAGTCAGAGTGTGTTTCTATACAGATATACACACTATTCAAAAGTTAATAAAATGATACACAACAGAGTAGTATTATTGATATAGGTTTAAAAGTGCTCTGAGTGTTGGTCTATACAGCTATGAACTTCTGAGATGAAGAAGATACAGAATTTGAGTCCTTGTCTGGAAAAACATAGTATCGCAATACAAACAGATTCGGCTTGTGTTCTTCGTAGTGTTTGACAGTGTAATTATGTCATTGGGATTTTAGTATGCTTCATGTGTTCCTTAGAGGAATTGAGTTTTATGATCCAATTCTCCAAAATGTATATTAGTCTCACGTTCACGCCCACCATCTTTTTATTTGTGTCGTGCTACAACTGTTTTTCTATCGTCATATATTTTTTTGTCGTACTACTCTTTTATCATAGAGTGCATGTGCCGGGGCCGACATGTTGAATGTATTCTGCACCTCGTACCTCGTACTATCTGATGATATGTATACAAGTAATCATTAATTATGTCAGTGCATTAAAGTCTTTGAATATGACCCTTAGAGATTAAATTTAAAATGACAAAATATATTAGGAAACAATGTCACATTATGTCATGGAAACAATTTCTCATTCACACTATGTCTGGATTGGTCACAGTGAATTGTAGTCATGGTGTCTTGTTCACGGTGTCTTATAGTCACAGTGTATTGTTCACGGTGTCTACTTCACGGTGTCTGATTCACGGTGTTTGGATGTTACGGTGTCTCTTTCACAGTGTCTTCTTCACAGTGTCTGCTTCATGGTGTCTGGATGTTACGGTATCTGCTTCACGGTGTCTGATTCATGGTGTCTGGATGTTACGGTGTATGATTTACTTTTCCAGAAAGACATAACTAGGGGAAAACTCATGGTGGCTTAGACTTTTCACAATAACGGTATTTGGACTTAAGCAATGATGATTATATAATGAATTAGACATAATCATTTGTCAAAGAAATCATTATAAAGGTAAATCAATGATAGTATAAAGTAATTAAACTAAATTTAAGGAAATTATGATCTTGAATGAATCTTCTTTAAGCATGAGAATACTTAAAAAACAATACACATGATTTGATATGATTTACAGGATTTAACCAGTATGAATAGGATTTGTGATCATTAAAACATGATTAGTACATGAGGAGTCCAACAATCTCACCATTTTGATGATCATAAATCCTGTAGAGTTAAATTATAGATTTGAGTCAACTATAGATATAGAGATAAGATAAATGTCTAACATATTTTTCGCCCTTTTGGGATTATCAAAAAGATATAATAAGTGATGTCATGAAAAGTGCTCGTTTCATTAAATCAATTATATATGGACTATAATTGAGGATAAATATGAAAAACCTCAAGCTTCTAGAGATACTTGGAGTGATGCCACATAGGTATCATATGATCATATTTGTAAAGAGATGAATTATTTGAACTGTGAATTAGGGGGATATGAATTTTAGTAAATATCTGCTTGTGCTACTACTTTTTTGATTTGGGATACTCTTTCTATATATCATGAAGTAACTTCTAATGTTAAATAAAGTGATTGAATACCTATACTAATAAATATGATAGTTTTAACATGAATCCTAAAGAATTCATTTCAAATATGTATCTTAGGTTTAATGAGATTATTAACATGATTCATGCACTTGGAAAATAATTATGGATAAGGATAAATTCATGTGACTTCATAGATGTTTACAAAACAAATGGAGAAAAACCACTATTTCCATTAAATATTTAGTGATATAACTAATTTTTCAGTTAAGGATCTAATTCTAATGCTTATGATGTATGAAGAAGAACTACATGTTAATAATGTGGAATTGAATGAAACAAAAAGAAATTCAGTAGCATTTAACACTCCTGAATCTAAGTAAGAAAATTTGGTTAAAGATGAAAGTTCAAGTGATGATGAATCACCATTAGACAGTGATGAAGAATTGGATTAACTGGCCAAAAATTTCCAGAAATTATAAAGGAAGAATATTTTTTTGAAATCCAATTATATAGGTAAATATCTTAATCGATGGAATTGGAGAAAATATTGTAGAAAGGATGATTAAGCCAATAAATTAATTTTCTATGCATTTAAAAGGAACAAAAACATAAAAGTAAACTATCCAAAGATGAAATATAAGAATAAAGTTTACGAACACATGAAAAATTATTAAAAGTCTATGAAGGAAACATGGTGTGGCTTTGAGAATAGTTCGAGAAATTTAGACTCTAGCAAAGAAGATAGAAATGATAAATCTAATACGTGTCCAAAGACAAACACACAAGTAGTATTAAAAATTTTTCTTAAATTTCCTATACATATTTATATTCCTTATGAAACAAATAACAATGATGAGAATATGTACAATGATGAATTATGAAAGTATTTTAACATACTAGAAGACACGTTTAATGAATTAAAAGACAAGTATAAATGTTTGAAGATGAAACATGCTATGTTCGATTATCTGAAAACTGACCATACAATAGAAAATGATAAGAATTATAAATTTCTTAAAGTGAAGAATGAATTGAAATTATCTAATAAAAAAATAAATAAATATTTATATATATTTATAAATGGAATAATTTTTCCCCATTTTCTTGGTAAATGGACCACTCCTAAGTATACACCTAGAATTGGATACCAACCTAGAAAGAGAAAATTCCATAAAAATAAATTGGTTTCAAGATCCATTTCTGCTATTTTTTTTATTTTACTAGACATAATTAACTATTTATGAATGAAATTATAATATATAATTTTAGGAAACCAATAAAACAATTATATATTTCTAAATATCCTATTACTAACATCTCCATAATCAAGAAAATATTGGTAAAACATCATTTTTTGTTTAAATATCATTTTTATGCAATCTAATTGAAGGGTTACAATAAGGAATAATGGTATCGAGATAGTGGATATTCCAAACTTATGAATGGGAACTGCTCATGCTTCAAGATCTTAATCAATGTAAATCATTTACATGTCACTTTTTTAGAAAATTTGAAAGTTAAGATAACAGGGCTCAGATAAATCAGTAACTACAGTACAATTTTAATATCTATTATTTTATTTGTAGATGAATTAAAGTAAAATCTACTTAGCATTTCAAAATTGTGTGATGTTTTTTTTCAGGCTAAGAATGAAAATAATGTTGGAAAATTCATTGATTCTAGATATTCTTCAGTTTTTATTTCTATGAGAAATGATAATATTTATGCTCTAGATTAAAATTACATTTTTTCTCATAACCTCTCATGTTTAAGTTTATTTCACATAAAAAATATTGGCTTTGGAATAGGATACTAGGACATAGAAATATACACTATTTTATAAATATAATTAGGAAAGGGTTAATCATGAATCTACCAAATATATAATTCCCAATAGACAAATTCTGTAATTCTTATCAAAAGGGAAATAAGAAAAAAATATCTTTTAAACCAATGAAATAATTTTCAACTTATCAACCTTCAAAGCTGGTTTAAATAGATTTGTTTAGAACCTATAGAGTTTCTAGTTTAGTGGGAAAAAAATTATTCCTCTGTTATTGTGGATGATTATTCCAGATATACATGGGTGTTTTTCTTTGCCCATAAGATTAAATCTCATTTCTGTTTTTCTAAAAGTGATAGATCTATAGAAAATTTTGTAGAATAATAATTAAGGCATTAATAAGTGAACATGGATATGAATTTTAAAATCAATACTTTGAATCTTTCTACCCATAACATGGAAATAGTCAAAACATTTCTACTCTTAATACCCCACGATAGAATGGTGTACTAGAGAGAAGAAATAGAAACCTTCAAGAAATTTCCTCAAACATGCTCAATGTGTATGATTTACCTATCTATTTTTAGAAAGATAATGTAAATATAAATTTTTATATAATTAATTTTGTTTTAAATAAACTTATTTTAATAAATACCCAACATGAATTATGGAATGGTAGAAGACCAAAGGTTAATTACATTAGAGTTTCTTGTTGTAAATTTTTTATACTAAATATAAAATAGAATTTAGAAAATTTAATTCCAATAGTGATGAAGGAATTTTTCTTGGATATTCTACATCAAGTAAATCATAGTGTGTTTAAAAAGTTACCAAGATTGTGGAAAAATATTTATATGTATGGTTTGATTAAACAAATCCATGTGATCCAGAGACTTCCATAGAAATTCTAGAAGATGATATTCCCAATATTAAAATTAATTTTTCTAGACCCACTCTAATTAATTATCCATGTTATGATGAAGATCATAAATCCAAACTTGTAGATAAAAGTGATGTATCAAGCACGTATATTCCTAGAGCTATTAGAACACCTATATATATCCCTATATATGTTGTAGGAGGTGACTTAGATAAAAGAACACGGACTAGAGTTTCTCTAAGAAAATTTGTTGAACATCTATATTTCTTATCATATATTTACCCTAATAATATCAATGATTTAATTAATGATGAATTCGGGGTAATGGATATGCAAGGGGATTTAAATCCGTTTGAAAGGAATAAATTTTAGGAGTTAGTTGTAATACCCAAAGTCTAACTAACTATTGGCACTAAATGGGTGTTTAGACACAAGGTTGATGAGTCTGGAATAATAATTAAAAACCAACATAGATGGTTTCACAAGGATATAGTTTAGAAGATGATATTGACTATAAGGAAACCTTTTCTCTAATATCTTGACTTGAATCCATTAGAATTTTCCTTTCCTATGTAGTACATTTATATTTCAAACTATATCAAATGGATATCAAGACTGTATTCTTAAATGGTTTTATTTTTGAAGTTATTTTTGTTCAACAACCACTGCATTTCAATATCATCACATTCCAAGTCATTTTTTTAAATTAACAAAAGATTTATATGGTTTAAAAAAAGATCCTAGATCTTGGTATGATAGAATCAAATATATTTTCATTTATAATGTTTCCCCTGAATGAATATCTCACCTTAATTTATGTATTAAAAAAATTTAAAAATATCTTTTAGTTATCAAAATCTATGTGGAGGATGTTATTTTTGGTTTTTCAAGAAATCCTTTATGTACCGAGTATTAAAAAATTATGTGAAGTGTATTTTAAATGAGTTTAATGGGTGAACTTATGTTATTTATTGGATTTAAAATATCACAAAATATATATGGAATTAATTTAAATCAAATAATTTATATTAATGTTCTTTTAAAATATTTTGGTATAGATAACATTAAAGGTAGTAATACTCCCATGAGTAAAATAAGTAAATTAGATCTCGATGAAATTGGGAAACCAATTAATCAATCCACTTATAGAGGTATGGTTGTATGTTTACTATACTTGACTCCTAGTTAATAAGATATTATGTTTTGTGTGTGCATATAACATTATGTTAACGATTTCAGATATTTATCTTTTCTCTTGTTGTTTCTATCTTAATTTGGGTTCTTATTGGTACTCCCAAGGATGGAGATCATTTTATTTTGAATATGACTTAAATTTTTGTGATGTTTGCTTGTTTTAATTAATAGATTATATGTATAAATATTGTAAAGGCTTAGTTGGGTTCTTTATGATTTCAAAGAACACTAGATTTGGTTTGGGTTTTTCAGGATAAACTAGGATTTTTTCAATCTATAGGAGAAGAAAACAATATGTAAAGTGTTTACACATTTTGTGCTAGTAACTAGGTAGATATCATGAGTTTAGTGCAGAGTGTGAAAATATTACATGCTGTGAAAGATGTGTAAAAACTGTGTAACATATTGAAACACCATGTAATTGGTGCTAGTCTGATGTTGTGAACTAGTACAAGGTGTGAAGATTTCATGTTGTGAATATATATTACATCGTGTGGAATGGTAAAAATCAGATATTTAATAAAAGGTTGTTATTTTTTTAGTGTACTTGGATTTTGTAGATTACATGATGCAAAAAGGGGTTTCACGTCATGTAAATCCCATGATTTTAGATTTTATAGCACTGCATGGATGATCTCTTTTTCATTCACCAGCATACCTTTTCCCCCATGACTAAGGAGCCCTCATAGGTGATTTTGGAGACCTCTAATCCCTCTGAATCATTTCATCAAATGATTTACCATTGTTTTTATTTTGGTGAATTTCTATGGGTGAGTAATCCTTCTGTTTCATCATTTCCTTTGATCTCAACAACGCCTTTGTGTCTTCTTCATAGGCCAGCTGATTTTTCATGTGGGTTATTCTTGTTTACTTAAATATCTATCATGATATCTTCCTCTATAGTATAATCCTTGCATTGTTTGTGGGTCGATGTGTGATTTTCTTTAGGTGTGGGTTGTTTCTTCTTCTCCACCAACTATTCTTCTTATATAACTAATTCTGATAATGATTGGATTGATTACAAGGCCTTTATTGTTACCATTGTGTTATTCATTATTGGTGGATCCTATTGCGGGAATGTGTGACCCATGTTTTAGGTATGTGTTTTTGTATCTAGCCTATGTTGGATGAACTACATTGGTTTGGTTTTGATAAATTATTTTATAAATGGAACGACATGATTTATCGGTAGATTTGTTTGTTTGGATTTGATAAAAGATCATTTTACCATTATTTTGGGAAAAATGTTTATTTTAAATTCATTAATGGTTTGTAAAATAGAGCACATAGGAAGCCTTGAGTACTTAGGTGGATGGTTTAGCTCAGGGTTATTGTCCATGTATAATGTGGGGGGGAGTTACTCATGGGATGTTCTTATGTTTCCTAGGCATGTTGTTCTAGGGAATCGATATTCACATTGTCATGGGATTCAGTCATGAGGTGTTTATCTACTCCTTAGTCTCATTTTCTAAGGAATTTATTGTGCACTAGTTATTGATTGTGGTCTGAGTAGTCTGCTAGCCTGACCTATAGTGATCCTTAGTGTGATGTTACATGTGGTTTTGGATTGTGTTGTTTTAGCTTGTAATGGCATGGTTTGACATGATATGTGATATATTATTTCTTTCTAGTTGATATGAATGCTTTATTTATTTGAAATTGTTTGAAGTAGTTTTACCTAGATTCATTTAGAAATATAGAAAAACATAAAATTAAATGTTTTCCCTTTCTTTTGATAGAAAACTATTAAATTTTTTTCATGCCTTATTTTATTTAAATATGATAATGTTTAGATTATTAAAAATATACTTGTTATATAAAACCTACGTGGGATCCTACTAAGCCTATTAAGCTTACACCCTATGCACCATCTCAGCTGTGCATAGAACTTAGTATGTCATTTAATGTAGTGAAAAGAAAATATGTTTCAGTGAGGTGTATATGTTTTTTGTCAAATGTGTTTGGATAAATGGTGGTGGGATGGTGGATGTTTCCCATGGTATCACATGGAGTAGTCAGTTTTGGTTTAGTTTTCCTTTGATACTAGACTTATATTTTGGGTTGTTCTGTCAACTTTTGAATTATATCATTTCTTCTGTTATCTTTCTATTATGAAATATGATTATCTCTTCTAATATTTTTCTCTATTTTGTAAATATACTTATATATATAAATTCATTCCTTGTTGTTTCTTCAGGTTTGGAGAAGTCATTACCTATGATTTTTGTTTAATTCCCCTGTGTTATTCTCCAGCCTGTGGGGATCAGGAATACCCTTTGGGTATGTGAAAATTCAGTTTGGGTACCAGTTCAAGTGGGTATCCAAGTTGGGTTCTCCATAGTTTGGTATCAGAGGTGTTATTTCATCAAGAGTCCTTATCTTGGGATGTCTAGTGGATTTTAAATACGATTTTTAGGACGTGAAAGGAAGGTTGTGGTGAGTGCATAGCCAAAACTTTTTGTGATGAGATTCAAGTTACCATGGGATATTGGGATGCGTGTCTTCTGATTTGAGTTTATGGTTATAATATCAGTTCTTTTTTATATTTTTTCTGGTTTGAACTATGATTAATTTTTTTCTAATCATTTATTGTGTTTCTTGGTGAAATTATATTCCTATGAGATGTATTTCATGGGTTCTTTAGGAGGTTGTAATAGATGCTCCACATGGTAATCCTTATATATATTATAATCTTATTGAGGTTATCATGAGGCATTTTTTGGTTTACACCCTATGGTACTAAAAGTCCTTAAAGTAGTTTTTGAGGTATATAAAGAAGTTCAAGTATAAAGGGATCAATCATGGGAGTTCTTATGCAAGATTCCACCATTATTCAAGGGTATAAATGAACATCAAGAGGTAGAGTATTGGATGAAAACGATCGATAAGATAATTGATTTCTGGGATACAGTTGATGGTATTAAGGTGAAATGGGAAGCATTCCTACATGAGGGTCCCAACAAGTGATGGTAAGATTCCATGGTACATGCGGTTAAGCATGTAGACTTGGACTGTAAGGGTTTCAAGCCCCTATTATTTCATAATTTTAATCTAGAGTCACTGATGATAAAGAAATATCTAGATTTCCTCTCCTTGTAATAGGGAGAATGTTTGATGTCAGTATACACCAATCAGTTTTCTGAGATGGTTTTTTTTTCTCCATAGATTGCATGTAATGACTAGATGAAGGATCAGAATTACCTGACATTTATGTGATCAGATATCAGATCGTAGGTATTTATACTAAAGCTTTAGACTAACATGGATATGGAAGACATAGTGATGATGGAAGAGATGAAAATGGAAGACAATGTTGGTTATCCAACCATTTCTTTTCCTCCCACTAGAAGTTTCAGTTGTGTGAATGGGAGAAAGAGGAACTGGTAATACCATTGTAGGAGTGGTTGAGGTGGTTATCAATGGAATGCCTCCTCTATACCTTCAGTTACAACTAGCATTGATACTTGGAATTACTATAAATGTGGAATGTTTTGACACACCCAACATTATTTTCCATCACATGTAAAGATGTGAAACAGTTGTGAACATTTTGGTCATCTGTAACATTTATGTTAGGCTATGTTTATGCATTGTTATAGCTAGGGATTTTCAACTCCAAAGGTTAATGCAGCTTATTCAGATGCTTCAAAGACTACACGAATCCATGAATATGTCTCAAGAGTGAATAACCTCCATGTGTTAGATGAGTTTCTAATGAGGGTAGATGCGGGTCCAATAATAGTGAGAGGTGACATATTTTTTGCATCTTTAGAAATGATTTTATTTATTTGATAATGGTGATTCTCACTCATTTATATTTGAATATTTTCTGGATATAATTAATATTACAATATAAATCAAGTCATTTTTTATAGAGTTAGAGACACCTCTTGGGAGGAGGAAAGAGTAGGGGTTTTAGTGTTCTTTTTTAGTGTCGATAACTAATGTCGAGTTAGCCTAGGATTTCCTCATTCTCAATCTTGATCTATTTGATGTAATCATTAGAATGGTTTAGTCTATTGATCATCATGTTGTGGTTGATTATTATTATTTTCATTTATTTTTTCTTGCTGTCGATGAGAGCTCATAAATGTTTCATGGAGAGTGGGATTCGACATCTGGTCATGAAGGACCCTCCCACCCACAGATCATGACTTTGTTGTTTATTGTAGCATTTAATCATGCTGGTTTTTCTTCTATAGTTTGCCTTCCCACTATTGTTCAGTACATTATTGATGTTTTCCTAGATTATTTATCCGGCCTTCCTCAAAAAATGGAGGTATAGTTTACGATTAACTGTTTTTAGCTAGACACCTAGTTTCAATACCTTCTTATCTCATGAAACCAGTATAGCTAAGAGAGGTCAAGATTATGTTGGATGATCTGAGAGTGAAAGGTTTTGTTCTCCATACTTTTTTCTTGGGAAACCTTTATAATCTATTCCACGAAAGCTGATTGTTCACTCTGATTACTTAGGGACAATCAGAAGTTGAATAAAGTGAAAATTAAGAACATGTATCATTTGACTCGTGAGGATGATTTTTTTGATCAGTTAAAGGGGACAGAGTGGTTTTCAAAGATTGAACTTCAGTCAGGTTATCATTACGTAAGATTTCAAGACTCTGGTACATTGAAGATGACTTTTAAGAGAAATTATGGCCTTTAAATATATTTTTTGATGTCATTTTGTCTGAATAATTCTCCTAAAATTTATGTGGATTTTATAAATTGGATATTTCATGAGCATCTCATCACTTTTTTGGTAGTTTTCATGGTCGGAATATTGGTTTATTAAAGATTCGAGAATAAGTAGGAGCACCATTTGTTTTTGGTTATAAAAATCGTAAGGAGTCACTATTTATATGGAAAATTTTCAAAATGATTTTTTTGATCTAGGAAGTGAAGTTATTAGAAAATTTTATTTCTGAGCATGGTTTATCAGTTGATCCTGAAAAGGTGAAGGTTGTCTTGTCATGGGAAGATCTATAAGATGTCTTTGAGATTTTAAGCTTCATTTATATTACTATCTTCCATCAATGTTTCATAAAGGATTTCTCAATGTTAATATCAATTTTTATTTCTCTTCCCAGTAAAGTTGTGAAATTCACTTAGGATGTGAAGTGTGAGTCTTATTTTGAAAAACTGAAACAACTTCTAACATCGAATTCTATTCTAATATTACTTAATCAAAATAGGGGGTCTGTGCTTATCTATGATGCTTCTAGTGGTGGTTTGGGTTTCATGCTTATAGAGAATGATCATGTGGTGGATTATGGGAATCATTAGCTTTTACCACATGATAATAATTACCCCAGTAATGATTTAAGGATTTTAGAAGTTATGAATGAACTTAAATATTGGTGGCACTATCTTTTTGGATAAATATTCATAGTTTTTATGACCATTAGACTCTAAAATATTTATTTTATTTGAAATACATAAATCATATACATATGTGGTGAGTGGAATACCTTTAAACTTTTGATTTTGACATTGCCTACATCTTAGAGAAGGGGAATGTTTATGTTTATTCTCTTATAAGGAAAGTACCATTATAAGATGTTTTGAAATCAAAAGAGGAGTGGAACCTTATAGGACTCTTAACACAATTTCTCCTGGATGCTTATGAGGATGTTTTAGGAATGGTTTTGATCAGTGTTCAGTTATTATCATATCTCTATGAGTCTATTATATAGATTTAATAGTAGTATTATGAGTTTAGAGAAATTCAAGAAACCCTTTATAGTAGGGAAACCATTTCTAGTTGGTCTATCTTCTTAGATTTCATTCACTATTTTGGGGATCACTTTATCCTCCCAACATGGTTGAGGAGATTAGTTTTTTATTGTCAGAGTTCTTCATGGGATATTCATATATAAACTATTAAGATGTATTATGACTTGAGACAACAATTCTAGTGGCTAAGTATAATGTTTAACCTTTCAGATTGCGTGTCCCACTATTACACCTACCAACAGATAAGGACTGAGCATTAGAAGCCTTTTGGTTTACTCAAGTCTCTTTCGGTGCAAATTTTGAAATGGAATTAGGTTTCTATAAACTTTGTTATTGGATTAACATGGACTCTATAAGGGAGGAATTATATTTTGGTGGTGAGTGATCAATTAAAAAGGTCATATCATTTTATTCAAATTAAGGACACCACTATAGTTGAAGATATGGGTAACTTTTATGTGCAGGAGATTATTAGCTTACATGAGGTTCCTTCTTCAATTGTTTTAGACAAAGGTCATAGGATTACTTAGAGGTTTTGGAGGAGCCTCTAAGAAGAAATGGGGACTCATTTCTGGTTGGGTACAACGTGCCATCTACAGACATATGGCCAAACATAGTGTACTGTTCATATCGTAGAGGATATGATTTTTTCCCACATCTTTGATTTTGGTGCATTATTGGATATAAAAAAGAGAATTTTTGGGTTTTTATTATAATAATAGTTATCATTCATCTATTATAATGGATTATTTTTAGGATTTTTATGGTCACCCATGAAGATGACCACTTTGTTGGGAATAGGTGGGAAAGTACTCTTTCGTGGGACTAAGTCTCATTCATGAAATTTCATTGAGGATTAAAAATGTATGTAAATTTATGGTTACAAAATAGATTTGACAAAAATTGTATGGGGATTGGTAGTGTCATCCATTGGATTTTTTATAGGTGATTGGGTTTTCTTGAAATTTTATCCAGGATTGGGTCACTGTCAGCTTGAAAAGAAGGTACATTTAGCTTCAAGATTTGTTGGACCATTTTATTTCACTATGTGGATTTATAAGGTTGATTATCAATTGTAATTTATTGTTCAGTTGATATTTATTCATGATGTTTCCCACATATCAATGCTTGGGAAATACCATCCCAATCCCTCTCATGTTTTGAGTTGGGAAGAGATTGAGTTGGAGCCATAATTTGTTGTTGTTGAGAATCCAATGGAGATATTTGAATCTTATATTGAATTATTACATGGGAAGTCAGCTCCATGGGCAGAGTGTTATGGTTGCACAGATCAGATTCTCATGAGACTTGGGAGTTTGATTCATGGATATGACAGTAGCGACATCACCTATTTTCTGAACATTATTCTCCCACAAGAATTCTCAATAATGGAAAGACTTATGGTGGAAAGTTTCTAATATCCTGTTACTAATTTTGTGTATTTATATTATATTATGACATTAAACACTTTATTTGGGTGTTTGTTGGGATGCCAAAGGATGGAGACAATTTGTTGGGGAAATGACCCATTGTTTAGGGATGAATGTTTCTTTAAGTTAATGGATTTCAGTTATAAACATGTTAAATGATTTGTTGGGTTCTCCCCACTATCAGATAACACCAGAGTTGGTTTGGGGTTTTTAGGAGAAACTGGTATTTTCATTGTTTTTAAGATAAATACATGTTGTGTATTGTTAATTGGGGAAATTTCATATGTTCAGTTACGAGAGTGAATATATTACACATATTTAAAGATGTTTACATATCGTGTAATGTGTTTTCACTCCATGTAATTGTTTATGGGGAGATTTCTTAAACCAAAACAAGATGTGAAGATTTAAAACTGTGAATATATATTACATGTTTTGTAATGGTAAAAATCATGTTTTTAATAAAATGTTATGAGGTTTTTTTTCATTATTGGATTTTTTGGATTTCCAAATGTGAAAAGGGGTTTCATGCCATGTAAATATCATGAGTTGGGATTTTATGGTTCTTAATGGATGATCTATTTTACATTTGGATTCATCTCTTTTCCCTCTCAACCTAGGATCTCTCCCCGGTGCTTTTAGAGACCTATTATCCCTCTGAACCATTTCATTTAGGGGTTAATTATTGTTATGGTCGTGGTTAATATCTCAGGGTTAGTAATCCTTCCATTAATTTGTTGCCTTTGATTGTGGCAGAATAATTGTGTTTTTTGTATAGGTCTTCTGAAATTTCATGTTGATTCTTTTTGTTTACTTCTAGATCTATTGTAAGATCTTCCCCTAAAGGAAAATCCTTGTGTTGGTTTTGGTTTGAAAAGAACGTTTATTGAGGTATGGGTTGTTTTTTATTCTCCACCAATCATTATTTTTTTAGAATTGATTTTGAGAATGAAAGGATTGATTCTTGGTCCTCCATTTTCATAGTTGTGTTCTTCTTTGTTGGTGGATCTCATTGTGGGTGTGTGTGACCCATGTTTGAGGTACACGGTTTCATATCTAGCCTATTTTGGTTGAAATACACTACTATAGTTTTTATAATTTTTTTATAAATGTTATATAATGATTTTTTGGATTATTTTTGTGTGTGGATTTTATAAAATATTGGGTTTCATTTATTTTGGTAAAATAAAAGGGTATTTTGAAATCATTGTGAAATGGATTTTTGAAATGGTTTTCAAAGCATGGTTTGATGAAATGGTTGGGGAAATTGAGCACATAGAAATACATGGGTTCTTAGTTTGATGTTTTACCTTAGCTCCATAATCCATGTATTATTATGAGGTTCACACAGGGGGTGTTTCACTGTTTCCTAGGCTCGTTGTTCTATGGATTTAATATTGAAATTTTTTGGGGATTCACTAATGGGGTGTTTTCCTACTCCTTATTCATAGGTTCTATCCCCTATAAAGTATTCGAGAAATCAAGTTCATATGTAAATTGATAATCATGTTGATAATAAAGTTGATTTAACTCAAAAAGAATCCACCAAGTATGCTAAAGATAAATATATAGTCAAGGATGTTATACTATATTATCTTAGAAGGATTTAGACTTAGATCAATATTAAAACCCAGTTCTTATTTTCAGCTAGAGATATCTAAATTGCACCTCTGACTTCTTCATGTACATCTATATTAGAGAGGTTATTATTCGTTACTCATCTATCATGTCATACAAAGGACAGATTATTCAAGTCATGGAGCATGGAACTCGAGATCTGTATTATATCACTAAGATCTTAGTACATTATATATATGTTTCCAATGATATTCTATTGGCTCCTCCTGCCCTACCATTACCTAGAATTATTTCAGTTTATACTAATTCTTTAACCATAGTTTTCAGTACAACCTCTACCTCATTTATCCCTCTAATTGGACCTTTTTGGATTACTCTAACTTTACCTCTCAATAACATGATCCTTGTATCCAAATATATCACCAATCATTTCTTCATTCCTGGACCGACTATTGTTCCTCCCTCTACTCATGCACGTAATATGGGCGAAGGAAAAGACCATGACATCCCTGAGGATTCCGATTCTGATTAAGCTATGATAGGTTTTTTACGTCATTGATCTATTAATTAAAATACTCTTTATATTATTTCACCATTTCTCTAATACTTTTTATAATCTAAAAGCGAATGATATAATTGACATTATACGAATGTTTATAATCCCTAATGTGTATGTATACATCATAGTATAATCTCTAATATTTTTAATATTTTATTTATTCCATGATTTTTTGTCATAAAAAAGGGATATTATTATATTAGTAAAATATATTATTTGTTTTAAAAATAAAAAATCATGTATTTTTTTACCCTCATCTATTCTATGTTTCTTGAAAGCTAAAGTATTCTCACAATTTTTTAATTAAGACTAGAAATGATCATAGATTATAATTGATCATCTGTAGAGTGTATATAACAAAGGAAATTAATGAACATAAGAAGAACTGAATAATTGAACATTGTATCAAGCATCTGTCATAATACAAATGAAAAGGAAATTATTCACTGAAAGATCAACCTATTGACTATAGAGTTAATGGTTTGACTGAATATACAAGAACTAAATCATTTGAAATAGATTACTTGAATAATAAATATACCATAACTACCTATCAAAATGAAACAATTTATGAAACCACCCTTAAGCAGAAAATGTTAGATGAAAGAAAAAAATGATCAACCAAAAGTTCATTCGATTGACTATAAGAACAAATTTTCCACTGTACAACATATCGGAAGACCCAACTATAAATTTTTACAAGTGTTGAAGTTAAAAAGGAATGATAATGTGGAATATATAATGTGATCAAAACCATGGGTGATAAAATTTAAAACATTAAATTTACCACTTTTAAAAGGTAATTATAATTTAATTATAACTTTATTATTATTAATCCAAACACTTTTCTATAAGAAATTAATTATCGTCAGAAGCATTTAATGAATTGGATTTAGTTGAAAAATATAGGGATCTTCATGATGATTTCTCAAGGGATATTTTTTTGAGAATATATTTTTAAATGAAACCAACTATAAGAAAAGTATGTGTGAAAATGTGAATAAAGTGAGAAAAAAATATTTGAACGTGAACACATTAACATTGAAATTCTTCCGAAAAAAACAAATAACATTATCTATTTTTCATGTGCCTTTGACATCTTGTTCACATCATATCTTTGATGAAAAAACAAGAAAAAAAATCTAAATATCATTATTCATATATTTTAAATTACAAAAAAAATACAAGAAGAGAAGAACTACATATAGAAAAATAAAGAAACATAATCATCTACATCATTCTCTTAATTAACTCTCTTACTTTCTTTTATTTATTTTAGAGTTATCTTTGTGATTGGTTATTATAAATCTAAAAAACTAGCTCAGGAGTTTAACTAGGTAGTTCAAGACTCTCTATCTCCCCTTATTACTTATCTGTGACCCCATGTAAAACTATAGAAGATGCTACTTTTCTTGGAATACATATGAGTAGTTTTTTTATTTCATTTATACCACATAGAATTATAGAATAGGATCTATACCTAGATAACATTGGGTGATGTTTTCTATAAAACCTGATCTATGTTGTGGATAAATCTTTTTAATAATAAACTAATTATAAGTTGTTTATTTCTAAGTAGAGGGGATTAAGTCTCAACTTGAGACTGAACCCCTTATTAAATTCCATTGTGATATATTTTTCATAACATGTTTACTTCTCTTTATCTATTTTTTTCATTATATTAAAATTAAATTAGTTTATGTCTATAGTTTATTAAAGAAAACAGTACATTGATAATTAACTTAAAATATAATTTTATATACTATTTTTACATGAGTAGATTAGCTTAAGAAGTTAAAAATATTTTACAAAGTATTTTAACTGAGCTCTAATTGATCTTTTGAGAACCTTTTCCAAAGTTCAGATTATTTATTTCTACTATTTTTGTTAAATAACAACATTTATCAAATTGGGGGATTTATTTTTTAAAATATTTTTTTAAAAAACATTATCATAAACTAGCTTCACCCCCCTTGAGTTTTATACTATAACCAACACTATCGATATTAAAGGATAAACCCCATCATTTGAATAAAAAAAGTACTTCTAGGGGAAGAAAGAAAATTGATCCATCAACTACAAAAGAGTATTACTACACCAATAAAAGAAGGTGTTCAAAAAGAACGTTTTTAAACTCCTATATATGGGAATTAAATTTTCAATTTCAAACATTTAATGGGTGATTCCATTTAAATTAATTCCAATTAAGGGAGGCATATCCATGATCAAGAATAAATACAGTGTTCTCATCTCTATAATAACATTTATAGGATAGAGAGAGCATGTAGATTGCTAAAATAAAAATAAAGTAACAAGAAAAAACTAATTTACACTCTTATTAGTAGATTATATGATTGAGTGGTTATCTGGATATAAGATTTATTTATTTCTAAATGGATATTATGTTTATAATTAAATAATAGTGTATATAGATGACCATGAAAAGACAACAATTATTTGTATATATGGAAGCTTTGCTGACATCCACTGTCTTCTGGAATGTGTATTGCACTGAAAAATTTCAAAAGTTTCATGAAGCATATTGTTTAGGACATGTAATATGAGTTCATTGAAATATTCAAGGACAGATATTTAGTTTACGAATCATCATTTTTGTTATTCTTGCATAACCTTTATTTGGTACTCCAAATTTATAAATAAATGTTTATAGTTCTTAACTTGTAAAATTTATAATTCATGGTTTAATAAGGTATTTTCCTCAAACATAGAATATTTAAATTGGGTGTTAAATTCTATCAAGTAAAGATAATGGTTATGAATGAGTAACCCAAGCTTACTATGGATGTACATGTGGGATATTATCTCCACTTTGTTAAGAATTTCATTAATCTATCTATTCCAATAACACATTTTTTTGTTGAAGTAAGTTTCATTCAATTTGGACACATCATGCAAGGAATACTTCATGAATCAAAACAAGAATTAAGTGGCTAACCAAATCTTGATCTCCTCAATATGGGAAGATACATTCGAGTTGATGTGCAACACAAGTGATTTCATTATAGGAGATACTCTAGGATAGTTCTTTGACCATATGTTTCACCCAATGTATTATTCTATCTACAATATCTTAGAATCACAAATCAATTATACTTCATCAGAGAAGGAACTTCGAGAAATGGTCTTTGTATTTTAAAATTTAAACCCTATTTGATACTCTGCAAGGTAATTTTCCCCACTAATCATTCTGATTTAAGGTACTTATTATATAAAAAGTTTATGAAGACACAAATAATTAAATGGATATTATTACTCTAAAAATGGATAATATAATAAAAGATAAAAGGGCTTGGAGAATTTTTTAGTCGATAATATATGAAGAATATTATTTAAGAATGTAAAATTGGCATAGAAATTTGATATTGATGATGAGTTTCAATATGAGAAATTATTCTATGGTGATTTACAAGATTGTCTATTTTATGTTGATATTATATACTCTTTGGAGAATATGAAACTTTATTATCACTTAATATGTTAACAAAAGGAGTGTTTTTTAACTGACATGTCACATTATTTTAGGTACAATCTACTTTTATTTAAATAATGTGGGGACATACTTATTCAGTGATGTGTTCCAGAATCCATGGTGAAAATAATAATGGAATTGTTTTATTATTCTCCTATAAAAGGACACAGTGTACCCAATAGAACAATGGATTATTTTTCCCACTATCCACAAAGATGAAATTTAATTGATAATAATCAATTCATAATGTAAAATGATATAAAATATTGGTAAGGATCAAGATATTCAACAATACTAAATACTCAAAGTTGAATTGTCCGATGTGTGGGAAATCCTTTTCATGTGACCCTTCCCATGATTTTTTAGAAACACATACATTCTAGTGTGTGTATATTACATGTCTAAATATGTATAAGCTAAGGAAAATTTCAAAAATAAATCCCATGTAATGAAAAAATTATTGATGAAAAATATATTTTCTCGATTTAGAATTAATGGGTTACTAATTAAGGATCTAGTAACACATTTCAATAATTACATGTTAAAGGGACTAATTCAAAAATATATAGTTATATATAATACTATAACCCCTTATTAACCTCCAAACTAGTGGGAAAGTAGCGTTATACAATTGAAAAATCATCTATATTCTATAGAAAATAATTAGATTAAGCCAAATAGATTAGTGTAGGAAGTTATATGATGATTTATGGGAATTAAAGACAACCTTTTAAAAACCAAATGGTATAAACATATTTAATTTCATCTATAAAAAGCCATTATATATATTGGGGGAGATTGAGAATTTCTCATATTGTGATATAAAGAATGATAATATGGTTTTATAACAATTTAGAAAAAAGATTTTGTCGCAGATGGATGAGATGGAAGAGATCTGAAGAGATGCTTATGAGAATACTAAGATGTACAATGAGAAGTAAGAGAAGTGGAATGAAAGATTCATCAATTAATGAAGATTCACTCAAATAGAAAATTTAATTTTTTAAACTCTCGTTTCTGATTTTTTCTATGTAAATTACTATCACATTGGTAGAGAACCTTCATGGTAGTTTAATCCCTCCCACATGGAGATGTTGAGATAAAATGAGAGGATGAAGCTTTGTTCAAGGTAAATAGGAGATGAATGAAGCTACACATTGAAAATTTACCAAAGGGATGAATTATCTCACTTAAGTTTGACTAAGAAAATATATCTATCACTATCTCTGTAATTTAAGTGAAAAGCTAGCTAGGTGGAATCCTAGGTTAATTTTATTTTTAGATTTTTTTATTTCATATAGGTTTGAATAGTGCTTCTTAAAAATGTGGAGTATTGACTCTAGGGTAATCGTCCCCACTCCCCTGCTATATATTAAATGGAACAACATTATATAGATAATAATTTTGATCCAAATAAATTGGCTACAATGGAACCATACACCTCACACTATGACCCATAGCTGGATTAGTTGATTCATGCTATGTGGATAGTTACCCACATCAAAATGTAGAAAAGAGATGAAAATATAACTAATATTAACTTTTATGGGGTCCCCATTATTAAAAATTACAACCCTATGATATTTATATAGAAGTGGATAAATATGGCCATGAAATGACATCATTAAATAATGCCAAAATGTTTTTAGGGTACAAAATAGTCTATAACATAACTTTTATGGATTTCTTCAATGTTGTGAGTCCACCCGAAAATTCATTACCTAAGTACACAAACTATATATTTAAATTTTGATGAATTGGACCATTTCAAAACAACATTAGAGGCTTGATATAGTATAATCAAGTGATTTCTGAATAACCAAATTACACCATAAAACATCGGGTTATTCCTTGATACATTAGATCTATAAAAAAAATTTTGTTTGAAATCCTAAATGCATCATGAACAATAAAATCCACCTCTTCTGAAGTTATACTAGATAGTGGCCTTAGTGATCCAATCTACCTCCCATCATCTTATGGGATAAATTTAATCCATTCTCACCCAATTGGGTTTGATTTAGGATGCTTCCCTATTCCAAACTGACCTACCCACTGCATCATTTATACTCTTAGTCTCAAACCGATACCATATTTATTTGAAATAAACAAATTAGTTGTAAACAACCATTATCCCTTTAAAACTCCACATTTAGTTACCTTCCATATACTCACCCATGTCCCATACCAAAAACTATCAATACCAAATCCAAGGCCAAATAGCCACTATTCCAAAGACAATAAAAGATACCAACCAGACATAAAATCTAGAAACCCTCACCATTATATGAGCCCTATATAAGTATTAACTATATCCCATCAAAATCATAATCCTCCAATTCAATCCCAAACAAACCTGACCAGCTATCCACCTATTTATCATTGAGCGAGGATGTCACCAAATAACATTAGCATCACTGCTTATAGTTCCCAGATCCTGAACACAAAGAGAGGGTGATAAAATTATTGGTAAAGCTGATTTATAAAAATAAGATTCTTTATTTGAATAATATGTAGTAGATAAATTTATTTGATTCTGGAAAGGATGCACTGAGGGACATGAATCTGGAGAATATTATTATGGTCTGGGAGTTATCTCATTAAGAGCTTATTTTGGAATTTTTATCGACACTGGAGTTGACTTAAGAGAAGGTTATGTTTTGGATGCTCCAATAGTTTTGGATCTTCTCTTTAGAAGAGATTATATTGTGATAGGGAATATATAAACTACATTTCATGGAAACCCCTGTGTATGTTGGTCTTTCCCAAGACATAACTGAATTATTTCCCATCAGTGATAGATGACATCAATAATTGACCCAGTGAGTAATCATGATCCTTATAAAACCAAAATCACTAAATTGAAGGATATTATTATAAGGTTCATCCAATGTAAATAACTCATGCATGGATATCAAAAGTGAAAACACACTGATATGTAATCCAGATTTATGTTCTTATTATTTCTATAATTTATAAATGGGGTTTAGTCATTAATATGTCCATGAAATTTTACCTCTATTGTGAGGGAAATTTAATGAAGACTGAAGGGACGATCATATGGGGGAATTTTATTACAATTATGGTCAAGAATCTATTTTTTTAACTCTTCACTACTCCCAAATTCATTGGGGATGTTATTGGTTATTGATCTACCATTACAAGACAGGATATTCCTTTGAAGAAATAATTTTATAGATATGAGTGGGAGGATAAGTGTGTGTTTATTATATGGTAAGAGAATATTGAGTTCCACTTCTTGTATGACTCTAATCCTAGTTTAGTAACTAAACCTCTGAGAGGATGAGCCACTGCTACACATAAAGAGGTCCTACTACCTTCCATTTCTCAAGAGTGGAATCATTATTTATGAACTACCTTAAAATATAAGACATGGTTTTAAAAAACCCACAAATGGATTCATGGCATACCATTCTCTACAACATTGGTTTCGTCCTATATCCAGACACTACAACCTTCTCATATAAAACAACCATCTTGATATAAACCTTATAGGTTTCTCCCCGCTGCTCCTAGAGATCCCATGCAACCATCTACTTATACTATTCATATAAACCCAATCCACTTGAGAATTTTGTTTGGAAGTAGCCAAATCCCTTTGGGATCACACCCCATGGGATTTGGATCTTTTCTATTAATATTGAGTCCCAATGGGTAATTGGGCTTGTGTCCTGTAGGAAGAGAATGGTCCCAGCCATTGATACTTGGGTGGAGGACCCATTCATAAATTTGGCGAATCACAAGAAAATATACCTATAGATAAAAAAGACACATTTTGCACATGATACCGACCATGGATTATCTTTTATTTTTTCCACCCTGATAACCACATACATTACTACCAAAGCACTAGTCACTAATTCTAACATTTGGAATATTAGGGAGGGGTCTAAAATCCCTATTACTACTGTGGACTAGGAAGTAGTGATTACCATATTACACTTATATATCTAGGAATTAAAATCTTCAAATATGACACTTCCATGACCAATACTCACTAATATCACCCATAAAAAGAATTATGTGCATAAACTAGCTCTTTCCACGGATACTATCACTACATCATTGGGCATTACAGAGGTAGTAGATGCAACCACAAGAGATACCGCATGAGGAGCTGAGTCTAGTAGGGAGTAGAGGGATGCTAACATAGAGTCATATAATCCTCCTCCCCATAATTATTTTTTGAATCAAAGATATCTCTATTAATCTTATTTTTGGTTTCGTTCATGTATTCTTATTTCTTTTAAGATTATGTAAATTTATTTTATACTCCTTTAAAGAATACATGGACACTTAATTTTCACTAAAATTCTCTTTGACACTCCTGTTATACAATTTAGAACTACATTATTTTAAATTGTATATGTACAATATAAGTCAACCACTATAAAAAACAAAATATTTACACCAACTTTAGATAATTCAACCATAACCAAGAATTGAGGAAGGAAGCTTATTTCACTTAGGGGATTTCCCTATTTATATATTCTATTTTAATCATTTCCTTTGTTTCATTTCATTGGGCTTGTTTCTTTGTATCTCCCTCACCTTGATTTCCAATAGTGAGGTAATTTTTTTTTTAAGTGTTGGGGATGGATTTTTGATAAATCGTAAATTTTATTTTGAAATAAATTGTCTAGGATGTATTTTTTATTTAAATTTTTCTTTCAATTTAAAAATTTTCAAACAAACATGGAAATAAAAGTTAATCGTTGCGGTGGAATGGATTGGAAATAGTATTTTTTAAATTTTATATTGAAATATGGAATGATTAATAGATATAATCCTACTTATGATTTCATGTTTATGTAGTTATTGTTGACTAAATGATCACATACCATTCATTTCATGATTGGTTTTCCCATTTTTGAAATTCCATTCCTATGAGGTATTCCGATCCATTTTTTCCATATTATTTCAAATACATTATTTATTGATGTAACTTAACACATGTATCACTACTAGAAATTTCACTTTTATCTCATAAAATAATATTGGTTTTTCAAACCACATTGATATACTTGAGGATTTTTTTGAACTCTTTACCTTTGTACCTACCCTAAAATAATGTTTCTTTTTAGGCTCATAGAAAAAATGAAATGCCTTGATATGAAGCCACATTATAAGACAACTTATCCTTCTCTACCTTATTCATTGGTATAATTTCATGATTTTTATATTGAGTTTCAGGAAATATATTAGTGATACATGGAAATGTTAGGCGAAAATTCCCTGAAAGGGAAGATGTAAATTTTCTATTTATGATTGGGATTTTGACTCAAGATAATTTAAATTATAAATATTCTATCTCTATATTATTTCGAAAGAAAAATTAAAATAATGGTTTGTATCCTATGAAATTTTATGACCCCTCATACTCAACCCATGATATTGTTACACCAATTATAATTAAGGTTACAAGGTGACAAAATAATAATAGTTTAGTGGGTGTGGAATTTATTTCATATTTAGTTTCTATGGAAAATAAAGAATAAATTTGTAATATGAAGTTAAATCACATCATTATTATTTCATGGTAAATCAGAAAATCAGTGAGAAAAAAGGATATTTATGGGAAAAATGACTTTTAAGGAGATAAGGAGGTCTGAATTTCACTAAGGTTAAATTAAATATCATTCATTGTTCTTAAGGAATTTACCCCCTTTCCATCCTTAAATTTGTAATGATTAAATCATGAACTACCCACCTTAAATATTATAATTATTAAAAAACTATTTGAAAAAATCATCTTGGTTAATGTGGATTATTTTTTATAAAGTAATTACAAGATTATGGATAGGGTGAATGCTATTGAGATTGATGACTACTCTAATTTTATATTATTCTTTAGTATGAAGTGTACATTTTATGAAAATTTGTATCACAATATGGGAATGGATGTCTAAGGAAAGGATGGGAATTAATAATGGAAGTAAAGATGAATATGAGTATGAAATCAGTAATGAAGTACGACTGAATATCCAGAAAGAATGAGTATGTCGAAGTTTATTGATTTTTAGTCAATCCTTTGATTTATGGACATGATTGGTGTCATTTTTCTTTGTTAGAATGACTATTTTTACTTTGAAATCATTGTTTAGTTTTTTATGATACATAATTATTCATGTATGGGAAATTTGATATCTTTTAATTGGGAATACATTTTAATCAAGGTTTTCACTGGTTAATGGACTTAATAATTCCAAAAATACATATTTTTAAAAATATTTATAAGATTAGATATTGGAAAATAGTTTGAGAATTTATATGTATTTTCATAAGAATTACATAAATTTTACATCATAATAGGTGTTTTCTTGAAATTATTAGTTTGAAGCTACAATAGATATTTCGAGAGTCAAGAAGGAATCAAGGAGAAAGTGGAAGATACATACCATGATAGAGTTCCATGTGAATAAATATAACTAGAGTTAGGATCATCCAGGTTGCAATCCACATGATTACTGCTGGTGTTCCTTGAATGTGAATCACTTGGGTAGACGAAAGGAAATGGTTTTGCCCAAACTAAGTCCACTGCACTACAATATAGCTATGTGAGGTTCTAAAACAAGCCTGCATAGTATTAAAACCCTAAACCTAAGGGATATGTAAGAATCACTTGCACATACATCATTTTAACTTTATGAAACTTGTATCTATACAATATGAATAATTTTTTTCATGGATTTGAAGAGAATCCATTACACTATATGGATATGAATCAGGTGATGATAGGATAGGTATGGTTAAATTAGAAAAACAATGCCATATTAAGTGGATTAGTGAGGCTATATCAGTTTTAACATATGGATCTATCTATGTTTAACCTGAATGAATCGTGGTTTTTTGAATCAGGGAATATATGTATACATAATAATGTATTTTATAGTTAGGGTGAACCTTCAATAGTTTCATGTGATCACATCATGGTTGATGCACATTATGTTGTAACCTGGTGAAGGGTTAAACATTGGTAAAACCTAAAGATTCAGGTTTAATTTGATGTTTATTTCACATCATGATTAATTTGAGAAGATAATATCTCATTTGACATGTTTAGGGCTCTACATCGTGATATAAAAAAAATTGGTTTTAAAGGACAAGATATATGTATTTGTGTTGCAATGATATCTATTTCAATGTGATGGATATAATCATGTTGTTCAAATTGGATTTGTATTTTTAATATTTTTCTATGCAAAACATTTCATTTTTATGGGTAAATAGTCTATAAATAGGATATTTTATTCAAATTATAGGGATATTTTTACCATTGGAGGTTTTAAACTCTAGATACCTGGTTATAGATTCTTTTATAGTTCTTAATTAAAGTAATTACTTTCTATTTTTATTCTTTGTTCCCCTAAAACTTCTTATGATGATGAATTCAGGCATGGGAGAGTTTCAATTAGGGGGATGGGTTTTTAATTTTTTAATTCGATTTCATTGATGAATAATAATTTTTTTAGGAATTTCCTCCAGTCTTAATTTTATCTCACTCTTTAATACATATTTTATATACAGAATTATTATTAGTAGAACTCCAAGGTAATTAAAAAAATTATACTACCACTAGTAATATGGATCTATCACAAGTTCATAAGATCGATTTTAATTCACTTATGTTAGTTTATTTTTTCTAAACAAGTTATCTATAATGGATTAGTTAGAATCAATTTAATTGACCGTAACATGTTTATAACTATAGAAATATCTCACAATTGATTGATTCGACCCACTTATAAATGAAACGGATAGATATCATTTGTAGTTCATCCTTTAAAATTGATTGCCCTCTTTTATTTTACAATAATTATTTTATGATTCATTTTTAATTATATTTTTTGAATTATGTTCAACCCATATTTAATTTACATACATTTGGGTTAAAAATTTATGTAATAGATGTTCTTAGGGATTGGTTTTACTCATTGTGGGTTCGACTACGTTGAGTCGATTCAAGGTAAAAATGTATATATTTTACATTATTTCCATAATTAAGACATAACATTACAAAATAATCTCAACATCCTAAGAATCGATAGTTTTAGTGTCTTTGGAGATTAACTACATAATAAACCTATTTTATAATTCTTGTTAACATTTCCTTATAATTTCATGATAATATAAATTATCTTCGACTTTTCACAAGTTAAAATCATCTTCATGACCTATGAAATCAAAACATAAGAAAAGGGTGAGCTCAAATAATCAGTAAGGGAATAATAAAAACCACAATGTGTTACCCAAGATGAGAACATAGGAATATCATAAAACACGGTCACGAGAGAAATATATAATTAAAAGAACATGGAAACATAAGAATATTTTATATTTCATAATATATAACAAGTAATCTCATAGGATCAAACATATAACAAGGCATAAAAACTATGAAAACATGAGATATAAATCATGAGCCAAGGGTATAATATAGTCACATAGAAAAATAGTTTAAAACAAATAAATTTTGTGTATTATGCATCCCCACCTAGTTACCATAGTGGATCAGATATCACAACCCATTTCCCATAGTGGACCATACATCACTCTATTTTATTTATTTTGGATCAATCATTACAACTCATTTCACCATTATCTGATGAGATTGAAATCCTTTACCAAAGAATTTGGTGGTTATATAGGGACCGACCATTACATAAAAACTAATTATATATTCATTCCCTAAAAAAATAAAATCAAAACATCATTTAAAATCCATGAATAATAATGGGTTTCACATGACATTTTAAAATGAATCACATAAATAATCACATAAACCAGATCAATCGATACCAAATTCAACCACCCAAAAGTGGAACTTCATAAAATATTTTATTGGTTGGTTAATAAAGTGTAAATTCATGGATAAAATCTTCCATGAGATATGGAGGAAAATTTAACCAAAATTTAAAACATTTAATTTTGAAAGTAACACCATCTTCGATATTATAAAATACCTTTGTTGAAATCCCACATCAAAATAATAGTAATGAATCTTATCTTTTAAAAGTGGAAAATAAAATTATGAGGATCACATAAATCGATATATATATTTGTATTTAAATACATGAAAGGATAAAATTGGAGGTAAGTGAAAACATGTACTTTGAATAAATACCCAATTAAGAGATAGAGGTTCAATCTTCATAATGTTATACTTTTAGGTGAGAGAAAAAATCAAGTGGTAATATTTGAATCAATAGAGAAAATTTACTTATAAATATAAAAGAGAAATTTATATTTAATTTGAAATAAATTAATAAATATAATATTTAGGGTTGAAGTTAAAAACAAAGCATATAACTAAAATAATGATATTTGAGTTACCAAAGTCCCTTACAGATAACAGAACTCATGAGGTTAAAAACTTTTGAAAAGAGGATTCTGTGGAAAAATTTAAATCCATATAATTTAAGAGAAAATAACAGATGATAAAATAATAGGGTATAATTTTCACAGCATATATGAAATATATTTAAGAAGAAAATTATAACTCAATAAATTATATGTTAGTTAATGAAAACCCTTAAAACTTCAAAAGCATTTAAATAAAAACCTATTGAAAGAAAGAGATTTAAATTGAACTTAAATTTCCATAAATAATGTGTATTTCATTATATAATGACTAAATTAGGTATCATATACACCACATAATATAAATTAGGTACATAATACAAAACATGTCTCAAGGAGAGAAATTTGAGATGAAAACCCTTACCTTAGTCTTGATTTATTATTCACTTGCACCAAACATCCTAAATAATTCAATTAATTTCATGAATAAGTTCCATAGTCATAATTATAAAAATTTATACTCCTAATTTATAATCATTCCACACATGTATGTATTATTTTTTCTACCCATTTTCTCATATCACGAGTTAATAATTTTAATGGTTTATAATATTTTTAGGAGAAATATCAGTATTTGTTGTTATTCCAAAGTTCATATTTCCAAAATAATTAAATTTAATATAATGTTTAATTTATAATGAAATATTATGGTTAAATTTCCTTTTATTTTTGTTTTATCCCTTATCCTTGCAGATCAGATAAAAAATAGGCACATTTCGGGGATTATTAACCATCAATGGGTGTTTTCTTAATTAATGAATTATTGATATAACTCTTATAGAGAAAAAAACAAATAATTATTTAAATATTTATATTATATCATATCAGTTATTAATTTTTCATAATCATTCATTTTAATGATTTTATATCAATTTTCAAGTAGGTTGTTAAACCGATCAAATGTAAATATAGCATAGATAATAGATGATTATGAGATGGAATAGCTGAAATATCATTATACTAGAAGTATAATGATATTATTTAGGATTTATAGGTTTGATATATCAGAATTTTAATAAATTATTAGGATAATATAATTTATATAAATCCATTACTTTGAATGAAGAGATAGTTTTTGTCTTAGTTCAATTGTTTAAGATTGTTAATTTTATAATGAATGTTTATAATTAATATCAATAAGAGGTTATTGAATATTTATTACCAAAACCTTATTCATATAATAAAAATAATATTTAACCTTTAATACCATTCTTGTAAAAATCCATGAAAGTTGGTAATAAATAATTAACTCGTTTATTTGTGGAAGCAGAAGTCCACACATACACAGGTTTCACATTTCCATTTTTTTAATAGAAAAAGGGGAAAGGTGATTAATGCTTATACCATAATTATAATAATATATCAGAATAATAAGGATAGAGATGTTATCATTTTTATATGTTGTAATGAAATTTGAATAAGGAGTGCACATAAATAAATATAAATGAGAATGATAGGTTAAGAAATTATTCCTCACTTCTTGAATTATCTACTTTGCGAAGGGAGTTAAGTATTTGAGGGATGGTATTTTGAGAATATCAGAACTTATAAAATGTGGATTTAAATTTTTAGGAGATTTTTGGTTATATATTTTTCTAAAATCAGGGGGTTTGATGTGATGGGTTGTGAGGAGAGAATATTCCCATTTATAAGTGAAAAGTGATGACATTTTATTAAATTACAAAAACATTTTAAAAATGGGGGGTCACTCTCAAGTAATGTGGCTCTAAATTTTGATAAATAATTAAGTGGGGAAGATATAAGGTCAAGAAATACTCAAATATTTCTTTTCATAAACTGTTTAAACATGTTTCAATCCCTTTACCCCTTGAATTATTACTGTTACCATTTTAGATTTTATTGTGGTAACTAGTTTTGGCCTAAGGTAACTTAATCTTTCTATCATAATATAATGTTGTAACTACTAGAAAATTTAAAATTATTGATTATAAATTTAAATAATTTTTTTATGATTCAATTTTTAAAAATGTTAAAAATTAATTTTAATATACTCACAGTATAATTTATTTAAACAATTTTGAGAAAAATATTACTTGAGTTCTAAAGTATCAAATATAGGTTTTTAAAATATAATGAATATTTTAAGAAGTATAATTTAAATTATAAAATAAATATATTTTTAATAAAAATGTTTCATAAATTTCTAAGTCGTACTTATATAATAATAATTCCATAAAATTCATAGAATCAGTAATAATGGTATTTTACACTATTTACTTAAAAATCAATTTTTTAGAAAAATTTAAAAAATTTATATTTGGATCATATTTTTTGTGATAAATATATAAATGAATTATTTTTTCAAAATCACGTACAAAAATATATTAATTTTTTTATTAATTAAAAATATAAAATATAGAAAAAAACTATTTTCATAAGAAAATGATTTTTGGTTTATTAACTATCCTTTTTTCTATAAATTGCTAATTCATATAGTGTTACATTATTAGTTATAATATATATATATATATAATTAAATCATAATAAACTTAGTTCCTTGAAATAAAATTCCAATTTATGGAAAATATGATATTTAAACATAAAGTGAATGGGGGAAAATAACCTTTGAAAAGTATAAAAATTCATGATATAAATATTTATGACTCCTTGATATGATCATATTTTATACTTAAATGACCCCTTATTATATACTTACAATACCTAAACATCATATAAGTTTGGTTTCATTTTTTGGTGGTGATTCAGCTGACCTAGATCTTGTGAAAATCTCAAGGGGCTTTAACATATCCCATATATGATTTCTCTCAAAATATAATTTCTCAAGTTAAGATTGGTATTGGTCTAGGTAAAACCCTTACTAACATACCTCCCATTATGATCTTACAAAAAATTTAATTTATAACAAATACTTCCACTTTCAAAATCAATTTCTTCTTACTTTATTTAATTATTTTGTAATATGGTTATTTCAATTTCTACCAGTAAATTTAATGGATATGTATTAAAAACCATTTTAATATTAAAAACATATTAAGGGTTTTTATTTTAGTTTTTTATATTGTCTGTAACACATTATTTAATATATTATTTATTTAATGAGAATATATAGTGAAATATCAGGTCATTACATTATCCCCCTTAAAAAATTACATCCTCATAATTTAAATTATTACTTACTAATGAAGTTATATGATGGTATTTTTAAGATGACTCAAGATTTAATTTTATAATTAAGTATTAATAAAATATATTCCATTATAATAATGATAATCCCAATATTGGGTTTCTTCATAAAAATTTGAATTAAATACCTCTCATTGTTTGGTCTTAAGACTTATTTTATTTTTCCTTTAGTTCAATGTGAAACTTGATGTGATATAATATTATAAATTGGTTTGTGGTATGAAATTTGATTCACTAATTTCATAATAGATACACCACACACACCTATCTATAATCTCCCATGGTTCTTCAACATAGAGGTGCAGGCGAAACATTTTGGTTGAATGAATAAGTAGATAAATAATGATACTCCTCCATATGAGGGTCATTACGATCCACATTCATACCCATCCTAGCCCTTTTTGGAGTAGCTACCTCCATACCACTATCATGTTACAACTCTAGATTATACCTAACATGCATCACCAGATTCAACAAATAACCACACATATCTATACCTACTTGTTTCAGCAGTCCATGTAATATTGTTCCATTTATCCCTCTTGGCTAAATGTTAGTGGGGGTGGATTCCTCACTAGGTACACTTTTATTCCCTCTTCATGTTCCCAAAAAATGACTTCCAAGACCTAAACCATTTAGGCACACACTATATGGGCTCGTGTGCATTGTTTAATTGCACATGATTCACAAAATGCTCTCATCACCAAGGTCACTAAGTGACCTCCTTTTTCATCTATCCACAATGTCCCATTGCACTAGAGGTGGTAGAGGGGTTTGTATTATATATACACCATTGGAAAGGTACTTTCATCTTATCCAGAAACATTAAGACCTACACAAAATGGTGATACATTGATGGTTGATGATAAATACAATATATTGTTTTCTTATATTATTGCAGTGATTTTTTGATATATGTTTGGTGGATTCAGGTTTTTGTTGCAACCCCTATCCATTTTTTCAAATAATGAAAAATATGTATGTAACATCAAAATCCATTGAATAGGATCCCCATTGTTCTCTTCCTCATAGTGGTTATTCATGCTTATCATCCTTATTATCCCTTGTATTATGACACTGACTAAGATAATGTTCATGTTTTCAACACTTTAGGAATTAGAACATTAGTGATGGTTTTGGGTGCATGTTTTCCACTCACATAATGCTAACCAAATTCATAATGTTCATATTCTATTTTGATGCTTTCTAACCCCCAATATCATAATTAAAGTATCTTCTAGTACCCATGAGAAAATTACCATGGTGTTTCATCCCACATTTTTTATATATTGGTTGTCATATATCTCTATTTAATCATCTTCATTTCCAAAATTTTCATAGGTTTTCATCATTATCTTATTTGGTAAAATCAAAATTTTAACCAGGGTTTTATTATTAATCATATTTCGCAATAGTTTATTCAGCATAATCACTAGATTTATTAGTCCATCTACCATTATAATGGGTTTATCATTGATACAGTCTTTTCATTTTCCCTCAAATCCATTTTTAACTCAGTTCCTTCTAGTTCCATCCATAATTAAAACCAAAATGGGATAACATTAGTGATGAATATTTAACATCATAGGGGATTATCATAAATTAAAAAAGGGGATTCAAACATAAAATATTTTACTATTTTACATCATCATGTTAGCTAATAATTACTTTATTTACTTTAATTTGGGTTATCTTATAATTATCAACCTAATCACTCAATGAAACTAGGAAATAAATCAATCTTAATAGTTTATAACTAGGATATATTCAACAAAATTATATCCTTTTGGAGTTTTTATCCATGTGTACTCTCTTAGGACCACAAATCAAGCATCATAGTGATGAATAATTCAATGCTCAACCATTCTTGGAATGATTAAACCTAGGTTCATATGTACCATAGATGCATTCAATTTCTAGTATTTAGACATGGATTTTATCTCTTAAAAAATATTACTCAATATTTTTCCAATATTTCATGATATCATCCTATACTTATATCCATGTTTGGGGTTTTCAATAAGTTCTCTAACCCTAATACCAACAGTAACTAGACTAATCTCCAAAAATAATGAAAATTTTCTATGAGACCAACTAAGGATAACCAAGCTAAACAAGCCTTTATTTTCAATCATTTCAATAATTAAAACATTAAATTACATAGTAATCTATATAACTTGATAATTGATTGTTTTAGTGTCTTTAGAGACTAGAAATATAGAAAAGTTATTTTAAAATACTTGTTAACATTTATATATAATTTAATCATACTAGATACTTTCCTAGATGTCTCATAAGTTAAACTCATTTTCATGCCATGAGAAATGGAAACATAATAAAGGGGCAACATTAGCAGTCAATAAGTGAATAAAAAGAATATAAACATGTTACCTAGGGTGAGATAATATGCATGTTGAAAAATATATATAGGAGAGAAATACCTGATTAAATACTATGGAAACATATAAACTTTTCATATTTTATAACAGGAGAAAAAGTAATCCCATACGATCAATAACAAATCATGTTATAAAAAATATTAAAACATGAGACATAAATCATGATCTTAGGGAATAACATAGCCACATATCAAAATAGTGTGGTACTAACATATGCATAGAAAGTTGAAATTGTTGCTCAAGTATCCCCACCTATTTCCTATAGTTGATAAGGAACAATATCTTATTTCCTATAGAGGATCAAGCATCAAAACCATTTTCATATTTTGGATCTTGCATCGCTACTCATTTCACCATTATCTCATGAGATGTAAATATTTACCCAATTCATTGGTGGTTATATTTGGCCTACTTATAACTAAATTATTAACCATACATGTGTTCCATAATAAAACATATAATACTTAAATTATTTAAATCCTAAGAATAAGAAAGAGTTTCATGTCACATTTTAAAAGGTATCACATAAATAACCACATAAACCAGATAAATTGAACCAAAATTAAATCTCCCAAAAGAGTAACTTTAGAAAATATTTTATTAGTTGGTTTCTAAAGAATAAATTCATGGAAAATAACTCCCTTAATATCAGAATTTAAATTTAATCCAAAGTTATAACATTTTATTTCTACGGGAAATGAATGTTTTACATTTTGAAATACCTTTTTTTAAAAACCCGCATAGAAAAAAATAAAAAAAAACTTCACTTTTAAATTTTGAAGAGGAAAGTATGATGAAAAAATAAATTTATAGATATTGGATTTGGATACATTAGAGGAGAACATTGATGGTAAGTGAAAATATAGACTTGAAATAATGATCCAATTAATATATCAATGTTCTTTCTTGAAAATGTTAAAATTTTATGTGAGATAACAATCAAGTGAGATGTTTTGAATCAAAAGAGTCATTTTCTCCAGAAATATAAAATATAACATCATATAAAATGGGAAATCAATTTTATAAATAGAATATTGAATGTCTAAGTTCAAAATTAAGCATATAACTCAAATAAATAGATTTGAGTATCAAAATTTCATTATAGACAACATAAATCATAAAGTAAGAAACATATGAAACGAGTATTATGTGGTAAAAATGTAAATCCCAATATGTTAAGAGAAAATACAACATAATAAAATCATAGTGAAAAACATACCCAAATTATATAAAACATGTTCAAGAATAAAAATTATAAATAAATGAATGGGAATTGACGCGAACATGATCCTTAGCCCAGTTGGTGAGGACTCTTTAAGTGCATCCATGAGACCAAGGATGGAATCTGGGCAAAGGCCTAATTTTTAGTTACTATAGATGCATTGTATCAGCTACTGTTCAATATTGTAGTAGGTACGGTTTATCACTGTAGTAGCTAGAAACATTCATCTTTGGGCCCCTGGTTAGGTCCTGGAGTCCTTAAGGCCTTTGGGTTAGTAAGGCTTTTGGGCCACCTTAGGGCATTCGAGCCACTTCAAGGCCTTCAGGCCACCTAATGTGTAGATGAAAACAAGACATATTCTACATGGAACAACCTTCAGAAGAGGATTAAGGGAATTTTTCATTCACCAGAGTAGAGATAATGAACTTAATAGAATTAAATGGTTTATAATTTTCCTTCAGTACCGGGCCTATGCACATATGTATTGGAAAGCTAGCCGAACAACCATGAAAAGGTGAAGAGTAGATCATAATGCAGACACTGGGGAGGGGAAGTTTTTTTTGTCATAGTCTGTGATGAATTCAGTTAATACCTTCAAGTCCTGTAATGTCTCATAGCCTATAGTACATGTAAGGGTACTCCTTAATCCCTTAAAAGGGTGGTTATCATAAATGAATAAAAAATTAAGGTCGTCAAACCATTCAGGCAATGAGAATTGACTTAACGAAAGCTCTTATAACTTGAGGAGAATTTAAATCAAAACCTAATAAAATAGAGAGATTTAGATTGAACCTAAATTACAATAAATAAATGGTATTTCAGGATATAATAACTTGATTAATTAGAATACACACCACATAAAATAAATTAGGTTCATAATATAAAACATGTCTCAAAGAGAGGAATTTGAGATGAAACCCCTTTCCTCAGTCCTGATTCATTTTTCACTTACACCAAATATCATGAATAACTAAATCAAGTCTATTAATTAAATATCCAAAATACTAATCATAACTATTACCATTTATAATTATCAATTATAATCATTCTATATATATATATATAAGTTAGTTTTTACCTATTTACCCATATCAAGTCTTTATATTTTTAAAGGGTTAGAATAGTTTTGTAAGGGCAATGTCGATATTTGTTCTTAAAATTTCCATCTTTAATAAATCATTAATGTTACTATAAGGGGTTATTTATAATGATTTATGAAGTTTCACATTCCTTTCATGAGGGTTTTATCCTTTATTATTTAAGTTGAGATCAACAACAAGAATATTTTGGAGATTCTTAACCATAAAAGGGTTTTTTCTTAATTAAAGAATTAAATATTTATATAAACCTTAAAAAAACTAATTATTTACATATTTACATTATATCATGATAGTAATTATATTTTTATAATCATCCATGATAAATATTTTATAACATTGTTCAAGTAGGTGGTTAAACCAACCAAACGTGAATATATCATAATTAAATGATGATTATGAGATGGTTTAGTTGAAATACCCTTATAAAAGTAGAATAATGATAGTATTTAGTGTTTATAAGTGTGATCAATAATAATTTAATAGAATTATAAGAATAATATAATTTATATCAATTCATTACTTAGAAAGAACATATCATTTCCTCTTATTTTTCTTGTTTAAGATAGCAAATTTTATAATTAATGGGTTTCTTTCATATCAATAAGAGGTTAATCAATTTGTAGTACGAAAAAATAATTTATATCATAAAAATTTTATTTATCATTTTAAAAACATTCTTATAATCATCCATGAAACTCGGTAATGGAAAATAAACTTGTTTATTAACAGAGGTGGTAGTCCTCACATATACACACTTCATGTTTTTGTTTTTCTTAATGAAAAAGAGAAAAGGTGGTTAGTTCTTATAATATAATTATAATAAATAATAATAATACTATGGATAATTATGTAACCATTTCAAAATAGTGTAATGAAATTTTAAAAATAAAGAGTGTAAAAAATAAATATAAATTAGAAAGAGAGGTTTGGAACATATACCTCACTTCTTGTATTATCTCTTTCAAAAAGGGGGGTAAGCCAGTGAGGGATGGTATTTTGAGAGGATCAGAATTTATTTAAGATGTATAATAAATTCTAAGAGAGTTTTATATATATTTTGGTCTCAAATTATTTGATTTTGTGTGAGGGGAAATGGGGAGAGGAGAGCCCCCTTTATAAGTGAAAAGGGATGACATTTTTGTAAATATCCAAAACTTTTCAACAATGGGGTGTCACTCTCAAGGAAAGTGGCTCCAAAATTTGAGAAATAATTTGGTGGGGAAAATTTTTGTATTTAAATTTCCTTATTTAATTTTTATCTCTCCCACCATGATTTCAAATAGTGATTATGTTTTTTACTATGTTTAGGGAAGGAATTATTAAAAGAAATTGAATTTTATTTTAAAATCAGTTGTTTCAGAGATATTTTTAATTTGAAATTTTATTTTGATTTAATAAACTTAGAGAAACCGTGGAAATAAAATTGAATGCTTTGGGAGGAATTCATTAGAAATCAAATATTTATTTTTTATATTAAAATATAAAATGAGTATCAAATTTCATTTTTAATCTGATTTTAGTATTCTTATGATTTTTTCGATTGACTAATAAATTCTAATTCATGGAATTTATAATTGTATAATATTTATAATATCATTAATATTAATATTTTTGATCCATATTTTATATTATTTCTAATACCTTATTTATTTAGATATCTAGGGCATGAATCACTAATCGAACTTTCACTTTTATCTCATCAAAGCATGAATATTTTCAAAACCGTATTGACATAATTGTGGTCATTTAGTTTTAATTTTTTTTAACTTTGTACCTACCCTATATAAGATATTTCCTTTTATTCTCATAGAATCCACGAAAGAACATTATAAGAAGCCAAATTATAATCTATTTTATCAATAATACCCTTCTTCTTTGGTATAATTGCTTTATTTTTCTATTCATTTTCACAAAGGAGATTTTTGGTACATGGAAGTATTGGCTGAGAATTATTTGTAAAGTAATATGTGATGTTTCCATTGGATATTGGTAATTTGATTCAAGATTATTTATATTATTCATATATTATTAATATATTATTTCTAAAGAATAACTAAAATAATTGTTTTTACCCTATGTATTTTGGTGACCCTCATACACAACCTACGTTCTTGTTACAACTATTAAAGGTAGTATCATGAGGATATCAAATAAGTGTATTTTTTTGGGTGTGAGTTTTTTTAAATTTGTAATTTCCATTGAAAAATGAATAATAAAAGAGAAATAAGAATAAAAATTATATAATTATCCTTGCATGATAGACATGAGAATCACAAAGGAAAGTTGAGATAAATGGGTTTTGAGTTAGATGTTTTACTTATTAATTTTTCATTCTTTAATTTTGGAAATCACAAAATATTTCTTAAGAACATGTTTTAATAACTTTTTATTTCCAATTTTTTTTAAATTTTTTTTATAGAAAACATATTCTTCTACTATAGATAGAATATGTTCTAACTTATTATGATAATAAACATTACATTATTCATTTTGATTATCTTAATGAGTATGATTATTATACACACCAGGCTCAAATTTATTAGAATAGGTGCTATAATTTTTATAATTTCAATCATTCAAAAAAATTAATAAAAATTGGACTGATACCGGTACAAATAAATATTTGACTCACACTCATATGAATTATCATATTGACACTATTAATAAATTCCATTGGACTAAATTATGTTCATAATCGTATTAGTAATAATTATTTAGTTTTAAGGAAAATAATTTACACTATAATGGGGTAAAATAATGTGATGTTATAAAATTAGTAATTCCTGATTTTTATAAGCTATAAAGTGCTAGGTGTTCAAGTCATTTTAATAATCCTGGAAAAATATAACTGTTGGAAGAGAAATATGACAACTAAAAATATATCTATAAATACCTAGTCATTTGAAGAGTTTGGAGTTGGTTGATTACATTAACTCTAAAATTTCAAGAAGAATAATCAGCATGGACATATTTTTATTAATATTTTTATTTCTCTATAGATTATTCTTCTTAAGGAAACCTTTAAAGGTTTTATCCTAATGAATTGTTTTGTAATTGTTAATTCATCTGATCATCGTAATGATCAAGGGATTACATGGATAGAAAGATAGATAATATGATACACTAGGTCGAGGGAAATTTGGGCTAGGTAGATAGAGAATATAATCTTATTATCGAGGTCCTCCTATGAAAGTAAGATATAACCATTCCAATCATCGTATCGAGGGATTTCCTTGTTGAGGAAATATAGACATTACTGTAAGTATAAAATAGTGGATACATTTAGTCTTGGTTATAGACTAAATTAATCTTTAGTTTAAAAGAGTTTATTCTTTTTAATGGATTGAAATTCATTCTCTATTTGGTTTTATATTGTATTAATTTTTGCTTAAAATTTTATATTCCACTATACATTTTGATAGAAACTGAAACATTGTATTGACCTTTTTATTCTGAATAGTTTTATCATATTAGCTCAAATTATTATAACTAGACTCTGATTAATCAGTTCCATCATGATACCAAACTTGTAATATGATTTAATCATATTGTTTCTGATTATGATTCTATTAATCAGATTGAGGGCCAAGTCTAATAATTTTATTTAATGATGATTTGGGTTTGGTTAGTATAATTATTTTAAAAAATATTTTTAAAAATAAAATTCAACCCTATTTTAAGTTATCCATCTAGGAATACTATTATGATCCTAATTATTTGTTTCATATATATAGATCCAATAATTAGTATCGTAGTAGGATTACACTGCCCATATACTTGCTGCATTTTTACTCACTTTGCTATTGAATGTTTTTTAATGTTTTTAATATAGACTCCATATTTAAAACCTTTTTTACAATAACATGTACTTGCATAAAGAGTAATTTTTTTTTTAAATATGGTAGGAATGAATTTTGGTTCTATAGACAATTTAAATACCAACAGACTACCCATTTTTTATGTTGTTGACTATAATACTGGAGGGATATGATGAATAATTTTTTAGTCAACACAATATTTGACAATTTTGTTATGTTGACTAGAAACTATAAATTATTTTATTAGGAAGATTTTGCCTTTAAAAATAATAAAAAATAGAAATATTAGTTGAATTACTAAGTTATAAATACTTTGTTATGTTCTATGAAAGGAAACATATATTGTCATATATCATATTGTGATGATGCTAACATTATTTGTAAAAAGAATGAAGTAACACAATTTGGATCTTCTAAGGTTGAAAAAACCAGAAAATATATAATTGGATCTGAGTATCAAGCCTTTGATTTTCATCCCAGAAAATCTATATTTGTGATGCACCAGAGATTTATGAAAATTATAAGTAGTTTTCAAGCTATTGTAGAGCAAGGTATTTTGATGAAATTCATTCTAAGAAAATTATACATATCAAGACCAATGAATGGGAGTCCAAGAGAACTTATAATGATAATGCTAAAAATTTAATAAATATTTCTCTAGATGATTTTATTAGAATTATTATGAAATAAGATGGTAGACTCAAAATTGATGATGAGAAACAGGAAAATAAGAATGGCGGTGTTTTCATTATTAAAACATATACCTTACCTCTTAATTCTCAATCATCATAAAAAGTTGTTAAGTCATCAAGAAAGAATAAATTTATTATTTTTTTTGATTCAAGAACATATGAACATTTTCAGAATGAACGAGATAATCTCACTACAAAAATGAAAAAGATAGTGGGAAATAAAGACATTAAAGGTCATTATTTGAAGGTTCATAAGTATAGAAGTAATAAGAAGGTTGAATTAACTTGTTACAATTACAAGAAAAAATGACACATCAGACCAGACTATATAAAGCATAAGATGAACGATATAAAAGAAAGAAATACAGGAACAAATTCCATGAATTATTACAAATTAAAAGGAAAAAGAGCTGAAAGATTGTGAAAATTGGTGTTCTAGATGGGGTGATTCCTCTAACAATTATTCTGATGAGGAATTTTCTAGAGAAAGAAACCTATGTATTTTTGTTAATGTACCTCAATTAAATCAATTCTTCATGGACAAGGAACACACTACTAAGAGTATTTGAAATATTTCGTTAAGTGAAAACCATCTTGATGAGAAAAATTCAACATATTCTAATTAAAAATCTTCCTCATCTAGTTATGATAATACATTACCCAATTATTATGAAGTTTCTCATTTTGATTTTTTTAGAAAAAAAGATTTTTAAAATATATAAAAAACATTTTAAGGTTAAATAAAATCATTGTAATAGTGATTCAAGAATAAATGTTAAAAAATTTAAATGTCAAATCTATAAAAATATCTTGATAAGAATAATTCTGAAAATTATACTATTTATAAAGATTCAAAAAAGTAATTTATTGGAAGGATAGTTCAAAAACTAGTTTAGATATAATTAATTCCCAAACTATTACTGATGTGGATAAGAATTTAGTAGTAAATATAAAATATAAAATATATTTATTGAAGAAAATTTTATTAAACTTTACCACTAGTAATTTTTTTTATTATAAAATAAAAAAAATATCCATCCCCATAAGAAGAGTTTTTTAATAGATTTTACTTATAAAAAACCAATTTTTATTAACAATTTCATTGTTTCATAAAATAAACTCTTTTGAACTAAGTTTTAAAGTTGTGGTCATTATAAAAATATTTTTAATTAAATAAATTTCAATCACTATTTTTTCACAAAGCATATTTTTCAAAACGAACATATATTTCAAAGGTTTTTATTACATTACTAGACCCAAGAAGGTTTGGGTACCAATAAGAACCCGGATCTTTTTTTTCAGGTATGTCTTCTTTTTCTGGAGTTTTTGAGAAAAATGAAGTTTCTTGAAATTTTTGAAGTACATGTCGTGTACTTTCTGAGTACACGCCGTGTACTATTTTCCCACTCGAAACCGTGTGTTGGCCATGTCCGGGCCACACACAGGGTGTGTATGGGTGACGTGGAGGATGATTTTGGAGGTGTACGAAAAGACCTAGTACACGCTGTGTACTCTAAAAGTACACACCGTGTACATTCTTTTTTTAGTAAACAGACTGGGGTCACGCTTGACGCATAGAAAGGTCTTCTTTGAGGTTCTGTTCATCCAAGAGCACTAAGGATCCGCGAATCTTCGACGATCCCCCGCCTCTTCATCCGTTCTCCGATTCGAGCACTGTTGATTGTGTTGGAATCACAGCGGTAAGTTCTTCCTTCTTCTTGAGCCTTGTTTTCCAATTCCTCCTCCTTCTCATGTTATCATGGTTTGAGTGTTTTGGATGTTTTCTCAGATCTATGACGTTCACGGGAGAATCTGCCATCATTGTTCACGTATACTGATCTCCTAGGATCATGGTAGGTGGTTTGTGCCTTCCCATTCCAAGTCATTGAGTTTTATGTGCAAATTCCACCAATACCCATGAACGGGGTATTGCGTGTTTGCCTTTTTGCCCTTTTATTTTTCCCGCCTTGCTTGTATTCTTGTGTAGAGGAAAATTGATCATGTTAGATGATACTTTTTTTTTGTGCTTGGATGTGTTTCCCATGCTTTGTTATGTTTATGAACTTTGGGTCTCGTTTGCCTTGGGATATTACACCTGTTTCCATGCCTTGTGATTATTGGTTGGATTGAAATTCATAACATGTTTGTTTCCCTATAGACTGTTTTGCCAAGTAGCTCTATAGGTGTACTTTGATCAGCCAAGTAGCTCTATAGGTGTAATTTGGCCTTATAGCATTATTATGCACTGACTGGAATGGGACTGAGAGAACCTGGTGCTATAGACTATAAGGGATAGACTGACTGAGCTTTCTAGAGAGTCTTTGATATTATAGACTACAGAAGGGTAGACCGAGAGAGCTTCCTTGGAAAGTCTTGGACATTATAGACTATAGGGGATGGACTGAGTGAGCTCCCAGAGAGTCTTGGATATTATAGACTACAGGAGGGTAGACCGAGTGAGCTTTCTCATAGAGTCTTACATTGTTTGTTTTCTCTTTAAGAACCTTCCCAGGATAGAGGTGGAATTGACCGAGTGAGCTTTCTCAGAAAGTCTGTGGTATTCCTGAGGCTATAGGAGAAATTGACTGAGATAGCTTCCTTAGAGAGTCTCTAGACTTTGTGTCTAAGATGGTTAGACCGCATGATCTTCCTCAGAGAGTCCCTGACTACCCTAGACTATAAGGGGAATTGACCGAGTGAGCTTCCCCAGAGTGTCTCATAAATTCGTATAACCAAGCTTGAGGGGTTAGGCTGAGTGCACTGCCCAGAGGGTTGTGGTATTTCATGGTTAGGACCACAGGGGATTGCTGCGGATACTTCCCAGTGGGTTTTATGTTTGTGTTAGCTATTTTTCTTTACTGTTGTTGTTGTAGTGGTTCATTACGGTTGTGTATCATCCTGCTTCACTACTTACTATTTGCTACATACTGCTTATTGTTGTTGTTTAATGCTTATTGACTTTTACCTCCCATATACTCACTGACTGTTCGGAACAGATCTTTGGGTGGTTGCCTACTGGGATTTTATCTCACACCCTGTTTGGGTCATGCTTTTGGGACCAAGAAGACTATGTTGTTGCATGTATAGGCAAGGGAAAGCAGCCTTCAACTTCTGGAACATGATTGCTTGGAATAGGAGAGGAAGGGACCAAGATTTGTCTTGTGATGCTGAGGAGCAGTTTACTTTTCTTTAGTACTTGTTTTGGTACTGTGGTGTTTTTAGCATTGGGACTTGTTTGGCTGCTTTCCTAGAGTTGTATCCTTCATCATTCCATATATAAATATGTGCTCTATTTTGTTGATTTAGTCATCTTCTATTTATATTATAGGTTATTACTGCTTCCGATATTGCATGTTTATTTATTTTTGATGTGTACTCTGCCAATGAGGGCATAGTTTCCCCACTATCACACCCAAGGCCCTCGCTGCTAGTCGGCAGCCTCTGGCGTTTGGGGAAATGCGCTTGAGGCCATGTGACCAACCGGGTATGGGGAACCTTTGGGTGGCTTCCGGAACTAGGACATTACAAAGTTGTATCAGAGGAGTTCCTTTTCTCTATCTTTACTATTTAGAGACCTTAGACAGGGATAGGATGGATTTGGTACATGGTAATAAGTTGTGCCCGGGATTAGCTAACCCATGTATAGGGAAAAGCCATACTACCTTGTTTATTGCAGTTTCTGTTTTTGAGATTTTACAGTTGATATGATTTCACCTAGAGTGATTCACATGATTCGTGCTGTTATTGTTTTGATATTACAGTTCTATTTCTATTGCAACCCAATGATATGAGGGTATGCCATCTCATGCATCATGTAGGCACTTGTTAGAAATCACATGCCACGCATTCTTTCCATGCCATCTAGGGCAAATTAGCGATTGAATGTTTTTGTGATAGACTCTGTGTAGATTATGTATGCTGTTGTGATAGATACTTGATAGAATCCCTACCGTTGTAATAGAGAAATTGATTGTGTTTCACTTTGCTTAAATGAATGCTAAATTCTGGTTCTTGAGGTGTTATGGGCCCTCTCGAATCAGAAGCTGGTGGATCATGATCCTTTTTTCTCTTGTACATGACTGTAGGAGATTCCAAGATTTGATTCACGGGGAGTATGAGCCCTCACGGATCGGAATTTGGCACCTCTTTGCCTTATTTTCAGTGTTTCTCGGCTTCTGTGTAGTTTCTGAGCTACTGGCCAGAAAAAACAAGAATACACGGTGTGTACTTTCTAGATACACGCCGTGTAGTTTTCTGGCCATGTCACTGACCGTGTGAGCAGAAACACGGTGACATGAAAATAACTTCAGGAACACGCTGTGTACGTTAGGTGCATGTCGTGTAGTTTAGAGCCATGTACCCGACCGTTTCACTAACAACACGGGCCGGGGAAGCTCGAGTGGAACACACCTTGTTGGTAAAGAACACGCCGTGTAGTTTTTTCCTATGTACCTAGCCATGTCACAAACAACACGGGTCGGTGTTATCTTCTCCTATACACGCCGTGTTTGTTCGGAACATGCCGTATAAGGGTAGCCGTGTAGACGGCCGTGTGACTAATAACACAGGGCGCCAAGACCTTGTCTAGTACACGCCATTTCCCTAGGGAACATTCCGTATAGTCTGGGTTTAGTTGGACCGTGTGGGTTAGCCGTGTAAGGAGACTCGGGCAGGGGTTTAGAGTTCAAGTACATGCCGTGTGTGGGAACAACACACCGTGTAGTTTGGGGCATTACATGACCAGTAGGGGCAGGAGTACACTCCCATGTTAATGGCTAAAGAAGACATGCCGTGTTGTTTTTATACACGCCGTGTAGTCGTGTTTTGTAAAACATGATAGTTTATTCCCCTTGTTCCCATTTTATAATCCTGTGTTTTCAGTCTTTGTTATCCGAATCTAAGGTGTACTTTTGTTCTTTCAGAGCTGTGCCTCTGAGACATCCCCTGGTTGTACGTCAGTTGCTGGATGGTGACCAGACACCGGATATGGCCAATCAGGGACCTCCTATTGATCCTCCTGCTGTGTCATCCTTGGAACCAACAGTTATACCCGTCTCAGGCACCGATACACAATTTAGGGAGGACTTCCTGCAGATGTTACCGACTTTTCAGGGAGCACCGCCTCATACCCCGTCGATGGCTAAGTTGACGTGGGTCTTTCAGCAGCAACATCCTCCTACTTTCTCAGGGTATGGAAGACCCCAGGGTGCAGAGTCGTGGTTCGAGGCCACCCTAACTATCTTCGAGCATCTGATGATACCCCTAGAGAAAAGGGTAACTCTGGCCACCTATATGCTCCGGGACACCGCCAAGAGGTGGTGGGAGGTGATCTCGCAGTCTGGATGCCAGCAGGGTATGTTATGGGATGAGTTCTGACACACCTTCTATGACTACTTCTCTCCGGAGACCCTGAGGGCCGATCGAGCTCGGGAGATTATGTGTCTGCAGTAGGGTACTCTTTCTATCATGGAGTACTCGTCCCGTTTGACTGAGCTGCAACATTTCACACCGATCCCAGTAGGTGATGAGTTGTTCCTTGCTAGAATGTTTTAGGATGGTCTCAGGCAAGAAATCCGCTCCCAGGTGAATATCTTCTAGTTTAATTCTATATCCTCTATCGTCAACTAGGCACTGATTACTGAGCGCAATCTGAGGGATTCTGGAGTAGTGAGCCCAGGCGGTTCGACATCTAGAGCTGGTGTTCTTCCTACGGACAGTAGGAAGTATCATAGTGAGTCTTATCTAGGAGATCGAGGTTCGCGGGATGTGTCTTCTGGAAGCCAGGTTGTATGCTACCAGTGCGGTAGGGGTGGGCATACAAGGCCTCAATACAATAGAGATCTAATGGAGTCCCGATCTTGCGGCAAGATGGGCCATCTTGAGCGCTTCTGTCACATCTTCTCACCTTTAGCTGGTGGTAGGGGTTCCTCTATGACCCCATGTTCTGGAAATGCTTTGCCAGTTTCCCACAAATCTGGGAACTGGAGTCCTTAGGCAGTTCAGGCTGAGGTGGAGGTCACGACCGTAGTGGTCAGTCACCAGGTCATCAACGACAGCCGAGTGGACCGGATCAGAGCGGTCAGCCAGGGGTGCATGGCCGTGGTGCAGGCCAGTCTTTTACCTTGGAGCAGACCTATCAGGAGAAATATCCCAGCCATTCTATAGTTCAAGGTACGATCTTAGTAGCCTCAGTTTAAACATCAGCACTTTTCGATACTAGTGCTTCCCCAAGATTTATCTCTGTTGCGATTGTGGGGAGCCTTGGGCTATGCATATTTTCGTCTGCCGACTTGTTGACTCTTGACACACCGCTGGGAAAGAGGACATCTAGTGTACGTAAGTGTGGAGAGTTCCCTCTAGAGGTTACGTGGTGTCATTTCTTATGATACCTCTATGTCCTAGAGATTACGGGCTATGACGTCATTCTTGGAATGGACGGGTTGGTTCCTTTCCGGGTAGTAGTCGATTACTATCATCGCAGGGTGAGTTTCATATCACCAGAGGGCAGATATTTCCTTCATAGAGGCGAGTGGGATGTCTAGGTGGGTAGAGCTGGACCAGAGCATCATGGGCTAGGAGAAGTTACAGCCCATATTTCTAGTCAATATCTGGATGACCAGGGGACTTCGCTGTTAGACTTTCCCCCAGTGGTGGATCGTTTCAGGGATGTCTTTCCAGAAGAATTTTCAGGATTGCCTCTAGAGCGTGAGGTAGACTTCTCGATTGAGCTCATGCCAGGAGCGACACCAGTGTCCATTCCTCCTTATAGTATGGCTACACCTGAGTTGCAGGAGCTCAAGAGAAGTTTGATGAGTTGTAGGCAAATGGTTTCATCTGACCTAGTACTTCTCCTTGGGGTTTTCCTATGCTATTTTCCAAAAAGGTAGACAGAACCCTTCGGCTTTCTGTGGATTATCAGAAGCTGAACCAGTTGACGGTCAAGAATCGATATCCCTTATCGAGGATAGATGACCTCTTTGATCAGTTTCGAGGAGCCTGAGTGTTCTCGAAGATCAATTTGAGGTCCGGTTATCATCAGTTGCGTGTTAGACAATCTGATATACCCCTTACAGCCTTCAGGAGCAGGTATGGTCTATATGAGTATACAGTCATGCCGTTCGGTCTCACGAACATGCCTGCAGTTTTCATGGCACTGATGAATCGAGTGTTCCATATGTACTTGGACTCCTTCGTCATGTTCTTCGTGGGTGATATCTTGGTGTACTCTTGTACTAGACACAACCATGCTTCCCATCTTGAGATAGTTCTGAGTAAACTGAGAGAGCATCAGATGTATGCTAAACTCTCGAAGTGCCACTTTTGGATGGATCAGATTCACTTCTAGGGTCACGTCATCTCAGAGGCTGGAGTATCTGTGGACCCAGAAAAAGTGAGAGCTGTTGTTTCCTTGGAGAAACCGAAGAATGTCTTTGAGGTATGGAGTTTCCTAGGGTTGGCTGGATATTACAGACGCTTCATATATGACTTCTCACGCCTAGCAGCCCCGTTGACAGGTCTGACCAAGAAGGGAGTGAAGTTTTTATGGTCATATTCTTCTGAGTCAGCCTTTCAAGAGATGAAGGGGAGGTTGACGTCAACACCGATACTAGTCTTGCCAGAGCCGGGAAAGGGCTACACTGTTTACTATGATGCCTCAGGTATCGGGTTGGGAGCTATGCTTATGCATGGAGATGGAGTCATTGTGTATGGGTCTCAGCAGTTGAGGTCACATGAGAAGAATTACCCTATGAACGATCTGGAGTTGGCGGCTGTTGTTCATGCCTTACGCTGTTGGAGACACTATCTTCTGGGAGAACACTTTGTGGTTTTCACTGACCACAAGATTCTGAAGTATATCTTCACTCAGTGTGATCTGAATTTGAGACAGCATAAGTGGGTTGAGTATCTTAAATCTTTCGACTTTGAGCTCGCCTATACACCGGGAAAGGGCAATACGGTGGCAGATGCGTTGAGTAGGAGATCTAAGATTCAGGCAGTGTAGGAGCCCAGCAGTGAGTGGAAGCTTATGGCTCTGTTCTCCGAGATGCACTAGGAGGTTCATGACAGACAGGGACAGACTTTCCTTTCTTCAGTAGCTGTTACCTCTACAATACATGATCGGGTACAGAGGAGGCAGCTATCAGACTCAAAAGGCTTAGTCATGCGGGAGAGCGTGTCATGAGGGGACCCTCTTCCTGGATGGACAGTGGGTGAGGATGAGATCTTGCATTTACAGGGATGTATATGGGTTCCAGCAGACATACACGAGGAGTAATGAAAGATTTTCATTCCTCAGTTTGGGAAGTAAATCCTGGCATCACCAAGATGTATCGCAACTTACACTGCCAGTACTGGTGGCCATGTATGAAGAGAGATGTTGCTGGTTTTGTTATGAGAAGTTCTACTTGTCAGAAGGTGAAAGGAGAGACTCAGCGACTAGCGGGGCATTTTTAGTAGTTACCCATCCTTGAGTGGAGGTGAAACGATGTCGCGATGGACTTCATGATTGGGTTACCAAGGTCACCTCGAGGGTGTGATGCCATTTGGGTTGTCGTCGACAGGCTTACGAAGGTTGAAAAATTCTTGCTGATCAAGGAGAACTTCAGTGTTGATGATCTAGGATGATTGTACATCTGAGAGATTGTACGTCTACATGGAGTTCCACACTCAATTTTTTCAGACAGGGATGCGCGTTTTACTTCTTTGTTCTGGAAAGGACTTCAAAAGGCTTTGGGTACACGGGTACTTTTGAGTACAGTATACCATCCTCAGACAGATGGCCAATTCGAGTGCATGATCCTGGTGCTTGAGGATATGCTCCGAGATTTCATTCTAGACTTCAGAGGTTATTGGGAGAAGAATATCCCCCTGGTGGAGTTCGCCTACAACAACAGTTTTCAGGCGTCCATTCCGATGGAACCTTATGAGGCATTGTATGGTAGGCCATGCCGATCACCCTTATGCTGGATGGAGGCAGGAGAGGCAACTCTGCTGGGACCCCGTCTTATTCAGGAGACCTCAGAGCAGATAGAGTTGATTCGAAAGAGGATGACTACTGCACAATCTCGACAGAAGTCTTACTCTAATCAAAGGAGACGACCTTTGGAGTTCGAGGCCGGAGATCAGGTTTTCCTGCGTGTCACACCGAGATTGGGACACAAGGGGATTCAGAGACAGGGTAAACTTTCACCCCCGTAAGTCAGGCCGTTTGAGGTTTTAGAGAGTGTTGGGCTGGTTGCCTATCGGTTGCAGTTACCTTAGAGGTACTGGGTCGTGCACGACATCTTCCACGTCTCTCAGGTCTGACATTACTTTTCAGACTCTTCTCATGTCTTTCAGCCTGAGGAGGTTGAGCTTGAAGCAGATCCATTGTTTGAGGAGCATCCCATCCAGATTTTCGATCGTAGTACGAAGGTTCTCTATGGGCATTCTTTTACTTTAGTACGGGTGCTTTAGTAGCATGGGCGAGTACAGGATGAGACCTAGGAGAGGGAGGCTGATGTACGATCGTAGTGGCCGGAGCTGTTCGAGGTTTCATCTTCTATGAATCTCTATGGAAATCCGGGAATGAATTTCTTTAAAGGGGGATGTTTGTAAGAACCTGGATCTTCGTTTTCAGGTATGTCTTCTTTATCTGGAGTTTTTGAGAAAAATGATGTTTCTGTAAATTTTTGAAGTACACGCCATGTACTTTCTGAGTACATGCCATGTACTCTTTTCCCGCTCGAAACCGTGTGCTGTCCATGTCCAGGCCACACACCCGGTGTGTAGGGGTGACGTGGAGGCCAATTTTTGTGGAGTATAGAAAGACATAGTATGCACCGTGTACTTTTTTTTTCATTAAACAGACCGGGGTCGCACCTGATGCACAGAAAGGTCTTCTTCTAGGTTACGTTCATCCAAGAGCATCGAGGATCCGCGAATCTTCGATGAGCCCCTGGCTCTCTGTCCGTTCTCCGATTCGAGCACCGTTTATTGTGTTGGAATTGCAGCGGTAAGTTCTTCCTTCTACTTGAGCCTTGTTTTCCAATTCCTTCTCCTTCTCAAGTTATCGTGGTTTGAGCGTTTTGGAATTTTTCTCAGATCTACGACGTTCAAGGGAGAATCTGTCATCTTTGTTCACGTATATCGATCTGCTAGGATTGAGGTAGGTGGTTTCTGCCTTACCGTTCAATGTTTTTGAGTTTTATGTGAAAATTCCACCAATACCTGTGAACGGGGTATTGCGTGTTTACCTTTTTTCCCTTGTTGTTTTCCTGCCTTGCGTGTATGCTTGTGTAGAGTTAAATTGATCATGTTAGAGGATAATTTTTTGTGCTTGGATATTTTGACCATGCTTTGTTCTGTTTATGACCTTAGGGTCTCGTTTGCCTTTGGTTGTTACACCTGTTTCCATGCATTGTGATTATAGGATGGAGTGAAATTCATAACATGGTTGTTTCCATATAGACTGTTTAGAAAAGTATCTCTATAGGTGTACTTTGGTCATCCAAGTAGCTCTATAGGTGTACTTTGTCCTTATAGCATTATTATGCACTGACTGGCACGAGACTGAGAGAACCTAGTGCTATATACTATAAGGGATATACCGAGTGAGCTTCCCAGACAGTCTTGGATTTTATAGACTACAGGAGAGTAGACCGACAGATCTTCCTCAGAGAGTCTTTGACTTTATAGACTATAGGGGATGGAACGAGTGAGCACCCAGAGAGTCTTGGATATTATAGACTACAGGAGGGTAGACCGAGTGAGCTTCCTTAGAAAGTCTTACCTTGTTTGTTTTTTCATTAAGAACCTTCCCAGGATAGAGTAGGAATTGACTTAGTGAGCTTCCTCAGAGAGTCTGTGGTATATTTGAGGCTATTTGAGGAATTGAATGAGATATCTTCCTCAAAGAGTCTCTAAAATTTGGGGCTATGAGGGCTAGAATGCATGATCTTACTCAAAGAGTCCTTGAATACACTAGACTATTAGGGGAATTGACTGAGTGAGATTCCCCAGAGAGTCTCATAAATTCGTATGACCAAGCCAGAGGGGTTAGGCAGAGTTCACTGCCCATAGGGTTGTGGTATTTCATGGTTAGGACAAGAGGGGACGACTGCGGGTACTTCCCAATGGGTTTCCTATTTGTGTTAGCTATTTTTCTTTACTTCTGTTGTTGTTGTGGTTGATTACTGTTGTGTATCATCCTGCTTCACTAGTTACTGTTTACTGCCTACTGCTTGCTGTTGCTGTTTACTACTTATTGTACTTTTACCTGCCATATACTCACTGACTGTTAGGTATAGATATTTGGGTGTTTGCCTACTGGGATTTTATCTCACATCCTATTTGGTCCATGCTTTTGGTCCCAAGAATACTATTTTGTTGTAGGTATAGACATGGGAAAGCGCCCTTTGACTTATGAAACTTGATTTCTTGGAGTAGGAGAGCAAGGGACCAAGCATTGGCTTGCGATGTTGAGGAGCTGTTTACTTTTCTTTAGTACTTGTTTTGGTACTGTGGTGTTTTCTACATTTGGACTTGTTTGGATGCTTTCCTAGAGTTTTATATTGCATCATTATATATATACATATGTGCTCCAGTTTGTTGATTTAGTCTTATGATGTTTATATTGTTGGTTATTACTGCTTCCTCTATTTCTTGTTAATTATTTCTACTGTGTACTCTACCAATGAGGGCATAAATTCCCCACTATCACACCCAAGGCCCTCACATATAGTAGGCAGCCTCTGGTGTTTGGGGAAATGCACTTGAGGCCATGTGAACAACCTGGTACAGGGCGCCTTTGGGTGGCTTCCGGAACCGGGACGTTACAGTACCGAAAGTCTAATGTTTTTGTTTTTAGGAAAACTAAGTAGTACAAACGAGAATATATGGTACATGTATAGTGGGTGTTCTAGACATATTAAAAGTAAAATTGTTTTTTCCAAAAATATTATCAAGACGAAAGGTGGTAAAGTTACTTTTACATATAATTCTCTAGGAGATATTATTAGTAGATGTAACATTATACTTCTTGGAAAAACTCTTATTTTGAATGTTTTATTTGTTGATTTCCTTAAGAACTACCTTATAGTCATAATTAAACTATGAGATGAAGGTTATCTTGTGAAATTTCGGAATGATAATTGGTTTGTACATAGTTCCAAGGATAAACTTATTCTTTCTTCCAATCAGAACGTGAATGTTTACACACTTAACGTAGAAGACCATATGATCCAAGACGAACCTTCCCTTAGTAAAATGTAATATCAATATTGGTTATAGAATAGAATGTTAGTACATTGTAACCTTATAATATTACTAAATTTATTAATAATATATTTATAAAAGATCTACCAGAACCTAGGTTTGAAACTTGTAAAGTCTTTGACCCTTGTCCATATGATCAGCAAAATTAGTCAAGTTTTAAATCAATTAGTGATGTCTAAAATACTGATTATTTATAGTTAGTCCACATAGACTTTTTTGGTCCTACAAAAACTATAATTATTAGTGGGAAATACTATTTATATGTTCTTGTGGATGATTATACAAGATATGCATGGGTTTATTTTCTCACATATAAATCTTAAGCCTTTAGTTATTTTAAAAACTTTTTTAGCCAAAGTTAAAAATGAGAATAAAATCGCATTCATATCTATTCATAGTGATCATGGTGTAGAATTTGAAAATTATGATTAAAAAACATTTTCTAGAAGAAAAGTATAAAACATAAATTTTTATCTCCTAGAACTCCCTGAAAAAAAGGTGTTGTTGAATGAAGAAATAGAATTATTTAAAAAATAAGTAGATTCATATTGAGTGAATACTGAATTGCTAAAAAAATTTTAGGTTGAAGTTGTAGAGACCCAAAGCCTGACGTACATGGACATTAAATTATATTTGCAGAATACTTAGTATATAACAAAAACACACACACAAGGATCGTAATAGTTTAGTGTCTTTGGAAACTCGGAACATAATCTTCTAATCGTGGTGAAAGATCTTCAATATCTCCCATAAAGATCTTACTTTTTTTTAACTAAAACCTTTCTTTATATCCTGGGGAAAAGAAAACATAAAAGGGTGAGCTCAAATGCTCAGTAAGGGTAAACAAAAGAAAAAATCAATCACATCATATTCATAAGAACATAACTTTTGGAAATCTTAACCTGCAAAAGAGATCATAATTTCATAACCTGGGATAACTCATGGCAGTGAAATGTATTCACAATAATCATAACTTAAAACATTAAACTTTGTGGCATAGACACATAATCATAGAGAATCATTTCTTGTTAGTCAAGACTCATTGCCAAGACTATCTTAGTGGACAAAGTCCATTTCTGAATCGAGTGACCCTCGTTTCAGTCCTGTTTCACTGAACCGGTATAACCTACCATTCCAGCCATGTCTATCTCATGAGATATAAAATCTTTACCCAATGCATTGGAGGGAGATATAGGTCCCACCCATCTCATAATGATACCATTCTTATGTGTGCCACAAAATTCATAAATCATACATCATTGCATAACCCATGTAATACAAATGGGAATCTTAAACATCATGACAACATAAAACAATTCATATAAGATAAAGGAATTCATAAAAATATTTCCATCACAACATAATCAAATCCATGTAATAATAGGGATAGAAACAGAATCCTTTATTATCTTCGATGGAAAATAATTTTGATAAAACACTTAAAATCCATTCTTGAGGAAAATATCCTTTCTACTTCAAAAACACTTTTCTTTTCTTAACATGTCATACAATTATAAACTAAAAGAAGTTGATTAAAAAGAAACATGAAATCTTGTAAAGGAATCTTCTTGGAAATAATGTTTCAAAAATCCATTCATGCCGTATAAGTTAAAAAAACATTCTTCGTACTTTTGTCGAAAAACTCAAAAAGTACCTTGTACGAAAAACGACAAAAGATTCCTATCATATCTTTTACAAAAACTCATCGAAGGGTAAAATTGGATATAAACTATTGTAGAAGGATGGAAATAATATTACATATTGAGGTAACATGGATGTGGATGATAAAATACACCCCAGTAAATACCAAAGTAAAAACAATCTCGGATAAAAATGAGATTGTGATATTTCCCTTACCTTAGCTCCGATTTGCTTCGTAAGTGTCCAAACATCCTGTATAATGATTTTAATATTGTCATTGACTTATTACAGAATCATATTCATTGTTATTATATCATATATGGTTCACTTATGACTTCATATTACCCGTTATTTTGTAAATTCATGTTAAAGTAGCGTTTTGGGTAAAATCGTCTCATTTATCGTTCGTGTTTTAACTGGTAATTATTCACATGATTACTTAGATCATTATTACATAATTATATAATATAAAACATGATTTATATATAATATATATTCAGAATATACATATATATAATGGATTAATAAATGGAAAGAAATACACCGTTCATGGAGACGGTAGGCCGTACGTACGCATGAACGCTGTTTTCGTTTCCTTATTGAATTCAGTGGAATTAAGTAGATGACATACATATATATACACATAAATCCAGTAGATTTATAATGTCATATATTTCATTATTATTTCTTATATATACTTTATAATCATTCTTAAATGGTTAACATGGAGAATGAATCTCATCGTGTCGTGGAGACGGTAGTCTGTACGTACGCACGAGCGATGATATCATTTCCATAATTATTGAATTGAATTGGAGTGGATGATACAATATATCAGAATAATTATGATGTTATAATAACTATGTATAGTTATTCTTTACACCATAATACCCATCCATGTAATGTGTTTGTGGAAAAGCAGATTACACTACGGCGTGGAGACGGTATTCCGTACGTACGCACGCGCGGTGATTTCATTTTCCGTAGGATGTATAGATGGTGAATTAGGATTGTTTCATACTTATAATAACATATCAGTATATGAGTGATACTGATGTTATTACTTCATAATTAAACAACCTAAGAGGAAGAAGTGGAAGAAGAAATAAAGGTGAAAGAATTGGTAACGGAAATTACCTCTTCTTTGAAGCGCCTCTTTGAGACCTCCTCTTAGGGTACCAAACTTGGTCTTTGAGGAATACCAGAACCTCTAGGATGTTGATAGGGAAGTGGAGAAGAGAATTTGGAAGAGGTTGGCCGAGCTTGAAGGCTCAAAGTTGTGTGAGGAAGAGAGGGAGGAGGTGCCCTTTTATAAGGGAGGAGAGGGGTACCTTTGGAATAACTAAAACTATAATTTTATTATAAAGTCAAATTCAGTTTTAAATAGCAACAAATTGATTTCTTTCGTAGCTAAAGTGGGGATGGGTCGAAATACTCTCATAAAATATAATTTAGACAAGTTTAGGGTCCTATTTTAACCTTATCATTTAGATTTATCATTAAGTTAAATAATTTTACTTTTACCGTGTCTTCTTTTGTTCTTACACTATAAGGTTAATAAACATACTATAACAAGACAAGCGAACACCAAGTTGTTTATTATTAATATATATAACCTTATCTAAGTCATTTGGCCAAACCTTAGATTTTTAGGAATAAAATAACAATTAATAATATAATATTTGTTTTAAAAACTATTTTATGTCAATTTTGACACTATTTGGTAATTGATTTTTGTGAAAATCATAACAGAATGATAAGTTCGAAAAAAGTTAATTAAATCAATACTAACATGTCATAGTAACCTAAAAAATTAGTGTAATTCATAAAAAGTCTCAAATTACATTTATTTGGGCATTTATAACATCAATTATGTCAATATTTCATTAATAAGACAATTACTGCATCATCTTTGTGTCATAATAAATGATAATTATTTAATCCCTAAAAATTATAAATAAATTCCTATGATGTAGATAATTGTATTAGATTTCTGGAGACAATTCATGTTCGAAGATTCATGAAGTTTATCACTAGATTAAAATTATTAAACTTATAAGATTTAAGAAAGTGACATGTTGTCACATTCTTTGGTTTTAATAATAATTAAATTATTTTCATTGAAAAAATTTAATTAAATGAATCTAATCAGACCCTTAGGTGATATGGGTCGAGTTTTAGTCATCCAATAGGATTTTGACATTTGTTAGGGTAATTTTAAAATATTATATTTACCCTTAATTACCCGATTTACCTTTAACTATGGTAAATAAAATTTACCGTAGTTACTATTCATAATTCCCAAAAATAAAAAGTATCATATTAACTTAATTTGGACCCACTTATTCCAAATATGGAATCCATTTTTTAAAATTCAATACACAGAAGTTGCAGAAATTAAATTAAAATTAATCCCGTTGTCGAATAAAAACGGGTTTTTGTTTAAAACATTGCAAAAGATTGAATTGATTTAACCTACGAATTCAAGGTAAAATCAATGCTAATGACATACATTATATTAAATGGTAAAAATATATTCTATTTATACTTTAAAACCGTTCAATATTATAATTTATCCACATAAGATATTATGATGAAAAAAGTTGTTTTTAATTAAAATATAGCGTGTTTTTACTATTCATTAAAATGTGAAAGTTACCAGAATAATATGAAAAATTTATCCAAAGTAAATTTTTATTTCATGATTCCGAAGAAGAATTTTATTTTGTAAAATTGAACTTATAAACATGTCAAAAACTAGATTTAATGTGGGTGCGCCATCAAAAGGCAGCAAAACAACATTTTTTGAAAAATACTTGTTTTACCCGAAAAATTTATTTTGTTCTTATACCATGTTCTAGAAATGTATAAGATGAATAATAATGTTATAAAATTCAAAATTTAGTTAATACTATTCATAATAGCTAGTTCATGACAATATTATAATAATATAACATTGTTTATTAAAACCTGGTATTGCGTACAACACACGCTATCAAGGAAGGTCGCGATTGCGTGTAATGCAAGCCAAGTCAGGGTTGCGTGTTGTGGGAGAATCCTTCGTTGTTTCGTATAACAGAATCCAACCATATTTCATTTATACATTGAATATATATATATATACTCAATTTTGCGTAGAATAACTATTATCAAAATTGTGTGTAATACGATCCAAGAATAGTGTTGCGTATACTGCAAGATAATACGGTGTTGCGTATAACGCAAGGTAATCTTGGTGTAGAATACAACACAATACATTAATGAAATTAAAAGAATATTTTTCATAAAATCTAGGGGTGTTACATTCTACCCCCCTTAAAATGAATTTCGCCCTCGAAATTCGTCGGGGTTATAAATGGTTTACTACTCGAAAGTTTCTTTAATAGAAACCCACATCGTAAAAAGGAATACCAAAACCAATCTTTAAAAAACAAAAGTATGAAACGTAACGGTTACCCAAATAAACTAATCACTGGGTTTCCACATAGGTGAAAATATGGATATGGAAGAGAAATCTAACCATCATGTTCTGATGGAGAGTGGTAGAGAACATGGCTATGGAAAATCCAGCAATCACAAAGCGATAAATTTGTGACGATCTAGGGTAACATCTGATTCATCAGATATAAGGGCACTAGGACAACATTTTTGGTTTTCAATATCATTTCCCTAAAGTTGAAGAATTTGAATTAGAATAAATACTTACTTTATTTTGGTACAATCTCATTGTTGGTCGTGAATTGAACAATTTCCACTTCATCCCTTAAAGAAATGAAGTTGAATTTGTTATTCGTGATGTGTTAGCAGATCATGTGATAGAATGATGGGTCATTCCATCTCTTTCAAAAAAATTTTTAGCAAAAGTTATAAGTCCATCTTATGGTTAGATTAATCTTATATGGTTCCATAAATGAACTTATACTTCATATATCATACCGCTTAATAAAATAAAACTAGTTTATACTAACCAGGGAAATCCTGTAGGCCAGTGATAGGCGATAAAGGCCAGTCGCACTTCGGTTGTGGGTTCGATTCCTACAACCTTGTCCGACGCGATGGGCTGTCGCCCATCCTGCAGGTTGTCCTTTTTCTAAAACTATATTACTATAATATCCCATCAATAATATCGAAAAAAAACTTCTATCCTTAAACAATACTAACTTATGTCCAACATAATCCATTCCAATCTTTAGGCTTATCCATAATACTGTAGTCCACTCTCATAATATAGTGAAAATGATTACCAGAGGTTTAATACCATCGTTGATCCCCACATATCATAAGATATATCTTATTGGTCAGAAACATTCAAAGTCCTTAATCATGTACTCTCTTGAATAACCATTGAACCTTATTGAAAACATGAATGCAGTTAAAAGTTAACACTTTCCACATACCAAAATCTTCAAAATTCTATATACTCAAACCATGATATCACTTAGTCCTTATATCAATCATGAGCCCATGAATACTGTTAAACATTTCATTTTCTCCTTATCCATTCATTATGTGCATATCATCTACTTTCCAAAATATTTGAATCACTTTTCATGGTTACCGGTACCTTAAAATTATTGAAAACCACAATAGACCAATACATAAATATTTCAATACACCATAAAAGTACCTCAACAACATTATTCTTGAATACCAATACATAAACACTTCAGTACATCCACTTCAATGATTGTCCTGGAATAAGTCCTTCCTTGATTTAGAAGTAACTTTTTAGGTCAGGGCATTGAGTTGGGTAATGCCCATGTTCTCCGAAAATAAGACATTGAACTCCATAACAGTCTGTCACTCTATGACCCTTTTCTCCACACCGATAACATCGATCCCTCCATTTGAGGTATTCCTCAAGGTTCTTCTTCCCTTCTTTAGAAATCTCAATCTTCCTTTCTTTATTCTCCTCAACATGTGAACATGAATAATAGTTTATATTCCTCTTCATTGATGAATTAGGCATACCACTAAATTTCACCTTGTTAATCATATATCGCGATGACTGGTTTGGCATAATCACAATATCTTTCCCTCTAGGAATTACACAATTTTGTTTCTCATAGTCACCAATTTTTCCATTGGATTCAATGTTAACTGAATTCCTTCTGGTTCCCTCCATTAACTAAAACACAAAAAGAATCTTGCGAGAGGCAAAAATCATGCTAGAGAAAACAACATTATAAAGGGGGAGTATCCTCAATATCTAACTTCTTAGGTTAAATTCTATGATCGTTAGCATAATTCTAGTACTATAACCTATTCGTATACTTAACCTTAGGGACATCCCTAGACTTAGACATACCTTAGAAATATCTCTAGGGATCTCACTAACGTTTTCGCATCCTATTTTCCAAAGGTTGACTAAACTTTTCCTCTGATACCAACTGTAGAGACCCAAAGCCTGACGTACATGGACATTACATTACATTTGCGGAATACTTAGTACATAACAAAAACACACACACAAGGATCGTAATAGTTTAGTGTCTTTGGAAACTCGGAACGTAATCTTCTAATCGTGGTGAAAGATCTTCAATATCTCCCATAAAGATCATCCCTTTTTTTATACCTAAAACCTTTCTTTATATCCTGGGGAAAAGAAAAAATAAAAGGGTGAGCTCAAATTCTCAGTAAGGGTAAACAAAAGAAAAAATCAATCACATCATATTCATAAGAACATAACTTTTGGAAATCTTAACCTGCAAAAGGGATCATAATTTCATAACCTGGGATAACTCATGGCAGTAAAATGTATTCACAATAATCATAACTTAAAACATTAAACTTTGTGGCATACACACATAATCATAGAGAATCATTTCTTGTTAGTCAAGACTCATTGCCAAGACTATCTTAGTGGACAAAGTCCATTTCTGAATCGAGTGACCCTCGTTTCAGTCCTGTTTCACTGAACCGGTATAACCTACCATTCCAGCCATGTCTATCTCATGAGATATAAAATCTTTACCCAATGCATTGGAGTGATATATATGTCCCACCCATCTTATAATGATACCATTCTTATGTGTGCCACAAAATTCATAAATCATACATCATTGCATAACCCATGTAATACAAATGGGAATCTTAAACATAATGACATCATAAAACAATTCATATTAGATAAAGGAATTCATAAAAATATTTCCATCACAACATAATCAAATCCATGTAATAATAGGGATAGAAACAGAATCCTTTATTATCTTAGATGGAAAATAATTTTGATAAAACACTTGAAATCCATTCTTGAGGAAAATATCCTTCCTACTTCAAAAACACTTTTCTTTTCTTAACATGTCATATAATTATAAACTAAAAGAAGTTGATTAAAAATAAACATGAAAACTTTTAAATGAATCTTCTTGGAAATAATGTTTCAAAAATCCATTCATGCCGTATAAGTTTAAAAAAACATTCTTCGTACTTTTGTCGGAAAAGTCAAAAAGTACCTCGTACGAAAAACGACAAAAGATTCCTATCATATCTTTTACAAAAACTCATCAAAGGGTAAAATTGGATATAAAATATTGTAGATGGATAGAAATAATATTACATATTGAGGGAACATGGATGTGGATGATAAAATACACCCCAGTAAATACCAAAGTAAAAACAATTTCGGATAAAAATGAGATTGTGATATTTCCCTTACCTTAGGTCCGATTTGCTTCGTAAGTGTCCGAACCTCCTGTATAATGATTTAAATAATGTCATTGACTTATTAAAGAATCATATTCATTGTTATCATATCATATATGGTTCACTTATGACTTCATATTACCCGTTCTTTTGTAAATTCATGTTAAAGTAGCGTTTTGGGTAAAATCGTCTCATTTGTCGTTCGTGTTTTAACTTGTAATTATTCACATGATTACTTAGATAATTATTACTTAATTATAGAATATAAAACATGATTTATATATAATATATATTCAGAATATACATATATATAATGGATCAATAAATGGAAAGAAATACACCGTTCATGGAGACGGTAGGCCGTACGTACGCATGAACGCTGTTTTCGTTTCCTTATTGAATTGAGTGGAATTAAGTAGATGAAATACATATATATACACATAAATCCAGTAGATTTATAATGTCATATATTTCATTATTATTTCTTATATATACTTTATAATCATTCTTAAATGGTTAACATGGAGAATGAATCTCATCGCGTCGTGGAGACGGTAGTCCGTACGTACGCACGAGCGATGATATCATTTCCATAATTATTGAATTGAATTGGAGTGGATGATACAATATATCAGAATCATTATGATGTTATAATAACTATGTATAGTTATTCTTTACACCATAATACCCATCCATGTAAGGTGTTGGTGGAAAAACAGATTACACTACGGCGTGGAGACGGTATTCCATACGTACGCACGCGCGGTGATTTCGTTTTCCGTAGGATGGATAGATAGTGAATTAGGATTGTTTCATAATTATAATAACATATCATTATATGAGTGATACTGATGTTATTACTTCATAATGAAACAACCTAAGAAGAAGAAGTGGAAGAAAAAAATAAAGGTGAAAGAATTGGTAACGGAAATTACCTCTTCTTTGAAGCGTCTCTTTGAGACCTCCTCTTAGGGTACCAAACTTGGTCTTTGAGGAAGAGCAGAACCTCTAGGATGTTTCTAGGGAAGTGGAGAAGAGAATTTGGCAGAGGTTGGCCGATCTTGAAGGCTCAAAGTTGTGTGAGTAAGAGAGGGAGGAGGTGCCCTTTTATAAGGGAGGAGAGGGGTACCTTTGGAATAACAAAAACTATTATTTTATTATAAAGTCAAATTCGGTTTTAAATAGCTCCAAATTTATTTATTTCGAAGGTAAAGTGGGGATGAGTCGCAATCCTCTCATCCAATAGAATTTAGACAAGTTTAGGGTCCTATGTTAACCTTATCATTTATATTTAACATTAAGTTAAATAATTTTACTTTTACCATGTCTTCTTGTGTTCTTACACTATAAGGTTAATAAACTTACTATAACAAGACAAAAGAACACCAAGTTGTTTATTATTAATATATATAACCTTATCTAAGTCATTTGGCCGAACCTTAGATTTTTAGGAATAAAATAACAATTAATAATATAATATTTGTTTTAAAAACTATTTTATGTCAATTTTGAGACTATTTGGTAATTGATTTTTGTGAAAATCATAACAGAATGATAAGTTCGAAAAAAGTTAATTAAATCACTACTAACATGTCATAGTAACCTAAAAAATTAGTGTAATTCATTAAAAGTCTGAAATTACATTTATTTGGGCATTTATAACATCAATTATGTCAATATTTCATTAATAAGACAATTACTGCATCATCTTTGTGTCATAATAAATGATAATTATTTAATCCCTAAAATTTCTAAATAAATTCCTATGATGTAGATAATTGTATTAGCTTTCTGGAGACAATTCATGTTAGAAGTTTCATGAATTTTATCACTAGATTAAAATTATTATACTTATAAGATTTAAGAAAGTGACATGTTGTCACATTCTTTGGTTTTAATAATAATTAAATTATTTTCATTGAAAAAATTTAATTAAATGAATCTAATCCGACCCTTAGGTGATATGGGTCGAGTTTTAGTCATCCAATAGGATTTTTACATTTGTTAGGGTAATTTTAAAATATTATATTTACCCTTAATTACCCGATTTACCTTTAACTATGGTAAATAAAATTTACCGTAGTTACTATTCATAATTCCCAAAAATAAAAAGTATCCTATTAACATAATTTGGACCCACTGATTCCAAATATGGAATCCATTTTTTAAAATTCAATACACAGAAGTTGCAGAAATTAAATTGAAATTAATCCCGTTGTCTAATAAAAACGGGTTTTTGTTTAAAACATTGCAAAAGATTGAATTGATTTAACCTACGAATTCAAGGTAAAATCAATGCTAATGACATACATTATATTAAATGGTAAAAATATATTCTATTTATACTTTAAAACCATTCAATATTATAATTTAACCACATAATATATTATGATGAAAAAAGTTGTTTTTAATTAAAATATAGCGTGTTTTTACTATTCATTAAAATGTGAAAGTTACCAGAATAATATGAAAAATTTATCCAAAGTAAATTTTTATTTCATGATTCCAAAGAAGAATTTTATTTTGTAAAATTGAACTTATAAACATGTCAAAAACTAGATTTAAAGTGGGTGCTCCATCAAAAGGCGGCAAAACAGCATTTTTTGAAAAATACTTATTTTACCCGAAAAATTTATTTTGTTCTTATACCATGTTCTAGAAATGTGTAAGATGAATAATAATGTTATAAAATTAAAAATTTAGTTAATACTATTCATAACAGCTAGTTCATGACAATATTATAATAATATAACATTGTTTATTAAAACCCGATATTGCGTACAACACACGCTATCGAGGAAGGTCGCGATTGCGTGTAATGCAAGCCAAGTCAGGGTTGCGTGTTGTGAAAGAATCCTTCGTTGTTATGTATAACAGAATCCAACCGTATTTCATTTATACATTGAATATATATATATATATACACTCAATGTTGCGTAGAATAACTATTATCAAAATTGTGTGTAATACGATCCAAGAATAGTGTTGCGTATACTGCAAGATAATACGGTGTTGCGTATAGAGCAAGGTAATCTTGGTGTAGAATACAACACAAGACATTAATGAAATTAAAATAATATTTTTCATAAAATCTAGGGGTGTTACAGAAGTAGTTAGTACTACCTGTATACTATAAATTGGGTTTTAATTAAAACTTTTTTTTAATAAAACTATTTTTGAGATATGGACAGGTTGAAAACAAAAAATTTCATACATTAAAGTTTTTTAATTCAAATTATTCATCCTAAATACTAAATATAATTTGAAAAAGATTTCAACCAAATCAGATGAGGGAATTGTTTTAGGTTATTCCACTACTTAAATAGAATATAGGGTTTTTAATAAAAATTATTATACAATTGAATAAAACATGCATGTTAAATTTTAAGAGATAGAATCTTTTGTTTTCAAACAACCCCACCAACGTCCTCAAATGTAATTTCTAAAACTGATTTTCAACCTTTTTTAGAAGGATATTAATATAAGTATATAACTCAATAAATTGTTTATGAAGTTATTCCTTAGGAATACTTTCTACCTTATGTTGAAAGACAAACTCTTCAAACCCCCAGAAGTTTGTTGTTTATTTAGAATCATCATAGTGAGAGTATCATTGGTGATGTTGATAAACCTATTCAGACTAAAACTTACTTAAATAATACAATTGAACATCGTTCTTCGGTATCATAATTTTAACCTAGGAATCATGATGAGTCCTTAGGTGATGAGGATTGGATATAGTCAACATAAGTTGAGGAAAATGAATTGGAGAGAAACAAAGGCTGGAAATTACATGAATGACCTAACAAAACTTTTATAGTTGGGGTAAAATGAGCTTTTTAGAATAAGTATGATGAAAATGGAATAATCATTAGAAAAAATTCTTGACTTGTTACTAGGGGTTATAATCAACAGAAGGCAATGAATATGAAGAAAATTATTCATCGGTAGATGGACATGGATCTATTAGAATACTTCTAAAATTTGGAACATCATTTATTTTTAAACTTTTTTGAATGGATGTGAAGTGTTATTTATTTAATGTAAATGTTTAGGAGGATTTTTATGTTGAATGAATCACATGATTTGAAAATAAAAAACATCCTAAATGCGTTTATAAAATTACCAAATCTTTATAAATATTTAAATTATCCCCTAGAGCCTGGTATGATAGGTTAACAAGATTTTTGTTTCAAAACAATTTTGTTATGGGAGCTATAGATCCAACCCTTTTATTAAAGAATTCAATAAAAATATCCAGATTTTTGAAATCTATGTGGATGATATTATATTCAGATCTAATAAACAATATTTAATAGACTCCTTTCGGGATCATATGGAATCTGAATTTTAAATGAGTATGATGGATGAGTTAACATATTTTCTTTATTTTCAAATATCAGAAAAACTAGAAGAAACTTTTATATCTCAATATAAGTATATAAAATATCTTTTTAATAAATTTTTATACTGCAATACTACAAGCATTATTACTTCTATAGGTAACTCAAATACTTTATAGCTTGATGAGGCTAGGCAACCTGTTGATCAAAAATAATTTTAGAGGTATGATAAGAAGTTTACTAAAATTAAGTGCTTGTGGTATAGATTTAATGTTTTATGTATGATTATGTTCAAGGTATAAATAAAATATAAAAGTATCCCATATAAAAGTTGTAAATTGGATTTTTCATTATCTTAATGGAACTATGGGTTTGGGACTTTTTTTATTCTTCTTGAAATGTTTCTGAATTAAAATTTATTTGGATGTTGACTTTGGTGGTTATATAATGAATAGGAAAAGAACATCTGGAAGTTGTCATTTCTTAGGAGATTATTTACTTTCTTGTTTTTGTAAGAAACAATACTTAGTATAAATTTCTACCACTAAATCTAAATATGTGGAAGTTTGAATTTGTTGTGCTCAAGTGTTGTGGATGCAACACACACTCACTAAATATGGATTGAGTTTTACTAAAACTCAAATACATAGTGATGCCACAAGTTCAATTTCCTTAAGTAAAAACCCAAAACATCAATCTCATGCTAATCACATTGATATAAGATACTATTTAATTTGGGATCACACACTTAAAGGAGATATCATTTTACAATTCATTAGAATGTAAGAAAAACTTGTTGATATTTTTACAAAACCACTACCTTCTGATCGATTTGATTACATTAAATAGAATCTAGGAATGATCTGTGTAACATAATCATTCATATTCACTTTTTTAACCATATACTTACATTAAGTTACTCGTTTCCACAAGGGGAGTATATATGTTTAATTTTTTTTTCAAAAAAAGTATTTCTCTTTAAAACTATAAGTTTTAAACAACATAAGATTTCTTAAAATAGTTATCATAATCTTTTTCTGTACTCCAATTTCATTATAAAATTTGTTCAGTGTTATAATTCTTAAATTAATCCTCAAACTATGAAAATATTATAAAATTTTCTAGACTCGTATTTTTTTTAAATTTTTCGAATTCAGAATATTTTCATAACCAGTCTTCCTAAATTGATTTTTCATATTATATTTTATTAGAAAAACTATTACAATTAGTTTTTTAAAGATATCATCGTAATTATGTTTCTCTAAATACTTTTTTCATTGTGTTTTATATCAAAAAATTATTTCCAATGTTTCTTAATCAAAACTATAGTAATCACTAGAAGTGCATGTTACTCATATTGATGAAACTCTTCCCTCCAAAATGTACTTTTCTATTATTATTTTTACACTATTTTATCACAATTAAATTTCTGATTTTTTTTGTTATTATTCTATTAGTTTTCCTAAAAACATTGTTTCAATTTCAAAATTTTAAATCTTTTTAAATCATATTTATTATCAATATGATAAATGTTTTAAAACCTCGATAATTCATAAATACTTTAAAATATTCTTTTGATGAATTTCAACCATCAGATCAGATTGAATTCAACTTCAACCATTGGATTATTTATGGGAGATAAACCATTTTACCCTTATGCCTATATAAGTAGGGCTCACCCCTGTATCCCACATCATATTCTTCATAATTTTTCCTCAACCTTCCACACCTTCATAAGGCACTTATCTTATAATTTTTCGTCATTATCGTTTCATTATTTAAATTCTGAATCTAATAGAATCTGGTAATGAATATAAGAAATGGTTCAAATTCCCAGAAAGGTTAGTTGAATGAAATTTTTATGATAAATATGATTCCACTTTGAGGAAGATTATAAAATTCCAAGGAATGGAATTAGTGTGCATATAAAAGGTTAATATCGATTTCGATCTATTCTATCTTGATCTTGTTCAAGATTTCTATGCTTTAGTCAAGTTTTTACTGGATTATGGGAAACAAAATCTTCTTTCAATATACATGATAGGAGATATAAGATTTCATATAATAATGTTTTAATCTTAACAGAAATATAATCTGACGGAGAGGCATATTGTCCTTCAAAAAACTTCCTGAGGATTTTGGATTATTTAATATTATAAATGAAAAAATATAACTTACCTGGTCATTACAAAAAAGTGAGAAAGGTATCAAATTTAACACTAATAAACCATGTTTTTTCCTTGTGTATGCATGTTTTTTTAATACTGAGAATAGGATAACATGACAGAATCAAAGTCTCTATTGTTTTTGTATTGGGGTTTCTTGTCAACATGAGGAAGATAGATCTTGCCAAGTTCATCTTTAATAACATCAAAAAAATGAATACCAGTTCTATTAAGTCTTATATCATCATGTTTCTGACATTGATTTGAAAATTGGTGGTCGAATGCATAATTTTTTTTCAAGATTCTGAACAAATCAACTATGATAATTGAAAAGATATTTTTCATCAGTTATGATACGATGAATCGAATGATACTTGTTTTTTATGACAATTATAAAAATATTTTTGAGAAGGTTTTTTGGGATTCCTCAAAAGAATATCCATCAAGAAAGTTAAATAAGGCTGATAAGAAGAAGAAAAGGAAGAATGAAACCTCCCTAATAAAGAAAGAAAATAAAAAAATAATGTACCTAAAAATGTTTATGATGGATGGATGAAGAATATTGAAAAAAATAAATTAGGATAACCTCAAATAGTACATGTCCCTACTGAGGCCAAGTAATTGATAATTCATTCTTCTAATACACTATAAAAAGTAGAAAATAAAATAAATCAAAAAATAGGTTTTTAGATGATCAACTTTGTAAAAATATTTTGAAGGGGGTAGAAAGGGACCCTGGGAAGGTTATCCTACCAACTTATTAAACTGATCAATTTAACCTATAAGAAGGGATAGTTTTTGAGGAAATAGTTGTTTTCCATACTGGTGTTACATTAGTTACTGATAATGGAAAATTAAAGGTTGGTGAGAAGTAATAAACGCCAATAATTCAAGAGAATGAATCAAAACCAGATCCATTCAGGAAAGGAACTTTGAGAAAATCAAGGAAACTTAAAATGGAACCTGATAAGGCTATTGATAAAGTGGTTGAAGGTATAGATAAAGAAAAAAAACAAGGCAATGAAGAATAACAATAAACTGATATTGAAGAATATATTAAAGAAGAGAAAGATGGAGGTGATGAGAATTAGAGAGATGATAAACAAGATAAGAATGAGGAAGGAGATGATTTTGAAAAATATCCATATGAAAAAGTCTGATCGCATTCATCCTTAGTAGACATTCCTTCCTTGTACAACTAGGGTTGTACTACTGGATGTTTGAATAAGAAAAATCATCATCAAAGGAAATTATGTCCTTATCAAGGGAAGATAATGATCAAATTTCAAAAATTAAAGCTCATTAAAAGTCGAAACTCATAAGTAATCTAAGATCCTTGAAGTATCTAATGATAATAAATTGTTTGAGAAAGATAATAAATATGTTTCAAAAGTTTCTAAATGGAAATAATATAAAACATAAGTCATATTATTCCAAATTAAACCTTTTGAGATTCAGGATCTTCGATTGTATTCAGTAGCAACTATTGCTCTTGAAATATTTTGTTACATTGTTTGTGATTTAAAAATATTAGAAGGAACAATTCCATATTTTACAAATCTTGAGTCACGATGCCATGTTATTCAAGAAAGTATTTATTATAAACTTGATTTGATAAATGTTTTAACTAAAAAAGTTATTCATCTCAAATTCTAGTTGAAAGTGTTTCATGAACGTTCTTAAACACACAAAAAGACATGAAATTACATAGTGAAATGGCCTCACCAAGTTGATGCTGATATCAAATTACATGAGGAGAATTTTGAGTATATAAATAATTTCATGAATTAATCAATCGAATAATTTAATAATCTATCTTAATATTTGTATTAAAGATTCAAGTTTATAGAAAACTTTAGGTTTGAAACTGATAATCATACCGAGGAAGTAAATTCTCTGAAAAGAAAGATCCAATATATGTAGTTGAAGATAACTAGACTAAAATCCTATGAAGAGGAAATTAATATACTGTGTAATTAGGAAAAATAATTCTCTAAGAGAGTTTTCTCCCAAGAATAAAGGGTAGTCAAGCTGGAGCAATATGGAAAAGAGTTCAATAAGATGAAGTATTTTGTAAAAACCTTAATAAATAATATTTGAATTTTTTCTTTGAACTCTTGTTGTAATTTTTTGTAAAAAATTTGAATGTTTTTTTCAATTAATTACACTTTTTCCAAATATTAATTGTCTAAATGATACCCAATTATGATTGATTGAATGTTCTTATATATTTTTTTCAATGGATAATTAATCAATTAATTCTATTGTTTCATATATCTTTCTCTTATCTAACTTTTTAGGAAACTTCAAATTTTTTCCCATTACCTTTGGAAAATCTCAAAGGTAGAGAATTTTATATATAGGGGAGATTTTTTTAAATGAAGCAATGATTTTAGAAAAGAATAAATCATTATGAGGGTGATGTTTTTAAAAAGGGGGATATGTTTATTTAAGGTAGAGAATGTGATCCTTATAGGTAGATTTTATCCTAATAAGGAATTAATTGTATTCAACATTGTTCACTCCACCATATTCAGATGATATATAAACTCAGGGGGAGTTAAGGATTATGGGTTATCTCTAAATACAAAATTTTTAATAGAACAAGGACTATAATTTTTTCAATGTTACTTTTCATTTATATTTTGGTTTTATGCATTCCAAAAAGGGAGATATTTTTAAGCCATATGTCATACTTCTTACTTTTCCATTCCTTTTGTTTTGGAAATCACAAAATCATTCTTAATTTTTTTTTACTAACTTTTTAAGTAATTTTTTTTGAATGCTTTTTTAAAAAAAATATTCTTTTACCATACATAGAATAAGTCCTAATGTATTATGATAATAAACATTACATTCTTTATTATGATTATCATAATGAGTATGAGTAAGATAAACATTAGACTCACTATTATCAGAACATGTGTTACAATTTCTAACTTATCTATCATACTGATAAAGTCTTAAACACCAGACTGATACTAATACCATTGAAAATCAGACTCACACTCATAAGGATTATCATACTGTCACTGTTAAGTAAGTATATTGGACTTAATTATGTTTATAATCACATTCATAAGACTTGTTAATTTATAAGGAAAATATTTTACACTATAATGGTGTAAACCAATATGACATCAGACAATCAGTTATTCCATATCGTTATGATATTTCAAGTACCAAGTGTTCAAGGCTTTGCAAAAAACTTGAAAAAAATAAGAACATTGGAAGAGAAATATGACTGTTGGGAATATGAATATAATACCAGGTCATTGGTAGAGTTTGGTGCTTGTATATTACATAATATCTTGAATTTTTGGAAAAATACTCAATGTGAACAACTTGTTCTTAATATTTGTATTTCTCTAGAGAGTAGTCATATTAAGGAAACCTTGTCCGGTTATCTCTTTAAGAATTGTTTTATAATTGTTACTGTGTCCAATCATCATAACGATTGAGGGATTCTAAGGAAATAATGATAGATAATCTGATCCATCTGATCTAGGGTTACTAGGGCTATGTAGATAGAGAATCTGATCTTCATATTGAGGGATTCTGATGATAGGAAGACTGATCCATTCTGATCATTTTATCGAGGGATTTCCTTTTCAAGGAAAGACATACTTTGCTGTAAGTATAAAATAATGGATACCTTTAGTCTAGGTTATATACTAACTTACTCTTAAGGATAAAAGTGGTTATTATTTTTAATATATTGAAATTCATTCTTTATTTCGTACTCTATTGTATTATTTGTTTCTTAAAAGTTCATATTTCTCTAAAAATTTTGATAAAACGTAAAACATCATATTCATCTTTCTATTCAGAATAGTTTTATCATATTAACTATGATTATGATAACTATACTATGATTAATAAAATGCCTTTTTATAGTCATATTTTACTCTGATTTAATAATATAGTTTCTGATTATGATTATGTTAACTAAATTGAGGGTCGAGTTTGATAATTTTACTTAAATAGGATATGGTTTTGGTTTGTTTAATTCTTTTAAACTATGTTTTTTAACTACAATTCATCCCCTCTTGTAAGTTAGCCATATGTGCATAATCTTATGATCCTAATTAGTGTTTTTCTATATACTAATCCAATAATGGGAGATGATTCCTTTTTAAAGAGATAAGGAAGTATATTTTTCATTAAGTTTAAATAGAATATCATGAAATGTTCCTAAATAATCAAACACACCCTTTTCCAGAATCAATTTTTCCATGATTACATCATGAACTACCCACCTTCATCCTCATAATCATTAAAACCCTCTTTGAAAAATCCCTCTTAATTAGTGTGGTTTAATTATTCTAAAGAATAAATTAAGATATTTTACATGATTTGGGATAGATTTAATGAACTTTAGATTGAGTATAACACTATTTATATATCATTATATAGTTTTTAGTGTAATGTTTCTAGAAAGGTGGATCAAAACATGGGAATATATATCAGAAGAATGACTGAGAAGTAAAAATGGAAGTGAATTGGAATTGGTGTGAGAATTAAATAATCAATTAAGTCTTGATTATTTAGGAAGAATGGGTATGTAGAAGCTAAAATATTTTTAGTTAATAATTCCTTTTATTGAAGTTCTTGGTGTTGTTTTTCTCTGGTTGAAGCTCTATTTTTTCTTTGTAATATTTGTCGATATTTTTTTCTTGAGGATAAGTAATTTTTTAAGTATGGGAGAATTTGAAACCTTTGAATTAAGGACCCATTTTTATATTTTTTTCACTAGTTAATTAAATCAAGAGTACCCAATTCATGGTATTTTTAAAGATTTAATAAGATTATAGATTTAACCAAAAGTTATATAATTTCTAGTACTTTTTAGAAGATTTATAGACAATTTATGTCATAATAGGTGTTTTCATGACATGACTAGTTTGAAGCTAAATCAAAATTTTAAAGTGCTAAGAAGGAATCAAAGAGCGAGTATAAGATACATACCATGATAGAGATGAGTGTGAATAAATATTACTAGTTTTGGGATCAGCCATGGTTCAATCCCTATGATTCAAATCATATTTTATTGCATGTGAATAACATGGGAAGATGTAATGAGATAGTTTCACCATGACTGAGGCCATTACACCACAATGTAGCAACACTAGGCTTTAAACCAAGGCTACATAAAATTAGAAATCCAAATAGAGGTTCTATGTAATAATAATCTATGCCTATGTCAGATTAAATATATAATACTTTTTTATATGTAAGATGAATCAATATCGTCATGGAATTAAAGAGAATCCAATGCACCATAGAGAGATTAATAATTATGTGATAGGCCATGAATGATTAATTTGGGGAGGCTACATCAGATTAATTGGACCAGTGAGGTTGTTATTATTTAACCCAATGTATCTATATGAGATTGACTTGAAGGAGTCATATAATTGTTGCAACATGGAAGTTATTATAGTATCATAATGACTTTTACATCTATATCACTCATTTAAGAGTCACATTCAATCACACTATAAGACGATGAAGACAAAAAGGCAAGTGAAACCTCAAGAATCATGCCACAACCAATGTTTATTTAATTTCATTATGCATTGTAGATAGTCAAATAATGATAGGATCTCAGTGGAATTGTTCAGGGTTTCACACCATGATATTCTAAAGATTTAGGTTTCAAAAGAGAAGTTATAAGTATTGTGCTACAACGATGTCAATTCTTCCATGATGGATCTAGTAAAAGTGATTAAATAGAATTTAAATTTTTAATTTTTTATATTAATTTTTTGATTTATGTCATTGCATCTTGATGAGTAAATTATTTATAAATAGGATATGTTAGTCGAATTTTAGGATGATTTTGAATTTTAGAGGATTGAGGCTCTATATCCCTAGTTCTTGATTCTCTTAGTGTTATTAATTCAAGTAATTTCATTCTAGTTTTATTAATTATTCCCCTACTATCCTCTCAAGATGGTGAAATCAATCATGGGTGAGTTTAATTCCACCATCAGTGGCTAGTCACTTAATGGATGAGGGGTCAAGAGTTGGAGGATGAGTTCTTACTTTGTTATATATATTTCATTCATGAATATTCATTTTAATTTTAAATTACCTTGATTCTAAATTTTATCTCTCTATTTAATAATTCTTTGACTAAAAGATTTATTAATAGAGAAACTATAAGTTAATTGATAGAATTACATTACCACTTGTAATTTGGATCATTATCCTATGTATAAGATCGATCATAATTCACTTATGTATGTTTATTTCTTCAACTAAGAGATCTAGAAATAATTGGGTTGAATCAGTTCAATTAGATATAGGAAGTTGGTAAATTTAGAATAATCTTTCAATTTTTTGATTCAACCCATTCATGAATGGAATACATACACATCTTCTATTAACCATACTTTGAAATTGATCCCTTTATTCTGTTTCTCATTGATTTTTTTAATAATCATTTTAAATTATATTTATTGAATTCTTTTCAAAGAATATTTAATTAACTACATTTGGGTTAATAATTGATGTAATCCATGTTATTGGGGATCATTAGTACTTCTTTTGATTTTGACCAAGGATTGACCACTTATTGTACGTTAGTAGTTAATAGTTGGAAAGAGTCTATATGTAATTTATAAACATTAAAACCCATTTTAAGTAATGATATTGGTGGTTGAATAATTAAATATATAGATCTTATATCTATTTTATAAAACTGTTAATCTAATTAAATTTTCATAATTATGCTTTTCAAAATGCTATATTTGAATTCAAACATAACATATATTCTATGCTAAACTAAAATCATTTTAAAACATAATACACATTTAAAGAAGTATTATCTATACTTTAAAAAAAATTATCATTATTATAGACACATAATATATATTAAATTCTATATATGAATTTTTTTTCAATTATTCAATTCAGATAAATATCATAGAAAAAAATTTATGTGCTGAAAAAGTTACATTTCTTGATTTAAAAAACAGTGTATTTATAAGTAATAAAAATACATGATAAATATGTTATGTGTATATTTAAAATCATCTCAAAATATTAAAAAATCAAATCAAAATGAAAATCTTTTGTGCTTCAAAACTATAATTATGAATTCAAAATATATAATATACACACACATAAATAAACACACATGCCTATAAACACATATAATTGATTCTTCCACAATCATTGATGTTACCTTGCTATATTATATCACTATTTGTAAATAACATTTTCAATTTATCACCTTTTATGACATTCACATAGCTAGTGTTATAAATTCATCATTATTTGAGTTTGACGATTATAAGTTATTCAAAAATAATATTAGATCCTCATAACTATGTTAACTCTATACATAAAATATTATCTATGAAATGGTGTAAATTGACATGTAGGTTCTATTAATTTCTGAAAAAATTGGTTGGTTTTAATGAACTTTATACACTAATTGTAGTCTCTTTAATTGTGTATTATGTTTTACCTAAAATTTGTTATATGACAATAATCCTATCTTATTTTGGAATTTCTATATCCAAAAGGATCTATGTGATATTTATAGATTCTCCATTTATAGAACTTTTATTAATTTTAGGGATATATCTTAAACACCATTTCCATTATTCATCATCACCTTAATTTGAGACACAATAATCTCATCAAGAAGCCTTTATAATTCATGCAATTATTTTATAAACATAATTTATTTTTTGAGATATATATCATCTTTTATTGAATTTGTTATTAAAACCATACTTGTTTTCTTAAACCACTAATACCTCCGTCATTCAATCAACATTAACCAAGTCACCAACAATTTAATCCAAAAGAACTTCCACGATGACAAGGGATCTAATTCTCTCCACCTTGTAATTTTTTTCTAATGGAATCCATAAATATTATATTCATCGTAATTAACATAATATATCCCCATGGTGGCACTTTTATACCATACTAAACTATATTCCTTTTATAAAAAATTCAAATATCCTAAGTTATTAATTCCCAAAATATATATTAGTGTTTGATAAATACATATATATACACACAAACATAAAAATAGATTCCACATACAAAATTGTGTGTGTGTGTGCACATGCATAAATATAAAAATTGATATGAGCTTCTATTTAAACACACACACACACACACATGTATATATACATATATAGAGTAGAGAGAGAGAGGAACAAGGTTAAAAATGATAAATGGAGGGGTTTAAGATCAACTTACACACCAAGAACAATCCAAAAAATCACCTAAAAGGAATCATGGTTGGAGGAGATGTCGTTAAAACAGCAGTTTTTAATTTTATACCTTTTATTTCGGAAGTGGTATCATCTATAAAATGTTGGGGGGGGGGGGATGCAAAAGTACACCTTCAATGATTGATTGAGTGGAAATCTCAAAGGGTGGTGTAGTTAGGGTTGTTTTAAAAAATGATAATGACTTTATAAGTGCTTATTAAAAAACAATGTTAAAAGATACTTTTATTAGCACTAAAATTTTAAGTACTAATAATTTCATATTTTAGTCATGTGACTTATAGCATTGATAATTACAAGATTAATCTTACATAGTGTTGGTTTTTGTCGTACATAGAGATCCTTTATCATCAATAATTTAAGAGCTGATATGTATAGATTTGTGAGTGCTAAAATTAGAACTGATAAATCCAGAAAACAATACAATAATGATTAATATATGTATATATTGTTAATTATATAAAAATATAAACAGTTAACAATTATATTTCAATCTGAATAATTTTATTCAAGAAGTACTATTAATTATATTAATATGTAAATATCATTTACTGTATATTTGTAATTATATAAATGTAAAAATATATATATTAAAATATTAAAAATTACATCTAAATATAAAATATCATAATAAATTTATAGATATGTAAATGTATATCATAATATATATATATATATATATAATATTAATAAAAATTTTATTTAAATTTTTTGAATATTATTAACAATTATTTATTAATTATATATTTTAATAAATATTTAATGTTATAAAAATATATAATAATATTTAAAAATATATAAATTATAATTCAATTTCTATAGGTTTATTTTCAATATTTTTCTAATTAATATTAAATTTATTATCAACTATATTTAAAATAATGAAAAATATTATTATTTTAAGGATATATATAAATTGAATATGTAATAACATATTATTTTTTTAATAACTATAAGAAAAAAACAAATTTTTAAATTTTGTCACAATATATTATTAATTATAAAAATGTAAAATTAAAAGTGGAAATATTAATAATTATATTTAAAAATATTATAATTTCTAATATATATATATATTATTACTAATTATATAGATGTATATATTATATTGATTGTATAGAAAAAATATAATTAATTTTTAATCAGAATATAAAATTATTAATTATAATAAAAAATATTACTATTTATATAAATGAATAAGTATACTTCAAAATATATCATTAATTATATAAATCTATAATTATATTCAAAAATAATTATATGTATTCAAAAAAATATATAAATCCCAATGATTAAAAATAATACAAAATAATTAAAATATGTATATATTATTATTTATATAAAAAACATAATAGTTAACAATAATATTTCAATGCAGTTGATTTTTTTAATAAATTATTACTGATTATATAAATGTGTCAATATTTTTTACTAAATATTATTAATTATATATATTTATAAATAAATATATACATATTAAAACACTTTTAAATATTATTATTTTATAATAAATTACTAATTCTACAAATTTATATAATATTAATAATATATATAATATTAATAATAATTATACTGATATGTTTTTAATAATATTAAAAAAATTTATTAATTTATTATATAAACAAATATTAATACTATAAAAATGTATAATTTTATTTTAAAATACTGATAATCATGTGTGGCACTAGATTAGTTGTGTGATAAGCCAATCGACCAGATGTACATGTGGAGTGACCATGTGTATGATTGAAGACACTTTTCTAAGTATCAAGTGACTATAAGTTGAATTCAAAGCTACTATTTTTCAAATGATCGACCATGAGAAAGATAGTCAAAAATTTTATATGTGTTGGACTTACCTCATAAAGAAAATACATAAAGAAAATTGATCGATTGTACGATGAGTTCATCGACCATAAAAATAAATTCAAGTGATTGTGCTCGACTCATTTAAGATTTTTCTAAGTAATGAATCTACCACTTGAAGAAACCCAATGACCAAATTAAGAAATTAAATTGATCATCATAGATATTCCTAATTTTTCTAACTATTCGAACAACCACACAAAGGCCTTCAAGCTAAAGTGCTCATCCAATTGACCGTACGATTAGTTTGATTGACCAAAAACCTTTTTATATAGGGTTGAATCTACCACATAATGATTTTTCACTGACCGTGTGTATTCAGACCTACCATGCTTAATGTAAATATCTTCAATGACTAGCTTTATCATTTAATGATATTTTTCAGAGCTATAAATTATTTTTAGTGTGAGAATAATTATCCTCTAATGGATACATTGATGATGATTTATAAAAGTTATTAGAATCCTCACTCATGCATGGAACCCTATGCTTTTTTTGATTTGAAAATTAAATTCTCTCATACTACCACACTCTATTTTCTAGGATAAATTGTAAAAATAAGAAATAAGAAATGAAAAAAACACTCTATATTGATCTTACTGACTAATCACAGAAGGAAAAGAACCTTTCTAATCGACTGAATTCGATCAAAGATTGAGCTGCATTGAACTTCCCATGATTTCTTCACTCACTTCATTTATTTTACACATTGAGTTATGATTGAGTTTTCTATAAATTTTCTTATAACATACCATATACTATAAAATGGAGTACTTTGGTACTCCTTTATTTATTTACCTCCATTATTTCACATAGAACTATGAAAAATGATAGGTATAGTTTGGACTACCTTATGTGTAGTTGACTACGTAAAACCATATCCAGGTTGGGTATTTTTTGTTAAGTTTTAATAAATGTTTTTGGTAGTGGATTATTATCAAGTGTAGAGAACTAATCAATATTTTAGAGTAATCCTCTTATTTTTGTTTTGATGTGTTTTTTAATTTTTTTCACCATTTCTTTTAAGAACATGTGAAAATTGTTTTTTTTATTTTCAATAGTTGACTTTCAAACTTATTTTGAAAATTTTAATCTGGCAGTTTAAATTAATAAGTGATATATATTTATAATGGGTTTGGTGTTGGTAATATTGTTTCTATAGTTAATATAATTTAATTTTTTTAACTAGGTTTTGATCCTGCCTTTGAGAAACTATCTTCATGTACCAAATTACACATGCCTATTATATTTGTTAACTGGGATTTATTTTTAAATGATGAATTTTAAATATATAATTTTTTAAAACTAAATGTTTTTATATGGGAATATCAATTCATCCCCCTCTTAAGCATTCCTATGGGGATAACATTTGGTATCAGAGTATTTTTTCTCTCTATTTTTCTATTTTCCCTTGTCCTTGATCAAGTTACAAGAAAAATATATTTAATTTATATTTATTTACATTTAAATTATGGATTTTATACTTCAAGTTGATGCTACCAATAAAAATCCATTATTTAATGGAACAGATTACTCTCAATGGAAAATAAAAATTAAAAACTATCTAGAAAACATGGTATTTGATATCTCGAGTAATATTGAAGATAAATATGAAAAACCTAAAGCTCCTCGAAAATATTGGAGTGATGAAACATCTATTAAGTATGAATTTAACTAAAAAAATATGAACTATTTATTCTATGCATTCGGTGAAGATGAATTTACCAGAATTGTTTCCTGTATTACTACATATGAAATTTGAAAAACATTATCTATTTTTCATGAATGAACTTAAAATGTTAAGGAAATGTTATTAAACACATATACTGTGAATTATTATTCTTTTTAGATGTAACCTGATGAATATATTTATGAAATGTATTTCATATTCAATGAAATCGCCAATATAATGAAGTCAGTTGGATAGATGATGGATGATAAGAAGTAAGTTATATGATTAATAATATGCTCACCTGACTGTTGGAGAAGTACTAATATTCTAATTAGATTATGTTATTTGATTATAAAGTTGCATGTAAAGGAACTAATTAGAAATATGACGATGTATGAAGAATAATAAAAATTATAAAATAATGATGACGAACTTAATAATATTATTATAGCCTTAAGAGATCTAATTATAAATAAAACTATTTGATCAAAGATTATTCAAGTGAGAAGGAATATAATTTTTTGAGTGATGAGGAGATAGATCATCTTTCCAAGAGATTCGATAAATTCTACAAAGGAATAAGTTTTTTCCAAAATCCAAATTAGAAAGGAAAGCAAGATAGGAGAGAAAAATAGAAGAAAGACTAGAAAAAAGATGACTCCATTGGTGACATTAAAAGATAAGAATGTTAGATCTAAGGGAATATCAAAGATTATCATTATAGCGAACCATGCTTGACGTACATGAACATTAAATTATTTTTTTTGGAATAATTAATACATTACACAAACAGACACCCAAAGACTGTATTAGTCTAGTGTCTTTGGAAACATAGAACACATTCTTCTTGCTTGGTGAAATATCTTCAACATCCCCCATAAAGATCTTCCCCATTATTTGTTCAACCTAAAACCTTTCTTTATATATTGGTGAAAATAAAACATAAAAAAACTGAGCTCAAAGTCTCATTAAGGGTAAACATTGAAATCATAAAACAAACCATAAACAATAGAATGTAAAAACATGGACATAAAGTTTAATTATCAAAATCTTGAGTCATGAAATAAATCTTGGCAGTTCATAAGGCATAAATCATAAATGAACACGAACCATGAAAATATTGCATTAATATAAAACATGTAGTTATAGAAAAAAAATAAGTACATAATATGATTGCCATGGTAGCCAAGAAATTACTACAAAGACCATCATAGTGGAAAAAGTCATTTACTAAACCGGGTTTACTTATCGTTCTAGCCATGTAATACAGAACAAGATTTACATGTCTTTCCAACCCGATATTACTGAACCATATTTACGTATCATTCCAGTCATGTTTATCTCATTAGATATAAATCTTTACCAAATGAATTGGATGTAGATATATGTCCAACCCATCTTATAATGAAACTATTCTTACATGTTCTACAAAAATATAAAAACATTCATCATATCATAATACATGAAATAAAATGGATTTATTAAACAACATTCCTTCATAATTGATATAAAACAAATGGATTTCTTTAATTACACACAATCAAATCATAGAAATAACAGGGTTTGAAATATAACCCTATTTAAATAGTGTCATCTTATATAGAAAATAATTTTGAAAAAACTCTTGAAATTAATTCTCAAAGAAAGTACCCTTTCCTCTTCAAAAATGTTTTCCTTAATCAAAATGCCACACATTTTTTGAAGAAATAAATTTATGTGAAAATAAAATTGTATGCTTATTGGGGAGGCTTCAAATAAATAAGGCATTATGAAGGTGTAAAAATCCTTTCATGCAGTATAAGTTAAAAAAAATTCTTCTCAGTCTTTCTAGAAAAGTCAAAAAGTACCACATATGGAAAACGAAAGAAATATTCCTTCCACACCAATTAATAAAAATTTTCCAATGGATAAATTTGACTTTAAAAAATAGTAAAATAATATAAATAATATTATATATTTATGAAACATGGATATGGAAAATAAACATAACCCAATAAATACTTACATATAAAAAATATTGGAAAATAATGGGGTTGTGAAATTATCCATTACCTTAGGTCCGATTTTCTTTATATGTATCTGAACCTCATCTTTTTCAAGTATCTCCTATAGGCATGCACAAAAGGACACCATAAAATAGATTTTTCCCAAAGGGTGTCCTCTAGGATGAAGTTAGGGATGTTGGGAGGAGATTTGGGTAGGGGTTGGCCAAGCCAAATGGATTTGGAGGTGTGATTAAAAGAGAAGGAGAGGTGCCCTTTTATAAGAGAGGTGAGAGGAACCTTTGGAAAGTCTTAATATATTAATTTATTATAAATTCATTTTCAATTTATAATGGTCCCAAACTCATTTATTTCGATCATATGAGGAGTATGGATTTAAATCCTCTTAACCAATAAAATATAGACATGTTTTGATTTTATTTTAATCCTTATCATTTTTATTTATCCTTATTTAATCTATTTAATTTTATGTGTGGTAATGATATTTTAAATATTTAATGGTTATAAATATTAAATTATGTACTTTAAATTGTCCATAATTGGATACATTATGTCATTTTAATCCATATAATTTTCACTTTTTAATTTTTTTAATAATTTCAATATATGTTTTTTTAAAAAATATCAATAGTTTCAATTTTGACCCTAGTCATTCATTTAACTTTAAATAAAATCCACACAGAAGATAAATTCGAAAAAAAATATTTAATACACTCATAAAATTTCATAGTCACCTAGAAATTTTTTAAAGAACATTAATTAGTTTATATGATATTTATTTTAATATTTTTAAAACCATTTATTTGATATTTCTATCAATAAAATAATTTATACATCACTATTGTTTCATCATTAACTATTATTATTTAACATCTAAAAATTCTAAATAAATTAAAATAATGTAGATAGTTTCATTAGCTTTATAAATACTATCTATGTTTGAATTTTTCTCTTGTTTATCACTATATTAATATTATTACACTTATAAGATATATGAGAGTGACATGTTGTCACCTTCTATTGTTTTAATTATAATTACATCCATTTCGTGGAAAAATTTCCACTAAATGAATCAATTATGACCCACAGGTGACATTTATTGACTTTAATTCATACAATCGGATTTTTTCATGTGTTAGGGTATTTTTATTACATTTATTATATTGTTAGTTACCCTAACTTACCTGATTTACCATTAATTGTGGTAAATAAAAATTATCGTAGTCACTATTCATAATATCAAAAAAAAATAAAAGTAACAAATTAATATAATTTGAAACCATTGATTCCCAATGTAGAATCCATTTTTCAAAATTCAAAACACAGAATGGTAGATATTAATTTAAAATTAATTCACATTTTCAAACACCAAAATGTGGGTTTATAAGAAGTAAAAACTTATCAAAAGATTATCATGTGTTTATGTCCAATTTAAATGTGAAATTAATTCAATGACCAAAATTGTATTAAATTATAAAAACATAAACCAATTACACTTTAAAACCAATTAAAAAGATAATCTAACTTTATAAATAATTTAGATTAAAATGCACTTTTGAATTAAGATACAGTATTTTTTAATATTCATTAAATTATGAATTTTATCAAAATAACAAAAAAAATTAAAAAAAGTATGTTTTCATGTCCCTTTCCGAAGAATAATTTTATCTTCTGAAATATAATATATGGAGGTGTTAAAAACTATATTTAAAATGGACACACCATCAAATCGTGAAAAAACTACATTTTTGAAAAAAAATACTTCTTTTATCCAAAAAATTGATTTCTTTATTATATACTGTCAATAAAATACATAAGATTAATGTTAATGTTATATAAAATTAATTTTTTTAATAATATTCATAACGGCTAGTTTACATCCCAGTAAATAATAATATTTTAATATTATATCATTGTTTAGTAAAACACGGTATTGTGTACAACACAAGCTATGAAGGAAAGTCTCTCTTGCGTGAAACACAAGACAAGAATTGTGTTGTATATATTACAAGATAATATATTGTTTCATATATCACAAGATAATATTTGTGTAGTGTATAACACAAGACATCAATAAAATTAAAAAGAATCTATCTCATAAAATTTCGAGGTGTCACATTCTACCCCCCTTATAATTAGTTTCACCCTCAAAATTCATCGGGGTTATAAAAGGTTTACTACATGAATGTTTATTTCAAATAAACGCACATCATTAAAAGAAATAATAAAATTTAATTTCAAAAAGAAAAGTTAGAAACATAAAAGTTACCCAAAAAAACTCAACACCGGGTTTCCACATAGGAGAACATAGGTGGTAAATGAAAATAAGGATATGGAATAGAATTTTAACCATCAAGTTATGATGGATAGTGATAGAGATAAAGGTTGGATAAAGTTAACAACCATAAATTCATAAATCTATGATGATTTAATGGACCATCTTATTCATCAGATAAGAAGGTACTTAGATAACATTTTTGGTTTGAAGATCCTCTTCCAAAAGTTGATGAATTTTTTTCATGTGGAGAAATAATTACTTGATTTTAGTACAATATCACTATTAGGAATTCCTTGAACAGTTTCCACTTCATCTCTTATTTAAATAAATGATGTTGAATTTTCCATTCTTGTATTGTTAGCAGATCATGTGATGGAATGATAGTTCACTTCATCAGTCTTTACAAAAAAGTTATAACTGGTTATCAAATATGCATAAGTCCACCTACAGTGAGATAATACATTAATCTAAAAATATTCAACCTTAATATATAATATACTATCCATAAATAGATAAAATTACAATCCTTCTAAAAAACTCAAAATATAAAACTTTAGGAAGAGGTGAACTCAATCGACATAACATTGGTAACCCATAACTCATTTGGCAGTTCTTGGTTGTCACATTCCAAACATGTGAATACCTTAATCATGTATTCTCTTGAAACCTGATAATAACATGAAATATCATAAAACCATAGTGAAAAAACAAATTCAATCAAAATTAACTCTTTCCACATTGAAAAAATACCAACAATTATATATACTCAAATAGTGATATCACTTTGTCCTTGTATCAATCATGAGGTCATGGATACTATCAAACATCTCAATATCTCCTTATCCCTTCATTAGGTGCATATCACGTTCTTTCCAAAAATATTTCAATCACTTTTACTGGTTATCAAAACCATATACTTATGGAAAACCATAATGGACCAATACATAGACATTCTAATATTCCATAAAACAATAAGAGAGATTCAACAACACTATTTTGGAATCCCATTACATAAATACTTAATCATTCCACCACTTCGTTTTCATAATCAACATCTCCAAAATTTATCACATGTGATTTGACTTTTTAATTTTCTTTAATAGGTTATTGACATTGATAACCATTCATAACCCTTGGATTAGGGCATTGGTTATCATAATTCCCCATTTTATTTCACTTATAGCATTGAAGTGTGGGTGGTGCGTTCTCTGTAGTCTTTGCCCTATTCACATCATTAGAAATCTTTTTCCCATTACTTTGGTACTCAACTACTCGATGACCTTCTTTTATTCACTTAAAAAAATTTCTATTACCTTTAAGACAATCTCCACCATGATTTTTTCTATTATTTGAGAATGAGTAAACATTAATCTTCTTCTCACCATTGTTTTTGATATTTTCCCTTGAACTCAATCTTTCATTTCTTTTCAAAACCATGAGATTGATATGTAACACCAACTTCTATTTCTACCCTGAAAGAAAAATAAACAATCTCTTTATAGCTACTAAATTCTCTTATATTAAATTCTCTTCTAATACTTGGTATTAATCCACTAAATAATAGATCAACCTTACTTTCAGGTTGAATGATAAAACCAAAATCATACCTTGAACGTCTTGTAAAGTTTTCCGTGTATGTACCAAGAGATTCATCATCATTTTTATTAAGCTCAAGTAACTCATTTTCCATCTTTTTTCGAATAATATGAGGGAATTACTTATTTAAAAATAAGTTCATGAACTAATCCCATTCTATATATTCAAATTAATCTTGCTGTCTTTTATTGTTGATTAGAGTCCACCACTGGTTTTCTTCACCTTATAAATAATTAAAATTCAAAATGACATTTCATGTTCTGAACAGAGAAGGATGGAAAATATATTTTCAATGTTACTGATCCATTTCTCATCAAAAGGTAGATTATAATACCCACTTAAAGAAGGGGAATTTTTCCTCATGAAGGACACGACATAATGTTGTTCTCTTATCTGCTCATTTGGAAGTCCAGAATGATTCATAGCTTGTGTAAGTATAACAATAATTTTTTTCATTCCATCTCACATAAATTTTTTTTGTTAAGAAGAAAATCATCGCATTTCTCAGTGTATTGATCATTAACACAGTTCCTACCAGTTCCATCAATTAGCTAAAACCCAAAAAGAATAGTGTGAGAGGAAAAAATCCTACTAGGAAAAGAACATAATCAATGGGGAGTAATTTCAATCTCTAACAACTTAGGTTTAATCCAATTTTATTCATAATCATTACCACAATTATAGGACTGTAACTTTTAGTTAGACATACCCTTAGAGACGTCCCTAGAAATACCTTATAAATATATCTAGGGATCACAAAAAAGCTTTTGCATCAATATTTCCAGAGGTTCACTAAACCTTCAGTCTGATACCATCTCTAAAGACCCATGCTTGATGTACATGGAAATTACATTAATTTTTCAAAATAGTTAATATATGACAAAAAAAGATGCCAAAAAAACTATATTAGTTTAGTGTATTTGGAAACTATGAACACATTATTCTATCTTGGTGAAAGATCTTCAACATCTCTGATAAATATGTACCCAATTATTTTTCTTACCTAAACCCTTTCTTTATATCCTGAGAAAAAGAAAACATAAAAAGGTAGAGAAAAAATTCTTAGTAAAGGTAAAAATTGAGAACAAAAACAAAACCATAAACATTATAATGTAAAAACATGAAAATAATGTTTTGTTATTAAAATATTTAGTCATGAAATAAATCTTGGCAGTTCTTAAGACATAAATCATAAATGAACACGAACTATGATAACATAGTACTAGCCTAAAACATTGAATTATAGAAAACAAATATACACATAATATGATTTGTATAGTATCCACAACATTACTTCCATGACCATTATAGTGGAAAAATTCCTTTACTGAATCGAGTTTACTTTCCATTCCGGCCATGTATTACAAAACAAGATTTACTTATTGCTCAAACCCTATATTACTGAATTAGATTTAATTTTCATTTCTTCCATGTTTATCTCATGAGATATAAATTTTTACCCAATTCATTGGAGGTAGATATAGTTTCCACCCATATCATAATGAAACCATTCTTATGTGCGACAAAAAAACATAAAAATATTCACTATAGCAAAAAACGTTAAATAAAATGGGTTTCTTAAACATTTTATTAAATGTTGGGGCCGAAGCCTCAATTTATTATTTAAATTCAAGACCTATTTTAGACTGGGTAGAGGGTGACCCATTACATAGCCCGAAGGCCCAAGGCCATGTGGTGTAAATACAAGGCTTGAAAGCCCATTTTTAGCCCAAAGGACCCCTTGATGAATAGTACTAATACAGTACCCACCCTGTTACAGTACCTACTACCATACAACCACTGAAAAATTTGCGGCTATAGTCCCTCTGCCGCTACATTGCCGCCACTACTACAGTCTGCCGCTGCTACAGTGCTGCTATAGTGCCCGAAATTTCGCCCCATCTTGGATTTGATCCTGGGTCTTTTGGATGTCATGCGGGAGATTGTACCACAAGGGTACATGCTCATTGGCGATGGGTTTATTATACATAATTCCATCATAATTGATATAAAACAAATAGATTTCCTTAATAACACAGAGTCAAATCATAGTAATAACATGGTTAGAAATATAACCATATTTAAAGAGTGTTTTCTTAGATGGAAAATAATTTTTTGAAAACACTTGAAATTAATTCCAACGGAAAATATCATTTCTTATTCAAAAATATTTTCCTTCCTCATAATTACATAAACGTTTTGAAGGAATCATTTTATGAGAAAATAACCTTGTAATATTGTAGGGGAATCTTTAAGTAAATAAGAAAGTATAAAAAAATATAAATCATTTCATGCGGTATAAGTTAAAAAAAACATTCTTCTCACACACTTTTTAAAAAAGCCAAAAAGCGCCTCTTATGGAAAACAAAAGAAATGTTCCTTTCATATTGTTTAATAAAAATTCACCAATGGGTAAAATCAACTTTAAAAAATAGTAGAAGAAAAAAATATTATATATTTAATAAACATGGATGTGGATGATAAATTTAACCAATTAAATACTTACGAATAAATAATCTCAGAAAATAATGATATTTTGAGATTATCCCTCACCTTAGGTTTGATTTTATTCGTATGTATCCTAACCTCTCCTTTTTCAAGTATTTCCTTTCTGTATACACAAAGGACTCCTTAAAATGGATTTCTTCCCAAAGGGTGGCCTTTATGATTAAGTGAGAGAAGTTGGGAGGAGATCTGGGTAGGGGTTGGTTTATAGAAATTGATTTTGGGGTGTGATTAAAAGAGAGTGAGAGGTTCCCTTTACAAGAGATGAGAGGGGCACCTTTGGAAAGTCTTGAAATATTAATTTATTATAAGTTTAATTTCGGTTTATAATTCTTCCAAACTCATTTATTTCAAATATAAGATGAGTATGGGTCTAAATACTTTCAACCAATAAAATTTAGACATGTTTTGATTTTATTTTTAACCTTATCAATTTTATATATCCTTATTTAATCTATTTAATTTTATTTAGGGTAATAATATTCTAAATATAAAAATGTTTAAATGTTTACTTATATATATTCAATTTTCCATAATTGGATACTTTATGACATTATAAACCATATAATTTCAACTTTGTAATTTTTAAATAATTTTTAGATTTTTAAATAATTTAATATTATATTATATTTATAAAATATCAATATTGCCAATTTTGACACTATTCAATTATTTGACATTAAATAAAATCCACACATAAGATAAATTTGAACAAAAATATTTAATACACTAATAAAATTTCATACCCACCTAGAATATTCATGGAGAACATTAATTCGTTGATATGATATTCATTTTAATATTTTTAAAACCATTTATTTGATATTTCTATCAATAAAATAATTTATACATCACTATTGTGTCATCATTAATGGTAATTATTTAATCTGTAAAAATAATAAATAAATTCCCATATTGTAGATAATTTAATTATCTTTTTGTAAACAATTTACTTTTTAAGTTTTATCATATTTATCAGTATATTAAAATCATTATACTGATAATCTTTATGAGAGTGACATGTTATCATCTTCTTTTGTTTTAATTATAATTACATCACATTCATGGAAAAATTCCATTAAATGAATCAATTCTAACCCATATGTGATATTGATCTAATTTAACTCATCCAATATGATTTTTTAAGTTTTTAGGGTAATTTTATTATCTTTATCATATTGTTAGTTTCCCTAATTTACCAAATTTACTTTTAACTGTAGAAAATAAAACTTATCGTAGTTACTATTCATAATATCCAAAAAATAAAACTAACTTATTAACATAATTTGTTACCAATGATTTCAAATATGGAATAAATTTTCTATAATTCAAAACACATAATTAGAAGAAATTAATTTAAAATTAATCCTTGTTTTCTAAAACCAAAAATCATGTTTTTAAAATATATAAACTTATCAAAAGATTGTCACGTGTTTATGTCCTATCTAAATGTGAAATTACTTCCAATGACCAAAATTAGATTGAATGGTAAAAACATAATCCAATTACACTTTGAAAAAAAATAAAAAATATAATCTAACTATATAAATAAATTAGATGAAATGGTAGTTTTGAATTATAATGCAGTATTTTTCACCCTTCATTAAAATATGAATTTTATTTGAAAAATACCAAAAATCCAACAAAATTAAATTTTGATGTCGCACTTCCAAATAATAAGTTTATTTTTTCAAATATAATATATAAATGGGTTAAAAAAAATTTTAAAATCAATTCCTCATCAAAAGTTTGCAAAACTGCATTTTTTTGAAAAATACTTCTTGTATCTGTAAAATTGAATTTGTTCTTATTTCATATCTAGAGAAAAAATAAGATTAATTTTAATGTTATAAAGAATTGAAAATTTGGTCAATAATATTCATAAAGGCTAGTTAACACCCAATTAAATAATAATATTTTAACAATATATCATGGTTTGGTGAAACTCAGAATTGCATACAACACAAGCTATCAAGGAAGGTCAGTCTTGAATATAACACAAGCCAAGAATAATGTTGAATATAATAAAATCTAATATGGTGTTTCATATATCGCAAGATAATATTAGTGTAACATATAACTTAATACATCAACAAAATTAAAAATAATCTATCTCATAAAATTTCGAGGTGTTACAATTATCCTAAGCTAAAATATAAAAACAAATATGAAGATAGAGAGAAGAAACCAAATAATTTAATGTAAGGAAACTGGTGTGCTTCTAAAAAAAATCTAGTGAATATCATTCTAATAGAGTAGATATTAGTGAAAAAAATCAATTTGGATTGTATGGATAGTTAACCTAAGATATAGATTATTAGTATTACTTATGATTTTGTCCAAGTGATGATGTTCTAGTAAAATCTCAAATTTATAATGAGAAACTATTTGAATAGTTTTTTATTCTATAAAAAATATAAATGATCTTAAAGATAAATACAAGAATCCAAAAAAATTAATCTTTATATTTTCATGATAAAATTGTTCTTATAATTGAAAGGATAATAATCTCAATTTATTAAAGGATAAAAATGAGGTAATGTTTTCAAATGAACCACTTAAGAAGAATATGGAACAATTTACTAATTTAAAAGCTACCCTAAATCTAATATTGGGAAGTGATAAACCTCCCAAACCTAATACTGACATTATATATACATCTAGGTAACAATTTAATTTGCATAATAATTATATAGATCATAGATGTAAAAATAATACATTACTCTATAAGACTAAATGAAATTCTTGTTATGGAAGTGACTCACATCTTTTTGGACCTAAGAATTTTTTTATCAAAATCTGTTAATATTGTTATAAATAAATATATGATACATATTTGGATTCCAAAATCCTTATTTCCTAACTACTTTAGGATCAAGAAAGTATTAGTACCAAAATCATCTTTTATTTAATTTTTACAGGTGAAATGCTTGAAAATATAGATAAAAATTATATAGTATCTGAACAGTGGATTCCTTGGGCATATACCTAGAGAAAAATAAATTTTCAAGAACTTATTTTAAGTGGATGGTGGACATTTAACTTATAGTGAAAATTAAAAAGGGAAAATGAATTGACTTGGAAAAATTGATAACCCTATGTCTCTTTTAATTTATAATGTTTTTTATGGATTATTTAAAATATAACCATATTAGTGTATCTCAATTGTGTGATGATGGTTGTAGTGTTACTTTTGAAAACAAATCTTTCAAAAAACATATTCCAATATTGATTTAGTATTTACTTATGAAATTACAATGTTTATTTTATTAATTTAGATTCTTTATTTTCTCAAATATTTTCCTACTTAAGTGCCTTTCATAGAGAATCATGGTTATGGAATAGGGGACTAGGTCACTACAATATCAACTCACCAAGGAAGCTAACTATAAAAGTATTAGTCAAGGATTTACCCAAACTATAGTTACTAAAGGAAAAAGTGTGAAATCCCGAATAAAAGTGAAAGCAACATAGGGTATATTTCAACCTACAGAAATAGGTTTTGAACTCTTAACCACTTTAATTGGTTCACATGTATTTTTTTAAACATATATAGTTTCTAATATATGTGGAAAAAAATATTCTTATATTATTTTTTAGGATTACTGAAGGTCCACATGGGTATTTTTCTTATATCACATAATGGAATCTCCTCCCTATTTTCCTAAATTTAAAAAATTTGTTGTGAAAAATAGTGGTATTACATTAAAAACCTTGAGAAGTGTTCATGTACATGAATTTGAAAATAAATACTTTTAATCCTTATATTCAAAACATGTTTATAGACACAATTTCTATATATCTCAAACATATCAACAGAATGGGGTTTTTGAGAGGAGAAACAAAAATATTCAAGAAATTACTTGGACTGTGCTTAATAAATATAACTTACCTATATATTTTTGTTTTTAATATTTGAATATAGGTGGTTATGTAATTAATTGAGTTCTAATATGTCATATATTAAAAAAGACTCCATATGAATTATGTAATGGTAGAAAACCAAAAGTTAAATACATTGTAGTTTTTTGGATGTAAAGTATTTATTCTAAACATAGAAAAGAATCTTGAAATATTTTCTCCCAAGAGTTACAATGGATTTTTATAGGATATTTAACCACTATTAAATCATATAGAGTCTTTAATAAACAATCTAAAGTTGTGAAATAATCTATTGTTATCACTTTTGTGGAGACAAATCCCGATGAACCTAAAGCTTTTATAAAAAACCATAAGGATGATATATCAAATATGAATATCAATAAAATATATAAAACTTCTGAACTTTATAATAATTCACTGAAAAAATATCTTAGATATCAATCACAACCTAGAGGGATTTTACGAGGATTGGTACAAAGAGATACTCCTTGTTATAACTATTTATGCCCCCCTCCCTGGTTAAAGATTCTTTCCTATATGAAGGTAGTTCTAACTAGGGAAAGTATCATTCCTATCAAAACTAAGTCCCATTGTATTCTCTCTCTAGAGTACATTTATATATTAAAACTTTCCTCCTATAAAAGAAAATCTTGATTCCCACTTGAGGATCCTTATACTACACCCCACCGTGTTACTTACATCTGGCAGGCCTACTCCAAAAGTCCCATTGGAGACTTCTTCTACTTCAGATTCCAACTTAAAACTTCCAATTATCTTCAAGAAATGATCCTATGATAGATTTGTTTTTCAATTTAGACTACTTTTGTACCTCCTTAAGATGAAATATTCCTCGACAAACAAACTTTATCACCTGATCTACCCATGTACAATCTTTAATAACTTCGGAAAATAATAAACAACTACTTGGTCTTACTCACTGTCCATTGATCTTAAAATTATCTAAAAATATAGTATTAAATTGAAAATTAGGTATATTTATGTTAAATTACAACATGAATTAAATCAATTATAAATTCAAACCATACAGGAAAATAATATTGCATGTGCTTTTCTCAATCTTCATTCATTTAAAATACAATGTGTGGTCTTCTTAATTTTATGCATGCATTATTTCATGTGCACGAAAACTTACTCATGCATGCATATTATTTTATTAATGTTGTTTCAAAAATATCATGAAAAAATCATTCATGTGAATCAAACATCATGAATGGATATCATTTTCAAGTAATATTATCAATATCCTTAGGCAACAGAATAAATGTTTATATGCACCGCATCTTTTCGTAAGATCTTCAAGAAAGGGATTCATGTAATTGGATAATGTGATCATATTGTAATTTTCTCATAACCAAGAGTGTACAAAATCTCTTACTAAAATCTATACTCTTTAATAAATAGTATACATGGAATTGTTACATTTTTTTCTTCATGAAACACGGAGAGGTGACATACATTGGTTTGAAAAACTCAAAATATCATCTTGCAGACATGAAGGTCTAGAACGACTCAATATGAATGGATGGAAACCATATATGAATACATATAATTATTTTGTTCTCTATTTTTCTATTAGATCTCTCAAATTCACTCTTAGATATGTGTTTGTATCATACTAAAATTGAGATCTCTATGGTATTTATAGATATGTCCACCAACTTAATGCTCTAAAATTCGTAGATATTAATATGTTTCACAAACATACTCCACCGCATGTGTGCACCATCTCAATTCACTTTGTACTTGATGTATTAACTACTCAGTGATCATGAAATCACATGATCTCTTCACATGATAACGAGTTTCAACCTTTATCATAGACCGAACAACATTTTTAGGCACATTGTGACTTCAATTAATGATACAAAACACTACTATGCATTCTTCTTTAACATACAATATTGTGGCATGAGAAAATCCTATATCACAAAGAACCCTCCTTTCAAAGGAATAATGTAATGCTCTAGACTCTATCAAATGATATGGATAAAATAGATCAAACTATTTATGTTATATCCATATATTTTTAATATATATGTACAATGACACGCTCATAATTTTTCCATATAAAAAAAGAATCCAACTTTACAATTCTTAATAATACTCAGTGGTTCACCCACCATTCAAGATGGTAATGGGGTTTGTCTGCCACCACACCCACACACTCACCTCATGGTATGAACCTCACTTGTGCTATCCCACCGGCACACTCACCCCATCTTCATGTGCTTTCACCAGTGAATTCTTGTGGGAATATACAACGAACCACTCTTAACTGCCATATAGGATGGCCTAGCTTATTCCCATGCATAGTTCAGGCATCCTCCCACAAAATAATGGTTGAGATGGATGGCTAACTCATGTGGTTGGAATCAATTTTTGTATAAGCCCCCTTATAAAATACTTGGATGAATTCTTATAATATAATATCATTCCAAACAATTATTTGATTTCTTATCCAATATATCATCATGTAAAATGTAATTTCTTTTTTTTCATGGACTTATTATTCTTATAAAAAGTGTTGTAAAAAATGTGTCACTATTGAAAAAAATCCTTGAGCTTAATTATTAGTCCAATAATCATCACATTTATGTTAATGATTTTTCCAGAAAAATAGTCATCATCACTTCATCACTCACATATTCACATCATATTCATATAAAGTCAATTATCTTTATTGACAAAAATGAAATTCAAATCAAAGGGAAATTCAATACCCCCCATTGGATTTTTTTTAAAACAAAAAAATTACATCAACTTCAATTTGTTTTTTTACTTTCTCACTCTTATTGACATTGAATATAAATAAAATTTAGTAGAAATAACTGCTCATCAATAATATTATTTTCCCTTTTTGATGATACCACATATTATCTTTTTCAAAGAGCCTTTATTGAGACAACTCTAAGTCAACCTAGGAAAACCTGGTATAAAAAAAGAGTATGTAACAAACTAATAAATTTTATCCATGATCAAACATGCACATTATACCAATTTTAGATAGCTATCACACCATACCTTGGAGCTTCTCAAAAAGTAGATTCAAGAAAAATATTTTGTCTATACTCATATGAATAAACACATCATAAATTTCAAGTGAAAAAACATATAACTCCACCTTCTAGTCTCAATATCATCTCTCTTTTGATAAAGGTTTTTCAATAATATTCATATTATGAATTTGATAGTGATTATCAAATTTACAAAATTTTTGAATATTTAACATCTCCAAATCATCTATTCTCCACCTAAAGTGGTGCATCCATCTCCATAAATTCCTTGGATGTTATAACAAAAGTATAGATATATGGGAATAATGAGGGACCTCTGTGTTCCTCAAAAATAACACTCAAGCCTAGAGTTTCTTCTCAACATTTCTTTATAATACTTTTTTTTGATATCATATTTGGAAGATTTAACATTCTAATTCATATTATTCACATTTTAATACTCAAATTCATTCCATGAACCATCACTTCATGTGGTTCAAAACTCTTCACATTTGTAAGTAAAGAAACTTTATTTTCTTCTATTTGCAAAGAGTTATTCATGTGTCATTCATCCTATTCAATGTTATTTTTTTTATTATTCATATCATCACTAGTAGATGGACTTTTTTTATTTTCAGTATGCTTTTCTAAAATAATTTTCTTACATTTATTTTTAGCATTAATTTGATATTTCCCCATTTGTTTATATATTTTATGTTGATCTGGACAAATTTTCAAAAATTACATTTTTGCATGTTTAGTCTTTTTGAGTTTACCACACCGATTTTTAGATATATATGAATTCCTCTATTTTTTCATTATGGTTTTTGTTCCTTTTCAAATCATTGGGAACCACTCTAGGTTATTTATTTATGCATTAATTTGTGCTATGATCTCTAATTTGCATCTCCCACACACTTATTTTTAAATTTCAAACCTATTTTGTATTGGAAGCATCGATGGATTTATAGTCACTTACTTATTTATTTCATAATATATTATCATATATTCATTATAGATCCTCCTTAGTTCATGGATGTTTCTTGAAAGCTCCATTTTTTGCCAACGTGATAAGGATTTATGCCCATACATTCCATAACACTATAAAAATACTTTAAACTATGATATTATATTTTTTTATAGACCTATCTAGAAATTTCTTGATTTTTTCTTATAATAAACCATGATTTATTTTTTCTATGAGTTAATGGTCTTCTAAAAATTTTCTATTCAACATTTTATGTGATAAAATACCACTCTTTGACTTCTTATTACACATGGATTCACCTGCACTGTTAGTGATATCATGTCTATTTTGGAACTGTTTAGGAGTAAATGTACTATTTTTGTCATAACCATTTATCTCAACATCTTGGGATGACTCAAATTTTATCTCAATGGTCTTATTTAAGTCTTATCCATTATTCTTCAATTCATGTTACGCATTCAGATACACCAACTGGGACTCAAAAAATTCTTCTTCTCTTATGAGATGGTTTCTCTTCAAGACCACTCATCATCTTCTCTAGATCAGCTACCTTCAGTATTCACATCCTATTTTCATCAAAAAGTGATATTTTTATTCTATCATACTCTTAATTTTTAGTAGATAATTTTTCATTTCCTTTCTCTATCTTCCTCTACTCGTTCTTGAGTTAATTTCTTTTTTCACGAGAATATTCCAACTCTTTTCATCCTTAATTCATAATATATTCTGACATCATCGTCATTATCACTACATGTAGAATATGAACCTTTATAAATATGAGAAAATAAATTGAGTTTATATTCTTAAGAACTAATATATGATGAATTGACTTGTGTATAATTTATTAAAAAAATTCTTTTTCAATTGCTGGAATACTTCTTTTTCTTTGCCTTTTTATATTCTTGAGTATTCTCAATTTATTCACTAGATTTTGATTCAAACATTTTCTTTGGAAAAGTTTTGGAAATTTTTTTAATACCATTACATTTATATCACTTGAAGTGGATTGTTTCCTTTTACATTAAATTTATCTTTCTAAACCCTCTTTAAGTAGGTGAATAAAATTCATTGAGGTATTTATCAACTTTATCATCGTCAGAATCACTTAATTCCTCAACTTCCACTTCTTTGAATATATATTTTCCATATAGCCTCAAATTTTATCTCATATTTTATATTCCTTTTGAAATTATGATCCATTATCATTTCATAATATCTGACTATTCAATGAAAATTATCCAATTAAATGTATTCCCTATATTCCAAGGCTAAAACCTTGGGATCAACTTTATTATGAATGTTTTTATTAAGATTATTTACAATTATTTATTCTTCTATATTCTCAACAAATCCAATGATATTACATACTATCTCATTGAATCTAATAAATTTTCACCAACGATTTCATCATCTTCCATTTTAATATCCTCAAACCAGCTACTCCATATTTGTATCATAGCTTCCTTGAATTTAAGATTTCCTTCATAACTGCTTCTCATTTTATCCTAGATATCCATTACTGTTTAGAGACCCATCACTTATGTTTATAAATTTTTGGATAAATATATAAAAATTGAATTATGATCATTTCCATCAAATTCTACATTTATTTTGTCCTCCTAAGTCATATAAATATCCACAGAAATAGGTGGTAATCCTGTTTTCCTATATATATCACTTCTAGTACAAGAGATAGAAGGCACAAAAGCATTGTATTCCTCCAACTACAGTAGTTATTTACATAAAAATTAGGTATTCCTTATGTGTTCACAAAACTATGAGTCTCCATTTCTTATAATTTTCTTGGATATTCATGGGGTACCTTTCTCTTATACCAATTAAAGTACCCCAAGATTTTTTTAGTACCGCCAGGGGGTGAATCATTGGTATACTATTTTAATAAATTATTTATTTTTAATTCAACCTGTGTGACTAATTAAAGTGTCAATACCATATATTTAATTATAATCATGTTCTTACAAGATTAAATAAAAAATCCCAACACACAAGGATTTTATAAGGGCTCGTACAAATACCCACTCCTTTCTACAACTGGTTGTCCCCTTGGTTATAGATTCTTCACTATATACATGTGGTTACAACTAGGGAAAGTCCCATTCCCATCAACACTGAGTCCCATTATGTTCCCTCTATAGTGTCCAAATATATATTTTATATTCCCACATATACAAGAAAATCCTAAGTATCATAAGAGGATCTTTATACTGTATCATAGAGTATCTCCAATATCCCAGCGGCATGATTCAGAGTCCCAATGGAGACTTTATCTGCATCATAGTCCCACTAAAGACTTGAACTTATCTTCAAGATATGATACTCTGATAGAAAGATATATGTCAAATTAAAACTAATTATTCACTAAATCTAGATGAAATCTACCTCTATAAACAATCTGGATCACTAAATCGTACCATGTAAAATCTTTAAGAACTTTAGTATGTCATAAAAACTATATAGTCTTTCTCACTTACCACTAATATTCAAATGATATGAACATATCTTAGTACACCGACTACTTGGGTATAATTATTCTAAATTATTTCTTGGATTCAATCACAAATCACTACACACTATACATGAAAGGAATATTGTATGTTCTTTTCTCAATATTTATGCATATGCAATACAATGCATGGCCTTCTTCATTTTTTGCATGCATTATTTCATGTTCATGAAAACTACCTCATGCATTAATATTATTTTATGAATGTTATTTATCATGTATCATGTATAACTCATTCACAAAAATATATCTTCATGAAGGGATATCATTTTCGTTCAAGATTATCAAGCTCCTTGGGTGAAAGAATATATTTTTATATTCACTATGTCTTCACAAAAGATATTCACATAAAGAGTTTCTATAATTGGATCATGTGAACCTACTATATTAATCATTTGACCAAGAGTACACATGATATCTTACTCAAATCCTCCATGAGAAATTATTTTCCTATCACACAACTAAATAATGCAACGTTATTTTGCGCATCTTCTTCATATAACAATATATGCAACACTACCCGTTGTCTTTATTCATGAAACATGATGTGGTGAAATACATTAGTTCAAAGAACTAATAACATCATAATGCGAATGTGATGCTCTAAAAATACTCATCATTATTGCATGAAAACTATAAATAAATACAAAGAAATCATGTCTTCTATTTTTCTCTCTCAATCCTCTCATATTCTCTATTAGGTATGCATTCATCTCAAACTACAAATGATCTTGGTTGAGGTATTTATAGGGAAATCCACTGAATCAATGCTATGATATTCATGTAAAACCATAAGTTTAATTGAATTACTCTACCATAGGTTAATATTGTCACAATTATATAAGTATGTGATGTCTCAACTACTCGGTGATCACATGATCACATGATCACTTCTCTTGGTTGTGCAGTTCAAAATTTATCACAACATATATAGTAGTTGTAGGAACTTGACCTCTTAGATTGATATGACACATCACTGCCACTCATTCTTCTTGAACATTAGATATTTAAGCATGAAAAAAATCTCATTTCATATAGAACCCTCCAACCGAAGGAAGAATACAATGTTCTATGCTTGATCAAATTGAATGGATCAAAAAGATCTAATGACCGATGTTATATCCTTATATTCATATGATGGATGAAAAATGACATGATCAGCCTTATACTTCATTTAATATATGTTCTACTTTAAAATTATTAATACTCATCATTGTGTCATCCACCATTTGATCCAACATTGGGTTTTGACACATGAAATACTCACACACTCACCTCATGGGCTAGGACTCACCAACATTGTCCCACTAGAAAACACACCCCATCTGTATGTGTTCTTACCAGTGTGTTCATATGGGCCTATATGTCGTTCCATTCTCATCCACCATGTGGGCTAGCTCGGCTTTCTCCCATGCATGGTTGAGGCCTCCTACCACAAAAGCATGGTTGATCTGGCTCTCTAGTTCATATGGTTGGCCTTGATTTTTATATAAGGCCCCTTATAAAATACTCAGAGAAAATTTAAGAATAAAATATAATTCTAATACTTCCTTAGATTTCTTCTTTAATATACATTAATGAAAAATCTAATTTCTCTTTTCATGTCCTTCTTATTCTTCCAAAAACTATTGTAAAAATGTTTCATTGTTAACACAAGTACTTGTGCTTCAAGATCAGTCCAAGAATCATCACACTTATGTTTTTGAGGTTTCCAAGACAATCCTTATCATCACTTCTTCAATCAAATATTGAAATCATCTTCATATAAATTAAATCATCATTGTTGCAAAAAATCAATTCAACCCAAAGGTAAATTCAAATCTATCAGCACAACCAAACCATCCCCATGGAATGACCACACATCACAAAAACTACACATCAACCCATGTCACATATCATGCCAACCAACCATAACTTTACTACCTAAAAAATTCCACATTTGAACCTGGTTACCACTATCATTGGTAAACGTCACAAAATATCCCCACACATTCAACAAGACAATTCATGAAGAACATCAAAACATTGCTTCATATTTTAGCCTCCGTATCTCCCAAATTTTTTTTTCGAGGGATTACATCACATCACATCACATTTTTTTAGAATGGTTATAATAAAAAAATTCCATATTTTAATGGGAAACCAATTCATTTTCCATATATAAGTGACTAGAATTTTTCAAGTATGGTGAGCTCAATCAAACAATCAAAACAAGGGTCTCGAAATTCATAACACTCATTGCACAAAAAGTGTTCCCAATAACCATTATATTCAATAATAAAAAAGTATGTATCATGATAAGTAATTTTATGAAAATGGTAAACATGTTAGATTAATCCCCATTCATATCAATTTCAGTTAATCCAATTAACTATATTCATTAACCCAACCTTTATTATCCCCCCATTAGATGTTGAATGCTAGAAAACCCCACACATACTCCTAAAATAGAGAGAACTAGGATCCCCCACCTTTATTGAAGCTTCAATTAGAAATACCTTTACCAATGGAATAATTGAGGGATCAAAATTCACCATTCTTGAAGGGGAAACCACCAAAATCTATCCACAATAATCCATTATCAATACTTGTTTGATTTAGAACCAAAAATATTGGATCTCCATTAAAAAACACCAAGAGGGAAGAATAATGAGAAGAACAGATAAAGTAGGAGAAGGAATAATACCTTGAATGATGAGGATTCAATCCAAATAAACCAAGGTGAAAAAAATCCCAAGGGGTGTAGAAATAAGTTAATTAGGGGTTAAGGGGTTGACTAGGGAACAAGAGAATAAGTAAAACTAAATCAAGGAAGACAAGATGACCCTTTTATAGAGGGAATTCATAATTATTCACCATTGCACGAGGTCCTCAAAATGCCTGGGGTGAGTCTATAAAATGCCAATATCTATAATTCAATATTTGAATCCTCAATTTATGCATATTTTAAAAATGATTTTGACCATCACGATAGCCCTGACCATGGTTTGTTCTATGGATTTTTGGATCCTTTGATGCCTGTAATGACCAGCCAATATGGTGTAGCGCTAAGCACCTAGCTGTTTACTACTCCCCATACCCCCCAGCATGGAGTGGTGAGCTCTATATCCCCATGTTTCATGGGTGATACCCTGAGGTGATATACGTGAAACCACACCCATGTTGGGCCATCCCAAATTTCCCATGTCTCATAGGGAAACTATCCAACTGTCATGCCCAACAACACATCCAACCAGGGTGTTTTTCTTATCATAGTGCATCCCAACAAAAATGTGGCCAAAATCATTCCCAAATTCAAGGAAACCAAGGCTAACACAATTAGTACCATGCCAAATACTATGGAACAGTGGCCCTTTGAATGGAAATAACTCTCTATTAGCCTATAGAACACCTCCAAACTAACTCTTAGAACCACTGATCATTGGAAAAACATAAAGGGATGGTTTTTAGTATTTTGAACCCTCACATTTGATACATATAAAACAATTATCAACCTCAATAATAAAAAATACTATAATGGAAGAGGAGAAATGGAATAATCCCAATAACAATACCATGAGTTACCTCTCAAGGATTTCATTACGACTCAAAGGAACCATAAACTAAGAATGATCAACAAGAGGGGAAACACACATTTCAGAAACCAGTAATATAGAGTCACAATCATTCACACATGTCATTACATTATTTTAAGTATAATAAGACATAAAATAAAAATCCAAGGATCATAAAGTCTAGTGTTTCAGAGATTAGGAACATAATTAAATATTAGGATTCCAAAATATGAACATCATTTATTTAATATTAATAAATTGATCATAAATTCCATTGAAACCATACATAGGTATAGGATATCCTGAGGATAACATGAATAAAGGTATGATTTAAAATCCCAACAACAGAATAAACATAAGAATAAAGCTTAGCACATGTGTTAGAATACATAACATAATGATATAAAAAAATAACATAATTAAATATAAAAAATCATAACATGGGATCTTATAATCATGAATTCATAGTAATGTTACAACAATATACAACATAACTTTATCATGATTCAATGATCATTTTACATAGAGGATAATGAGTCAAGGCTAACCACCAAGTCTGTTTCACATAGAGAACGAGTCAAGGCTAACCACTAAGGCTGTTGAACATAATGTCTCATGAGACTAAACATTAACCAATTCATTGGAGCACTATATGGGTGCTCCCATCATAAGATATTCATTAATATGTTTTCTACATAAATAATTGTACATAATCAATCAAACATAAACACAAGGGTTACCCATGGAATGAATGGGGTATCATAATCGTGTCATGAAGCACAATAAATGAGCGTATCATAAAAGTTTCCAAGAAAGAAAGTAATTAAATAATACATGGAAATTAATAAAGTAACATAGTCATATAACATGATTATTGAGGTCAAAATTAAGTGATAAAAGGTAAAAATAGCATTTAATAAACTTTATATGAAAACATTTTAGCATGGTTTAAGGAAAATATTAATGAGTATTTAAATCAGAAAAATGAATAATATTTTATATAAATTCATAAGTGAAACTAGAAAACATTCATTATAATAAAATGGAAGATTCTTGAAAAAATAATGGTGTCTCAAAATAGATTATATAGTGCACTTAAAATTGGGTAAGAATTTGGGAAGTTCCCTTAAATCGAGCTTTCTTATGAGGAAGAATTGAGTATGGAACCTATTAGAAACATGTATATCCCCGATAAAGAAGGATGAACGAATCATGATAAATTATTTTGGGAAATATAAATACAATTTATAATATTTTCATAAAAAGTAAATATAATTTAATTGTGGTAAAAATAGAGAAATAATAACCGGAAGGAATAATGGAGGGTTGGGTAGAATCCCTTACCTTAAGTCTAAAGGTGTTACTCAGTTGATCTTAATTTCATGTATAATAAAATTATATTCATTAATTAATAATTAAATAACCCTTTATTAATGTATTTTATTTATTATAACTTTAATAATTTTATTTATGGACTTTTTGATGGGTTTATAGGTTCAATTTCATCGTTTAGGATCGCTCGTTTCCTTGGTTTTCATGATCATTTTACTTTTATACATGTATGAAAGGTCGTATAAAGTGGGGGTAATTATCCATCATTAAAATTTTATTATATTACTGATATTAAATAGGTCAAATTGGTCTTATATATAATTTTAGGTTTTTGTAATTAGGATAAATCATTAGATAAATAGTTAATGATAATCGTTTGGGTCTATTTTGGAGGTTTTTTATCACAACGAACTCGTTTTATTTAATATCAATGTATAAAGTGATTCCAGAACATTAAATATGATTTAATAAATATATTATAATTTTTTTCAACCATAAAATTTTTTCTGTGACCAACTTTGAAGATAGTAATCTAAATTGAATACTTCATCAACCTTGAATGTGATAAATTAGCACATCATAGAAAATAATTTCATTTTTAGTATAAAAGGAGGGGGAAAGAGAGATGATGATGAATTATTACATTATCATAACAAAATTATAGTATATGTAATGTACTAGAGTTATCATACAATTTGGATGATGGGAGGTGAGTAGAGAAAAATAAAAGGAAGGAACTTGAAAACAAATTAAAAAAATGAAGAGGGTTTTACCTCTTGATTGGTTTTTCTTGAGAACCGCCTTAGAGGATTTTTGGTCCTTTATTAAGTAAAAAATATCCTAGAAATAGGGGATGGTCTTGGGAGGGTATTTGAACATAATTTAGAAAAGTATGATATCTTTATAGGTGTAGGAGAATAGGTGGTGATGGACGGTATTTATAGTGGATGAGGGGGGTCTTTTCTCATTATTTAATTCATTAGTTTATTATTTTTATCAAGACAAGAAATAGTTTTAATTATTGAGAATAAATATAATAATTATATCATGTGAGTTTGAACCAACTCACAATGTATTATTTTTCTCAATCATGACACAATAATAGTGTATTTAACTTGCAATGTATATATACTGTAAGTTAGCATATTTCAAAATTCTCCAAAATTTCATGTATTTCATAAAAATACAAAAAACTAACCCTAATCACTTTTTGATGTGTGGAATTCAATAATGAACTCCATTTTATGAAAATAATTTTCTAAATATGATAAATTGAATTTTTTTTATTAGAATCATAATTTACTTGAATAATATAGATTTTAAAATTATAACGGATTTTATAACACTTTGTAAATCTAACTAAGGTCTCATAAAATTATATTATAATAATAAGATATCAAAATAAAATTTTCTGAATTTATTTTTGAAAAATAAATGTTATCTTAAATTATTAAATTATTCATAAAAATTTTATTAAATATTTATGACTTACAAAAAATACAGACACTTAATAATTTTTAAAATATTCATTTACATATACTATGATATAATCATATTGTCACTTATAAGGTGGATAAATTTTATTTATAATTTCATTGGTGAAATTACTATTCAATTTTTTAATTTACATTTCATAAGGGTCATGTTACTATTCCAAAGATCAAGTAACCATTACGTTGGTATATGTTTCTTAACTTATAGAAATGTATTTTATTTCACTAATTATTAATTTATAAAGATTGTATTATGTTATCAATGTGATTTTATGTGATTATTATATATGCACTAATTATAAGAAGGGAATTTACATTGATATAATTCATGGTTGTCACATTCTTTTCCCCTTATCAAATTTCACCTGGAAATTTCATTTTTACATTATATGTGGAATATAGGTGTGGGTAATTTTCCTTCATCACTCCCTCTAGTTTACATGTTGCCTCTTTGAACTTATAATTCCACCATAGTACTTTGAACAAGTGAGTGGTCTTGTAATATAGAACCTCATCTCTATAATGTTGGATCTTCACTGGATACTCCTCGTAAGAAAGATCAGTCTCCAACAGTACCACCCCTAAATTTCATACATGTGAGGGATCTGGTAAGTACTTCTTCAATATGTATATGTGGAATACATAATGTACTTGAGAAATGGTTGCTGTAAATGCTAGTTGATAGGCCATAACTTTGACATAATCAAGGATCTCAAAGGGGACGATGTACCTAGGACATAGATGCCCTTTCTTCCCAATTCTCATGATCCTATTCCATGGAGATATGTAAAGGAATACCATGTAACAAACCTTAAACTCCATGTCCCATTAATAATTGCATGTATATATTTTTTTTGAACATTGGGATTCCTTTATGTGATGCTGAATGGTTTTCACCTTCTCTACTATTCCTTCGACCATTTATGGTCCTCGAAGATTGCGTTAAATGACTTTATCCTAGCATGCTAGTGTTTTGAAACTTTTACCATAAAGGGCTTCAAATAGAACCATTCAGATGATCGATTGAAAACTATTATTGTATGGGAACTCAACCAGAGGGAGATGGTGGTCCCATCCTCCTTTGAAGTCCATAGAACAAACTCTCAAAATTTATTCATGTTTTTGAATAGATTGCTTAGTTTGGCCATGAGTTTGAGAATGATTGGTCATACTAAAGTTTAGCTCAGTTCTTAGAGCATGTTTGATACTTATCCAGAACATTCAGGTGAATCTTGGATCTTGATTTACTATAATTGATAGCAGAACTCCATGCAACCTTACCACCCCTTTGATATATATCCATGCAATTTGATCTATTGATAAGTCCTCTCAAATTGTGGTAAATTTATATTCCATTGGAAAATGATCCAAAATGACCCATATATCATTGTTTCCTATGGATGTATTTGGAAGTCTAGTGAAAAAGTCTATGGTGATGTTTTTCCACTTATGTGTTGGTATTTATAATTGTTGTATCATCCTTTAGCCCTTTTAATTTCATCTTTCACTTGCTTAAATACCTAAAACTTTGATGTATATTTAGAAATATCCTCTTCATATTGTCCCACCCAAAGTTCTCTCAGAGATCTTTATACATATTTGTGCTCCCTGGGTGAATAGAGAAGGTTGAGCTATGTGCCTCATTCAGAATCTCTTTCTTTATCTCTAGATAGAATGGTACACATAGTCATGAATGAAATATTAAGACTATGTTTTCATAGATATTGAACTCATATGATTTCCCATTCTAGATAGCTTCACATTTTTTTTAAATCTTCATATCATTTCTTTGGGAATCGTTTCTTTTCTCCATAATGTTTGGTTGAGAAATAATTTGAGAAAGGATTGATGATGTTCTTATCTTAATGATCCCCATGTCCATCCTTTGTAAGTCTAAGAAGATTGGATTATTCTCAATTCCCATAATTTATAAAGATGCAGGATCCTTTCAACTTAGAGCATATGCCACCTTATTTTCCTTACCAATATGGTAGAGGATTGAGCAGTCATAATCCTGGATGATCTCTAACCATATTCACTGGTGCATATTCAGCTCCTTCTAGTTTAATATATATTTTAGACTCATGTGATTCGTATATTTCTCATACTTCTCCCCATAGAGATAATTCCCCCATATTTTTAATGCGAAGATAACATCCACCAACTCTAGATCATATATTGGATACTTTTTCTGAGGAATTTTCAACTAACTTGAGATTTATGCTATCACTTTGTCATTTTTCATCAGTACACAACTCAAGACTTTCTTTTAATCATCATTTTACATCAACAAGTGTTCTCCACTTTTCAGGAGTGTGAGTACGAGCAATATGATAAACCTTTTTTTGAGATCCTTACGATTTTCCTCACATTCTCAAGTCCATAAAATCTTCAATCCCATACATTTCATATTGGATATTGTGTATGAAAACTATGATAAGTTCTTCAAAAATTCTTAGTATTACCCAAATAGGACAAGGAAACTACGGATCTATATTATAGAAGTTGTCCTGAGACACTCTTCAATTTCTTTTATCTTGGAAGGTTCCACAGATATCCCTTTGTTGGTAATAAAAATCCCTAATAATGATACTTCCTCCATTAAGAACACACATTTACTATAATTTTCATAGAGTTTGTCCATTCAAAAAGTTAGTTACATAGTATTCAAATGTTATTTATATTTGGTCTTTCTCTTGGAATATATCAGAATACCATTGATAAAGACTATCATGAATTTTCCAAGGTAATCCCTAAAGACTCTATTCATTAAGTCCTTGAATATTTTGTGAGAATTAGTGAGTCCAAAAGGCATCATTATAAACACATATTGTTAATACCTTGTTCTAAAGTAAGACTTGGAAATATCTTCTTTCTTCACCTTTAATTGGGAATATCCTGACCAAAGGTCCACGTTATAGAAATAACTGGCCACATATAGCTGATCGAACAAGTCATCTTTCCGAAGAAGGGGATAATTATTCTTTATCATGATTTTATTGAGCACATGATAATCAATGTATAGGTGCATTGATCCATCCTTCTTCTTGACAAAGAGGACTGGTGCACCCCATGGCGAAGCACTCGGGCATATAAAACCCTTATCCAGATTCTCCTATAACTGCTTCTTCAATTCATCAAGATCAATGGCGGTCATTCTATAAGGTGTCTTTGATATAGGCAGATATATAAGAATGATTTCAATTGATAAATAAGCCTCTATATCGATAGAAATACCATGAATTTATTAAGGGAATACATCTGTGAAATCCCTCGTGAAGGGAATTTCTTCGAGCATGATCATATCCTTTTTCTCAATCATTTGAGAGAGATATTCTTGCTCATAAGGTAGTAAGATACACACATGAGATGATGATTTTGAAGGAGATTCAACTTCCCCTTTACACATGTAAATAATTGGAGGATGCTTCAAGATTTAAATATTGATCTCCCATTCTCAATAGTCAATTTTGGATTTGTATAGAGATAGCTATTCTATGTCCAAAATAGCATAAAACTCCACCAATGTCAGTTATAAAAGATTTTATGGGAGGTTTAGTCTACAAAAAATAACTAGGGAGGAGTTTTTTTACTATGGATGTAATAATTTCTCCATTATTTGTTCTCATTGAAAACAAAACCTCCATATTTTAGGTGTTCTTTTAATAGTTTTACTAAAAATAAAATATTTGAAAGAATGGATAGAACTAGAATAAAGTAGTACATTAAATATTATTGAATGAATAACCAGAATACCTATCACCACATCCTTTTCTAGATCAACCTCAGTAGTAATGATAATATATTTCATTCCTTGTTTCCATGGAGGTTGTTGTTTATTTCTTATGACAGCCCTAGGATTAGGGAACAAGTTTTCAAAATTACTATTTTCCTTACTATTGAAATACTACACTACTGGATGAGTGTTAGTTTGAACCTTTCAATATTCTTCTACATTAGTGGAATTCTTCATGTACCTTTGACAGTTCTTAGTTATATTCCCCATTCTTCCACATTTAAATACTTTCATGGTTCCATTTAGATAGTCTCCATGATGATTCTTCCCACAATTTTGACATGTGGGATATTTTTTCTTCTTCCCTTCATGGGATTTATTTTCTGATCCACCCATATTAGATTCCATTTTTTTCTTTTTTTTCCCCAAAACCATGAGACCATTGATAATATTCGATCTCCATTTCAAACATGAGGAAACAACTGAAAATCTCTTCATAATTTTCAATGTCTTTAATTGCCAACACTATTCATAGACTCATCTTTAGTCTTCTAAATATGTGATCCACCTTGAATTTGATGTTCATGAAAAAGTTAGAAGTGTATCTTACAAGACTCATAATGTTTTCATCATATGCCTTGATAGAATCATCTTTATTTTTCTTAAGTATGAGTAACTCTCTTTCTATCTTGATATGGAGGGTTCAAGGAAAATATTTATAGAAAAAAATCGCTTCAATTCCTCCTAATCCATGGAATCAATTTCCTCCCTATACTTCTTTTTTATCAGTGTCCACTATTGATCAGATTCCCCATCAAAATAATAGACCTCCCAAACAAATTTATCTTCTTCCGATCAATAGAAGATAAGAAATATCTTTTCAATAAATTTAATCCACTATTCCTTGAGTAAGGGATCAGAATATCCACTAAACCTGGGAGGCCTTCACCGCATTAAGGATTTGATGGAAACATTCCTTTTCCTTGGATAAGGATGGTGTTCTACATGATTAATGTTATTATTCTTAACTTGAGCCAACTGAGAAAGTACTATCATAATTTTTTTATCACCCGTTTCCATCATATTTGCAATATCATTAGAGAAATCATCAAATTTACAATAACATAGATTGTTGGAACATGTTAATTTATTTCCTTCCATTAACTAAGAAAAATAGAGCACAATTAGGGGGCTTGAATACTTAGCTAATAAGAAAAAAAATTAAGCATAAAAGGATAAAATATTAAAGGAAAATTATATCCTAAATTTTGATTCCCTAGGTTTAGGTTATCCAAGGCTTATTTACTAACATATACTATTATGAGAATTTTTTATATTTTTTTAGTAATGGTTTATAATGAGATTATGAATTTACCAAATCATATCCCCCAAGAGTGTCAAACCAGGTGTGTAGTAAGGCCTGTTGTTGTGTACCATATTAACCAGATTCAATCCCAGAACACCTTTTGGAGTTGTTACTCCAAGTGAATTCTATTCCAGAACCACATCCACTTGTAGTTTCCAAAAGGGAAGTATTTGATTGATAAACCACTTACTCTATACTTACAAAAATTTAGGGATGTTTCTTTATACTTAGTCATATCCCTAGGGTTATTACTAAAGTTCTCTATTCCTAATCTCCAAAAATAACTAACCCATCCTATGATACCAAATATAGAGACTTAAGAATTTACACATATAGTTACATGATTTTAGGCATAATTAAATGTTAAATTTCAATCCAAGGATCATAAAGTCCATTGTCTTGGAGATTAGGTACACAATTAAACATCATGATTCCAAAATAAGAATAAATTTCATTTAATTTTCATTAAGAGATCCTAACTTTTTTTGATCCCTTACATCAATATAGGATAACATAGGGATAACATGAACAATGGGATGATCAAAAATTCTAGTAAGGGAATAAACATAAGAATAAATCTTAGCACATGGCTTAGAAGGCATAACAAATCTATATAAAAATGTATAGACCATGATTAAATATAAGGAATAATATCATGGGATCTTATTATTATTGATTCATAGTAATGTGGAATCAACATAACACATGACTTTAGAATGATTCATGGCTTGTTGCACATAGAGGACCTTGATTCAAGGATAACCAGCAAGATCGTTGAACATGGAGCAAGAGTCAAGGCTAACCACCATGATTGTTACGCATAACATCTCATTAGACAAAAAATTAACCAATGAATTGTAGTTCTCTCTAGGAAAACCCATTATAAAATATTAATTAATATGTTTTCCACATAAATAATCATACATAATAGATCAAACATAAACAAAAGGGTTACCCATGGAAATAATTGGATATCATAATCACGTCATAAATCATAATAAATGAGAGTATAATAAATTTTTTTATTAAATAAAGGAATTAAATCATACATTTACATTAAAAAAGTAAAATAAGCATATATCTTGATTAGTAATGTCAAACTAAAGTGATAACATTTAAAAAGAGTATTTAAGAAACTTTATAATTAAAACATTTTAGTGTGGTTTAAGGAAAATATTAAAGAGAATTTAAAGTAGAAAAGGGAATAATATTTTATATAAAACAAGAAGTAAAACTAGAAATATTTCAAAATAAAATGAGTGAATATAGAAAAATAATATTGTTTTAAAACAGATTATAGAGTACACTTAAAATTGGGTAAGAATTCTAGAATATCCCTTAAATCAGGCTTGATTATCATGAAGAATCGAGCATGGAACCTTTTAAAAACATGTATATCCGAAAAAAATAAGGATAAAAGGATATTGGTCCATGAGTTTGGAAAATATAAATAGAATTTATAATATGTATATAAAAATAAAAGATAATTTAATTTGGGTAAAAAGAGATAAATAATAACCCGATGGAATAATGGAGGTTTAGGTAGAATCCCTTACATTAAGTCCAAAGGTGTTCTTCCCTTGATCTTAACACCCTGGATAATTAAATTAGATTCATTAATTAATAATTAAATAACCCTATCTATATTTACTTTAGGTATTTTAACTTTAATAAGTTCATTAATGGCCATTCTGACGGGTTAATAGGTTTAATTTCATCGTTTAGGAGTGTTGGTTTCCTTTATTTCCATGATCAGCTTACTTGTAAACATGTACGAAAGGTCGTATAAATTAGGGGTAATTATCCAAACTTGAACTCATATGTTATTAATTATCCTAAATAGGTTAAATTGGTCATATATATCATTTAGTTTTAGGGAATAATAATGAATCATTAGATAAATAGTTATTGATAATCATTTGGGTTTACATTGGTGATTTTTGATAAAAAAACTCATTTTATTTAATATCATGTGTATAAAATGACTCCAGAAAATTAAATATTATATAATACATATATTAAAATTAGTTTTAACCATAAAAATGGTTTCATGACTAGCTTTGAAGATGGTACTGGAAATTGAAAGCTTCGTTGTCCTTGAATGTGATAAATTAACACATAACGAACAATATTTTCATTTTCAGTATAAAATGAGGGGGAAAGAGATATGATGACGGATTGTTCCATTAGAATAAAAAAATTATGTTGTATGTATGTTACCAGTGCTATCATTTCATTTTTAATAGGGGAGGTGAGTTCATAAAAATAAAATAAAGGAACATGAAAATAAATTAAATGAAAATGGAGAGGGTTTTTCCTCTGGATTCCCTCTTCTTAAGAACCACCTTAGGGGATTTATTTTGGTATTTCATTAAGAAAAAAATCTATTTGATCTAGGGGAGGGTCGTGAGAGAATATTTAATCAAAATTTAAAAAAGGATAAAATATTGAGATGTGTGAGTAGAAGAGGAGGTGAAGGTGATATTTATAGTGGTGGAGTGGGGTGTTTTCTCATTATTTAGTTCATTAGTTTATTATCTTTCTAAATTAAAGAAATAGTGTTGATTCTTGAAAATAAATATAGTAATTAGATCATTTGAGTTCTAAAAAATGGTGCTTAAATCATTCACGACTCAAGTAATAGTGTATTTAACTTATAATGTATACACACAATAAATTATTGTATATCGCTATTCACAAAAAATTCAAATATTTGAGAAAAATATCAAAAATTAATCCTAAACTTTTTGCAATGTGTATAATTAAAAACTGAACTCCATTTAATGAAAATAATTTTTTAAATATGTAAAAGTATAATTTTTTTAATTAAAATCACAATTTACTTGAAAAATACAGATTTTAAAATTATAACTGATTTTATAATAGTTTCTAAAACTAACTAAGGCCACATAAAATAATATTATAATCATAATAAATAAATCCAAAATAATGAATAAATTTTATTTTAATTTATTAAATTAGTCATAAAATTATAATTAAATATATTATGACTTACAAAAATACCAACACTTAATTAATAATTTTAAAATATTTATTTACTTATGCTATGATATAATCATATCATGAATTATAAGATGGATACATTTTTGTATTGGTGATGTTTCTATTCAATTGTTTGGTTAACTATTCATAAGGGTCATGATACTATTCCAAAGGTCAAGTTACTATTTCTTTGGTATATATTACTTATCTTCTATAAATGGATTTTCTTTCATGAATTATTCATTTATAATGTTTTTATTTTGTTCTTAATGTGATTTTATGTGATTATACGATTTTAAATAATTATAAGAAGGGAATTTACATTGATATAATTCAGAGTCATTACAAGTAAAAAAGTATTACCTCCCCCAAAGGAAAAAACAAAACAAAAACTCGAAACAACTAGATATTCTGACCATGCATTTGTGTCTCGCATTCTCAGATACTCTCCTCCATGGAAACATTCTACCACAACACATGAACCAAGTGTATAAATATCATTTATAACACCTTCTATCAATGGTATTAGATCTCATCTTGGAAATTCATGAACATTATGTCATCTTCGATATCCAACCCTCTCTAGTTAATGACAAGGAAGATATCATGAAGATACTAATAGAGATGATACATTTGGAAGAAATCATGGATCATTTGTTCATGTGATTGGATAACCATCCAATTTCCACTTTTCCAATGCATTACAATACCTCAAAATTCCCAACGAACTGTGGAAAAAGCTTACTGCCCTAGCCAAACTCCATTGCCCCTAATGAGGTGAAACCCTCTAAATTGCATAGTCTCTAATATAAAACTCCATGGACCACCACCTATGATTATCATAGGACATATTGTGTTCAGTTTCCACCATTATCAACTATTAAACCATCCATATATTCTATTTTGTTCTTTGAACCACATTAGAAGCAAGAATTACCGACTCCCCAACCTCAGGCTAGCACAACATAGAACAACATGGCCATCCATAAATTGCTTAAAATGGTGCCATTATAATATATTATTTATATATATTTTTATTTTTTAACTCAACTGAGATTAATAGACTCACCCATGACCCTCCAAATTCCAAGATGCATTTCTACAACAAATCCTCTAGCATCTAGATGGTTTCTCTATCTTTCCATATTTATGTGGATGAAGAGAAGTTCTATGGTGAAATAGGGAGAAAAATGAATAATGAAATCCTCTCTATAGTCATGAGATAAAAAATAGGATCATAATTATAAAATAAAATCCTCATCATTCTATAAAGTTTTGAAACTTCTTCCACATACAACCTCTCAAGAGCGTCTATATTAATCGACTCCCTAATTTCCAGAAAATAAGTTGACTTTATTAGTTAGTCCATGATTACCAAAACAACATTTGATCCTCCCTTGTCCTGGTGTGACCGGATAATTAAGTAAATCAATATGTCCCCCACATTATCTTAGGGAAATCTCAGGACTATAACAAACCTCTTGGAACATTGTTCCCATATTTGAACGGCTAGAAAACCAGATACCACGCCACTAACTCTTCCCCTGACTGCTTCATCCCAGGACACCAAAGTAACCTCCTCAAACCATGATACATATTACATACACTCATATGTAACATTAAGGGAGATCTATGAAACTCATGTAGGAATTTATCATGCATCATCAATGATAATAATAGTCTCCCCTGAAGAAACATCTGATTCTAACTATCCTATGACCACCCATCTGAAGCATCACCATAGCTGACTTAGTCTCACATCACTTAAACATCTTTGTCTTACCACTGAGGATTTATAACAACCCATAATTTTATAAATGAAAATATATAAACCCAACTCACAATTAAAAAAATACACCACTCAATAGTCACAGATTCTAAGTACCTAATGATTTCATGTCTTGGAAATTAGTTAAATAAACATATTTTTTTTATAACATTTTCAAACAAATTCCCAAAATATTTCTCCTCTATACCCTTTCCTAGACATCACACACGACTTCATAATATTCATAACAAGGAGAATGTAAATATAATAAATGTGTGATATCAAATGATCAGTATGCTAAAATACACATCATAAAGTATTAGATAATAAACATGAGTAGAATATGAGGAAAACAGAAATATATAAATAATAGATCATAATACAATTTATGATAATTATAATACATGATTTATCCATACAAGATCATAAAACGATCATTAAAGAAACATAAAATATGAAACATAAAACAAGTGAACATCATATAAGGTGAGAAATACCTGAAAAGGAATAAAAATGCAAATTTGGAATATCTTTGAAATAAAATAAATCTTGAAACATGGAATAATTTGATTAAAACATGGAATGTTTCATAAATAGATAAAATTAAAGATTTAAAACATCCCAAAGAATCAGGAATTTTTTTTGAGAAAAAACATTATACCCACACCTATTGGAACAAAATCAATATATCCCCACCTGAAAATACGACAAACCCATTATCCCTATTCTTATGTGACCAAAATAGCTATATAAATGCATGACTAACTAATGAGATATAAGCTTATACTAATTCATTGGAGGGTGCTATAATACCCCACCCATCATTATCCATACATATGCGTTCCACTTGAAAACAAGAATCATTATAACTTAAATAACCCATGGAAAAAATGGATTTATTAAAATTTCAAAAAAAAACACAAAACATAATCATAAAACATCATAGAATATTGAAAATAAAATTTTTCAAAATAAATGAAATCATAATAAAATATAGAGGATGATTAAAACATCCCTTCATGAAAAATAATCGTTGGAAGAAAAATATAAGTGAAAATACAAATGTTTTCCAAAAACCTTTCAAACATTACCATAAAAGATGAAGTTAAAATTACACTCAATTTTTTTGAGGAGGTAAGGAGAAAAAAAAATTTAAAACCTTATAATAAACTAAAAAGGCATAATGGTTATCAAGAATGTGTAGTATCAGATAATACATTTGGTCTTGAATGGATGGAAAACCCCTTTTCTTCATTATTTTCAAATACCTTTACCCATATCATAAAAGGAGTGTTAAAAAATACTTTTGAAAATGGGTAATGATAATTATGAAAATAATAGGAATAAAACCATACTATATTTTGAAAAAATATAATAGAACATTGGAAGGAAGGAAAATATGAACATTGAAGAAAAGATCTATTGGTAAGAATGGGTGTTATTATTACAGTTGGTATGCTTTTATTTTGGTAAACATTTTATCAAACAACTTTATATTGATAAAGAGAAGTAATTTCCCATGATAATAAATAAAATTACAAAAAAAATATGGTAAATGGTAGAAAAAAATAAATATTGAATTTTATATTAATGTAAGAAAGTCTATGATCTAATGAATTAGAAATTGAGTCAAATAGATACCCTTACCCTGAAATCTATCATTGTTAACCACACTCTATCCTCCTATATAAAAAACATAGATATCTTTGTCACCTATTTTAGAAGATTTTTTTATTTTGATGAAAATTTTTAAAACATCATTTATATTGATACCCTTGAATGATATTATAGTTGGGTATTCGTAGAGAACAAATATCAAAGAAGGATTTTGGAAACATGAAAACTCTAGGAAATGGATTATGAAATAGGCTAATGAGAGATAAAGATAGTATCTAAAAAATAAGGAATCCTTATGAAATAAATTTATTTACTATGGACATCGGAATTCAAAATTATATGGAAATCAAAGGATTATAACAAAGGAAGTGTTTGAATAAAAAAGGATGGATAGAATCAAGGATTGATTTTAACAGCTTAATGACTATACAAAAAGTTTATAAAATTGGTTAAATGATAGTTAAGGGTAGTATCCCAAAAATAAAAAATAATTTGGATTGTAAATGGATTATTATGAACATATGAATGAATTATCAATTTAAACTGAAAGGAATTATCACAAAATAAACACTTGAATCAAAAAGAGGATGATAATCCCTACCCTGCTAAGTAGATTCTTATTGATTAGGATGAATCATTAGAATTTTCGTAACTCCTTTTAAGAGATTTAGATATGGATAATGAAATAATTTTTTTGATAAAGGAATTTGGGGTGGAGATGGATGATATAAAGGGTTAGAGTGAGATCCTTTTAAAGGGAAAATGAGGGGTTTTTCATGAAAAAAGAGAGTCAGGTAATGGGTAAGAGAGGAATCACATCGGTGTTAGGTAGGTTAGGTAAGTTTATAATTTTAGGTGTAGAAATAGAAGGTGAGATATGTGGGTTTGAATTTAATACCTAAAACAGTTTCCAAGAAGGTGTAATTGACCTTTAAATCATTAAAAAATCAAGATAATTTATTTACTCATTTCACCCTTATTAATCTTGATTAAAAATTAATCATGGAAATTATTTTATTACTAAAAATATAAGATGACCCTTATTACCAAATTGAGACAAGATGAATATGAATTTTGACTCCATTTAGTCTAAATAAATTTATAAATAGGATAAATTTAACTTTTAAATTAAATCATATAATGTGTTGAAAAACTTTTATTATAGAAAAAAATCATTTTAATTATTAATTGTTCATAACTTTATTTAACATTTTTTTACCAATTAAATGATTATTATATAAATATTATATATTTTTAAACTTAATATAAGGGTCTTGATTTAAAATAGGTTCATTTAATTTTAAAAAATAAACAATATTTAATAAAGTGTTATTATTTTAAAAATAACTTCTTTACAATGGTAACTAATATTTAACTTGGAAATATAATTCTATGTCTAAAAATAAATTAACCGCATTAATCAATTATATCATGTTAATAAAAAATATTTAAGCCATTTTATCAGATTCAATTTCTAAATTTTTTAACAATTAATTTCATATAAGGGCATATAAAAACAGTTTTAAGAAACATATATTTTCTAAGGTTTAAATGACCTTTGTTTTATTACAAACTTTTATATATTTTTTACAAAGTGGTTACTTATAGTGATACCCTTAAACTTAACAACTACAATACAATTGTAATATTTTATTATGGTGTAGGGTTTTTATTTTATTTCGGTGTTTCATACAAGAAAGGATACTAAAATGGAATTTAATTAAAGAAAATGTAATCCTTGAAATCATGGGTCATTATAGAAATTACCTTCCAAATGAATAAATTTCTTATTAAGTAATGTCGTCATAGAAAAAAATGCACTATATTTCACTTTTTATTTTGGAATGTTATGAAATATAGTTACATTTTTTCTATCATTCTTACAATACCATTAAGAATCATAACTATTGTTAATATAGTCATTATATAATTTCAATTAAAATAATCCTTTTGATAAATCCATTTTTTTTTGAAATTAATTTTATTTTCATAAAACATTCTTATTAAATCATATTTATTTGAATATAAATGGTAATATAAATTAATGAAGTCCCATTTAATATTTATAATGCTTAGAATGTTTTTTTGTATCATAAAAACTAGTGTTTTAATAAATAAGGACTTTTATTAAAAATTAAAAATTCATATATTTAGAAAATTATTTTGTTAAAATAAAAATTATTTTTTAATTTATCATGTCAAAATCATCCAATGGTTAATTTTTCTTAATTTTCATAGATATATTAATTTTTGTGTAAAAATTAAATATGGTATAAATATTTGGTGTGTATTGTGACATCATAATAGCATAAAAGTGATTTAATAAGTAAATAAAAGGAATTAGAAACCAAAAATAGATTTTCCATTTAATATAATTTGTTTTAATGTTATTTTATTAATTTTACAAACCTATAATGAATAATCCAAAACATATATTATATTTTAAGGTTTAAGAAAATATTTATGAACATGAATCACTTACATATCTTGAATGGTATTATCTAAATGATTTATGTTCTTGAAAAAATAAAATATTGTAAACCAACACCATTTATGAAAAACCATGAGAAGGTTTGTGGTTATAATTATTTTATTTCCTAGATTCCAAAACCTATGTTTAGAAATTAATAAATAATTCCCCTCTCTTTTTATATGAATACCCTTGCAAAATCCATTTCTTTTTTACTCAAAACCCATTGTGAATGAAGTTCCTCTCTCTATACATCTTTAAATCCCTCCCAATGTGTTCTTGGCCTCTTAAGGAGTTCCTCCCACGATTTTGTAAGCACCCTATAAAGGTACAAGATTCTCTTAATCTTCTTCTTTATTCAAGGAATTTATTCATATTAAGGCTTTAGATTTCTAATTTTTATTGTAAACATATGTTTGTTACACATAGATTTAATGTACTTATGATTCCCAAGTAATGAGAGACCAACTTTAACTCTCATTAGTCTCATCCATAAACCTTTATGGATACCCATTATGATGCCAAAATTGTCTCATGATTTCCATCCCAAACATTTGGGTTGTGAATACCCATCCCCATTTACACTCAAGAGTATTCACCTATATGTAACTATCCTTTATTGATTGGAGACTACCTATTATGAAAACCCAACTCCATAATTTTGGGATTAAATGTGATGAAAGATATTCTTATGTTTTATGGTCTATGTGGAACACAAATTCATGTACATGATATGAACGAAATGGGTGCGCCCATAATTATATAGCTCTCCAATGCATTGGAAAATGTTTTTATCTCATGATATACCCTGTACAGTGCATGGGTGGTTAGCCTAAGAACAATATTCTATGACATATCAGCAGTAATCATTGACTTATGCTTATGATTGCATGATTTAATTTGTCGTCACATTCATAGGATGCTTTGATGTTATCATCTTTTATCATGCTTTAATTCCCATGATTACGATTCTCACCATTCTATATCATCATATTATGACTCTTGACTCACATGTAATACTTTAAATTATTTTATTCCTTGCATATTCCCTTATTGAGCTTTATAGCTCACCTCTTTCTTATGTATGTCCATAGGTTATCTCATGCAATATTAAAAGATTATTGGAATTTAAGGGCATGTTATGGTGTTTTTAAATAATGTTGTTATATACCAGTTTCAAGTTATTATTCCATGTATGTAATTTACCAAATACACAAGGAATCTCGATCTTGGAGGATATTATTATGTGTATCATTATGTAATAAATCATTAAATTAAGTCTATAAAAGATATGGGTTTTCATAGTTGGTATTAGGGTAAGGTCTGGTTATTTTGGGGGTTTAGGATTATAAAACATTATTGAAAACCATAGGAATAAGACTAAACATAGGGAAAATCCCTAAATATTGGTTGATTATAGAGTGATTGGTTTTACCAGAAAATAGATATATTAATAGATACTGGATGATGGATGCATATATGGAATAAATGTACCTAGGGTAATAAGTTCAAAAGGGATACTTTGGTATTAACTCAACATGTACCTTGTGTGCAATTAATATTCGTAATACTACAAATCTATCATGACACTCCTAGGGGATATGCTTTGGTTAATCATGTGATTTTTACAAACCAATTTGAAGATAATAATAATTTATATAAAATCTTCCATTAATAACTTAGATTTAAACATATAAATTCATAGGTTAATGAAGACATTCCATTTATGGGTTATCCCTTCAATCTTCATAGTTTACCTTTTATATGTTTAACAATTTGAAAATTCACATCCCTAAATTTCCTTTATTTTAGTTAATAGATAGAAATGGGAGGAATCATGTCAACAAACAATGTTATGGGCAATGTTATGACTTATAAAATGAGATTCCTAGTCTAATGGGAGCATGATTCATGAACATTATGACAATAATTTCTCAATTAACTTAGGTTTTGAATAAAAAATTATATCAAGAGGAACATCCACCCCCCCTAAGAAAGAGAATGTTGAAATTGATACATTTATGTAACAAATACATAAAAATATCAGTTGATATTCTTATACCTTAATCATATAATTATGGATCAATTCCATTTATATGATATATTTTGTCCTTAAATGATCCATGTTGGAGAATGTCATGCTAGTTATTAATTTCATAGTGGTAGAAGTTGATCATTGGTGTATGTTGACCAGGATTATGAATCCCAAGGAATAAATTGAAGTGACAGAGTAGAAACAAATATGGAATTTTTTATTCAACAAATATTTTCCGTTCACTCACCAACTTAAAATGGATTTGGAGTTCTTTGGCATCATGAAAAAGGTGGAAAATTCATTGGGGAATATGAGAAAAACTTTGAAATACTTGTATGATATGCCCAAGGCCTTTTCATTGAACCCAAAAGTAAATTTTACTAAATATTTAGTGGGATACAGCTGAATCTATAAAAAGGATTAGTGATTAATATTTTTGATATCTATAAATATAATTTTTATGTTTCCACAAATATGAAATGGAGACAAAAAAATCTTAAGGGTTTCATAGGACTGGTGACATGGAGTGGATAATGAAGTTTAATTATGGGTGAGATATAGACAAATATCATGATGGTAATAAAGTCTAGATTTCCATTTATTAGAATCATGGAAAGAAGCTTCCTAGAAGATGAATGAAGGGTACACGAAAATGATTTAGGTGTGGGATGGAGAGCACACATCTAGAAAATGATTATGTGAGAAACCCACCAATATGATCGAAGAAAGAAATTATCCTGTAATGCCCTAACCTCGGAAGCCCAGAGTCCATTCATTATTTGGTATCATTGGCCTGATCACAAAATATCAAGTCTCCGAAGACCGATTAGTTTAGTAACCTTGGATGTGCTAGATGCATTCATAAGGTTTACATTACATTATAAAATGGAAAACAACAACAACTTTATTTCCATAGATAACACTAAGATCCCACAGACTATCCCTCCAGGTCAGTAATAATATACTTCATCGCATCCTGGAAAAAATAAAACATATAAAGGGATGATCTCAGATGCTCAATGAGATAAAAATATAGTAGAAACATTCATAAATAAGCATAAACATTTAAGGTAATGTATAAGACTAAAACAAAATCCTTTTAAACATGAACTTCTGCATAATATGGAAAAGACAAAATCAAATAATTCCATTTACTTATTCACATGGATATTCCACTAGTCGAATAATCACATGAAATATCAACAACCACTTTCAGAATGATGTAATGCATAATGCAAGACTTTCATAACCGCATAGTCAAGGCCTTGTGCCAAGACTACAAATAAGATTTTTTTCAAGGCCTTGTTCCAAGACACTAGTTTGTCTCATGAGACCTACCGATGCATCGAGGAGCTATAGAGGGCTCCACCAATCCCTTACTAAGTCCAATGCATTCATCATATGAAAAGGTTGAAACATAATCTGAACATTTGTATTAAAACTAGTATACGAAATATCAATATTTTAACCCCAAACCATTAATGGTATAAAAATATCACATCCACAGTACAAAATAACTCATTAAATAAAATATGTAATATTGTATTACAATAGATCAACACCAATAGAAAATAATTAATGATATTTACATAGATGAAAATAATCATCAAAACTATTTGAGAGAAATATCTACGTTTTTCTTGAAAACATTTAAAAGTCTCTCAATTTATCAAGAATCCTTTTAAAATATATTTTTGAATCAAAGTTTCCCATACCACTTTGAAACTTTTAAATGTTATTTTAATTTCAAAACATTAATTTCCACATAAATAAACCCTTAAAACCATTTTTAAAACGTGGACATTAATGAGAAAGATTTAGAATAATAAATCTTTAAAACATTTTAAAATGATATTTTAGTTAGAGTTAATAACAAAAATAGAGACACATTAATAATAATAATTGAGGAAATAAAAACATTAGAATATCATGGTAATAAAGGATTCATGATATACTATGTCAAAGTAAATTATATACACCATATAAAAGTGAATTAGCGTATAACACCAAAGTGGTCTCAATGGAATGTAAATTGAGATGAAATCTTATATAAAGACCGTATCTTTAGGTTAAGGATAAATCAACGACATAATTTTGTTTAAAAAATATAAATACACTAAATATTATTGGATATTCAGTGTAAATCAATCAGAGGACATTCACATATATTCTTTTAAAAACAATCCCAATGAATTGGATGTTTAACTCAATAAATATAGATTTAGTTAAAATTACTCTTATCAAGTTCATATCGATGAGTTGAGAATTTATCAAAGCAGTGAATATGTGTATCAAACGTATACCCACATAAATTGGAGTAGAAATTACTACACAAATAATAAATAGTGATCCCACACATAATCATGGAGTAAAATAATCAATGAAGTATGCATAAAGCCAAATGAGTTGAAATTGAAATTTGAAATTCCCTTACTAGTTTGGTAACTTATGAAACATAAATCCCATGAAATATGGATCTTAAAATTAAGATGTAATTACTAATAAATGAAATTATATTACACAAAGAATACAATCATTGGGCTGTACATACACCACACAAAAGTAAATAGTGGCAGTATGGAAAGAATCTCATTTAAATAGGAAGTGAGATAAAAACGCTTCATCATAATCAACCGAGTCATATGGCCAAAGGTTAATAAAAACCAAATGATTTAAAGAATACCATGAATATAAAGATAATCATGATAAAATATCTATCAAATAATAGTACACAATACACTACATTTAATAAATAAGTGGGGAACAATAAAAATCTCACACAATTAAAAGTGAGATAAGAAACCCTTTACATTGTACTTTTGCTTGGTCGAGGGTAGATTAACCTCAAGTATAATGGTGAAATAATTTTTATTATATTATACAATAATCATATACAATAATATGATATCATATATCATCTTTTAATATTTCTTTGTTAATTATATTTTAGTATTATCGTCGTTTCTGGTGTTAACTGATTCATTTTCCTTCATATGATTTATTTCATAAGTAGTGCTTGTTATGAATAGGATGTATCTTATTAATATTTGGAATAATATTAAGTCATTAAACATTATTTTTAATAATCTAATAAAAATTACTGTTGAATGGATTACGATGGGGAATGAATCTTATCGCATTCGTGGAGTTGGTAATCCGTACGCATGCACGAGTGACAATATCATTCTTTTGATATTAAAATAATATATAATTGGATGGTATATCATATATAAAGAATAATTATAATTTTATATTTATTATTTAATTCAATTAAACATCATTATTATACCCATCCAAATAATAATGTATTGAATAACAATTACACCACGACGTGGAGACGGTAAGCCGTACGTACGCAAGTATGGTGACATGTAATTAAAAGGATGGATATAATAATGAATATGGTTGTACCATATTTATAATAACATCAAATTATATTTAATATACTGGAGTTATTATTTAATAATGGAAACAACAAAGAAAGAGGAAGTGGAAGAAGAAAGAAACTTGAAAGAGGTGATGAAATATTTACCTCTTCTTCAGGTTCTACCTTTTGATTTGATCAAAAGGGATCCATATTTTAGATTTATGACAAAATTAAGCCCTCAAGGATGAAGTGAGGACAGTTTAGAGGGTATTTGGGCAGAGTTTGGCTGAGACAAAAGGCTTTGAAGGTGTGAATTTGAGGGAAGCGGGAGGGCCCTTTTATTGGAGGGGTGAGGGGCACCTTAGGAAAAGCTAGAAATATTATTTTATAATAAATTAATTTTTAGTTTCTAATGTCTAAAAAATGAATTATTTAAAGGATAATGTGGGTATGGGTACAAATCCACTCAACCAATATGTTTTAAACTGGTTTGGGTCACTATATGAACCTTATCTTTTAGATTTAACTCTTAGTTAAATAGTTTGACATTTACCATGTCTCTTTGTATTATTATATTATATGGTTAATAAACTTACTATATACTTCCAAGTGAACCCCAAGTTGTTAATTAATGATACAAATATCATTATATAATACTTTTTTCTGAACCTTATATTTTTCACAATAGAATATCAATTAATAATATAATATTTGTTTTAAAAACTCTTTTATGTCAATTTTGACACAATTTGGTATTTTGTTTTTTATAAATTCATAACAGAATTATTACTTAGAAAAAAATTTATCTAACTAACCCTAAAATGTAATATTAACCTATAAAACTTACACAATTCATAAAAATTCTCAAATTACTTTTATTTGGATATTTATAATATCAAATATTTTAGAATTTCATTAATTGGGTAATTACTACATAATCAGTGTGTCATAAATAAAATAAATTATTTAATGCCTAAAAATATAAATAAAATAAAATTATGTAGGAAATATTTTTATATTTTTAATGAATATTTAAAATTTAATTTATCTTATGCATAACCCTATTTTAAAAATGGTTTTGTTATTAAGCGTTGAATTTAACACTTTTAATTCTTCTTTGAATTAAATAATAAAATATGTCCTAATCAAATCCATGTTGACCTAAAGGATAATATTTTATTCCTAAAGTTGTTTTTGGTCAAATTACACTTACCCAATAGAATTAGTACATGTGTTAGGGTAACAATAATATCATTTTACCCTTAATTTCCCCATTTACTTTTATTCGTGGTAAATAAAAGTCAAAATTTACTATTCATCCAAAATTATTTGTATCTTATTGAACCAAATTTTACTTACTAATATCAACTTTGTCTCTTGTATTTATGAAATTCAATTCACAGAAGCGGTAAAATTACGTTTTACAAAAATTTGCAAACTAAGAGGTCGGTAAAAGAGGATTAAAAGTTTAATAAAATTTATATATATATAAAATTATTATAAACTGACTCCAATGAATTAAATTGAACTTATATAGGTATTATTTATCTATTTTAGCCTAAAATTAATTTAAATAATTTAAATAATTATTTAAATAAAAATTTGTTTTTAAATTATAACTCAGTGTTTTTAACTATTCATCAAAAATTGAATGTTTTCTTAAAAATTAAAAAAGTTACCCTATGCTAATTTTGACAATACAAATACAAAAATGATGTCCATTTTGAAAGATAAAATTTAAAAAATTTAAAAAATTGGGTATTATGATTGATAATGGATAGTTTGATTGGTCGCGGTGTTTTAGAATCTCGAAGTTTCATAAAATGAAAGATATAAAATTATTCAAAGAGAAACATACAGTGGAAGCTTGGGGTGTTACATTCTACCGCCCTTTTAGAAATTTCATCCTCTTAATTTTCAAAATTGGGCTTGGGAACAAAATTTAAAGTCACACATTGAAAAAAGAGACAATAAAGCTATCACTTTAAAAGAAAGAAAGAGAAGTACAAAGGTCACCCGAGATAACCCATACCAGGATTCAATGTCGAAAAACATGGATATGGAAGATAAACTAAGTGTTAAGTTCTGATGGAGAGGGATAGAAAACATGATCAGGAGAAAGTTACCAATATGATAACCACAAACTTGTGATGGGACAAACAGTCATTAGTTTCCCAACAGAAAAAGTAAATGGAAAATGATTTCTTTTCGGTTTTAAGTTACATTTCATAAATATGAGGAATTTATTTATGAGATTGACTAAGAACATAAAGAGATATACTTACTTTTTAAGTAGAGTTTCATTCTTTAATAAATTTCTACCACTAACTCATTTTTTTCAAATGATGAGTAGTAAATATGACTTGGTCATACCAAAATAGCTACAATAAACTTCTAGAGAATCACATGATCCAAAAAGGATAAACTATATATTTAACTTGTCATTAGAGATTAATCAAAACCAAAACGGTTAGTACAAGATCAGATAATCCCACAAAAGGATATTCCTTTAAAGAAATAAACACTAATATTATTTTCTAAAATTAAACCACCAATACCCCAAAGTTAAATAAATACCATTCAATAAATAATTTTGGTTAAAATCCTTCAATATAATCCAAACTAATATTGAAACCAAAAAAATAGAATAATTTGGTTATGTAGTCTTCCACATTAAATTATATCTCCAAATGACATCGAATACTCTTAAAGTCACATACTTAAAAGTAATTAACCTAATCACATATTATCTATTATAGTTTAATAATTTCTATAAATAACCCAAATCACTATAAATCCACAATAAGAACATAGATAAAAATCCACCATTACTCCTCAAATGAAATCCAATAGTATTCTATTTTCCTTAGGCATATAGTGTTCCAAACAGAGTGAACGTCTTCCAAAATAACATTTATCACTTAATCACTAAATCATTTTCCTCTACTAAGGGTATTCATTTGATAAGACATAAGATACCAAATCAACTCATTATTGATCAATTAAATCATTTAACAAAAAATAATTAGCCACACTAACCAGGGACTTCACGTAGTCCAGTTGTAGGTCATAAATCCTAATCACACTCTGGTGGTGGGTTCAATTCCCATAGCTTTGTCCGATGCGATGGGTTGTCACACGGTCTGCAAGGTATCCTTTTTCAAAAAAAATATTTTATAAAATTACCAAAATGAGATAAATTCCTCTAAATAACCATAACATAATTTAACCACAAATGTTATCTCATACCATGTATTTTCTTCCCAAAATATAATAACTTGTAATAGCCTCAAAACAAATGATAATATAAAACCAAATGGTTATTTATAATTATACCCACAAGAGAAAAGATAATTTTTCCTCAAATATCATTTCCACATGACAAATTGAAGGGCTATAAATACAATATAAAATTATTCCAAAGTAATCCCATCAACAAGGATCACTAATACTTTTAAACATTTTTGCAACCATTTATTTCCACATAGCTTCTTCGTTGACCAAGAAAATATCTTATAGAATAGGGAATTCACTCGGGTAATCAACATGTCCACTACATTTACGGAAAATGACTGTAAATGGATTATTGGGACCAATTTTATATTCTTCCATAGTAATCTTCATTTTTCCTCGGCAATTATTTACTTCATGTCCTTCTTTCCCACATGTAAATCATTTATTTGTTCCATTGAGACACTTTCCTGGGTGTCTCCTTCCACATTTCCTACAAGATGAAAATTGAGGATTCTTTTCTCCATGGCCTCCACTACTAGAGAGAATATCATTCATCACCTTTATCTTCATTGTTGAGTCCAAGAGTTGGTTAATATAAATTTTATTGATCAAATTTTTGGAAAAATGATTTTTCTTGAACATGATATCTTTTATTCCTATCAACATTCCATTTTGTTTGTCATTTCCACCACCATTCCCACATTGTACATCGTGCCCAAAGTAACTATGACTTTCTTGGAATCCATCCATTGACTAAAACCATAAATCATTGTGTGAGTAACAGTAGTCATAAAATCATTTACAGAATATCATTACACCATATTTTTAATTTGAAACACCTTAGAATTAACCAGGGTCATTTATTCTCATATTATATTAAAATCCATTAAATCTGGTTGTAATGAAAATGTAAATTATCCAAAGAATATCCCCTGGGAGTATTGTAACCAAGAGTGCAAGAAAATCCCATTATCGTACACCAGTTCTCGTTCGAGTTTAGCTCAAAGCAGTGTTTTCATGTTTTACCCCTAGGTACATATGTGCCAGAGCTGCCTCTACCTGCTCGTATATAGACATGGATGTATTTATTGGAAAACTCACAAAATATCTATAATACCAAAATTTTAGGAATTTCTTCTATACTAATCCTCAAAGTCTATCTTAGGGCTATGTGCTCTAATCAGACTTTATCTAAATCTAGTTTCCAAGGTTTGTACTAAACTTCCTCTGATACCAACTATAATGCCCTAACCCCAGAAGTCCAGAGTAGGTGCATTATTACATATCATTGGCATGACCACAAAAGTTCAAGTCTCTAAAGACCGATTAGTTTAGTAGAATTGGATGTGACAGATACATTCATAAGGTTTACATTACATAATAAAATTGAAAACTACAACAACATTGTTTCCATAGAGACCACTGAGATCCCATAGACTATCCCTAAAATTCATTCATAATATACTTCTTCTTATCTTGGGAAAAATAAAACATAGAAAGGGGTGAGATCAAATTCTCAGTGAGGATAACAATATAGAAGAAACATTCATAAATAATCCTAAATATTTAAGGCAATGTATAAGACTAAAACAAAAGCCTTTTAAACTTGAACTTCAACATAATATGGAAAAGATAAAATGAAATAATGACATTTACTTATTCACATGGATATTCTACTAGTCTAATAATCACATGAAATATCAATAGAAACATTCATAATGATGGAATGCATAATGCCAGAATTTCATAACCACATAGTCAAGGCCTTGTGCCAAGACTGTGAATAATATTTTTTCAAGGCCTTGTGCCAAGACACTAGTTTGTCTCATGAGACCTACTAATGCATCAAGGAGATATAGCGGGCTCCACTCGTCACTTAGTAAGTCCAATGCATTCCTCATATGAAAATTTTGAAAATAATCTAAACATTCTTATTAAAACTAGCATATGAAATGTCAATATTTTAACCAAAAACCATGAATCGTATAAAAATATCACATCCATAGTCAAACATAACTCATTCAATACAATATGGAATATTTTATTATAATAGATCAACCTAAATAGAGAATAATGAATGATATTGACATAGATGAAAATAATCATCAAAACTATTTGAGTGAAATATCCCCCTTTTTCTTGAAAAAACATAAAAGTCTCACTGTTTATCAAGAAGCCGTTTAAAATAGATTTTGGAATCAAAGTGTCCCATACCACTTAGAAACTTTTAAAAGGAATTTTAATTTTAAAACTTTAATGTACATATAAATAAATCCTTAAAACCATTTTTAAAAGATGGACATTAATGATTAAAATTTAGAATAATAAATCTTTAAAACATTTTAAAATGATATTTTAGTTAGAGTTTCTAACCAAATAAGATAAACATGAATAAAAATAATTAAGGTAAAAAAACATTATAATATAATGGGATTAAAGGGATTCATGGTATACTATGTCAAAGTACATTATATACACTATATAAAAGTGAATTGGTGTATAACAACAAAGAGGTCTCAATGGAATATAAATTGAGATGAAATATCTTATAAAGACCATATCCTTAGGTTAAGGATAAATCAATGACATAATTATGTGTGAAAAATATAAATACACTCAATATTATTGGATATTCAGTATAAATAACCAGAGTACATTCACACATATTCTTGTAAAAACAAAACCAATGAATTGGATTTTTAACTCAATAAATAAGGATTGAGTTAAAATTACTCTTAATAAGTTCATATAGATGACTTGAGAATTTATCAATGGAGTGATTACGTGTATCAAAAGTATATCCAAAGAAAGGGGAGTGGAAATTACTACACAAATAATAAATAGTGATTCCACACATAATCATGGAGTAAAATAATCAATGAAGTATGCGTAAACCCGAATGAGCGGAAATTGAAATTTGAAATTCCCTTACCAGTTTGGTAACTTACGAAACATACATCCCATAAAAGATGGATCATAAAATGAATATTTAATTACTCATAAATTAAATTATATTACACAAAGAATACAATCATTGGGCAGCACATATACCATACAAAAGGAAATAGTGGTAGTATGGCATGAATCTCACGGAAATAGAAAGTTAGATGAAAACCCTTACTTTGTTGTAATCAATCGAGTATTGTGGACAAAAGTTAATAACAAGAAAATGAATCATAGAATAACATGAATTTGAATAGAATCATGATAATATATTATCAAATGACAGTACACAATACACCACATTTAATAAATAAGTGGCAAAAAATGGAAATCTCACGGAATTAAAAGTGAGATAAGAAACCCCTTACATTGTACTTTTACTTGGTCGAGGGTAGGTTAAAACACCGTATAATGGTGAAATAATTTTTATTAAATTATAAAATAATCATATACATTAATATGATATCATATATTATCTTTTAATATTGATTTGTTAATAATATTTTAGTATTATCGTCGTTTTGGGTGTTGCCTGGTTCATTTTCCGTTATATGATTTGTTTCGTAAGTAGTGTATGTTATGAATATCATGTATATTATCCATATTCATAATTATATTAATTATTTAATCAATATTTTTAATAATCTAATTAAAATTAGTCCTGAACGGATTACGATGGGGAATGAATCTCCACGCGTTCGTGAAGACGTTAATCAGTACGCACGCATGAGAGAAAATATTAATCTTTTGAGATTAAAATAATATATAATTGGATGGTATATCATATATAACAAATAATTATCATGTTATATTTATTATTTATATCTATTACACATCATTATTATACCCATCCTAATAATGATGTATTGGATAACAATTACACCATGACGTGGAGACGGTAAGCCGTACATACACACGTATGATGAAATGTCATTCAATGGATGGATAGAATAATGAATATGGTTGTACCATATTTAAAATATAATCACAGTATATGGAAGATACTGGAGTTATAATTTTAGAATGGAAACAACAAAGAAAGAGTAAGTGGAAGAAGAAAGGAACTTGAAAGAGGTGATGAAATATTTACCTCTTCTTTGGGTTCTTCCTTTTGATTTGATAAAAAGAACTCTTTAGGTTAGATTTTTGACTAAAGTAAGGCCTTTAGGATGAATGGAGGATAGTGTATAGGGGATTTGGACAGAGTTTGGCCATGAAAAAAGGTCTTTAACATGTGAATTTGAGGGTAGGGGGAGTTCCCTTTTCTAAGAGGGGTGAGGGGCACCTTAGGAAAAGATAGAAATATTATTTTATAATAAATTCATTTTCAGTTTCTAATTTCTCCAAAATGAATTATTTAAAGGATAAGGTGGGGATGAGTCTAAAACCACTCAACCAGTAGGTTTTAGATAGGTTTGGGTCACTATATTAACCTTATCTTTTAGATTCAACTCTTTGTAAATAGTTTGACATTTATGATGTTTCTTTGTATTTTTATATTATATGGTTAATAAACTTACTAGATACATTCAAAGAAACCCCAAGTGGTTAATTAATGATACAAATATCAATATATAATAATTTTGTCCTAGCCTGAGATTTTTAGGAATAAAATATCAATTAATAATATAATATTTGTTTTAAAAACTCTAATATGTCAATTTTGACACTATTTGGTATTTTGTTTCTTCTAAATTCATAACTGCATTATTAATTCGAAAAAAATCATTTTACCAACTCTAAAATGTCATATGAACCTTGAAAATTAGTTTAATTCATAAAAAGTCTCTAATTACATTTATTTAGATATTTCTAATATCAAATATATTAATATTTCATTAATTAGGTAATTATTGCATCATCATTGTCTCATAAATAAATTAAATTATTTAATGTCTAAAAAACATATATAAAATATCATCATGTAGGAAATAATTTTATCTTTCTAATTAATATTTATAATCGCATTTATCTTATGTATAACCCTGTATTAAAAATGGTTTAGTTATTAAGATTAAATTTAACACTTTTAACTCTTACTTGAATTAAATAATAATAAATCTTCTAATCGAATCCAAGTGGACCTAAAGGATCAAATTTTATTCATAAGATTTTTTGGTCGAATTAAACTTATCCAATAGAATTAGTACATGTTTTAGGATAATAATAATATCATTTTTACCCTTAATTACCCTATTTACTTTTAACCGTGGTAAATAAAAGTCAAAAGATACTATTCACCAAAAATTATTTTTATCTTATTGAACCACATTTTTCTTTCTGATATAAACGTGTCTCTCGGATTTATGAAATTAAATTCACAAAAGCAATAAAATTAAGTTTTATTCAAATTTTCAAATGCTCCTATGAGGTGGGTAAATACGGTTAAAAGTTCAATAAAATTTTTATATATCTAAAATTATTATAATCTCGCGCCAATGAATTACATTTAACTTATATATGTATTATGTATCTATTTTGACCTAAAATAAATATAAATAAAATAAATATATATTTAAATAAAAATTCAGTTTTTAACTATAACTTAGTGTTTTTCACTATTCATCCAAAATTGAAAGTTTCCAGAATAATACCAAATATTCACCCTATGCTAATTTCAATATTATGAATCCAAAAATGAATTCTATTTTCAAAGATTAAATTTATAAAATTTTAAAATGTGGGTATTACTATTCATAACAACCAGTTTGATTGGTCGCGGTGTGTTAGAATCTTGAGGTTGCGTACAATGCAAGATATTACATTATTCAAAGGGAAACGTATCGTGGAATATTGGGTTGTTATAGATCCAATAAACTCTTAAACTCTTGTAAAAATTTTTAACTATAAGGAACAAATATGATATACAAACCAATTCACTAAGCCAAAGGTTGTGGAAGATAACTGGTGAAAACCACCCATAAGGCCTATAGATCAAGGGTGAGTATATTACATTACAACTAATGAGGTGGATAATGAAAAAAAGTGCTGACATATATGCTAGTTATTAATTCAAGAATAAAAAATGTACTACTTGATTTTGGTTGTTCGTATTATTTCATATCACACTCAAGTTTAATAGAACTATTCAAACACAAACTAAAAATATATAATTCGAGTTATCTTTGAAAATGGAAAATATATAAATTATTAAAATCCTAAAAATATAATTTTTCCTTATTAATATTTGTGTTCTTAATTCCACAATGAACCTTGTGATAATCCCTTTTGTTGAGTTCAATATTATTCTCATTATGGGTTGTATTTCCTTGTATAGAGCCACCATAAATTTTCAAGAGAAGGAAATAAACCATTGTCTCACAAATCACCCCATAATTCTACACAAGAGTATGGAAGATATATATCCTTTACAATAATCATATCAATAATGGATATTATTTCCTTATGAGAAATCTTATCTTGATAAAATGATTTGTAATAATAAGAAAGATCATCCTATAGGACATTCCCATTGTAAGGGAAAAATTTTATGTGTTCCCAAAAGAATTTCTCAGTCTTCCTCCTAACCAAGAGGTTTATTTATCACTCAAACTAAAACTTTAATATTTTCCAATATTAAAGACTCTATAAACAATGGTCACTATTGAACTTTAAGACCTAAATATGTAACTATAATAGAATCTAGATAATGTTATTACACACCCAAGTGTTTCAACATTGGTTGTGTGGGTCTTTATCATTGAGAAGAAGGATTAGTTAATGTGGTTGTGTATTGATTATCATGATCTCAATAAGATCACGGTAAATAAAAAGTATCCTCTTTCTCATATTGATGACCAATTTAATCAAATATGTATATCCCATTAATTCAATAAGGTGGATCTTCATTTACGATATTATCAAGTAATGGTGAAAATGAGGATATCCCCAAGATTGATTTTTGTATAGGGTGTGGGTACTACAAGTTTATAGATGATTTTATTATCTACACCAAAATTAACGAGGAACATGATGATCATTTGAATGTTGTACAAAATAACTTGTGAAAGGAAAAGTTATATATTATTTGAAGTAAATGTGAATTTTAGATAGAGTAAGTAAAATTTATAGGGTGTGTTAGCACCATCAAAAGTATATTTTAGAACCTTTAAAGATAGAGGAAATTAAAATATTTCCCAAACCAAAATCTATAATAGAGATCTATAGTTTCTTTAGGTTATTTGGGTACTATCATAAATTTGTGAAAAACATCTGACAATTGTCAAACCCACTAACCAAGATAACTTGATAGGGATTAAATCATTTCTAGACTGATGAATGTGAGAATACATTTAAAGAGTAAAATAAAAGGATAATTACTACACCTATTCCCACATTACCCACTGGTGTTAATGTATCTGGGATCTAAAATGATTAATCAAAAAAGGGAACCAATATTCATGAAAATATAAAGGATATACTTTGGAATCACAAAATGAATGTAATGCTACCTTGCTCAAATAACTACGCAACCATCCATTCTTGAGAGGATCAAGTAAGACAAAAAAGATGATGAAATATATAGAGGAAGGTAGTTAATATTCTAGAGTTTAACTTTTTTAATTATTTTGTTATAAGGTTTTCACACCAGATATGTGTCTCATAAAAATCAAAACTAAATAGGATTCTTTTGGATTATACAAATAACTCATCCTTCCCTATATATCTAGGAACCAATAAGATTTATAGAGACCTAAATAAAATATTATGATGGGATTACATAAAGATGGATATTGAAAATTTTATATCTTGATTCTTGGTATGCCATCAACAAAAGTCTGGATAACATACATCTAAGGATATGATGAAACCATTACACATACCAAAATGGAAATAAAAAAACACAACCTTGGATTTTTTTAGGACCCCCCATGACATCAAAAGTCTATAAACCCATTTGGGTGGCAGTCATTGCTTATTAAGTCTACATATTTTACTATTATTGACGAATATTTCTCCTTGACCAACTCGCTATGATATATATAAGATAAGTGGTATTACTATATGTATTACCATTATCTATTGTATTTGATAAAGATTAGAGGTTTACCTCAAGTTTTTAGTGAAGCCTTTAGCAATCCTTACATACAGAGCTGGGGTTCAGCACTTCTTGTCATCCTTAAATAGATGGTAAATCTAAGAGAACCATTCAATATCTAGAGGATATACTAATATCATATTCATTGGATTTTCATGGATATTGGGAAATTTACCCTAGTGGAGTTCTCATATAACAAAAATTTTCATTCTAGTATTCAAATGGCACCCTATGTGGCTTTATATGGGAGGTAGTGCTAGACACCAACATGTTGGGATAAAGTTATAGATTAGAATTATATGGGACTTGATCTTATCCAATAGACAATAGAGAAGGTTTAAATCATTAAACATCATATAAAACTCATAAAAATTTGACAAAAAAAGATATGAATACAGTCATCGATGAGACTTAGCGTTTGATGTCTGAGATAAGGTATTCCTTTGTATATAATCTTGGAATAAATTTATTAGGTTTGGGAAGAATGGAAATCTTAGTCCTAGATACATCATCCCATTTGATATCTTTGATCACCTCGGAGTTGTGTCTTATTGACTGGCACACCCAACTAACTTATCTCAAGTACATGATGTGTGTCATGTATCCCTATTAAGAATGTACATATCAAACCCCTCACATTCATTGAATTTAGAGGTGGTACATTTGTAGAAAAAATATCTTATTTGAGGAGAAGATAATGAAGATCTTATATCAATGAGATAAAGTTATATGAAATAGGAAAACTCACATAGTCAAACTACTATATAAGAACCATAAGTTTGAGAAGACAACATAGTAACCAGAATAGGTTATGAAATAGAAGTACCCTCATCTATTTTAGTTTTTGAAATAAAATTTTGAGGGTGAAATATATGAAGGGGGAGAATGTAATGACCCATAATTTTCTAAATTAAATTCCATTAGGAATTAATAATTATCCAATAAATTAATGTAGTTATAAATAAATAATTTCACTATATTTCATTGATATGTTTGACCATTATATAATATAGGAACATTTTTTATGTTAGGATTAAATACTATTACAAATCATTTTTTGTCAATGTTGTCATTATATAGTTTTCTACTATGATTATTATATATTAAGGGATATAATAAAATCTAATTGAAAGAAATTAACAAAAGTGACGGCCATAACCAGTAGGATTTTACTCTAGGAAGCCCATTTATCGGGGCTTCTATGGGATATAGAATCACTGAAATTTTCCCTTGACCAAGAACAAGCCAAGATTTGACAACAAAAACTAATAAAAATCTATTTACGGGAGAATTTAAATCTTATATATACTACTAACCAAACTATGTTAATAGAATCACCCCAATAAATTACTAAAATCATACACTTACCCTTAGGGCGTAAGTTGGTGTAAAAAGGGGTTAGGTATCCAGACCCCAGTAGTATAATTTTTTTATCTTATTTTTAATAAAATATTTATTATATTTATCGATTTTCATTATTACTTAATATATATATACATGACTATATGATTATTCTAAAAAAGATTAGATTTTGATGCAAAAAAACCAAAATATCATTCTTGGGAGATATATTGTTTCATTTAAAAAAATCCTTTTTATAAATCCAAGAATTTGGGAAAAAAACATTTTCATGAAATAAAATTATTAAATAATTTTTATTTAAATATAAATTTTCATATAATTTAATGAAGTCCCATTTAATTTTTTATAAGGGTGAAAATGATGTGTGTTACATAAAACTCGCATTTTTAATAAAAATGGATTTTTATTTATAATTTTGAATTTCAATATTTGTAAAATTATTTTGAAAAAAAATATCATTTTTGAAATCAGATTATAAAATTCACCCATTGGTGAATCTTTTAATATTTTTTGAGATATTTGAATTTTGTAGTAAAAATTAAATATGGTATAAATATATAGTACGTATTATGACATCACAATATCCCAGAATTTATATAATAAATACTATAAAAGGTATCCAATATAAAAAAGGATTATCTTTCAAAATAATGTGTTTTTGAAGTAATTTGATTAATTTTACAAACCTATATTATATTTTAATGTTTTAAAATCAATTCTTTATGAACATGGATAACTTCCACATCATGGAAAATGTTATTTTAATGAGCTAGGTTCATAGACCAATAAAATATAAGAAAATACCCCTCTATTTTAGAAAACATGGGAAAACCCCATTGGAAGGTTTGTGTTTTTATTATTTTATTACAAAGAGTCCAAAATCTATGTTTAGACATTAAAAATAATTACTGTATCTTTCGCTATAAATATGCAACCATCATCCATTTTCTCTTCAATAAAAATCCATTGAGAACTAAGTTAATCAACATCTATCAATATCTCTATAAATCCCTCCCAGGGTGTTCCAAAAGTCTTAAGAAGCTCATACTAATATTTTAGAATGACCCCCTCAATGTAAGGGATTACCTTCATCGTCCTCTTTATTCAAGAACTTATTTTTGTATTATGAATTTTGATTTCCAATTATTCATGTTGATATGTGCTTTTTACACATAACTTTATGGTCAGTGTGATTCCTAAGTAATGAGAGACCACATTTCACTCTCATTAATCTCATCCATGTACCCTTATGTACACTTGTTATGCTATTGAAATTATCAGGTTTTTTCCATTCCTAACTTTTGTGTTGTGAATACCAATACTCATTTCCACAAAATGGTATTCACCTAGTTATATTTATCATTCATTTGTTGAGGAATTCCATTCCTGAAACCCACAATCCTTAATCATGGGATTACAAGTGATGAAAGAAATTATTATATTATATGATCTATGTGGCTCACAAATGAATGTATATGATATTAATGGGATGGGGGGTAGAAATTATGTATCCCTCCAATGCATTGGGTATTATTTTTACCTCATGATATACAATGTATCATACACAGGAAGTTATCGTAAACACACTATTTAATAATTTCTCATTGGATAGCCTTTACTTATGCTTATGATTTCATTTTTTTGTCACATTCCTATGATAAATTGATGTTATCATCTTATATCAGGCTTCAATGTCAATAGTTATGATTCTCTCTTTTATATGTCATCATGTCATTTATCCTAACTTACATGTACTATTTTACATTATTCTATGCTATTATTATCCCCTTACTAGTATTTATAGGTCACCCCTTTCTTATATACATCCCTAGGATATCCAATGAACTACTAAATAATCAACAGAGTTTATGATATTTTTAGGGAGTTTTTAAATGACATCATTGTATCCCATTTTCTTGTTATTGTGTTATGTATATAATTACCCAAATACACTAGGCCTTTTAAACTTATGGGATTGTATTATGTGTATTATTATGCAATAAATCATGAAATAATGTGTATAAAATATATGGGTTGTCATAGACTCCCCCACCTACCACATCAAATATGATTCCACAATCATCAGATAAATACAACCCCTTCTACTAGCTTTTATTTGTTGAGATTAAATTTCATGAGACTTCCATCCCTTTTAAAGAATCGTTAGACTCTTAAATGACATCCCCCCTATGACTTTTTATCCAACGTATCAGCCACAACATTCCCTTTCCATGGTGTATAGAAGATCTTGAAATCATAACCCTAGAGAAACCTCATCCATCTCTACCATTAAATATTTAGATCACACCGAGAGAAGATGAACCAATGGTTCTTTTAATCCATAAAGACCATAAATCACTTTATGATGAGGAAACATTGCTATAACTTTATGAAAAACATTACAACTACTAATTCCTGGTCATGGATGGTTGAGTTATTCTCATTTGGATGAACTCACCTAGAACCAGAAGAGATCATTTTTTCTTTCTATATCAAGACTCATATTAAACATAGAAGAGAATCATTATAAAAAACCTTGAACATAAACCCATCCTTGGTAAATTGAAGCACTAGAACATTGATCATATTCTATTTTAGGTATTAAAAATATTATTGGCACTGATCAGCCTAGATGAAATACTTGTATTTCCCGGTCAAGGTGGTGAAAGGGGATACAGTCTAAGAAAATTCAGACATAATCATATTGTATTATCCCACAATACCATGTATTTTTTAAACCAATACCACATTCTTGGTTTTCCTCAATAAACAACTACCTTTACCTTTTATGGGTCCATGACCACACCATTCTAGGATACCATGTTACTAAGGAGATGTAATTCCCATGTCTATAATTTACACTTAGACAACATTCTATATAGTTGGTGGTGTTAATGAGCCTATATAAAAACTATGGTGTCCTCGGAATGACCCCCTCTAATCTAGAGCATATAAGGATTTTGCCAATAAATATGACCATGAAATGGTCTAAGAAATAACATAATAAAAATTCGAGATTCCTATGAACATTTTTGGTTTATTCATGGAACCAAATAGCATGAACAAGAACTCAAAGTGACCATACCTTCATTTGAATGTAGTTTTTAGGAAATCCTAATACTTTAAACTCATATGATGATATCCGGAATGAAGGTTATTCTTTGAAAACCTATTGGCTCTATTATACTAATCGAGTAGATCTTATATCCCCAAAAGAGGATAAATTTTCATGATTATTACATGATTCAACCTTTTATAGTCTATAAAAAACCTCATACTATCGTCTTCCATCTTGGAAAACAACACAGAAGCATCCTAAGAGGACCCATTGGGTACGATGAAACCCTTTTACATTAGATCATTAACTTAGAGACTCGACCACCACAATTTCACTAGTTTTATCCAATAAATATCCAATGAAATACAAGGTGTTACCTAGTGGGAATATGTTGTAATGATTTATATAGGTAAATATAGTCCATTTCATATTACATGTAAATTTTGATTTGTATACATATAAGGGTCTATTATTTTATGCAATATTAATTACAAAAAAATGATAATTGTTATCATTTTATATTTCTCCTATGTACTATATCATTCAATAATCTAATACACAAGATGAAATGTTTAGAGGAATTAAATTAATTTATATATATGTGTGTATAAATTGTCTAAGGGAATTAACTCATTCACTATAATACAAGAATTAATTTAAACAAAAACTAAGAGTGTTCTTGGGTTTTATATAAACCCATCAATCTTATGATATAATAGTGTAGATATTCGTCAAATGAATCCGATGAACCCAAATCTCTATTTCAACTACTTTATTAGAAAATGAAATTTTAGAACATCATGAATGGAATATTAATGTCATCTGAGCATCGAATGATTCATCACAAACTGTGAATACACTACAGAGGCGGGAATATTTTTCTCCACTTTTAAATATCCCTCAAACTCATTCAATGAATATTGAGAAGGATGCAGTGGCTGTTCGGTGTAAGTTATACCATATTTATAGCAAATTTTCATTCATTTTTTAAACGTATTTTCATATTTATTTCATAATAGATCCTTAGAAGACGATTTTTAAAGATAATTTATGATGTTTTGATAATAAATATTTATTTTTTTATAACAAAATTTTCTTCAATAATGTTTTATTATACTATGTGAATTTTTTAGAAGACTAGATAGAATGTTTTGTGAAAAATTGTTGGAGAAGGAAAAGTCAGAATGTTAGAAAGTTCTTAACTAACTAACATTAAGTTAGACGATTCTTTGATAATATCAATTTTTCTAAAATCATGAAAATATCATGATACAATATTTTTTTTGAAAAGGTAAGTTGAAATATTCCAGTCACATCTTATCATAAAGAGAAGCACTAAATGTTGTACTTTTCAGAAAATTGGAAGTACGAATTTGCTGAAGAATTGAAAAGTTAATGATCAGACAATCCATTAGAAAAATAATTTTAAAGCTTCAATTAGAAATTATGATTTTTATGAAGCAAATTCTCTAAGGAATTAAACAAAAATCATCATATATATTCAGAAATAGTGGTCCCGAAATAGTTTTCTAGACACAGAGCTTCATGCATAGATTACTAGACAGAAAAACTTCGGATTCATTTTGTTCAAGGTTGAAGTTTATGGACTCATATTTATGGACAGATTTATTTAGATGTAAAAACTACAAGAAATATGGAAGTACTATCTTGATAAAATTTGATAATGTTAAACCTTTATGAATGGACACAACCTTATAGATATGAAAATTAGGCAATCATTTTGGTAAAAATATGAGTTTTTTAAATTTGAAAAGTTTGTAAAAAATAGGGGAAAAATACTAGTTTTCAGTCAGGATGATAAGGAAATAGTTTTTAAATGATAAAGAATGAAGCTGATTTTGGAGAAAAAAAGGGAGAGATATTCTATAGTTTTGGACACAATTTTCCAAACAAAATCTTTCGTAAAAAGATTTATAAAGAACTTTTAATAAGCATGAATGGACGAAATATGTTCATGTGGAGAAGTCACAAGAAGTTATTAAAGTTCAAGTTTTAAATCATACATAATTTTCCAAAAATATAGGAATGGAAGAAGTTGAATAGAAAATGTATCTAGAAAAAGGAAAATGTTAGAAATGTTGATGTGGCTACTAGATAGTCATTACAAGCATCCAAATCCTTTATATGTCATAGTAATGTAGTCAACCATCTTTAGTTTTCTTAGATAAATGAACATAACAAAGTTTTCTTTGTTTATTTTGAGATATTTCTTCTTTAGTGAGAAAAATAATCTAATAAAGAATCGTTGATGTTTGAATTTGTGAATTATTGAAGCTCCGGTTAAGAAAGTACGTTATATGATATTTTCATAAGAAATACCCTCAGATGAATATTTTGTAATTTTTTTTACAAATCATTTGTTTATGAAGTTTTAGATAATAATAATGGGTTTTAAAATGGAACCTTTATGGTATGTTTGAGTTTGTTTCCTAGTGGGTCAATAGTACCATAAAAATGATGTGTTTTATAGATAGAAAAGTTATAAACAAACATATCTACCTAGAAATTTTATAGAAGGTAGTAAAGTAAAGAAGATGTGAAATCTTGAGGATGCTGATGTAATGGAGAAGTATTAAAGATTCATGAAGACTACAGATGTGTTGAGAATATTTTATAATCATTCAAATGAAATTAAAATATCCTAGAAATTTGGATTTATTAATTTGGGTGAATGGGAATGAATTTCATGTTTCCCACCTTTACTATTTATGGAGCACCTATAAATGGAGGTGTAAAGTACAACACTTAAGTATATTCACCCATGCATAAAAGAAGAAACGCTTAAAATTTGGTGCCAGGATAATGATTAAAACTAAATTTTAGTTTCATATTGAAGAATAATATTTGGATAGAGGCTTCTGTCATAATGTTAGATAGTAAAATGTTCATATTACTTGACATAGGTTTATGTGACAGTAAACTAGAGAGAGATTCTATAGAGAAGTTTCATGAGGCACTAATTTTTCTAATAAGATAGAATAAGGGGTTTGTAAAAGGCATAGTATGAAAAATGTTTCATTAGATATAGGTAATTAGAATCAGACCCACTGAACATAGTCACATTATACATCGTTTCCAGATAGACCTTTGGTGGAGTAGTTTGAATAATGTTACGTACTTTTGATTGGCTCAAATTTGGTGAGAAAAATTTGAAAACTGATGGGATTTAGTATAATAATTCCTATAAAAAAATAGGATGTGTCTAATATGTTTTGAAACAAAAAAATTATTCAATTATTTATTTTAAATAATTTTCATATACCTGTGTGAGTGGCTATGAAAATGATGTTGGTTCTCACACTAAGGCTAATCCTTGTAAATCCTGTATTCATTTCTTACTTTACAACATTCTCATGAATGTGGTTTTACTAAAATATGATAATGAAATAACTCTAAAAAGTTTTTGGGGTTATGTTTCTTAAATCTTGAAATTTGTAAAAAGATAAAAATAGATTCACCCCCCTCCCTCTCTGTTGTTCTGTGATCCTTATGAACATCAAGTGGTATTAGTGGAGATCCAATATTAAATACTTACTATAGAAAATTCAACTTTATCAATAGTATTTGTATTCTTATCTTTGATATAAAAAATATCAGGGTTGGAAAAACAGTATGATTCTCTGTCATCTTTCACTTAGCTTTGAAGTTTTTAATGGTGAAACCATTTGGTTTCCACTAATTGAGAAAGATACTCATATGACTTTTTATGATAATAGAAACATTGAAGTTGATTGAAAATATGGAAATTAAATTCTTATGTCTCCATCAAAAAAAATTTCATGAAGGTGATGTCTCTCAAAATAGAAAAAATAATTTGGGACAATTTCAAATTTATTTTTAAATCAAATAATAAAGTAAAGGAAGAAAAACAACACATCTGACCAAGAAAATTTAAAGAAATAATAATGATATATGAATAAAATATTTATAAGTATATTACAAAATTAAATGAATCTGTGTAAAACATTAGAAGTTTTAGATATGTCTTGGAAGATTATATAATTTTTGAGAAACATATGAGATACTTTTTAGATATTCTTTATTCTAAAACATCTACTTTAAATATAAATAAGATTTATCACTTGATGAATTGCATAACATTCTTATTTCCTTCGAAATGATAAAAGCTATGAAATTAAAAAAAATATATGATCAAAGATGAAATAGATTTTGATTCTTTGAGAAATATGAAATTTAAAATTAATTAATATGTTGATAATTGTGATTCTGAAGATAATGATGAAGATTATCTGAATGAAAAAATCATATATATTATCTCTAAGAATTATCAATGTGGAATAGTAATGTATGGAGGAAAACTTCCTCTAAAATGTTTTGAGTGTTGTGGAATCAGGAAATTTTCATTGAATTTCCCCTAGAATAAAGTAAGGTAATTTTATGATTATCCTAAAGATAAGACTCGATGGAATAAATTGAACAAAACTTCAACGGAATAAAATATGTACATTGATGAAAAGAAATGGTTCATTGGAAATAGAAGAAGCATCCTAAGTAAGAAAGTCTAATTCGACTTAGATGAGATTAGTTCATCAGAATATGAAGGTTTAGATGAATCACAACCTTCGTTCAAAATGTCTAGAAAAATGAAGACTCTTAAAATATTGATGATGAAGAAGAAGGAGGTGAAGAATCTTATATAGAGTATTAAATCACATAATAACATGTACCATGTCTTGAGAAAAACCAATCTCTCAAGAATGAAAGTAGACTGATGAAGAAAAAAGGTGGAAAAGTTTTTGAATAAATAAAATATGTTCTCATGTATGAAAATGAGTACAATAAGAAAATATTTAACTACAAATTGATAATTGATGAATAGGGAATAATGGTTTAAGACCTCAATAAGTTGTTGAAAAATAAGGAATATGAAGATAAAAAACCCCAATCATAACTCCTTGAGGATAAAAGAACTTCTAGAGTATTGATTTAATTTTTCAAAAAGGATTTATAATTAAAATCCTAATAATATAAAGCTATTGAAAAAACTCACTGCAAGAATTTAGTGAAATCCTCACTTACTAAATGTAAAAGTTCATATGATTTTTCAAACATTTTATGTGTTAAGAAAAGTGTTGGGAAAACAAGATTAGATAAGGTATGTGAGTAACCGATCACATTCACAAAAGTTTAAAGTTTCCTTCATATAAAATATGGACCATTCCCCAAGAAAGTGTGAATAGAAAGAAGTTATTATACATAACAAAATTACTATAGAGTGAAATCATACATATATATAAAACCAAGATTTTTTAATTTTTCTCTAGTTTCGTATAATTTATGGTCATAAATATTATAACAATGGTAATAACATGTCACTTCCATGGAAGAGGAAAGAACATATGGTAATTAATGGTGGAACCAAAATGAGTAACATTCTTAATCCACCTGAAGTAAGAGAAGTGATGTCTCAAGATGTTAGAAAATTTTCAATAAAAAACTAGTTTGAGGGCCTGGTGGAAGTTTGTGGAATATGGGATCAACCAGGTCACTTTAATGAATAATTTATGACTACACAGCTAGGTTAATGTTCCTATTATTGAAAATAAAATGATTCTATAAAGAAGAGATTTTAAGAAAGATATTTTTGTTGGTAAAGATCAAAAAGTAATAAAAAATAAAAAAACATGGATTCTTGATCGTTTTTGTTCCTGATACATGATAGGAAATATAAAAATATTGAAATATGTTAAAGATATTGATGGAGGATTAGTTAATTTTCGAAATGATAGTTCCTTGAAAATCATAAGAATAGTAACCATGGAGATAGAACTAAAAAACATAAATATAAGGAGGTTATATTTATTGATGGGATCAAGTAAATCCATTTTAGCATGATTAAACTTTTTGATGTTCAAAAATAAGTGATATTTAGAAAATATTATTACATCATCAGAAGTGAAGAAGATGGAAAACTTATTATAAGAGAATAAAGATGATAATAAGTTGTGGCATCACAGACTTATTCATCTTGGACAGAAAAGTATGAACACACCTTCTAAAGTAAATGTTATGGGAAATCATTGAATATTGAGTAGAAAAGAAGATGATTTTTGTATAACCTATCAAAAAGGAATTATGATTAGTAAAATCCCAAAGAAATTAGAAATTAAATATACTATACATCTTGAGTATATTCACTCAGATCCTTGTGGACTGATGATATATCAATAGAAAAATAATATTTTTACATTATCACTTTTATTAATAATTTCACTTAGATGAACAAAATCTTGTTTTTGAAACATAAAATGAAGGCTATAGGAATGTTCAAATATTTTAGAGTATATGTTGAGAGAGAAATTGGAGTTTATATAAAATATTTTAGAACAGATAATAGTATATAATTTACATGAAATAATTTTTAATATTATATAATGAATGGAATCAAAAACCAATATTGTGTTCCATGAAACCCTAAAAAATGTAGTAGAAAAGAAATATAAAACTTCGGTGGAAATCGGAAGAATAATTCTAGTAGAGTACAAAATTTAAAAGTTCTATCAAAGATAATTTGTTAGCATTGTTTTACATGTTCAAAATAAGAGTTTTTTAAGACCAGAATCAAATAATACTTTCTATGAAATGCGGTATAACAATCCTTGAGGGAAATATTTCTAGGTTTTCTGAAGTCCCTATTTAATAAAAATAAAAAATCTAGATCTTAGGAAATTTTATAATAAATGATGTGGATGAAACTTTTTGTTGATATTTTCCCAATGGAAGAAGTTACTAATGTTGAAATAAACATAAAAAAATTTGGTGTATTCCTATGATATAAAATATTTTGAAAATAAAATTTCCTCAATAATGGATATTGAAAATATTGATGAAGGAAAACCAAATATTTCTAACAAAATTGAATGTGAATCAAAATAGATATATCAAGACACATAGTAATCGTGTGATGAGGTAAGTTAAACTTAAATAAAAAATTTGAAATTTATTACCCTACATAAATAGGTTAAAAGAAAAAATATATATAGAAATCATAAATATCTAATTAATATTAGAATAAGGTTATGATTAGAACATCAAACATCAATCATTTTATAGATTGAACTAGAGTCAGTTTCAGAAGCAGTAAAACACAAAGAATTGGTGAATTCAATGAATAATGAGATTCATCATATTGTGAAAAATGAAATGTGGGAACTTGTTCAATGTCATAATGATTAAAATTCAAATAAAAAAATGGGTTATCAGAAAAAAATTGAATGAATACGGATAAGTTTCAATAAAAAAAGAAGGACTTGTTTTTTAAGGTAATGTACAAGTCGAAAGTGTAGAATTTGAAAAACTTTTTACCTATTTGTAATAATATAAACCATCATAAAGTTATTAGAATTTCATGCACATCTATATTATAATTTTTATTTTATGTTTGTAAATACATATTTCTCAAATGGTGAGATTGAGGAAGAAGTCCATATTGATAAACCATGTTCTTTTCTACTTGACAATAATGAAATCAAGGATTATAAATTTATGAAATCCCTATATGGGTTAAAATAGGCGCCATGATATTGGCACTCAAAACATGATAGTTTTATAAAAAAGATTAATTTTTCTAAAATAAAGGTTTACAACAACATGTTTGTGAAATAAGTGGATTCATGCACCTTGATTATAATTGTTTATGTGGATGATATAATTTTTTCTAGGGATATAGATTTTTTTGTAATTTATTTGCTGAATAAATGAAGAATAATTTTGAGAAGTCAATGTTAGGATACATAACTTTATTTCTAGGTTTATAAGTTAAGAAAAAATATATATTTTACTATCTCAAGAAAATTATGCAATAGAGTTGTTGAAATATTTTGGAATGATATATTCTAAAGAAGTTTCTACTCCAATTTTATTGAACAAAAAGTTGAGTATATATGAAATCAGAAAAGTGTAATTTGAAAAGATTTTTTGAAGCTGATAGGAAATTTTCCTAACATTAAAGCTTCAATACCTAATATTTTTTAAGTTATGACTTTATGTTCTAAATATTAGAGTGATCCAAAATAATCTCATAAGTTGTAAGAAAATATAATTCTAAAATATGTTAAAATATTAACTTCATAGGGTCTGATGTATAAAAGAAGATGTAATATGAACAATCAAGGTTATACTAATGCTGATTGTGATAGATATTTAAATGATTGAAACTCAATTTTAGAAGCTACATTTTTCTTTGGAGAATGTTATGTGTGTTGTCATAGTAAGAAACAAAGTTCAGAAACTTTGAAAAAATTATAATTTGAATATGTTTCTACTACCAAGGATTTTACTCAAAATTTTTGGATGAATGTTCAACTAGAATATTTTAAATTGAAAGTTTCCACAAAATTCTAAATACATTTTGATAATCAGAGTGCAATTGATCTTTCCAAAATTACTTTACAACACTCAAGATCAAACAGCATGGATATTAATTTTCACTTCATAAAGGAGAAAGTTTTTAATGAAGATATTTTTCTAGAATATATTTCAATGAAGTATCAAATTTATAATATGTTTTCCAAATTTATGCCAAAAGTATGATTTAGAGAATTAAGGCAATGCCTTTATGTTCATCCTCTACTAAAGACTTCCTGAAACATCTTAAGTAAATCCCTCAGTGTTCTTTGGATTAATTTAATAAAGGGGTAAAGAAATTAAAATACTTTTTCATATGTTTTTACAATTATTTATATAATGAATCTGAACCTATTATTATCATAAAAATGTGTAGGGAAAAAAATGGGGGATAATAAAAGACTTGATTTTTAAATTATAATTATCAAAGTGAGGGGTAGTTTATCATAACATGGCCAAAAAATTTCAACAAGGAAAGTAACTCCTTAAAAACATTTCTTTATCTTGTTTTGTGGTGTTAAGAAATAATATTTTGATAAATTCTAAGTTTTAGTAAAACATGAAAAACATTTATTTATGAAAAAGTCTAAGTGATGAAAATTGATTAGTGTTAAAAATTTTTAATGAATATTTTCATCAAATACAAAGGGGGAGACTAAAGATCCTTTGTGTTTTTTTTCTAATTTTTTTAACTAATTTTTTTAAGAATGATTTTGAAAACTAGGTGTTGTTACTGTAATTCTAGGTAAAAAGTTTTGAAAATTTTCGTTATAGAATGAAAATTCAGAAAGTTATAAAATTCATAACTTTAGAACCTTAATTCAGATGATATTATACTGATATCAAATTTCCTTACATAATAAAAAATTTCATGATCAATATTTTGTTCAAAATATAATTTGAAATTTTCTAGATGCAGATTATTAGATAGTGAAGAACCTAATGTAGAACTCTTCAGAAAACTGGAAGTTGGAATTTTGTTGAATAATAGAAATTTTTATTATTATACGACCCATCGAACGAACCATCGATCGATTATTCTGTAAGTAAGTGTGAGTTTCTATGAATTAAATTTTGTAAAAATTCATTAGAAATTGATTATCAGAATGATATGTAAATAGTGGTCTGGACATAGTTTTTTGAACATAGAACTTCATATGCTGATTATGAAACCAAAAAACTTCAAATGAAGTTTTTTAAAAGTTTAAGCTTACATATTTAGATTTCCAAATACATTTCCCCAATCATTGAAACTGAAATAAAACTGGATCTGTGAACTTGATGAAGTTTTAAAATGTTAAAACTTACTTAATGGACATAAACATCTAGATAAAAAATTTAGATGAATATTTCAATATAAATTTTTAGTTCATGCATGTTGTGGATTTTGTGAAAAATGTGAGAAAATAATGATGATAGTTTTTAGTTAGGATAATAAAGAAGGAGTTTTACACTGATAATTAATATAGATGAGTATTGAGAAAAAAAGGGAGTGATGTTCTATGGTTATGGATAAATTATTCTAAATTAAATCTTCCAGATAGAAATTTTGGAAGAATTTTAATGATTCGTTAATTGATGGAAGATGTTTAGGTGGAGAAGTCACAATAAGTGAGTAAAGTTCAAATTTGTAATCATAAATAGTTTTCCAAACATAAAATAGTGGATATAGTATAATGGATGAACTATTAAAACAAAGGAAAATGTTATAAATGTTTATGTTTCTATTGGACAGTCATTGTAGGAAATTGAATTCATTAGAAGTTACAATAATGTAGTCAAACATGTTTTGTTGGCTTGGAGGAACAGATAGAACAATGTTTTATTTTTTTATTTTGGGATATTTATTTTTTAGTTAGTCAATAGCCTTTGATAGATGACGGATGAAGTTAATATTCTTGAAGTTCTAAATCTCTAGTTAAGAAAATACATCAAATGATATTTTCATAAGAAATTTCATCGAATGAATGTTTCTTAATAATATACACCATTCAACATTCATTTATAAAGTGTGAGTTGAAAAGATTGGATTTTTCACTGGAACCTTTATGGAATGTTTGAGTGTGTTTAAAATGGTTCAATATTATTGGACATATTATAATTTTTTTAGATAGATCATTTCCAAAAAAGCATCTCCAGATAAAACCTTTAAATAATGGTGTAATGTTCTAAAGATAATAAATCTTGAGAATGATGAAGTTATAGAGACGTATAAAAGATTTAAGAAGACTCTATATTAGTTTAAGATATATTATAATCACTTAAATGAAGTTCAAATGTACTTTAAATTTGTGTTTATGAATATGTTTGAGCTGGAAAACATTTCAGTATTCCCACCATTGCTATTTTTAGAGCACCTATAAACAGAGGTGCAAAGTACAATGGTACATGAGACTATTAAACCACTCATAAAAGATGAAAATATATATATTTTGTATAAAGGTATATTTTATAACCAATTTTAGTTTCATTTTGAGTAATGATTTCTAAAACGAGGGTTCGATAAGAAGATCAGACAATAGAAAGTTCAAATTACTAAACATAGGTTTATCGGATAGTGAACCAGACAAAGATTCTATGAAATTTTTTTATGAGGAACTATTTTTTAAATCAAATATAATGGTAGTTTTGTAAAAGGATAAATTTTATAAAAGTTTCATCAGATGATGGTCATTAGACTCAGGTCCACCGGATGCAGTCACATTATACATAGTTTCATGAAGGACCTTTGGTAGAGTAATTTGAACAAAGTTTCCTAATTTTTTTTGATGAAATTCTATGAGAAATTTTTTTGAACTGATGAGAGTTAGTATAATAATTTATATTGTTAGATATAATGTATGATCTGATATTTTTTTGGTACATCCCTATTTTTTTGTGTTAAACATATTTTGTTGAGTCTAAATGTCTTTAAAACGTGGTGGTTAAGTCTTTTTTGGAGATGGAGAGCCTTTCTTGGAGAAAATGACTTAATTATAAGGATTTATTTTTTAAATTAATGGATTAAATTTATAAAGGCTTTAAATTATCTAACAAGGTATTTCCATTATTTTGGAAAGATTTGGAGGTGGTTTGGGATCTTTTGAGAAAGCTAGGAGAAAAACTTTTTGTAAGGAGTTTACATGTCCTTGTACAAGTTACAAGACATGTAACTTTTACCAGGAACAAGGCATGGAATAGGTTCATTAAATGTAGTGAATAAATTTTAGGAATCTATTATAAAATGCGTAATGTTTGACCAGTGTAAAAATTAACCTGTGGCAAAGGTTTTTTTGGTATAACCCATTATGATGAAATACATGACATGTAAATGGATTAAACACCATGTTATTCTCATGAGCAATGGTTTTAGGTAGAATTTTATGCCTATTTTCTCATTCCACCTTTTGTGTGGACCCTTTTATTAATCCCAAGGTGTCTCCCAGTGATTCTGGAGTGATTTCATCACATTCGCATGTCGTGGTTTTGTGTTTGATCCTTGGTAGGTCCCTTTGCTTTGGTCTTCTTCTCCATTCCTCTTTCTTCTATTGAAGAAGTGTTTTATTTTTAACTCCATGGTGGAATCAAGTTGATATTTACAAGATTTGATATAGGTTCATCTTGAAATCATCCACACCTCATATATTATTGGTTATTATAGTTTCAATAATTGTTTAATTACCGGATAAGGGTAGTGAGCCTAAACCTAACCATATGGCATGTTTAATTGTTGAGTATGTCTAATACTATGATTTCAATTATATGTTGTATGAATTTATTAATTAAATAATTAATGATGATAAATTATTGATTATATTAGTCGTTATATCCATTTGGACTCAATTGATGTTCCAATCTGGATTGTGGCTACTAATTGGGTGAGGAAACCCTTGAATAATATATAATTTGTTTAATGGATTAAAGTGTTTTTAGACTGGCATGAGATTGAAGGTGATTGATTGATATAGAATCACTTTGGTAATAGATTATGGGATATTAATATGGATACTAATAAATTTATATATAATTTAAAGTGAATATGAAAGACAAACAATAATTTTCATAATTAACAATTGATGCATATGATGTGATATTATGATATACTGGATTTTATGACTTGTTTAGTTGATACTAAAATTCTTATATACATGGATTTTACCAGAGGACGAAATAATTATATATAGTTATTGGCATAATGATACATGCTGAAATTCTTATATAGTGGCCTTGTCCTAAAGATTCATTTTGAAATGCTTATATAGCAGTCTTAGCCGGAGTGATGTTGAAATGGTTATGTGTAGGGATTTTCCCAGAGTTTGAAATGATTATACAGAGAGATATTCCTAGTTGAGTGATTATTCCATGGTTTATAGTTATGATTGGAATGGTTACTCTATATTCTTATAGATATTTCATCATGTTGCTGAAGAAAGTTGATTAATGTTTTGGAATAATTGATTAATTAATACACTTGTTTATCGATTTATTGCATGCACTTATTATAAGGATGGTTTTGTTTAGACATGGTGGTGTAGACCTAATGAGTTTTACTCACACCCTATTCATGTTTTTGTTTTGTACCCGATCATATTACATGGATACAGTTTTGGACATGGGCAAGGGACCTTGATTCTGATTTGTTACCTTCTGGATGGGATGGAGTTTTTTGATGGGCCTGACATGAGTTTTGGGAATGGGGTCTTTTGAGTATATATTGGGTTATCTGATTCTTTTATTTGTATTATTTTCAGTATGAAATTTAGATACATATCATATATTCATTACATGATTCATCATTATAGGTTTATTGGTTTCTCCTTTACTTTCTAGTTATATGATATATGGTTTATGTTGTTCATCCTTACTCTAATATTATTATCATTTTGTTATGCTAATGTATTGTAACTCAATGCCAGAGGGTATAGTCTCCCCACTATATTCATTGCACCCCCTCTTCTAATCTACAACCTATGGTGTATAGGAAGGCATGTGTGTGGTCTTATAACTAACCCATTTTAGCGATGTGAGAGAGTACCAGATCAAGGGACATTACAAAGTGGTATCAAAGGAGAAGGCTTTTTTTATTTATTTATTTACTATTTATAATTGTAGAAAGGTTAATAGGATGTTTCAGGACTTAGTAATGAGCTTTTGAATGATATTAGTTATCCCAAGTATGGAGGAAAATATTATTCCTGAAGATGGGATTGTTGTTCATGATGTTTTCTTTTTACAGTTAATGTTATTTCACCCGGAGTGATTCACATGTTGTGTGATTTTATTGTTTCTTTAGATTTATTAAAATGACCCAGTATGGCGTGAGATGAGTATTCATGCATCATTATAGTAACAAAATGATGTATATTGACATTCATTGTTCATGATAGGGGGTTTTATTTATAGCATGTGATATATATTTTCCAATATAAATTATGGAATGGGATATATTTTATATATGATTAATGATATAAAAAGAACTATTATTTCCAGATAAAAAACTTGTATACCATGTTTAGAGAGACAAGGAGTAGTGGTTATCTATTATTGTCACCTATTGATGTTGACCCTGTTGTTATAGCCAATGTTCTAAGGAGTGTGTTTATCTTATATAGAAAATGAATTTATTTCATCATTGAGTTGAGAATCAGGATATTTGGAATAAGAATGATCTTAACAAAACTTAACCAGATATTCCTTTGTCTCTTGAGAATTAGATGGACATTCTACTTCATGGTAGCTTTTTTATGATCATGTGATCCATGGAAAGGGAGACTATTTACACCATGCCTTTGATTTATGAGCTGAAAAGAGAGTTTTAGGTATTGTATTCACCTATGCTCAATGGTGAGGGATTCCCTAAGGAAGTTGGATTATGGATTGAATCAGTCCATATGATCTTCAAGCACATTATGAAACTCACATATAGGAGGGTAAATCTTAAAACACATATGATCAGTGGACCTGGAAAGTGTGGGTGGGACATTCTATAGCAGGATGGGTAGTGGGAGGATTTATATTTGAAGGAATTTGAGGCGTATTTCTTGATCCAATTCTATCTAGATTTATTGAGGGATGATAAGGTGCATGAGTTCATCCATCTTACATGGGAGGGTATGTTAGTGATGGACTACGTCGAACGTTTCACCGACCTGTATTACTTTTTCCCTAATTAACGGTTGATGAGATATCTAGGGAGATATGTTTCTAGGGTGGGATTATTTATGATAATAGGTTATAGTTGAACATTTTCCATCTGATTATATTTTAATACATGATGAATTAATAACTCGCCATAGAATGGAATCTGATAGAGTCCCTAAATAGTGGAAACACTTTTTTAGTAAGTTGAACTAGGAGTTCTTATTTTTTTTGAAAAGAAACGCTTCTATGAATGTAATACCAAAGGAAACAATATAAAGATCAATCAGGGTACTGGGAAGTCATCTCAGGACTATGCTCTATTGTAGTGGTATCAGTGTGGAAAATTGGGCCAAAATGACTTCAGTGTCTGTATACCTCTTTGGAGTGTCAGTATTGTAGTTATCCGAGTCATATTCAAATGTTTTGTAGGAACTTCTCATAGTAGTTCAATTTCATGGGATTAGGATAGGTACCAGATTCTAGGAAGGACTTAGCTACTCCTTAGAAAACAGTTAGCTAGAGTTCCAGCTGATGTTCAAGTTAAGGCAGGGGTTGTGGAAGCCCAACATAGGAGTGATAATAACAGGAAGAGGGAATTTTTCATGGGAGTAATACTGGTTCCCATGGAAGAGAGTCTAGTCATTTGAACGCTATGTAGGCTACTCTGGATATTATGAAATCAGGACCTTCTAACATTAGAGGTATAATTCTTGTATCATCTATACTTTCATGTGTTTCTTTTTATAAAGGAGAATCACATTTCTTTTTATTTTCCATTTTTCATATGTTTTAGTCTTTGTTATTGAAATATTGGATGGTTCTTGGACAATCAACACACTCTTTGTAGTGTGGTTTGAGAATATCAAATGTTTCACAGTGTGTTCTCTAGAAATCAGAAGTTACATTTTCTTATAGGAATGATTTGTGATGGAAATGAGAGTTTTTTATTTTTTTCTTGGTATGTATTAGTTAGTAATATACCATTCTCATATTGACTATTTCTAGAGGAGAGTTACCTTTCTATATTCATATGGATGAAACTATTCTCACTGGGGTGAGTGGGATCTTTAAGCTAGTCATATAGGACCATTTTAGTGAAGATTGGATAGTATCATGGATTAAATATCAAAACTTGTTTTGGACGGTGGATGATTGAATCAAGATAATTTTCCTCCAGTTTTAGAACATGTTTATGATTTATTTCATAACGAGTTATATAGATTACCACCCAAGAGGGAGATCAAGTTCATGATTGAGTTAGTGATGAGAGAAAATCCAGTTTCTATCCCACCATATAGGATGGTACTAGAAGAGCTTTAGGATTTAAAATTTCTATTGGAGGATCTATAATATAAAGGTTTTATGTCCCAGTATGTATTTTTTGGTTTCCCTTATTGTTTTATCTAAAAAGGATGATGATACTTTGTGCTTATTTGTGAATTATCCAAGATTGAACCAAATGATGTTCAAGAACTGGTATCCCTTTCTGCACATTGATGACCTATTTGATTAGCTGAGAGGTGATAATATCTTCTCCAAAATTGATTTGAGATATTTATATCACCATTTTAGAGGATACCTCCATACATGCTTTGTACTACTTTTAGGATAAGGTATGGCTTGTATGAGTTCATAGTGATGTTGATTGGTTTGAAAAACGAAATGGTGGTATTCATGGCATTGATGAATTGGATATTTCATACATTTGTGAAAATTTTTGTGATTATTTTTTTCAATGAAATCTTATATTACATTTATTTAGTAGAAAATCATGTCAAACATCTTGACATCATCTTGATTACATTGAGGGAAAATTGAATTTATGGAAAGATAACCAAATGTAGTTTCTAGATTAATAATGTGAACATATTGTGCCATGTAATCTCCTATGATATAGTGTTAGTAGACCTAGAGAAGGTTTCAACCATGATATATAGGTAGATTCCGAATAATGAATTTGATATTCAGATCTTTTTGGGTTTAGCAAGATATTATTAGCTCTTTATCAAGGAATTATTTGATCTGGAAGCACCAATGTCAGGGATGACCAAGAAGGGAGTAATGTTTGGTTGGTCGGATACTTGTGAGGGTGATTTTCATGAGCTGAAAGGTAGATTGATCTCAACACCTATCCTCACATTACATATTCTAGATAAACCCTATATCGTGTACTATGATGAATCCAAAGTTAGACTCAGATCAATTCTAATATATGAGGATCGAGTGGTATCTTATGCCTACATAAATATGAGGATGTACGAGAGGAATTACCCAACTAATGATCTATATTAGATATGGTGGTGAACTCTTTGAGATGCTGGTGAAATTGCATTATGGGTGAGAGATTAGTGGTGTGCACGAACCATAATAGATTCAAGTACTAATTTTATAAATAAAACATGATCCTTTGGAATAAGAGGTTGTTTGAGTATCTATTGTATTTTGATTTTGATTTTGATTATAAATCTGGAAAGGGAGACATACCTTCTGATTCCTTGATCCTAATGGTGTATAGAGAGTATGTGTGGGCGTCTTGAGATGAGTTTTGGATGATGGAACTCTTTAAAGACATGCTTTTATATGTTCAAGAGTCTCATTGATGATTAGATATGACATCGACATTTTTTATACTCATTCTTTTTGAAAATATCAAGATGGATTATTTATTTGGTTTAAAGGTATTAGTTCTAAGAGATAACTTATATGGTGGGGAGACACCATTAGGATGGTCTATTGGTAGTGAACATTATCTTATTCTCTGTGGCCAAGTGTGGGTTGCTCCAGGATTTCATGGGGAGGTGATGAGAGAGTTTCATGCTTCTATATTAGATGTACATCCTAGTATGAAAAATATGTGTTGTGATCATTGTAGACAGTACTAGTGGTTAGAAATGAAGAGGAGTTAGTAGACTTTGTGGAAATATGTTTCCCTTGAATGTAGGTGAAAACTGAGAAATGAAGGCCAGTTGGGTTGTTGCAGCCTCTACCCATTTCCAAGTGGAAATGGGATGATGTCACTATAGATTCTAGGATATTATTTCCTAAGAATGTTTATAATAAATATTTAGTACAGGTGATCATGGATCAAGAGATCAAGGTATCCCAATTATTTTTTGTTAGGGAGACCTTCACTATTCATGATTTGGGTAGTCTTTACCTGTGCGATATAGTTTGGATAAAGAATGTTCTAAAGAGTATCATTTCAGATAGTAATCCTCATTTAACAATACAATTTTGTAAAGGTATTTAAAATTATCTATGATTATTGGTTCTTTTGATAACAACCTATCATCCTCATAATGACAGTCAATCTGAGTGGACTATTCAGGTTCTTATGGATATGTTAAGAGCCTGTGTTTTTTATTTTGGAAGTTCATGGGAGAAACATGTGGTGTTCTTGGAGTTTTCATATAATAAAATCTTCCATTCATCAATCCATATGGAATATTTCAAGGATTTTTAAGGAATTTCATGTTCTTCACCTCTTTATGTGTAAGAGGTAGGTGATTCATTGATTTTAGGACCAAGTATTGAACAAGACATGTTTGAGTAGGTTAATTTGATCTGGAGGCACTTGGTAATTTCACATAGTTGGAAAAAATCATACACTGACCATCAGAGGTGACCTCTAGAGTTTGAGGTTAGTCATCATGTTTTCCTTCAACTGTCACCTATATTGGGGAAGCACCATATCAGAAAATAGAGAAAGTTATCTCCCATATTTGTTGGTCCATTTGAGATAGTGGACAGGGTTAATCCGGCGGTGTACTGATTTTCCCTTCTATAGAACTACAATGGCATGCACGACAAGTTTAATGTTTCACAATTTTAGAGATATTATCCTAAACCTTTTCATGTGGTAGATGTTAAAGTTGTTGAGATTTTTGTTCATGATTCCATTGAGGAGCATCTGATATGGGTTATGGGAAGTATATATAGATTATAAATATAACTATGTTTCAAGTATAGTTGAATTGTGGGTGTGTTTAGGAGGATACCAGGGAGAGGGAGCCTAATATTCGATCTCATATTTCATACTTGTTCACTGAGACCCCACAATGATTCTTGGAGATGCTCAGGTATGAGCAGTTATATGGTGCAGAGGTTGTTAGTTCCCATCATTTGAAAACTACATCCATGTTATTTTTTGATTAAACATATTTCGTTGGTTTTTCCTTTTTCTTTAAACCATGGTGGCTGTGTTTTATTCGAATATGGTGATATGTTTTTATGGAAAATGACCTAAATTTTAGGGATGTATGTTTTATTAATTAATAGAGTCTAGGTATATTCATTTAAATGATATTATGAGGGTTTTATATAAGTCTGATAGGATTCAAAAGTTGTTTGGGTTATTTTATGGAAGCTAGAATGGAAACTTTCTATAGGGAAATTACACATCGTGTATATGTTACATGATGTGTAACAGTTCCCAGGTACAATCCATGAACTAGTTTTAGGATTTTAATTGAATTCATGTCCTGAATCCATTATGTGACATGTAATATTTCATCAGGGTTAAAATTAACTAAAGGCGATGATTTTTTTGTGTAACCCATTATGAATAAATACATGACCTTTAAATGGATTACACAACAAGTAATTCTCATGAGAATAGGTTTTGAGTAGCATCTTAGGCATATTTTCTCATTACACTATTTTTACAGCCCTCTACTTGATCCCAAAGTGACTTTGAGAGATTTTGATGGAATTTCATCACCTTCAGACATCATGGATTGGTGTTTGATCCCTGGTAGGTCCCTTTGATTTTGCGTTCTTATCAATTCATATTTCTTCCATTAATGTAGTTTTTTATTTCAAACTCCATGGTCGAATCATTATGATCTTTATTTGGTTTGACCTAGGTTCATCTTTTGATCTTCCTCACCTCCGTTCTTATTGCCGATTCAAATTAGAATTATATCTTAATTTCTAGATAAATGTAGGCAGCCTAAACCTAACCCAATGGTATGTTTAATTATTGAGTTTGTGAAATATTGTGATTGCACTGCAATGATGTGTGAATTGGTTAATTAAATTATTAATGATGATAAATAATGGAGTTGATTATTCATTAGATCCCTTTGGATTCAATTTTTGTTGCAACCTAGATTGTGGATACCCATTGGGTGAGCAAACCCTTGAATAATATTAAATTGGATAATGTCTTAAAGTGTGTTTAGAATGACATGAGTTTGTAGGTGATTTCTTGGAAGAGAATCACATGGGTAATAGCTTAATGGATATTGATATGGTAACAGATAAATTTATATATAAATGAAAGTGAAGTTGAATTAAAATGGTAATTTCTATAATCAATCATTGAGGTTTATGATGTGAAGTTTTGATATACTTGTTGTTATGACTTTATTAGTTGATACTGAAATATATATATATAGATCTTTTCTTGGTGGCAGAAATACTTATATATTTGGGTTGGCCTAGTGATACATACTGAATCTCTTATATAGCGGTCATGGCCCATTGATACATGATAAATGATTATATAGCGGGATTGCCCCATGTGATGCTGAAATGGTTATATAAATGGATTTTCATTGAGGATGAAATGATTATACAGAGGGATCTACCCCGTTAAGTGATTATTCCATGGTTTGTGGTTGTGGATGGCATGGTTATGCTACATGCTAAGAGACATTCCAGAATCTTTCTGAAGTAGGTTGATTTATGTATTTTATTAATTGATTAATTAATAAAAAAATTACCACTTTATTTCATGCACTTATTATTAGACTGGTTTTGTTTAGAAATGATGGTGTCAACCTATGGATTTTTAATCACAACATATCTAGGACTTGGTTTGGTACCTGATCAAAAGACATGGATTCAGTTTTGGACTTAGGAAAGGGACTTTGTTGTTGATTTCTTACATAATGGATGGGATATAATTTGGAGATGGGTCTGACACGAGGTTCGAGACCAGGGTCTTTTAAGATTATACAGTTTCAACTTATTTTTGTATTTAATTTTTTTTTCATTTTTACATTTAGATAAATCTCATCTTTTCATTATGTGATTCATCATTATTTATTTATCGATTTCTCCTTTACTTTCCAGTTTTATGATATATTTTTTACATTGTTCTTTGTTACTCTGATATTATTATTATTTGATTATTTTATTGTGTTGTATCTCTATACTAGAGGGTATAGTCTCCCAACTATATTTATCACACCCCTTATATTAGTCAACAACCTCCGGTGTATAGGGAAGCATGCTTGAGGTGTTCTAACCAACCCGTTTTTCTCATATGAGAGAGTTTCATATCGGGGGATGTTATATAGAAGGTGTCTAATTAGAATTGAAACAAAATTTTTATTCACAATTTTATAATAGGGAATTTACATATAACCTTGGTAGTGGTAATGGAATGGATGTTGGTTCTCACACTGAGTCCAATCCTTGTAAACCTTGTGTTCTTTTTTTACTTCCCTACATTTTCTTGCATGCGAGTTTACTAAAAGTTGATAAGGAAATAAATATAACAAGTTATTATCGTTATGTTTCTTAAATATGGAAATTTTTATAAAGATAACTACTATTTCAACCCCCCCATCTCCAACCCTTCTTAGTTTTTCTACAATAATTGGGTACTTTAATTTTAATTACTTATTCTTAATCTGGTAATCATTATTACACTCTTAAAAAGTCCCTAAATTGGTATCAGAGGAGGTAATGATTTAGATTTATGAAATTTATCGTTAAAATGAAGAAGATACAAAAAACAGAGATATATTTTGAGTTTCTAGAATTTTTAATGGCTTACCCTTATGTAGGAGGGCTACATAAAGGTAAATGAGGAATTACCTTTGTGCGGATGAGTTTCATAAACATAACCAAGCCATTACCCTTACATATTTTAATATTTTAAGGGTTATTAGGGTGATACCTATTTGTGAGTGGTCATGTAAAGGTAATCTATGACTAACCTTTATGTTAAGGGGTTCACTTATGGGTCAACATGGATTACCCTTATGCATAAGTTTTTTTTGTAAGTTTCATATGGACTTACCCTTTCATGTAGATGTCTAAATAAGAGTAATATCTTCACTCATGTGAGGGTAATATCTATATTCTCTTCACTGCATCAGGTTAATAACCTACTCAGGTTAGGGTAACTAGTATCTATTTAAAGGCCGTAAAGTTTTTCACATAGACATATAAAGGTAACCAACCACTTTCCCTTTTTCAAAACATGACCATGTAAAGGTAACCAACTAGTTACCCTTACACAAAATGCGACTACATAAAGGTAAATAATAAGTTACCTTTACACAAGGGCTCGAAAATTGGATTGACCTTTTACAGAGTGTTTGTGTAAGGGTAGAATGAGCTTACCTTTTTGTGGGAATGGGTTCACGCATAATGGTAAACATAAATAAAATTAAAAATGTTTTAAGATTTAAAATGATTTATAAGCCTTAAGAAATTTTTATAAATCATAAAAATCTATTTTTAGATATTTTAATTTATAAAATGATTATATATTAATTTATTATAAATTTTTTATAGTTTAATAAATGTTTATGAAACATTTAAGTTCCCAAATATTAAATTTTAATAGTTGAAATATTTTTTAAAAAATTATATGTAAATTCTTATGAAAAATAATTAAAAGTGTTGATTTTTAAATCATAAGAAATAATTTATAAAGGATTCTAAATTGTAAAATAAAGGAAAAATATAAAATATTTATATTTATATTTTTAATTATTCAAAGTTTATTATTTTGAATTGTTCAAAATAAAAGGTGTCCTTATTTGGGTATTATTTAAGATACATAAAATGTTTTTTTATTTATATGATCAAGGAAATGGTTTCAAGAGCGACAGAAGCACTGGATGGGAAATTCCCAACCGGTATTGTTTTTTATAACTGATGATTAATCTGATATTTTGATGATGATTAATGTCTAGATCAATTAAAATTAATCAAAGAATAATTGACGATTGTACATCTCAACCAATAAATTGGATCACCACATGTTATTTATAACTAATTTAAATTATTAATGAATTTCATTAAGATTAATTATTTCTTCTTTGATGGATCTGAAAAATGTCTCTACATTGTACTATCATTTCATTATAGTAATCAAGAGTATATTCGCTCGAGAAATGATCCAGATGTGTTCTATGAACTTCTTAAAATTTTTTTAGGAATCTCTGGGTACTGTCATGGAAGATCATGATGATTGATGTTTTCACCATTGATCACCTTGATAATTTTTTAAATAATGATTCTCTATGATATATCTAAAACTGAGAGTGGTGGTGGAGGAGGATCACTCTCTATTCTCGAGAGTTTTCTAAGAGAGGGTTATCTCTATGGATTTGAGATAATTCTTTATGGATTTCATTGTGAAAAAAAGTGAAATTGGAAACCCATAAAGAAAATAATATAATTGGTTTTATATTGGAAAGACTTATGTTGTTCCAATATTATTCAGTTTTTATGTGCTTTGATGATTCAAAAAATTCCAATTTTTATTTTAATTGGTTTATCTTAAGTGTTTTAGATTAGAATTTTATGAAATGAATTTATGTTATGATGACTATAAGTGTTTAACATACATTGAGTAGAGTATTCAATCTATAGAAAAGTATATTTTATTATGAGAGTTTATGTTTTGAAATAATTTATTCTGTTTACTCAGAATCTTAAAACTTCATGTTCAAAGTTTATCTTACTATATAAGATATTATCTTATAAAGAGACTGTAATATCTATCACTTGTAAAATGTTAGTTATTTCAGATAGAATACAGCCATTATAAGTCTTTATATTATAAAAAGGTCTTTCATAAATGACTATATTATGAGAATCAGATAAGTTTTTAATGCTAAGTATCACACTTTTGAAACGTATTTATCTTATGCTAAAGAATTATCCTATGAAATATTGAATTCATGTTATCTTACACAAATTGTAATTTAAAGATATGTTTTATCTTATAAAGTCCATCAAAAATTTCTCATCTAAAAATAGTTATATTAGTTGTATATCTTATGAATATCTATCTATTAAGAAGAATGATATGATTAATTTCATAATATCTTGATTAGTCATTTAATGCTTTTGCAGTGTATCATAGAAGGTATTTTCCCTTTAAGGGAATTTAAATTTGTATAAAATTTCATTTTTCATGAATATATGATTCAAAGAATGAGAATATTTCTGACATAGCTAATAAAAATTATTTTACATACATAAAAAAAATGGATGCATGCTATTAATAACCTATATTTTTTACTCTTCAATGGATTATCAACTTTACCATTGTGATAATCTTGTTTTAATAAGTTCAAAATCAATGAGGATATATAAAATGAACATTTATCCACTACATGAACACACATTAAATAGAGACTTACATAGATTCACACACACTTACAAATTGTCTAATAGTAGTAAAAACTTGTTTACATAAAAAAGTATCATAAAAATGATCTCATAATGTTCTCACATGTTTATTACTTTCATAGAAGATCATCCATAGTTTTACCATGAATATAATCACCTTCTCAGTATGTATCTTCACCTAATTTCATTTTCTTCTTTCAACTATGTGATGTAATAGTTCTTTAAAATATTATTCATATCTTTTATTTTACACTCATTAGGAGTGTGTTAAGGAAATGGATAGGTCTTATAAAGGGAGATCTTGATTGAATGATATTATACCTTTGTAATAAGTAAAAGGATCTTGTACTTATTTGGGATCCCCTGAAAAGAGGGCAATCATAGTGAAAATCACAAAACTCGTGAAGTAGAGTGTTTGTTGTGTGGAATAGAGGATTTTTGTTCTCCAAACCACTATAAATATCTTCTTTTCAGTCTCCTTACAATAATATTTTATATTTCCACTACCTATTTTTTTTATGGAAAAATATTTGAACTTGAATACCTCGAAGAGGGTGGTTTAAAGTAAAAAACATTAGGAGCTCAATTCACCCCCCTCTTAAGTTTTCAGCTGACCATACTCTGTGAAAATAATTGGTATCAGATATCATGACTCTTTAGTTCAATTGTTTCAATGTTTTAAGTCCAAAGACCAGTTTTCAAATAGATGTTTTGGGTGATAACTGAAAAGGTATGTTAATGGTTAATGCTCATTACATTAATAGAGAATATTATTGTTCTTTGAAGGCTTAAATGATCATATGTTTAAATAATATTAAATTAAATGTTTATCTTAAAGAGGTAAGTCTTAAGAAATTCCTAAGAAAAAACATAAAACATGGGATTCACCAATCCAAGTAGACTATGATCTAAATTCCAAGGCTATGAACACTATAATCTATGGATTAGGACCAGATGAGTTCAATAGAGTTTCTCAATATCAAAATAATCATGAAATGTGGACTACTATAGTAGTTTCTTATAAAGGTATAGATAATTTGAAGGAACTCATATGTGATACTTCCAAACATATGTTTGATGCTTTCAAAATGGATAAAGGAGAAATAATTGCTCAGTTGAATGGAAGGATCATTGAGATTCTGAATAACTTTTCAGCTCTATGAACACCAATTAATGAGCCTAAGAAATAATTGAGAGTTCTAAGAGTTTTACCACCTAATTGGAGTGGAATCTCATATACCAGTCGAAAATATATAGAGGTAAATAATTAAAAAAAATATATCATTAGAACTATTATGATGTATGAAGCAGAATTGAAAGCTGAAGTTAGAGATTATAAAATGGTAAAGAAAGAAAATGTTTCCTTAAAGCTTTATACTTCTATGTATGATAAGAAAAACAAAATCATACAAATCTTAGAAACATCTGAAGAAGAAGACTCTCAAGCTATTCTGGTTCGAATGGTGAACTTTCATAGTTTGCTCGAAAGTCCAATAAATTCTATAAAAAAAGAAGATATTTCATGAGTGACATCCACAAGTACATGAATCATAGTGATAAATTTAAGTAAATAAGATGTTAATAGTGAAAAAATGTTGTACACGTCATGCCAAACTATCAAAAATTAATTGTAATTAATAAGTATGTCAAAAATTTCTTCATGAAGGGTGGATATAAGAAGAAATAAAAGAATTATATGAAGGCCACATGAAGTGATTTTGAAGATTATAGGGAATGTACATCCTTATAATCAGAAGATAAATCCCTTAATCAAAAGGAAAATATATTATTTATGGTACATTATAGTGAGGTACATTCTTAGTAATCTTACGAGTGTGAGTGAAAATTAGAAAATGAAAATTTCTCATATGAATAAATAAAGGAACACAACACCATTTTAGAAACTATGTTTAAAATATTAAAGAAGAAAAACATATCTCTCAGGAAATAAAACAAATAAATTTTCAATGAAGATGAGAACATGAGAAAAGAAATTTTGGATTTGGAAGATCAATTAGAAAATTCTACTTCATCATGTACTAAAAAATTTGAGACAATAGAAAACCTATAAAAATAATTTCAAAATTTTAATGATTTCACGAGTGTTTTCACTAAAGAGGGAGATTATTTATACACAATTATTCTATAAAATCAACATAAAAAGGTAAAAATTGGAAAAGGAAGTCAGCATAAAATAATCAAAAATTACAAAAACTATTTTGTACCTAGATCTAAAAATAAAAACGTTTCCAAATTTTACTATATTCATCCAAGATAAATGGGACATTATGGTAACATCTATAATTAGAAAAACCCTCAATTTGGTGGAATAAAAAATGCCTTTCTTTCAAAATATTTTTCAAAATGTGGTGCAAATTTTTTCTAGAAATCAAAAATATATTTGGACCATCATATATTTTTTATCTTACATAATTTTTCCCAATATCAATTGGGTACCAAAAATTCTTGCTATTTAATTTTTTTATTTCAGAAGAAAAACTATATGAATAATAATATAAAACGGTTTATGGGAAGTGGTTGTTCAATACATATGAGTGTATATTTCTCAAAATTTCAATAACAATCCAATATTAATAGAGGTTACATCACATTTGGTGATAATGAAAAAGGGAAAACTATTGGTATTGGATCAATTGGAAATCCACAATCTATTACGAAGTTATTTTTGTAGAAGGCTTAAAACATAAGTTGATAAGTATCTATCAGATTTTTGAATATTGTTATTTATTTTATTTTTCTAAAAATTTATGTTTAGATTTCATAGATAAATATATCATGTTTAAAGAAACTATAACTGATAATGTTTACACATTAGATCTTAATTATATTTGTAGAAAAAATGAAAAATTCTAGAATGTTGAAATTTATGAATCATGTATTTGGAATAAAAGGCTTAGACATTGTAATGTTCACTTGATGAAATATTTTTCTAATAAACATTTTATTTTTTAATTTACTAAAATTAAATTGGATAAAACGGGGTTATGTGATGCATTTCAAATCAGAAAGAAACACATGTCATCTTTTAAACCAACTAAAGAGTTTATTGCATCTAGACCTATAAATCTTATCCACATGGATATTTTTGCACATACATGGAATGAAATTATTATTGTTAAATCATATTTTTATGTATTAGTAGATGATTTTTCAATATTTACATGGATTTAAATTTTGATACTTAAGAATGAATATTATTTAGTTTTTATTAATTATTTGTACGACTGTTCAAAATAAAAAAGATTCCAAAATTGTGACATTGAGAATTCATCATTGAGGTGAATTTTAGAATCATAAATTTAATGTATATTTCTATAAATGTGGTATTAAAAATAATTTTGTACCCCTATGACACCTCAACAAAATTGTGTTGTTGAATGGAGAAATATTAACTTTCAAGAAATTTCAAGAACATAGTTATGTGAATATAACATTCCCAATAGTTTTACAGATTAAGCTATTAACAAAGTATGTTATGTCATTAATAGAGTTATAAAAATAAATACATTAAAGAAAAATCACTATGAGTTTTGGATTGAAATAAAAATGAAGGTAGGGTACTTTAAAGTATTTATATGCTAGGTTTATATCTTAAACGACAAGGGAAGTCTTGGTAAGTTTGATCCAAATACTGATGAAGGTATTTTCCAAGTATAATCTACTACATCCAAATATTATATAGTTTTTATCAAAAGGTCATGGATTATTTAGAAATCAACTAATGTGAAGTTTTATTAAAGTGATTGTTTAGATCACAAAATGACTAAAACTAATGAGATAAGTGATTCTATTAAGGACGTGATACCTAATACCCTATTTAATAACAATAAGGATGATGATTTGTAACTTGAATATTTTGAACAAAATCTATTAAGGTATGATACTGGTGAACCAAAAAGTTTGCTGCCTAGACTCCTTAAAAATCTTGAAGACCATCCTATAGAAATTGTTATTGGAAGTTTAGATAAAAGAGTTAGTACTAGAAAAAATATAGGAAACCTAGTAGAATTATCTGCACATTAATATCAGTTAGAACCTAAATCTTTAGATGAAGCCTTAATTGATGAATTTTTTTTAGCTATGAAATATGATTTAAATAAATTCAAATTGAAAAAGTATGATAATTAGTTGATAGACTCTCTAATTATCTTAATATTGGAAAAATGAGTATTCAGAAGAAAAAAACATGACAATCATGGTGTAATCACTATAAATAAATCCATATTTGTTTCAAAAGGTTACAATCAAGAATAACTAATAGATTTTGAATATGTCATTTTTCTTATAGCTAGACTAGAAGAAATTTTAATATTTATAGATTATGCATCTTATATGAATTTTAATTTATATCAAACAGATGTTAAATCTACATTTTTAAATGTATTTTTAGTAGAGGAAGTATATGTTAAACAACCTCTTAGTTTTGAAGACCCTCAATTTCATAATTCTATTCTTAACCTTACCAAAACTCTATATGGACTTAAATATTCACAAAGATCCTGGAATCAATGATTAATCTATTTTCTTCTATAAAAAGGGTTTACATTAGGAATGAAATACCCTACATTGTTTAATAAAACTACATCCTCATATATTTTATTAGTACATATATTTGTTAGTGATGTTATTTTTGGGTGAACAAATAAAAAATTATGTAATTATATTTCAAAACTTATGCAAAAATAACTTAAAACGAGAATGTTGGGTGAGTTAAAATATTATTTTGGATTTCAAATTTACCAAAACGATTTTATAATTGTTTTAAACCAGAGAAAATATATAATTAGTTTACATAAAAAGTTTGTACCTGAAAACAATAATATTTATTCAACTCCTATGATCTACAATATTAAATATGATATAGATGAGGCTAGAAAAATAATTGACAACAAGTTTTATTTACGAATCATTAAAATTTTATAGTATATTACTATAAGAAGACCATAAATTGTGTTTTCATTATGTCTTTGTGAAATACTTCAATCTAATAAAAAATAATATCATTTAAATGATACCAAAATAATTTTAAGATATTTAAAACAAAATGTGTCTCTTTATCTAATTTTTTTTCAAATACCTCTATTTTTAACATAACTTTATTTTTGGATGTATATTTTTATGGATGTAAATTAGATATGAAGATTTCCTCTAGAACCTTTCATCTCTTGGTAAATATCTAGTATATTTCTTGAGTACGAAACACTAATCTGTAGCATTATCAACTGCTAAAGCTAAATATATTGATTCAGGAATTTTTTTTGTCCGAATTGTTGTCTATGAAACACACTTTAATAGAATTTGGAGTTAATTTTAATTGGTTTCCAGTAAAATGTGATAACACAAGTGTAATCAAAATCTCCCAAAACCTAATAAACCATTATAGAAGAAAGAACATATATTTAAGACATATTTTCTTAATATATCACAGAAAAAAGAATGATATCTCTTTTTAATTTGTTCTCTTATAAAATAAATTAGAAGACATCTTTACTAAACCATTTTCTACTGCCAGATTTGATTTTATAAAATATGAATTTGGATTATCTAATTTTGAATGATTTTAATTTTACTTACATAGTATTTTAATTTTGTAATTAAGTGAATATTTTTTTGTGTGTTAGTTTATTAATGATTTTGCATCACCATTTTAAATATTAGTCATATATGAATATAAAATGTTACCAAATTTATTGTAATGATTACTCTTCACATCACTGAATGAACCTTCAATAACTGTAAAACAAAATTAAGTGAATTTGTTCTACATGTGAAACCATTACAATCCTTATAATCATTACCACTCTACTACCCAAATGCCTATTTCTATCCCTCCAACATTCTAGAACACTTGCAGAATTGAGAAACCTAAAAGAACTGATGGCACCTCTATGATCATATTCAAGCATTCAAGGATGTAAGGGAAAGTGTTAAGTGAAAGAGAAATAGATTTTAGCTGGCTAGCTAGGACATACATGCTGCTTAAGAAGGTCATCAATGGCTAGGTTTGAGAATTTTTCTTTGATGAAAGAAGAACCTGATTTGTCTTTAAGAATGAATTTTTTAGGTTCTATAAAAAAACCATATTATAGTTTGGTGAAAATGGTGACCTTGTCACTGTGAAGATCAATATAAAAATAATTTCAATAACTGCTTAAGAAATATATAATGTGTTTAAGTTCCCTCTTCATGTTTATGAAAACCTTAATACCTCATTATTATTTGTATATGATGTAACTCCTCCAAAAATTACGAAGTCCCTATTCCGCACAAAAAATGTTGAGAAAAATAACGTGAATGACTTTTAATGAAAAAGAAAATTTATTATAAATTTTATTCAATCTACCATCTCATAACACTATACTGATTTGAGAAATTTCATTTTCAGGATTCCACCTAACTTTATTTTTTTTTTGATAGAGATGCGTGTAAATCTAGAATGAAATATTATTAGATATATGTATCACATTAAAAAAAGTCTCTAAATTTTTATCCATTTTGTAGGATGTTAACACTAGTTTTTAAAAATGATGGTGTTTATGTAGTTGGATATACTACCACCCATTGGAATGGGATGAAAATGTTAGGTGAAAATATCATAAAGTGAAGTGGTTTCAACTGTAATTCATCTTTAAGTAAGTTACTACCAATAATTTCAAAAGAAGAAGTTAAAGATAATCCCAAATTGAATTAGAGGGATTCATCCCACCCAATAGTTACCAGTGGAGCTGTTTCTTAGATCCCAACCCATATACCAATTTCAGTAGAAAAACAAATTGAAGTAATAAATGTATTGGATGATGAAACTCTTATATATATAAAAAGAATATTAAATGTTTTTTCAACCTAGGAAGAAAAATACTCTTGAAGTTAGTGTTTCTCCAACCAATATTCTAGTTTCTTTTGTAAGAGTAAGATTGGGTTAAACTGTTACAAAATTAGTTATCATTTTTTAAGAAGGGAACATCTCAATAGTACCATGTGCCACACCTCTTATTGATGTATATCTATCTCTATATTTGAATCAATTCATTGCATGAAGAATAATCATATTAAAATTTTGAGAACCCCTAAATGTGTAAGTATCACAAAATGTTTGTGAAAACCAACAAATTGATGATGCTCAGAGCATATAAGTACAGTAGAATGGATACTCTCCAATTCATGAACAACATAGAAGTTTAGATATTTTTATTGGTGAGAAGTATTCTACTGATAGATCTCTTGAGAGATACTCAAAATTGATGTCTGAAGTAGAGTTAGTGAATGTTCAGTTGATTGATTTTAGAAATGACATAATAACTCTTAGTGAGAAGATGGCTTTAAAATGTTATGTTTAGGTAGTAATATTTTTAATTTAATCAATGTTTAAAAATTTGTCAATGGAACCCATTGTAGAAGCCGTGAATCAATTTGATGCTCAGTTAAGGTTAGTATAAGTGTATCAATCCATGGACTCATTGAGTGATGTTATTGCTTAATTGTAATATGAACTTATATCTAATAAAATGTTTCAATATATTCAAAGAGATATAATTTTTGAAGTTGTAATAATACTATTTTTCCATAGTAATATATTATATCCATCAATATGTCTAAAAATATGATTACCTCCTTGTTAAAAGAAAAGTTTGAATAGTTCATGATCTTACGTCACAACTAAAAAATGATATCAGTTTCATTATTAATAGTCTATAAAGAATTATAGGATCTTTAAAGAATATTTTTGAAGTTTTATAAAATAAATATTATTATCTTCACTAGTTAGTTTCAAGCACTTTAAAACTAGAAATTTTTGATAAATAATAATATTAAGAAGTGGATTATGCATTTGTTGAATGTTAAGAACATTAAGTATATATAAAACGGAAAAAATTTTATTGTTATAATCTATTTTTTGTGTCCAAAAAACAATTTTAAGTTTAAAGAAAGTTTATAGTTAACTATTCTAATAAAGGATATGTACAAAATTTATTTACAAATTTTTCTCAGTGGATCTGGAATATATTTACAACTCTCATTGATTATTTAAATAATATATTGTGAGAAAAATAAACTCTTCTGTTGATTCTTTATTTCAATTTTGAGGGAGACATCTCCTAGAACCTTAAATTGTTGATCATCATTCCTCTACCTCTCGAATACATAAGAAGAACTTTAATCTTTTTTATGTTTATATTTGGTAAAATCACATGTTTTTTGAATAAGTCTCTTTATATTTACCAAAACCATATTCTAAGGTATCATTTATACATTCATATAATTTATGGGAGGATCTCTACATCTTCTCTCCACATCCAATCTGCCACTATAAAGATCAATCGATGTGATAATGCATGAATTATGGAATCTTTACTGATTTTGGGAGACTTTATTAGAGAAATGGATAATTCTTCTTTACCTGCGTCCTCTCTATCTTGTGTCCATATTTTATCATTCAAAAATCCTCCTCCAAAAAAATCATTTCACCTTATTTAGATAATACACCATAACATTTTTCATTTATAGTTTCCAAGTTTAATAGGAATTTTATAAACATTTGAATCATGAAAACATTTGAATGCTTCAATGCATATTCAACATGTTTGTAATTCATTTCTTTCTTTATTCACTTTGTAAAACTTTTTGTTGAATATTTTTATCTATATAGTCAATATATATTTTGTAACACCCCAATCATCCATGACACGCTTCTCTTTGAATAAGACAGCAACATGTGTTCTACGCAACTTCGAGTTCTAACACACACCACAACCAATCAAACTAGCCGTTATGAATAGTAATACCCACTTTTTTAAATTTTATAAATTTTACCATTAAAAATGGACTTCATTTTTGGATTCAGAATATCGAAATTTTATTAGGGTGAATTTTTGGTACATTTCTAACAACTTTCATATTTTGATGAATAGTGAAAATTACTAAATTTTAATTAAAAACATCTTTTTTAATCGAAATAATTTATAGTGATAAATTATGAATTTAAGTGGTTTTAAATTATATTTAAAATATATTTTTACCATTTAATACAATGTCATTTATTGGACATAATTTCACATTTATACCGGATATAAGCAAGTGTTAATCTTTTAATAGTTATTATTTCTTAAAAACACGATTTTTGTTTTGGAAGTGGGAATTAATTTTAAATTAATTTCTGCCACTTCTGTGTTTTGAATTTAGAAAAATTTATTCCATATTTAGAATCAGGAGGTCTAAATTGTGTAAATAGGTAACTTTTATTTTTAGGAATTTTAAATAATTACTTCGGTAAATATTTTATTTACTATGGTTAAAGGGTAAATCCGGTAAATAAGGGTAAAAAATAATATTATTATAATAATTGATTACCCTAAAACGTGTCCTAACCATATTAATTGATACATTTCCGACCATGGTCATATTTGGGTCGATTTTGGGATCCCATGGATCCACTTGTAAGTGATAATGACACTTTATATTAATTAAGTTAAAGTAAATACAAAAAATGACATAGGAATATCTCTTTAAGAAAAACAATTTTTACATATGGTTATACATGTTATATTTTCTACAATAAATATTAATTAGAAAGATAAAACAATTTCCTAAATAATGGTATTTTATTTATAATTTTTAAACATTGAATAATTAAATATATTAATGACACAATAATAATGCAGTATATTCCTTATTAATGAATGAATCAAAGAGTTGGTATTATAAATGTTAAAATAAATATAATTTGAAAGTTTTGATGACATACACGAATTTTATTGTTTAATATGACATGTTAGGATTTATTAAATTAATTTGGTTCGAATTGATAAGGATGTTAATACTTTAACAAAAATCAATTAATAAATAGTGTCAAAATTGACATAAATGAGTTCTTAAAAAAAATATTATATTATTAATTGATATTCTATTCCTAAAAGTCTATGTTTCGTCCAAAGGACTTATATAATTATAGGTGTATCATTAAAAGACCACTTGGGGGTCGATTGGAAGTATATAGTATGTTTATTAACCATATAATATAAAAATACATAGTGACATGGTAAATGTCAAACTAATTAACTAAGAGTTAAAACTAAAAGATAAGGTTAATAAAGTAACCCAAACCTGTCTAAAACCTATTGGTTGAGTTTTTTTCTACCTGTCCCCACCTTAGAATTTACATAATCCACTTTTCAGCCATTAGAAACCAAATATGAATTTATTATAAAATAATATTTCATGCTTTTCATAAGGTGCCCTCACCCCTCTTATAAAAGGGCACTCCCCCTTCTCTCAAATTCATACATTAAAAGCCTTTTGGTTCGGTCAAAACCTGCCCAAATATCCTCTAAAATTCCCTCAATTCAATTTAGAGGCCTTAGTTTTATCAGAAAGTCAACCTATGGAGCCCTTTTGATCAAATTAAAAGGAAGAACTCGAAGAAGAGGTAATAGTTTCACCACCCTCTTTCAAGTTCCTTTCTTCTTCCACTTCTTATTTATTTGTTATTTCCATTATAAAATAATAAATCTAGTGTCTTCTATATAAAATGATGTTATTATAAATATGGTACTACCATATTCATTATTCTATTCATCCTTTGAATGACATGTCACCATACATGCGTACGTACGGCTTACCGTCTCCACGTCATAGTGTAATTGTTATTCAAAACATTATTATTTGGATGGGTATAATAATGATGTGTAATTCATGAAAATAATTAATATAAAAAGATAATTATTCTGTATATATTATACACCATCCAATTATATACTATTTTAATATCAAAATAATGATATTGTCGCTCGTGCATACGTACGGATTACCATCTCCACAAACGCAATGATATTCATTCCCCATCGTATCAATTCAAGAAAAACTTTCATTTGATGATTAAAAATAATGTTTAAGGACTTGATATCATTCTGTATATAAATATGATACAACCTATCCCAAAAAAACACAACTTCTGTAACAAAACATATAAAAGAAAATGAGTAAGTTATCACCCGAAACGAAGATAATAATAATATATTATTAATAAAGCAATGTTAAAAGATCATATATGATATTATATTAATGTATATGATTCTTGAATAATTTAATAACAATTATTTCACCATTATATAGGAGATTAAACTACCCTCGATAATGGAAAAGTACAAGGTAAGGGTTTATTTCACAATCTCTTCATTATCTGACGTTGTTTACACGTAATTTTCTACCGGGACCTCTTTATCATCCACATCCATGTTTCTTAAAACATTATTTGAAATCATTCTTACTATTTTACAGACTATGGGTTAAAGTAATTTATACCCTTCTTTAACTTTTTATAAGAAGTTTATAAAGGAATCCTTCTATCATTTTCCAAACAACGTCCTTTTTAACCTATTCGACAGAATTAAGGTAAGAATGTCTCTTTTTAACTGATACGGTGGGTGTCCTATTTCCCGACATTATAAAATCATCTAAGATTACCTTACATGGTTATAAGAATATTTTCAAAGTAAATTTTTTCTTTTATAATTATGTGATTTTTAAATGATTTAAAAAAAAGAAATATTTATCTAAAATTGTTTTGATTTCATCTATGTCAACATCCTTTGATGGATTTTAAGCTTATTTGAAGTTGAATTATTATGATACAAAAAATAAAAATTTTATTAAAGGTTTTGTGATCTGTTTGACTATGAATGTGTTATTTTCATACAATTCATGGTTTATGGATAAAGTATTGACATTTCGTATGCTAGTTTTGATACGAATGTTTATGTTATGTTTAAACCTGTTCAAATAAGGGATTCATTAGACTTAATAAGTGACGGGTGAAGCTCGCTATAGTTTCTCGATGCATCGGTAGGTCTTATGAGACAAACTAGTGTCTTGGCACAAGACCTTGACAAAATCTTATTTTTAGTCTTGGAACAAGGCCTTGAGTATGTGGTTATGATAGTATGACATTATGCATTCCATCATTATGAAAGTGGTTATTGATACTGCATGTGATTATTCAACTAGTAGAATATGCATGTGAATAAGTAAATGGAATTATTTCATTATATTAATGCCATATTATGCTAAAGTTCATGTTTAAAAGGCTTTTGTTTTAGTTATATATTTCCTTAAATATTTATGCTTATTTGTGAATGTTTCCGCTATATTGTTATCCTTACTGGGCATCTTATCTCACCCCATTCCATGTTTTATTTTTCCCAAGATGTGAAGAAGTATTTTATGAATGACCTGTAGGGATATTATAAGGGGATATTAGTGTGGAGACAAGATGTTGTTGTAGTTTTTACTTTATGATGTAGTGTAAACTTTATGAATGTATCTAGTGATTCAAAGGCTACTAAACTAATCGATATTTCAGGATTTGATCTTTTTTGATCATGCCAATGTTATGTAATAATGCACCGACTCTAGGTAATTGGGGTCGGGGCATTACAGATGGTATCATAGGAAGTTGAGTACAAACCTTGAAAGCTAGATTTTGATAAACTCTGATTAGATCACATAGACCTAAGATGGACTTTGAGGATTAGTATAGAAGAACTTCCTAGAATTTCGGTATTGTAGAGATTTTGTGAGTTTTTTGAGAAATAAATCCATATATGGATATGAGCAGGTAGAGGCGGCTCTGGCACAGATGTACCTAGGGGTAAAACCCAAAATCACCGCTTTGAGGTAGACTCGAATGAGAATTGGTGCACGAAAAAGGGCCATGCTACACTCTTGGTTACGACACTCCTGGGGGATATGCATAAGAGAATTATCATTTTAATTACAAACCATTATGAAGGGTTTATGAGTATATACTTCCTCAAAGAAAACATTTTTATGATTATGGATTATATCCATAAACTGTTCAATTTATGTTATGTGTTTTACAAGTTTGGAATTATTGATTTCTATTCATAAACTGATCTAGTTTATGCCATTGTTTAGAAATGGCACCTAGTGGAAGGAATGGAAACCATATTAATGCACACACTCCGTGTAGGGATTTCCCTCCTCCACAAGATAATTATCGTGGAGCTAGTGATACAACTGTTGCTGATCAGCTTATCACCATACTGGGATAATTCACATAGGTTATGAATAATAACCTTACCCATATGGATAACCCTGATGCACAATGCAGATGATCAATGTTAGACCACTTCATGAGGAAAAACCACCAACATTCAATGGGATTAAAAATCCATTAGTGGCTGAGAAATGGATAAATTCTTTAGAGAAAATATTCCAATCCTTGGGGAGTAATGAAAGGGAAAAAGTTATCATGGTAGTTTACTGCCTCACTGGAGATGCTGATCAATGGTGGTCAATGATTCAAAAGAAAAAGGAAGATGATGAAGTATAAAATATGGAATGGAGGGAGTTTAAAGATCTTTTCTTAGAAAAATACTTTCCTCGTGACCATCAAGCAGACATGGAATGGCAATTTTTGAGTCTGAGGCAAAAGAAGGACTAGAATGTCGCAATGTATGAAACTAACTTTACAAGGTTAGCAAGGCATGCTGCAGATTATATACGTAACCCAAGAAGTAAGATCGATCGTTTCTTTGTTGGGTTAAAACCATTTATCCGTAAAGCATTAGTCTCACAATCATTCTCATCGTACGAAGATATCGTCTCATGTGCTATCAAGACAGAAAAATAATTCTCTAAGTTTTTTGAATTTAAAGCAAAGCAAGAGGAGAAGAGATCTGCCGATCACTCTAGGAATGGAAAGAAGGGGAATAAGGGAAAAGTTGAATATCCATCATGTAGTAAATGTTGTAATAAATACCCTGGTACTTGCTTGAATGGAATGAGAGTCTGTTACAAGTGTGGTGAAAAAGGCCACCAAGCTCATGATTGTATGGGGAAGAAGGAAGCTACCGATGTTCAATGCTATAATTGAAGGGAGATGGAAAATTATGCAATTTAATGTCCAAAGAATCAGAGAAACTTAACTTAGAAAAGGCCATGGGATAAAGGCAAAGCTTATTCTATCACTACTGCTGAGGTTGAATATCCAAAAGATGCGGTGGTAGGTAATTTAATGGTTTCCTCATGTTTAGCCAATGCTTTATTTGATTCTGGATCATCACATTGTTTTATATATTCCCAGTTTTATAAGAAAATTAGAAATTTCCAATTTTATTTAACAAGGGATTTGTCAGTTAAAACTCCTAAGGGAAGTATCATTGCAACAAATTTTTGGGAATCAGTCCCCATTAGAGCACATAAATATTCTTTACCTGCTGATCTCATCTTCATACACATGATTGAATCTGATATAATCCTTAGTATAGATTGGATTTCAGACCATGATGCGAATATTTATTTTAATAAGAAGGAGGTTATGATTTTTGATGATGATGATAAGGAACTCCTTATCTTTAGAGCAGAATCATAACCACAAAATTCTTATCTAGATCCACCCCCAGTATCTCAACTAAATTAAATTATTAGGGAGGAAGAGAATGAAATAACTATGGGTGAGGAAAGGAATGTTCAGTTAGAGGATGTACATATTGTGAAAGAATATGTAGATGTGTTTCTAGATGATTTACCTAGACATCCTCCAGAACGAGAAATTGATTTTTCCATTGATTTAATTCCTGGTTCAAGGCCTATATCGAAGAACCCTTATAAAATGTCCACTATGGAATTATTTGAACTAAATACACAACTACAGGAATTGAGTAATATTGGATTTATTCGCTCTAGTGTTTCTTCATGGGGAGCCCCTGTCCTTTTTGTTAAGAATAAATATGGATCTATGAGGTTATGTATCGACTACAGGGAAATAAATGCTATAAGAATAAAGAACAAGTATCCCCTACCTCACATTGATGATTTATTTGGCCAACTACATCGAGCTCAATACTTTTCAAAGATTTAAGTTTGATCTGGATACCATCATTTTTGTGTGAAGAAGGATTAAATTCCGAAGACAGCATTTCGAACCAGGTATGGGTATTACGAGTTTACAATAATTCCTTTTGGATTGACTAATGTATCCTCTGTATTCATAGATCTAATGAACAAAGTTTTCAAGGAATATCTCAATGATTTTATATTGGTATTTATTGACTATATATTGGTATACTCTAAAAGCTACGAAGATCATGAAAATCACTTGTGCATTATCCTGAAGACTCTTAGAAGACATGAATTATATGGGAAGTTTGGTAAAAGTGAATTCTGGCTTCAAGAGATTTATTTTCTTAGACATATTGTCTCTAAGGATGTAATTTCTGTTGATCCTTCTAAGAGCAAGTCAATCCGAGAATCGGTAGCACTGATGAGTATAACTGAGGTATGCTGTTTTATTGGTTTAGCAGGTTATTATCGGCGTTTCGTCCAGAATTTTGCCCTATTGGCTAACCCATTAACTAAGATTACACTAAAGGGGTTAAATTAGTTTGGACAAAATAGTGTGAAGAATTTTTTGAAGAACTGAAGAGAAGATTAGTCAATACCCCTGTATTGACTCTACCATCGGGGTATGATGGGTTCCTTATTTATAGTGATGCATCGAAGAAATTACTTGGTTATGTCCTTATATAGAATGATAGGGTTATTGCCTATGCATCACGATAGATAAAAATTCATAAGCAAAACTATCCTACTCATGATCTTGAGTTAGATGCTGTAATCTTTTGTTTTGAAGATATGGTGACGTTATCTCTATGGTGAAAAATGTGAGATATATACCGATCACAAGAGTTTGAAGTTTATTTTATCATAGAAAGAACTCAACATGAGGAAAAGGAGATGCCTTGAATTACTCAAGGATTATGATTGCACAATACACTACCACCCAGGGAAAGCAAATAAGGTGGCAGATGCTTTGAGAAGAAAGGACCATGGAGTTTTTAACATGATGAGAATTTAAAGGGATCCTATTTTCATGGATCTAGTGAAGATAGATATGGGAATTACCATGGAAGGTGAAAAATCGATACTTTTTCAAATTATTTCCAAACCATCATTACTATAAAGGATAAGGAGTTCTCAGACGGATGATGAAGAATTTCAAAAGAAGATTAAAGCTGTGAATGATGGGAGATTGAGTGACATTGTGTATGAAGGTGAAATTTTGAAATTTGGGAAGAGAATTTGTGTTACCGATAAACCTGAGATAAAAAGGGAATTGTTGGATGATGCTCATAGTTACAATTTCTCTATACACCCAGGGAGCACCAAAATGTATAGCGATTTGAAGGAAAATTTTTGGTGGGACAACATGAAGAGGGAGACATCTGATTTTGTGTCGAGATGTATGGTTTGTCAACAAGTGAAAGCTGGAAGGCAACAGCCTGAAGGAGTCATTCAACCTCTTCCCATACCTCAGTGGAAATGGGATAAAATAACGATGGACATTTCCATGAGACTACCAAAGAATCCTAGAAGGAACGATGCAATATGGTTCATTGTTGATCGTCTTACCAAGTCAGTGCATTTTCTTGCTATAAGAGAAGATCAACCACTTGAATGTCTAGAAAGACTATATATTAATGAAGTTGTGAGACTTCATGGTGTACCCCTATCGTTTGTTTCTAATCATGATCCAAGATTCACATCAAGATTCTGGAAAAGTCTTTAGAAATCCATGGATACTGAATTTCATTTGATCACTACCTACCACCCTCAAACAGATAGACAATTAGAACAGACTATTCAAACGTTAGAAGACATGTTGAGATCATGCTCACTTGTCTTTCAGGGTATGTGGGATCAATATTTACCACTAATGGAATTTTCCTATAACAATAGCTTCCATTCAAGTATTCGAATGGCACCATATGAAGCGTTATATGGAAAGAGATGTTTCACACCAACCTGTTGGGATGATATTGGTGAAATAAAACTCATTGGCCCAGAACTAGTGGAGGAAACGATGGAAATAGTGAAGGTAATCTAAAAACACATCAAAGCAGCTCAAAGTAGGCAGAAGAGCTATGCTGAAAACTAAAATAAGGATTTGGAATTTCAGTTAGGATATCATATTTACTTGAAGCTATCTCAAATGAAGGGAGTAATACATTTCAGTAAGAAAGGTAAATTGAGTCCCAGGTACATCGGACCTTTTGAAATTCTAGAATGAATGGGGTTGCAGCTTACCGATTGGAAATGCCGCCAAGTCTCTCCAAAGTTCACGATGTATTCCACATATCACTATTGAGAAAATACATGTCTGACCCGAAACATGTACTCACCTATTAAGAATTAGAATTGGAACCCGATCTGTCTTATTTCGAAGATCCTTTCAAGATTATTGATACCATAGAACAAGTGCTGAGAAACTAGACGACTCGTCTGGTAAAAGTTCTATGGAGAAACCATAAAATGGAAAAGGAAACATGGGAACCCGAGGAACATATGATGAAGAACCACCTTAGTCTTTTCATGAGATAGTATTTTAGAAATTTAGAGGATGAAATTATTTGAAGGAGGGGCGAATTTAACACCCCAAGCTTCCACGCTACGCTTCTCTTTGAATAGTAAAGTAGCACGTGTTGTATGAAACTTCGAGTTCTAACACACACCACAACAAATCAAACTAGCCATTATGAATAGTAATACCGACTTTATAAAATTTTATAAATTTTATCTTTCAAAATGGAATTCATTTTTGGATTCGGAATATCGAAATTTGATTAGGTTGAATTTTTGGTACATTTCTGATAAATTTCATATTTTGATGAATAGTGAAAATTACTAAATTTTAATTAAAAATAAATTTTTTAATCGAAATAATTAATAGTGATAAATTGGGAATTTTAGTGGTTTTAAAAAATATTTAGAATATATTATTACCATTTAATACAATTCTAGTCATTGTATGTAATTTCACATTTAATCAGGATATAAGCAAGTGCCAATCGTTTGATAGTTATTATTTCTTAAAAACACGCTTTTTGTTTTGACAGAGGGAATTAATTTTAAATTAATTTCTTCCACTTCTGTGTTTTGAATTTTGAAAAATGGATTCCATATTTAGAATCATGAGGTCAAAATTGTATAAATAGGTAACTTTTATTTTTAGAAAATTTGAATAATTACATAGGTAAATATTTTATTTACCCTGGTTAAAGGGTAAATCTGGTAAATAAGGGTAAACAAATAATATAATATTAATAATAAATAACCATAAAACATTTCCTAACCCTATTGCTTGATAAATTTACAACCATGGGCATCTTTGGGTTGATTTTGAGACCCCATGGATCCACTTGTAAGTGATAATGACACTTTATATTAATTAAGTTAAAGTAAATACAAAAATGACATAAGCATATATCTTTTAGAAAAACAATTTTTATATAGGGTTATATATGTTATATTTTCATCTATAAATATTAATTAGAAATATAAAAGGATTACCTACATAATATTATTTTATTTGTAATTTTTATACATTTAATAATCAAATATATTAATCACACAATAATGATGCAGTATATTCCTCATTAATGAAACAATCAAATAATTGGTATTATAAATGTTAAAATAAATATTATTTGAAATTTTTGAGGATATAAAGGAATTTAATTGGTTAATATGACATGTTAGGATTTCTTAAATGAATTTTTTTCAAATTAATAAATACTTTACGACTTTAACAAAAATCAATTATTAAATAGTGTCAAAATTGACATAAATGAATTTTTAAAACAAATATTATATTATTAAGTAATATTAAATTCTTAAAAATTTAAGGTTCAGACAAAGGACTTATATAATTATAGTAGTATCATTAATGGACCACTTGGGGCTCTCTTGGAAGTATATAGTATGTTTATTAACAATATAAAAAAAAGAAAGTGACATGGTAAATGTCAAACTAATTAACTAAGAGTTAAAAGTAAACGATAAGGTTAATAAAGTGACTAAAACCTGTATAAAACCTATTGGATGAGTTTTTTTAGACCTATACACACCATATACTATAAATAATCCACTTTTTAGCCATTAGAAACCGAATATGAATTTATTATAAAATAATATTTCTAACTTTTCCTAAGGTGCCCCTCACCCTTCTTAAAAAAGGGAACTCCCCCTTCTCTCAATTTCAAATTTTCAAGGCCTTTTGGTTCGGCCTACCCCAACCCAAATATTCTATTAACTTCCCTCAGTTCAACCTATAGGGCTTAGTTTGATCATAAATCCAACCTAATGAGCCCTTTTAATCAAATCAAAATGAAGAACTCGAAGAAGAGGTAATGTTTTCACCACCCTCTTTAAAGTTCCTTTCTTCTTCCAGTTCTTCTGTCTTTGTTATTTCCATTATAAAATAATAAATCATGTATCGTCTATATGCTGTGATGTTTTTATAAATCTGGTAGAACCATATTCAGTGTTATATCTATCCTTTTATTGACATGTCACCATACGTGCGTACGTACGGCTTACCGTCTCCACGCCGTGGTGTAATTGTTATTCAGAACATTATTATTTGTATGGGTATAATAATGATGTGTAATTCATATAAATAATTAATATAACATGATAATTATTGTTTATATATTATAAACCATCCAATTATATATTATTTTAATATCAAAATAATGATATTGTCGCTCGTGTGTATGTACGGATTACCGTCTCCATGAACGCGATGAGATTCATTCCCAATCGTATCAATTCAAGACTAATTTTCATTTGATAATTAAAAATAATTTTGATTTACTTGATATCATTCTGTATATGAGTAATAAAGAACCTATCTATAACAAACATGACTTATGTAACAAAACATATAAAAGAAAACTAGTAAGTTAACACCCGAAACAACGATAATACTAGGATATTATTAACAAATCAATGTTAAAAGATCATATATGATATCATATTAATGTATATGATTCTTTTATAATTTAATAAAAATTATTTCACCATTATACAGGAGGTTAATCTACCCTCAACCAATGAAAAGTACTAGGTAAGGTTTTATTTCACAATCTCTTCATTATCTGAGGTTGTTTATTCGTAATTATGTACTGGGACATCTTTATCATCGACATCCATGTTTCTTAAAAATGTATTTGAAATAATTCTTACTATTTTACAGACTATGGGTAAAAGTCATTTATAAGAATTTTATAAAGTAATCTTTCTATCATTTTCCAAAAAAGGTCTTTAATAACCTATTCGATAGAATTAAGGTAAGAATGTCTTTTTTTAACTGATATGGCAGGTGTGGCTATTTTATGCCATTATAAAATCATATAAGATTCATTTAAAATCTTATACTAATATTTTTAATGTAAATGTTTTCTTTTATAATTATGTGATTTTTAAATGATTTGAAAAAAGAGATATTTCTCTAAAATAATTTTTATTCCATCTATGTCAACATCCTTTGATGGATTTTATGGTTATTTGAAGATGATTTATTATGATACAAAACATCCATATTGTATTGAAGGTTTTGTGATATGTTCGACTGAGGATGTGTTATTTTTATACAATTCATGGTTTATAGAGAAAGTATTCACATTTCGTTTGCTAGTTTTAATACGAATGTTTATGTTATGATTAAACCTGTTCATATGAGGAATGCATTGGACTTAATAAGTGACGGGTGGAGCTCACTATAGCTCCTTAATGCATTGGTAGGTCGAATTAGACAAACTAGTGTCTTGGTATAAGGCATTGAAAAAATATTATTTGTAGTCTTGGTACAGGGCGTTGACTACGTGGTTATGATAGTCTGGCATTATGTATTCCATCATTATTAAAGTGGTTATTGATATTGCATGTGATTATTGGCTAGTAGAATATCCATGTGAATAAGTAAATGGAATTATTTCATTTTGTTACTGTAATATTATGCCGAAGTTCAAGTTTAAAATTCTTTTGTTTTAGTTATATATTTCCTTAAATGTTTATTCTTATTTATGAAAGTTTCCTCTTTATTGTTATCCTTACTGGGCATCTGAGCTCACCCCTTTATATGTTTTATTTTTCCCAAGATGTGAAAAAGTATTTTATGAATGACTTATAGGGATAGTATAAGGGGATATGAGTGTGGAGGCAAGATTTTGTTTTAGTTTTCACTTTATGATGTAATGTAAACTTTATGAATGTATCTAGTGATTCCAAGGCTACTAAACTAATCATCCTTTCGAGATTTTATTTTTTGTGATCATGCCAATTTTATGTAATAATGCACCAACTCTGGGTAATTGGGGTCGGGGCATTAAATATCTATTATATTATTATTATTTATTTTATATTCTTATTTTATGTTTAATTTTGTTTAACTATTTAATGATATCTTCTTCTTTTTATTTTAATACAAATTCATGCCAAATTCTGTTAATATTTTGTAGCATTAACTATTTACACTTTTTTGGGTGTAACATTCAATGTATTATTTTCTTTTCAATGTTATACTTCCTTTTTAATTTCACAAAAAGGGGGATAAGAAAAAGATGAATAAATTAATATTAAAACATAAATTTATTTTTAAAAATGGGTAAAAGAAAAAAGGAAGAATACTAAATTTAAAAAGTTTATTTGAGGTGAGAAGAATACATTAATTAAAATTATATTTTAAATATACATTCAAAAAATTATGTTTTATAGTCAATGTCTTTTGTGATTATATGAAAGAGGGTATTGTTGGAAAGACTTAGGATACTCTAACATATTTTAGTTTTATGTGTTTTGATGATTCAAAAAAATACCTATTTTTATTTTAATGAGTTAAATTATGTGTTTCAGATTATAATTTTATCAATGTAATTTATCTTATGATGACTATAAATTTTTACCTTATTATGAGTAGAGTATTCAATCAATGGAAAAATATTTTATCTTATAGGAATCAATGTTTTAAAAGAATATATTTCATCAACTGATAATTAGAATACTTCATGTTGGAAGTTTATCTTATTATATAAGATTTTATCTTACGAAGAGAAATGACTAGCTACAACATGTTCAAATTCAGTTGTTTCATATATAATATAGTCATTAGAAGTCTTTTATCTTACAAAAAGGTCTTTTGTAAAATATTATCTTACAAGCATCAGAGAAGTTGTGAATGATAAGTATAACACTTCTGTAACATGTTTATCTTATGTTGAAGAATCATCCTACGTAATATTGAACTCGGTTTATCTTATGCATAGTATAATTCAAATATATGTTTTATCTCACGAATTCCCACAAAAATTTATCTTTTTAGAATAGATCTATCAGTCGGATATCTTACAAAGATCTAGTTATTAAGATGAAAGATATGATTACATTTATAATCTCTTGATAAGTCATTTCATGCTTTTGGAGTGTATCAGAGAAGAGATTTTCCATTTACGGAAAGGATGATTTGTATATAATTTTTTTTTCAATGAATAAAAATATCTGAAGAAGGAAAAAATTTATAACATCACTCCTAAAAAATTATTTTACCGTACTTGGAAATAATAGATGTGTTCCATTAATACCCTTTCTTACCGACACTTCAACGGATTATCAACTCGACCATTATGATTATCTTTTTTTATTAAGTTCAAAATCAAAGATGAGATATAAAAGGAATAGTTACTCATTGCATGAAAACACACAAAATAGATACATACAGCGATTTTCACACACTTATAAATACTCTAATAATAGTAACAACAATCGTGAGTACATATAAAACATCTAATACAAACAATTGTGTGTTGTGATTACAATTTTATCAGTTCCACTAAAGATCATTTAGAGATATACCTTGAATATTAGCATCTACCTTGGACATATCTTCACCTACTGTCAGTTTCTTCTTGCAACTATGTTTTTAAATAGTTCTTCAAAATTTTATTCATATATTTTTGCTTACACTTTTTTTACTTTAGTGTTCTAGTGACATGGAAATGTATAGTAAAGGGAGATCCATGTTGAAATATCTCGTACCTTTTTAATGAGTAATAGATTCTTTTACTCGGTTGGGAGCCCCCAAATAAAGAGAGTTTATACTAAGAATCACCAAACTCCTAGAGTAGAGTGTTTGTGGAGTGGACAAGGGGAATTTTATTCCCCATAACACTATACATATTATATGCTCAATATCCTTTACTTGAGATTTTATATTTATACTATTTATTTTTTAAGGAATAATATTTGAACTCACATACCTCCAAGAGGAAAGTTTAAAGTAAATAAACTTGTATGAACTCAATTCACCCCCTCTTGAGTTTCAGTTAGCCATACTCTAGGACAACAGATTGTATACCTCTATGGATAGAAAATAATAATTTCATATGTGAACATATTATTTTTATTAATTCCTATAGAACGCCATGTTAATAATAATAATAATAAATCATAACATCTGTTAAAATTTTGAATTAAATTAAATATTGTTTATTCAAATAATATTCAATGTATATTATTTCTCACTGAACAATTAATATTGATCCTCCATTACTCCATAGTATTTATTAAACCTTAAAAATGACAATTTATTTCATAAATAAAAATCAACACATTATTCATCAATAAATAAATAAATATTATATTCACTAAATAGAAAATAACTAATTATTAAAAATTATTCTCATAAAATATTCTCTCAAATATATGGTGATAGAATATATGTGATCAAGAAAAAATGAATAATTATTGAACTATATACGTGAATAATATATATTCAACTGGTAAAATAATAAATAATTTTATTATTTAACTAAGGTTCAAGATACAATTAATGTGTGAACCTCTAGGCCCTTTTCCTAGTGTCTTTAGGTTATGAAACCAAAGTCTAAGGTTTGAATCTAACAAGATACCAATACACCCATAAAGAAATAAGTTAATGTATCAATAACATAAAACCACATACAGACGCTTAATGGGTAATATAATCAATTTATCTCAATATCTCTAATCAAGTAGGTTCCATGTTGGGCCATCAACCTATGTGATCAATGTCTATCTCTTTGACTTTATTGAAATTAAACTTGCATACAGAATAACATGTTCATAGATTTAATTATGTTATATCATTTCTATCAAATTTCCTATAATATCAACTTTTGAAAAATAATTTAAGAGGAAAATCTTTCTAAAATTATTTATTAATAAAATAATATTCATAATGCGCCTAAAAAATTATAATTCACTAAAAACATATGTCCTCATGGTTTTTATTAGTACATCAAAGTAAGTGACTTATAACCTCCATTAATAATATTATTAAAGTCTAAAAACAATATACAATTCTAGAGATAACAACATCCAACTACACATATGAATAAGGATTTTCTACTTGCAGGTCCCATTCTAATAATTTATTATAATAGAAATTACTAAGGTAGTAAACCCTGAAAATGTGCCTCAATGTCCTATGAAACTCCACCTGAGATAGATAATATCATTTCTATCCCTCAAATGAGTTTATTTAGCTATAGAAAATATATTTAAGAATACTATCATATCACTTATGGGTTATTATTATAATGGGGATCTATTATGACATTTCAATGTGATATTTTGTCTTAGGACATTATCACATACTATGCCATGAATAAGAACAATCATGATGTGAAAATGAGTTTATTAATTTTCAAAAATTGGATACATGTTATTATAAAATACACATAAGTTGGTTCTAGGTCACTAACTCCAACAGACTCCCACATTCACTAGAGACAACTAATAACAACCTTCAGTCTTCCAGCTCTCATATGATACTCATGATTTAGCTGAGATAAGACTTTTTGTTAAGTGGTTATACACTTTTTATTCTAGGTAAACTATTCTTAGTATTACTTCACCCATATGAGAAAAATAATTCAATTTTTGATACTTATGGAGTATATTATTTGTTTATTGGGGTGACCTTGGCTTATTTTCAAGATCCAAAAATGAAGTATTATGATAATAAAATGTGATATTGTCTTTACTTCTAGGTACCACATCAAGATCTTTGACAAAGATTCATATCCCAATGTATTCTTTTGATCCATAAATTTTTTTTATATTCAACCTCTATAGTCTATTTGGAGACAATTGGATACTTTAAACTCATCCAAATCACAAATCATCCATTGAGATAGAAAACATATCCTAACTATGACTTCAGATCATTTCTATCTATTTGGAAACTAGAATTAGTATAACCCTGATGACTTTCTATTCACCTCTTATATGCACGAGGAACATAACTTTAGTTCTTCTCATACACTTAAGGATTTACTAAACAAAGAACCAATTTTTTTCTCTTACATCAGTTTTATATCTTCATTAAATTCTCAATGTATAAGAAACATCAAGTCTAGTACATAACATGGAATACATGATTGATCCTATCACTAAAGCACATGATATCCTACTCATTCTTATTTTCATTTGTTGTGTATGAGAACATGTTTTCTTAGAAAGATGTATATCATGTGACACTGGAACCAATCCTCTCTTGGATTGTTCGATGATAATTCTATTTAGTATCTAATCAATATATGTACCTTGACTTAGTTGAGGAAACCTCCTAGTTCTATCATGATTGATATTGATCCCTAGAATATAGGTCACTTCACCTAATTACTTGAAGGAGGAACACTCTTTTCATAAGTATTTAACAAAATATAAGACTAATATGTCATTTAATATATATAATATTTCATCAACATATACAAAATGAATAAAAATTGAATTACCACTATAATTCTTGTAAATACATGTCTCAAATTCACCCTTAGTGAAACCAAATTCTTTTATAACTTCATCAAATAGAGAATTCCATGAGCTTGATGCTTGCATTAATATATAAATGGATATATGAAACTATATATTTTTTTACATCACCAAGATTTAAAAACCCTTCCAATTGTGTTATGTATACATCTTCATGATGGTTCCCGTTAAAGAAAGATGTTTCAATATCCATTTTCCAAATTTCAAAGCCATGGTAAGCTGCTATAGTAGGTAGAATTGTGATGGATTTAAACAAGGAAACTAGTGAAAATGTTTCATCATAATCAATTCCTTATAATTTTTTAAACTCTTTAAAAACTATAAAATTTTTAAAGGTACTTATTCTTCCTTCTATGTCCAATTTTATCTTGAATACCCATTTTCACCCAATATATTTGCATCAATTGGCAGCTATACTAGAACTAAAACATGGTTTTGATACATAGAATCTATTGCAAAATTTATGGTATCTTTATATCCTGAATCTTATGAGATCTATACTACCTCTTTATTGGAGATTGGTTCATTATTTTCATCCAATAATAATTTACCACTTTTGGTGACAACAAAACCATATCTCTATATTTCTCTTACATCTTTGGTTATTCTATGATGTACTTGTATTCTGGTAATAATTTATTCTATGGTCACCAATGGAATATGTTCATGTACCAACTCTTGTGTATGTTGATAATCAACATCATCAAAATCAATATTTATCCCACTATAATTCTTGAGGATGTTCTCCCTCTCAAGGAACAAAACTTGTCTAGCGAAGATAACTTTCTTGTATAAGGTTTTGTATAGGTAGTATCCCTTTGTTTCTTTAGGATACCCTATAAAGATACACTTTGAGCCCCAGAGTGTTAGTTTATTTCCTAATAAGGCCTTAATGAACATCTCGCAACCCCATACACGTGTATATGATAAAAATTATTTCTTTACATTCCATAACATGAAATGGAATTTCAATTTATAAATTAGTTGGTACTTGGTTTAATGTGTATTAAACAAATTATAATGAATATTTGAAAAATAATAATGAATGATTTGCATGACTCGTCATCAACCTTAACCTGCCTAGCAAGGTATGGTTCCTCCTTTCAGTAACACCATTCAACTATGGTGTTTAAGGTTGAGTTAGTTGATATAGAATCATAAACTCCCATAGAAATTTGGTAAGCTTTGGATTAAGTTATTCAACACCATGATGTGACTGAAGCTTCTTTATCTTCTTTCTAATTTTATTTTCAACTTCATTCTTGAATTATATGAAAATCTCAGGGGACATAGACTTATAAATTATTAATTAAAAATAATCATATCTACTCAATCCATCATTAAAAGTGATGAAGAATGAATACCCACCACTTGATTCTACTAGAAATGGTTGACACACGTTGTTGTGTACCAATCCTAGAAGCTTTTTGTCCTTTCACCCTATCCACAAAATGGTGTTTTGTTCATTTTTCCATTTTAAAAAGTATAAAATCATTCATGTGGTTTTATCTCAAGATATTCTAAATAACCGTCTTGATAGATATTTTTCAAATTCTTATTGTTTACATGATCAAGACATTGAGGCCACATCTGGGAGTTATATGTTTAGTGCGAACATGATTTGTTATAAAATTTCAATAAATGGTATTCTTAATTTAATACATTAGAACTGTCATTTTAATGCATCACACCATAAAATATGTCATATTTATAAAAGAAACAATTTTCATTTCAAAATTTGAATATAAAACAATCTATATATAGGCATGATATAAAAATTATGTTATTTGTAACATTTGGTACATATTAAGAATTTCTTAAAACTAGTATCATATAGTTGGAAATGAAAGGTTGTAATATATAATGTCTAGAGCATCCATCCTTTCACCACTGGAAGCTCTCAATTCCTCCTCTTCTCTAGAAATATTTTAGAATTTACCTTTTCCATCATTTGGATATAGATGTGATCCCCAAAATCTATATTCGAAGAACCCGGTTCTTTTTTTGGAGGTATGGGTTCCTTCTTTTCTCTTTTCCTTAATTGTTTTTGAGAAAATATGGAAAATGGGGAAAAATCCCAAATTTTGGAAAGTACACGCCGTGTACTTTTGGCCGTGTGGAATGAGTACACATAGTGTGTACCCATGTCAGTGATGAAGGGTGTAGGAACCAAGTACACGCCATGTAGTGGTCCCTTACATGCCGTGTAGTCAGTCGGTAGGAAAATAGTAAGGCGGTGGCCAGCGGTGTGACTGAAAATGCCCAGTAATCATGAAGACACACCGTGTAGTCATGTCGGTAGGTGAACAGTGCCACGCTGGAGGGAAGCCACCAGAGGAACAGTTAAAAAATGGGGAGTACACGCCGTGTACTTTGTTTTTTTTCTTAAAATGGGCAGTAGCTTCCCATGTTCATAGGTAAAGCTTAGAATGGGAAGAGGGATCTTGGGAGAGAAGGCTGAAGCTTCAGAGATCCACCGAGCGTTCGTCGGGGATCCGTTTCTGCCTCGGATGATCTCGTTCGAACCGCATGGGTAAGGGTTTCCTTCTCTTTGGGTATTTCTTACCAATTATTGTCCTAACGGGAGTTATTTGGGTTTGAATGATTTTTCTTTTACCTCAGATCTACATCATATTTGGGCGTTTCTGGGATCGACGATCGTATATAGCGCTCGTTGGAGTTAAAGGTAGGTGGCTTGGTGTTTATTTCCAACTATCGTGCGTTTTGGGCGTTTTGAGCTATGAACCCATATTTGGGGTGTCGTGAGGCTGTGGTCATGGTTAATTTTAATACCTATAATTGTATAGGTGATTAATTAATGTTGTAAAACTATTGTTTGGGATCATTTCTTGGATCCAAGACCACCCCAGTGGTATGTTCCTCTGTTTAGCCATTTGGCCAGGATACCCGAGTATATGCCTTTAAAGTAATGATTGTAGAATTACCTTGAGAGGAATTGCTTGTGAATATTTCTTTACATGTTTTGTATGGCCCTGTTACTTTCACCTGAGGGTAGTGTTTTACTTAGCCTATGGGAGTTTTTTTTCTAAGCCCGAGGGAAGTTGTTATCCTAGCTTGAGGGAAACTTCCTCCATGCCTATGGGAAGTTGATTATGTGCCTGTGGCCGACACTTTCTATGCCTGAGGGAAATATCTATATGCCTGAGGGAAGATTCTTGTGTTGGATACTCTTTACCTGAGGGTAGGGGTTTACGTGTCTGAGGACACTTAGCATTCTACTTAAAATATTCACTGTGGTGATATTTTAAATTAAATGATTAAATGGATATTAAAATGGAAATATAATTGGTTAAGTTATTTACTTTTTAGTACTGCTAACTTTATTGCATTTTACTACTACACACTATTGTTGCATGTTTTACACACAGTTGAGCACGAGACTTTTGTGGGTGCCTACTAAGATATATTTCTCACACCCTGCTTGGGTCATGATTTTTGGCCCAAACAGATTACATTGTAGCAGGTGTAGATAAGGGAAAGGTTCCCTTTACAAGTACTAGATTGCTGCTGGGGTGTAGGATAGCATGGGGCTGAGGCTTGGCTCGTGATGCCTCAGGTTGTTCTATTTTTCTTTTCTGTACTTGTACTCTGTATTGTATTGTACTGCTATGTACCATGTTTTGGATATTTTCTTAGAGTTGGAGACATGTTGCATCATATCTATATATCTGGTTGGTTATATTTATTGCAGTTGTTTATTTCAGTTTTGTATGGTTTACTGCTTCCGCTGTTATTGTATGTTTATTTGTATTCCACTACGCTACACTTTGAAAAATGAGGGCATAGTTTCCCCACTATCAGACCTGGGCCCTCGCTGTTAGTCGGTAGCATCTGGCATTTGGTTAAATGCACTTGAGGTCATGTGGAGAACCGGGTTCGGGGCACCCGTTGACTGGCACCTGGAACCGGGACGTTACACCATGTTGCATCATATCTATATATATGGTTGGTTATAATTACTGTAGTTGTTTATTTAAGTTTTGTATGGTTTACTACTTCTGCTGTTATTATATATTTGTTTATATTCTGCTGCGCTACACTTTGACAAACGAAGGCATAGTTTCTCCACTATCAGACCTCGGCCCTCGTTGCTAGTCGGAAGCCTCTGGCGTTTTGGGAAATGCGCTTGAGGTCACGTGTTGAACCGGGTTTGGGGTACCCGTTGAGTGGAACCTGAAACCGGGACGTCACAAAGTGGTATCAAAGGGTTTCTTTTCTTTGAATTACTATTTGGAGCCTTAGTCAGGGATAGGATGAGAACGGTAGTTAGTAATAAGTTTTGCCAGGGCGTAGCTAACTCGTGTACAGGGAAAAGCCAATTTACCTCGTATTGCAATTTTTACTGATTTTGCAATTTACAGTTGATATGATTTCACCGAAGGGTGATGCACTTGGATTGTTCTGTAGAAATTTTATCTATGGTTTCTATTTAGTAGAAAACCAATGAGATGAGGTTATGCCATCTCATGAATCATTTAGGCACATGGTATAAATCACATGTCATGCATAGTTTCATTCCATGAAGGTGCATTATAAAATTGCATGTTGTTGTGATAGTTGTTGTGCTAGAAAAGCATGCTGTTGTGATAGCTGCTTAATAAATACCTGCTATGTGATAGAGTATTGTGGTATAAACTTGTTGAAATAATGGACTCCAAACTTTGGTTTTTGGGGAGTATGGGCCCCCATTGACTGGAATTTGGTGGATCATTGACTGTTTATTATGTTATAACACAGATAAGCTGTCAAACATTGATTCATGGGGAGTATGGGCCCTCATGGATCAGAATTTGGCACTTAGGTGTTATTTTGCGGTATTTTCTAGGTTTCAGAGAAGTTTCTGAGGCATACTATCCAGAAACCCAGTATACACGCCGTGTAGTACTGTAGACACGCAGTGTATGGTCTTCTGTTCGGGAAGAAAAATAAACTTTTTGAGTACACGCCGTGTATCCATAGTACAAGTCGTGTAGTGTCTTTCCGTGTCACAAATCGTGTGGTCAGCGACACGGGGAAGGGAATAGCTTTGGGCAAACACGCCGTGTAGATTAAGTACACGTCGTGTCATGTTGACTCGGTGTCTTCCATGTAATTGCAACACGGGCAGAGGAAACCTTACGACATACATGCCGTGTCAATGAAGAACACGCCGTGTAGTGTGACCTGGGAACCCGGCCATGTAACTAACAACACGGGTCGGGGTAATCCTTTCGAGTACACGCCATGTGTATATTTAACACACCGTGTTGGTTGAGCCATGTAAACTGGCCATGTAACTAACAACACGGGTCGTCAGAGCTCGTCTAGAAGACGCTCTGTACCTGTGGGACACGCCATGTAGTCTTTTCTGAGGACAGACCGTGTGGAGTAAGCCCTGTGGCTTGGAAAAGAGGTAGTGTACACGCCGTGTGCGGGTGTAACACGCCATGTAGTGTCAAGATGAGTATTCAGCCGTGTCACAAGCGACACAGGTAGTTGGAAAATAACACCATACACGCCGTGTAGATTATATACACGCCATGTAGTTTTGTTCAAATAGGAGTTGTGTGGCTCAGCAGTGTAGAAGGACCCAAGCAGGGAAGGGAAGTCAAGTACACATCGTGTAGTCGGTATACAAGCCATGTAGTCTTGTTTTGAATATTTTGAATGCCTTCTTCCTCCTGTTCCCTTTTGGGTTTCTTCGTTTTTGGTCATTGTTAATCTTGTTCTAAGGCGTGTTTTTGACCTTGTAGTTTCATGCCGCCAAGAAGACCGCGCATTGTTCACCAGGAGAGCAGAAACGAGTATACTCCAGAGATGGTGGGCATGGACTACCAGTGGATCCTCCAGCAGAGCCAGATGCGGCGCAAGCCGTTATACCTGACACAGGCGTGGAGGCGCAGTTCTGTGAAGTCTTTATGCAGCTCATGCAGACCTTTCAAGGTGCACCACCGGCTGCCACATCTATGGCTGAGCTGACTCGTACCTTTCAGCACTATAATCCACCTACATTTTCAAGGGATGTTGGAAAACAAGCTGCGAAGTCTTGGCTATGATCTATGCATACTATTTTTGAGTATCTAGAGACGCCTCCAGGGCGGAGGGTCAAGCTCGCGACGTATATGCTATGTGATTCCGCAAAGAGGTGGTGGGATGTTACCACCCAGTCAGAGCATCACCGAGACATGGCGTGAAAATATTTTCAGGTAGTCTTATATGAATTCTTCTTCCCAGAGACGCTGAGGGTAGATAGAGCTCGAGATTTCATGAATCTACAGAAGAATGCTATGTAAGTGATGGACTATTTTGCTCACTTTTCTGAGCTTCAGCGTTTTTCACCTGTGCTGGTGGGTGATGAGACGTTGAGAGACAGACGTTTTGAGGATGGTCTTCATTCTGAAATCCGGGCGCTGGTGAATGTTTTCAGGTTTCCTACTGTACATGCGATTGTGAACCAGACACAGATTATAGAGAGGAACCTTCAGGAATCTAGTGGTGTGGGCCAGGGTGGTTCAGTACCGGTTACTGGTACTATTTCTGCTGGCAAAAGGAAGATACAGATGGACTTCTCTTAGGGTGGCAGTACCAGTAAGAAGAATGCTTCACGTGGCCAGGTCATGTTCTACCCGTGAGGTAGAGAGGGGCACAAGAGGACACAACGTCCACGATACCCAGTAGAGTTCCGAGCTTACGGAAAGATGGTCATCTTCAGTGATTTTGCAGGGCGTTTCCACAGATGGCTAGTGAGAGGGGTTCTGTGAAGACTCCGCGTGCGGGAGTAGGACCATTGTCTTCTTACCAGTTAGGGAACTGGAATACGTCAGGGCGTGTAGGAAGAGATGGTGGTTGTGGTTGTGGTAGCCAGACACCAGGATCTCAGAGGCAGCAGGGCGGGACAGCTCAGGGTAGCTAGGATGTGTCGTAGGGCAGTGGCACTAGGCAGGCATATGCAGTGCAACAGACCCAGTAGGAGCAGGATACCGAACCTTCTACAGCCAGAGGTACTATTCTAGTAGCTTCGGTTTTATCTTTAGTACATTTTGACACGGGTGCTACACATAGTTTTATATCTGTGCCCGTTGTGGAGAGCCTTGGGCTCTATGTTTCTTCTTTTTCTGATATCATGAAACTAGACACTCCGTTGGGGACAATAACGACTGGTGTGTGTCAGTACAAGGAGTGCCCCCTTGAGGTTGGTGGGTGTCACTTCCATTGGGACCTCTATGTCTTAGAGATGAAAACTTATGACGTCATTCTCGGGATGCACTGGTTGCTTCCCATTTGAGACTTTGTAGACTGCTATCGTCGTAGGGTGAGTTTCACGTCACCAGAGGGAAGGGAGTTTATATATAAGGGTGAATGGGATGTTCAGGCAAGTCGAGCTGGACAAGAGAATCGTGGGTGAGGTGGGGTCACAATCCAGATTGCGAGTTTATATCTCGACGACCAGGGGACCTGTCAGATGGATTTCCCTCTAGTGGTGGATTGTTTCAGGGATGTCTTCCCAAACGAATTTTTAGGTCTACCTCTAGAGAATGAGGTGGAATTATCTATTTAGCTTGTTCCAGGAGCAGCACCGGTGTCCATTCCTACTTATAGGATGGCCACACCTGAGTTGAAAGAGCTCAAGATGCAGTTAGAGGAGTTACAGGCAAAGGGATTTATTCAACCCAGTACTTCTCCCACTTAGTAGTGTTGTTGATGGGATTGAATAAGAAGGGTGTGAAGTTCGTTTAGTCCGAAGCTTGTGAGACAGCCTTTTAGGACCTGAAAGGAAGGTTGACATCAACACTGATCCTGATACTCCCAGAGCTTGGGAAGAGATATAAAGTTTACTGTGATGAATCAGGTATTGGGATGGGAGCTGTGTTGATGCCTGGCAATCGAGTTGTTGCGTACGGGTCTCGGCAGTTGAGGCCACATGAGAGTAATTACCCGAAGCATGATCTGAAGTTGGCTGCAGTTGTTCATGTGTTGCGCTGCTGTAGACATTATCTATTGGGAGATCATTTTTTGGTCTTCACTGACCACAAAAGGTTCATGTATATCTTTACGCAGCGTGACATGAATCTGAGGTAGAGAAGGTGGGTTGAGTACCTACAGTCCTTCGATTTTGAGCTTTCCTATACACCTGGTAAAGGTAATGCAGTAGCTGATGCACTGAGCAGGAAGACTCAGACATAGGCAGTGCAGGAGGACATTAGTGAGTGGAAGCTTTTGGCTTTGTTCTTTGAGAAGCATTTGGAGGTGCACGACTGTCAGGGGCAGACCTATCTTTCGTCTTTAGCTGTGACTTCTACTCTCCTGGATAGGGTGAGGATGAGACAACTATCTGATTCAGAAGGCCTAGTTCTATGGGAGTCTGTGGAAAGTGAGGACCCTCCTCTTGGGTGGATGATAGGCAATGATGAGGTATTTCATTTCCATGGAAGGGTATGGGTTCCAGGGGAAATATGTGATAAAATGATGCGGGAGTTTCATACTTCATCTTGGGCAGTTCATCCCGGGGTTACCAAGATGTACCGTGACTTGAGACATTAGTACTGGTGGCTGGGTATGAAGAGAGAAGTAGCTGGTTTTGTTATGAGATGTCCCACCTATTAGCAGGTGAAGGCGGAGCACCAGAGACCAGCTGGGCTCCTACAGTAGTTCCCCATCCCGGAGTGGAAATGGGATGATGTCGCGATGGATTTCGTGACTAGTTTGCTGAGGTCACCTCAAGGCAATGATGCTGTGTGGGTTGTTGTGGATGGACTCATGAAGGCAGCTCACATTTTTCCTATCAAGGAGACATTCAGTGTTAACGATCTCGGGAGGTTGTATATCCGAGAGATCATACGTCTTTATGGGGTCCCTCGTTCTATTGTTTCAGATAGGGACACCCATTCTACGTCGTGTTTTTGGCAGAGTTTTCAGAGGGCCCGGGGTACGCAGGTGCTTCTGAGCACAGCATACCACCCTCAGATAGATGGCCAGTTAGATCGTACGATACAGGTGCTTGAGGACAGGCTGCGTGCATGCGTCCTAGACTTTGGGGGCTCTTGGGAGAAGCATATACCCCTAGTTATGTTTTCCTATAAAAATAGTTTTCAGGCGACTATTGAGATGGAATCATACGAGGCATTATATGGTAGGCCATGCCGATCACCTTTGTGCTGGTTAGAGGCAGGTGAGGCAGCTTTACTAGGACCACATCTCGTTCAGGAGACTTTTGAGAAGGTCTAGTTGATTCAAAAGTGGATGTATACCAAACAGTCTCGTCAGAAATCTTATGATGATCTCGGCAGATGAACTTTGGAGTTCGTGGTCAGGTATCAGGTTTTTTTGCATGTTTTTCCAAGGATGGGACCCAAGCGGATCAGGAGACAGGGTAAAATTTCACTGAGGTATGTGGGGCCATTTGAGATTCTAGAGAGAGTCGGGCTGGTTACCTATCGGTTACAGTTACTGAAGAGGTACCAGGCCATGCATGACGTCCTCCACATATCTCAGTCGCGCCGTTATCATTCAGACCTATCTCAAACCTTTCAGCTAGAGGAGGTTGAGATTGAGTTAGATGCGTACTTTGAGGAGCATCCGATTCGTAGCGTTGACATGAGCACGAAGGTTCTCCAAGGCCGGCCAGTTCCTCTCATACGATTGTTATGGTAGCATGGACGAGTGCAGGAAGAAACCTGGGAGTGGGAGACCGATGTACTACTCAGTGGCCGGAGTTGTTCACGTCTTTATCTTCGCCACCCTTGGAAGGGAAATTCAGGGACGAATTGCTTTAAGGGGGGAAGTTTGTAAGAACCTGGTTCTTATTTTTGAGGTACAGGTTCCTTCTTTTCTCTTTTCCTTAAGTGTTTTTGAGAAAATATGGAAAATGGGAAAAAAATCCCAAATTTTGGAAAGTACACCTCATGTACTTTTTCCACACGCCATGTACTTTTGGCCATGTGGAATGAGTACACAGGGCATGTACCCATGTCGATGAAGAAGGGTGTAGGAACCAAGTACATGCCATGTTGTGGTCCCTTACACGCCGTGTAGTCAGTCGGCAGGCGAATAGTAAGGCGGTGGCCAGCTGTGCGACTGAACATGCCGTGCACCCATGAAGACATGCCATGTATTCATGTCGGCAAGTGAACAGTGCCACGCTAGCAGGAAGCCGCAAGAGGAACAATTAAAAAATGGGGAGTACACACCGTGTACTTGGAAGTACACGCCGTGTACTTTGTTTTTTTCTCTTAAAATGGGAATTAGCTTCCCTTGTTCAAATGGAAAGCTTATAATTGGAAGAGGGAGCTCGGGAGAGAAGGCCAAAGCTTCTGAGATCTGCTAGACGTTTATTGGGAATTTGTTTCTGCCTCGGACGATCTCGTTGGAATTGTACGAGTAAGTGTTTCCTTCTCCTTGGGTATTTCTTACAAATTATTCTCCTAATGGGAGTTATTTGGGTTTGAATGATTTATCTTTTACCTTAGATCGACATCATAATTGGGAGTTTCTGGGATCGATGATCGTATATAGCGCTCGTTGGAGTTAATGGTAGGTGGCTTGGTGCTTATTTCCAACTGTCGTGCGTTTTGTGCGTTTTGAGCTATGAACCCATATTTGGGGTGTCATGAGGTTGAGGCCGTGGCTAATTTCAATAACTAGAATTGTATATGTAATTAATTAAAGTTGTAAAACTGTTTTTTGGGATCATTTCTTGGATCTAGGACCACCCTAGCGATGTGTTCCTCTATTTAGCCATTTGGCCAGGATACCCGATGGTATGCCTTTAATGTAATGATTGTAGAATTTCCTTGAGAGGAATTACTTGTGAATTTTTCATTACATGTTGGGAATGGCCCGGTTAATTTCGCCTGAGGGCAGTGTTTTACTTATCCCATGGGCATTGTTTTTCTTAGCCCAAGGGCAGTTGTTATCCTAGCCTAAGGGAAACTTCTTCCGTGCCTGTGGGAATTTGATTTTTTGCCTGTGGACGACACTTACGATGCCTGAGAGAAATATCCATATGCCTGAGGGCAGATTCTTGTGTTGGATACTCTTTAACTGAGGGTAGGGGTTTATGTGTCTGAGGACATTTAGCTGTCTACTTAGAATATTCACTGTGGTGATATTTTAAATTAATGGATTACATGGATATTAAAATGGAAATATAATTGGTTAAGTTAGTTACTTTTTAGTACTACTTACTTTTTTGCATTTTACTACTGCACACTATTGTTTCATGTTTTACACACAGTTGAGCACGAGCCTTTGGTGGGTGCCTACTGAGATATATTTCTCACACCCTGTTTGGGTCACGATTTTCAGCCCAAACAGATTATGTTGCTGCAGGTGTAGATAAGGGCAAGGGTCCCATTACAGGTACTTGATTGCTGCTGGGGTGTATGAGATCATGGGATCGAGCCTTGGCTCATGATGTCGTGGGCTGTTCTATTTTGCTTTTCTGTACTTGTACTCTGTATTGTATTGTACTACTATGTAACATGTTCTGGCTGTTTTCTTAGAGTTGGATAGATGTTGCATCATATCTATATATCTCGTTGGTTATATTTACAACAGTTTTTTATTTCATTTGTGTATGGTTTAATTCTTCCGCTGTTATTGTATGTTTATTTATATTCCGCTTCGCTACACATTGACAAATGAGGGCATAGTTTCCCCACTATCAGACCTAGGCCCTCGCCACTAGTTGGCAGCCTCTAGCGTTTGGGGAAATGCGCATGAGGTCACGTGGTGAACCGGGATCGGGGCACGCGTTGAGTGGCACCTGAAACTGATACGTTACATATATCTAATACTCAATGTCTAGGTATTGAAATATTACACCTGATAAAGAATGCAACTTTAGCTTCCCCTTGATTTTGGGCGCATTTCTTCTTTTAGTGGCCTTCCTTTCCACATGAAAAACATACTGCTTCATTTTACTTTCCCTACCACTACATCTTCATCTTATTAGATGGATAGTTCCCATGAGATTTAGACTTGATATGATTCTTGGGAACATTTTCCTTGTTCTTACTTTTATTATTAACCATAAATAATATGATTTTGTCACACCCCATGTCCTTTTCCACTTGAAAATAAGAATAATATGTTCCTAAAGACTATTCTTATAATTACTCAAGTTATAATTGAAAATAAAATTAGAGAAGGTATGGTGTAGTGAGGAATGTATGAGATCTGTGTGAAACTCATTTAGGAATTTAATCCCTAAAATGACTAATAATTCAATGTTGGAAACAATTTTGAATGTATGAAAACCATATGGAACTGAATCTACAATATTGGTTGAAAACAGAGAATTGAAGATCTTTTATTTCTATTTCCTTATCTTCTCTCTATATAGATCCTGAAGTTCAGACATCATGATATACACATACATGTCTTTATGTTGTTTCAGAATCTCATTGATCATGGATGATAACATGAAACACTAATCATTTATGGAATTATTCATGTATTTCTCAAAGAAATATAACTCTTCTTCACTAACCTCTTTACTATTCACTTCTAGAATAGGTTCTTAAAATCCATACAATTTCCTTTCATGTCATAATATAACATCTAATATCCTTTTAAACTCTTGTAATTTTGTTCCTATGAGAATATTATCCTTCTAAAGTATGGATCATACTGATATGTTTGAATTCATGTTTATTTTTGTTTATACACATAAAAAACATAATTGTAGTACCTTATCTGATAAAATTAGAAAAATGAATAAATATTTATTAATATACCACTGTTTTATCAAAACCCAATATCCCACCCCATTGGATTTGTAATATCTTATTGTTTAGAAATTATAGTGAAATGGATCCATATTCCCCTTATCATCATCCTGACTTTGGTCATTCATGCTATTTAAATATTTTTAGCTAGGAATTCCAAATTCCAACTAGTTTAACTCATAATTCCTTTATCTATTGAGTGGAATCCCTGATCCTAAAATCCATAAATTGGATTTAATCAAAATTTTCTTCTTATTTATTCTAATTACTACTTTATAATTCAACCCTTGATTTGAACTAAGTTAAGTAAACCCAAAACTTCCACTGAAAATTCACCAATAATTTAAATAACCCTGACTTTGGACAGTCAATAACTTTTAACTATAGATTGATTTTAGCTTAATTAGTGGTAGGATATACCAGATTAATATATATAATTAATGGATTTTATCTTCATAAGTTAATTGCTCATTTTATTGTTATTACATTCCTGTTAATATTAAGTGTATTTACTTAAGTGATTAATCATTTCTCAGATAAAATTTACGCCTAATCCAATTTATTTTACTTCTATCTTGCATGTTCATTAATTCATTAATTCATGTGATGATGAATGAATATACATAATTAAATAACCATGAAACTTGACATAAATAAAATATTAAAGTGGGTTGATCATGAGATTTTAGTAATGGTTTGTGTATCTACTGATGATAAACTAACCCTCAACCAAGGCAGGAAACACCTTGAACCATTTTATGGTTCACAATCCATCATTCCACCTGTCAAATCATATACATATTGGATTGGTTTCTCTATGGATCCCAAATTTAATAGCCTCTACTATCGTGGGACATCTATACATTACATAAGATTTTACTCACACTCAAGTGAGGGAAACCAATGGATTGGTTAAGGGGTTACATACAAGAAAACATGGGATTGCATGCCCTTACATAATTAGAGGAGGGGAGACATGTAGGCCATCTATTTAAGTTAATAATATGTTACAATTAAATATATCATTACAAAATTCTAGGCTATTCTCATGATCATCCACATACATGAAATGAATTATGAATTTAATAAAATTATCATTCAATTTTAATCATTATTATTTAAGATAAACCATGATTGATTCAATTAATTATCTTCATTAATTAATCAATTATTTTATCTTAATTTTCCTTTGATTTTTTAGATTCTCATCCATTATAATTTAAAATAAATTAAATAAATTTATCCAAAATTAATAGTGTACAAAAATTACCTTGAAGGTAACATTGTGAGTACTCATCCAAACTTCCCAACATGTACTATATGTGTATATTGTCTACTCATGTGAAACGTTGAATACATGTATTAACGTGTAATTTCATGGAATGTACTATCAACATACTGATCACACCAAAAATATGGAATTTACATAGAATGTTATGTTTCAATTCGAATAGATTAATGACTATATTTTTACTTATACACTATATGTGGTTTCAAAATATACGCATAAATTAATATGAAATTATATATATATATATATATAATCTGTTACATGGATTGTACTTTCAAATTAATGACCACATGGAACACATGTTTAAAATGTATAATTAGTATAATAAATTAATTTTAATTATACGTAATTTGGAAATATACATAGTGTGTATAATCCAGCTACATGGTGTGTATTTCTCTCATGATCTATTCTGTGGAAGTCACCCAGGGACTTGGTGGATTACCATTCCATGGAAAATAATGGATTTCATAATGTTTAAATGGGCTAGATGACATGTGGTCTCTGGGTTATGTGGTCACCAATCATGTAGTCCATGTACGGAAACACACATACCATCTTTGACTAATAGACTAAATGTCGTGTACGAATGTTACACGAAGTTTAGTTCAGCTGACCATTTGTCGGGATGACCTTGTTAACATGTGGTGTATTTAAATACACACCACATGTAACAAATTCACATGGATTGAATTAATTATAAATTAATTATTGGGGGATTGAAAATGGGTACACAACGTGTACCAATGGGATACACAGTGTGTACTCTTATGCCACCCAACCAGAATCGTAAGAACCTTCTCATGAGTTATATAAATTTATTTCATTCATAAAACTAATCTATTTGATTATATTTGAGATAATAAATGAGAATAAGAGTATATCTCATGATTCAAATTAAATAATGATTAAATCATAATTCAAATATAACGATAAATGTGTAAATTAATCAATGATATATGAATATATATGTGACAACTCTGAAACCACTTGAAGGCTATGAGTGTAGTAGAAGAACCATATGGGGCATTCCCAAATCATATTTTTATTGTAATTGATGATTAATCTTAGATTTACATGATTATAAACAACATAATCAACATAAATGAATCAAATAATAATTGACGATTAAACACTTGAATAAAGATGCAAGATCATCACATGTTATTTATAATTTATTTAAACAATTAAAGAATTACTGTGTGATTAATATTTTCCTTATTTATGGATATTAATATGTTTTTATAACATTACATCATTGTGTTGTAGGAATAAAGAGTATATTCCCTCCAGTTGCGATACACATGTGTTCCACAAACCTCCAAACCTTGTCGTAGGAAAATTCATGTGTTAGCATGTCAGATCCCAATGCTTGTGTTATTATCCATTGATCATCCAAAGAACTTATTAAAGAAGGATTCTACTTGATCTCTCTATACTTGAGAGTGGTGGTGTAGGATTATTGCTCTTAATTCTTGAGAGTTTTCTTGGTTAGGACACTCTCTTGGTCTTTGAGAGAGTTCTCTTCAGTTGTCCTTGTGCACAAAAAAATGAAATTTTCAACCCATAAAAAAAAATATAATTCGGTTTATATACCGTTAGGGTTAGAAAATAATAATTAAAAATGTTCCCTTATTATTTTTCTTAATTCCTCCAGTACCCCATGTTAATAATAATAATAATAATAGTAGTAGTAATAATAATATTTATTGATATGCATTGAACTCACAAATTAAATTAAATATTATTTAGTCAATTAATATTAAATATATATTATTTATCACTAAATAGTTAATCTTGGTATACCATTACTACACAATAATTATCAAACATTTAACAATTTATATTTATTTAATAAATAAATATCATGACATTATTCACCAATAAATAAAGAACATTATATTCACTAAATAAAAAATAACTATTTATAAAATATTTTTCTCACAAAATATTATCTTGAATAACTGGTGATGGAATATATGTGATTAGGAAAAAATGAATAATTTTAAAACCATATGATGGGATAATATTTATTTACATTTTTATATAATAAAAAATATTATTATTTAACAAGGTTTTTTGATACACTTTGTATGTGACCATATAGGCCTCTTCCTCATTGGCAATTGGAAAAGTAGCACAAAATCTGAGGATATAATCTAGAAGAATTCCAAGGCATCCATAGATAAATAAGTTAATTTTTCAACAACATAACACCACATATAGATTATTAAAGTTTAATATAATCTCTTTATGTGGATATCTATAATCTACTATCTTGCATGTTGGTTCCATCAACCTATGTGCTCGACGTCTCTTCCTTTGACCTTCAGAAAACTGAACTTACCTACAAAACCACATAACCATGGATTTCTTTAGTCCATATCATTCGCATTAAAATAATTGAGATATAAACTTCCATTAAAGTACAAAATATAAAAATCCTTTCTCACATTATTCATTGATGAAATATTACTTGTGATGCACCCAATATTTTCTACTTCACTACAAACATATTTCCTTACAGTTTTCATCAATACATTAAAGTACGCAACTCATAAAATCAATTAACAATAATCTTAAAGTCTAAGTACCAATACACATGTCTATATATAAGAAAATCCAATGACACATATAAATGTAGATTTCCTACTGGAGGCTCTCGTTCTCTTAACTACGTGCACTAGAAATTACTAGAGGTGTACACCATGAGATGTTACCTCAAAGACCTATGAGTCTTCACCCCTGATGGCCTATATCTTTTATGTCCATAAAATTATTTAATATGGTTATAGAACATAAATATAAGAATATTTTATCATGTCACTTCTGGGTTATCATCAGAGTAGGGAATTGCAATGACCTTTCTGTGTGATAGCTACTCTTAAGAAATTATCACATACTATGACACACATAAGAAAAATCATGATATGATAATTATTTTATTAATATTCAAAAAATGAATACATGTTATCATAAAGTACACAAAAAATGGTTCTATGGCCCCAACTCCAACAAAAAAGTTTAAGTAATGATTAGCTATATAATGTTTAGATTATGTAAAATGTTTACATAATAGAAATTAAATTATAAATAGTTTTTAATTCATATAATATCATATATTTAAAATTTTCAATTTTATAAAAGGATAAATACTACACATTACAAATTAGAATGAAAATAAAATGTTTATATCCAAAATTATGGAATTTTCATAATATTAAAACTGAAAATTATAAAATGTTTATAATTTGCCTTTATTTTGAATTGTTCATAATGTTTTTCCTCATGTTTTAATATTTTATTTGTTTATTTATTGAAACTTTATTCCATACTATATTCATGTTTAGTAAATGGTTTAATAAATTTTAATATTGTGTATGTGTTAGTTTAATTGTTAAACTTCCTCTAGATAGATCTTTGCATTACATGCTAAGAATATCACTAAAATGAATTAAGGTTTTATATACATTGACCTTTGTTTGTATCTAAAGGTATGAACTTGAATTTAGTTGTTAAATATAGTTTGTTCACACTAGGTTTTAGATTTATGGTGAATTAGATTCTCTATTGAGTATAGTATACAAAGGTTGAGGGACTTAGGTTCAGACTACTAACTTACATAGAGGCCTATATATTGTATAAGAATGTGAATTGGGATTTCTATCTATTTTTATAGGATTAATTAAGTGAATGTTTTTAAAATCATATAATTTTGTGACATTAAATGAAGTGTTTATGAACCTTATAAATATGATGCATTCAAATATGTACGAAGAAAGTTGACATATAATTTTAGGTGATTTACATAAAATTTTGGGTTGTGAAAATAGTGACTAATCAATATATTTTTAAAATATTAATTTGGTGGAGGGAATATGATTTCAAACTAAATTACTATAAGTATACGAAAAAAATGGAATAACATGAGATAATATGGTCAGATTAAAATACCCTACAAATACTAAGTGTGTGATTCCTTCTAAAGTATATCTTCTAAAGACATCAATCATTCAACAAGTTATTTTCAAACTCTGTATGAGTACCTATAAATTATCTTTTGTAATTCTAAAATGTTATAATTTACATTGGATTGTTTTTCATAAATTTTAGAGCTCAATATGATTATCCTTTCATTATACTTTGCTATATTATTCTTGTTATTTGATTTGGGTTACACTTGGCTGGGAAACTGTAATGGGTAGGATACCAAAGGAATATAGTTGAGTATATCTATATGTTGGATTTGAAAAAGAGTTGTACAATCAAATATATACGATTCCTATATGATATGATTGAAATTATTTTCTTCTAGATATAGTGATGGATTATTTATGTGATTCCAGTTTTAAGTCATGAGTTATTAAATAAGATTTAATGTGGACACTACTGAGGGGTTTCCTCAAGTTCTATTTAAACCCTAAAACCATATGATTTCATAGTGTTGATATTCATCCAATGAATCATAGGAACCAAATAAGCTATTTGATATTCCTTCTATATATTTTATATAATAATACATTATGGATGCGATATTAATCTCATCCAAGAATCAGATGATTCAAAATATCCTATTGAGGCACTGTGAAGGTGGGAGGATTTTTTCCACTTTGTGATCTCCCTGAATCTCATCCGAAGGAGATCAAGAATGATGTAATGAATCTTCAGTGTAAGGATTTTCATATTTACATCAATTATTCATTTATTTTTATATGCAGTTTCATATTTATTTAATCAAATATCCTCAAACAATATTTTTAATCACATTCAATTTATCTAATAATAATTGTTATAAACATACAAAAAATTCATTCTTGACTAAAAATATATCCCAAACTCGACATCACAACAAGGGGGTAGTGTAACAATATCATATGGGAATACATAAAGAAACTCCTCAATGAACTATGGAATATTCACCACAAAATATTCCACTAAAAACTCCACCAGCTGAGGAAAAATATATCTCACTCACATATCTCCCATTCAATATCTTTTCTCACCAATGATCATCACTCACCAACATTGCAAGACAAAAAATAAAAAATCCCTCTAAATGAAATCAATAACTAAATGCACAAAATACATTCAATACATTCCAAGAATAACATCATATGGTTGAATTTTAAAAAGGAAAAATTCATTCCACTACTAGAAATTGGGGATACCCCCAATGATCTATAACCATGATTAATCGAATCCTTGGGTATAGATTTGATAGAATTTATCTATACCCATAATTTATGTAGACTGTGGGTATAAACAAGCTATCCCAACCAATTTTTCAAAACTATTGGGATAGGTTCACACATAATTCCCTCTACATCCCCCTCACTTGAGCCCTATATACCCCCGTCCTTCTATCGAGCTTTTCCCCTCACTTGTGCGACAACGAGCGACTCTCCTCCTATTGTGTTCCCCCTAATTTAGTGATGTTTATATTCTGATCTTCTTTGACATCTGATTGGTGAGTTTTACATCCCTATTTTATTATAATGACTATTTTTTATTTTTATATATGTATGAAAACCAAACCAAGATATCATTAGGTCATGATTCTCGAGGATTTTTTGAAATAAGGTTCTTTGTGGGTGCTTTTTTAATTTTGGGATTTTAACTTAATGATTGTAATTTCAATGACCCTTTAGAATTCTATTATATTATATTTGGGATCTAATTTATGGATATATTATAGAAAGAAATGAGTCTTGGTTTTGGTTTTCCTCATTGGTTGTAATTCTAGTTTAATGGTTGTAATTATTCCTGTATTTCTAGATTTTTTTATATATGCATGTGATTATACTGGAGCATATTAGAATCACTTCTATCATTATTTTTTAAAATTTATTGTCTAATAGAGATGAATTATAATCTATTAATTTCATAAAAGTACACTTTTAATTATAATTTCTTCATTTTGAAAGCAATCCTAGGTATTCTTATGAATTTGACTTAAAGGTGTCTTTAATCCATATAAACATTCCCATTTCATATATCATACAACTACAGGCTTCCATTTACTTTATTACATATTGGATATATTTTTTTATTCTATAAATTTATGTTTCTTTGATATTAATACTGGATAATTATTTTTATTTAAATGAATTATTGTATAATTTTCATGATATTATTATACCATGTTTTTGTGGTTTTGATGTTGGGTTACACGTTGTTGTTATTCTTGAGTAAATGTTTTCCATAAAAAAGATAAGTGTATGTAATACGATTAATGTTATAGTAAAAATATTTAAGTTTAAAAAAACATAAAGACATATATATTTAACTGTATTGTGTAATGGTTGTTTCTCATTCCATGTCTTATACTTTGTCTGATTCATTATTTGTAGGAATCACTTGTAGGATTTGTTATTTATCTTATTATTCATTTTTCTCTCTACATGCATGCTTTAATTAATTTAATATTAAAATTGGTTGTAATGAATTTTATAATTATTGTTTACAACTTTTATTTTAAAATAAATATTTTTCCTACAATAAAATGAATAGAAGATGGATCTATCATATCGATCAAAATTTAATTGAGTTTAAAAAATGGATATTTTTTTATATTTTTTTTAAAAATACTTCATATGGAGTTCGTATACGGTGTCCACATTATAATTGTGTTGGAAAACCATGATTAAGTAAAAAATAAGTTTGCAACCATATAAGTAAATATGGGTTTCAAAGAAACTATTATATTTGGTATCATAATGGAGAGAAAAGAAAATCTTCAACTATTCATAAATGAAAAGTAATAATTGGTATGGAGAATTTAATATTCGGTCAATTTAAATCTTTTCATCTTCATTAAGGACATAATATTATGATGTAGGAAGATAAAGATACTAATACACACGAGAAATAGAATGCAGATGATTATTTCGAGAGAGTGAAAAAATTAATGCATGATTCTAGAATTATATTTTGTTAGGAATGTACTAAAATGAAAAATTTATAATTTTTAATGTGATTATGTAATGGAAAAACAAGTATGGAATTTATAATACCACCATTGATTATATTGTTATATTTTTGAAGAAATTTATTTTTGATGGTGTATATATTTCCTCAAATCATTATATGTCATGGAATTTAATTAAGCAGCTCTAATTTTCTAATAATAAGACTCATGCTTTCCCAAAAGATTTTACTTTATTATAGTAGGAAAAAATAGACCTTAATGATTATAAATAATTTGGTACATCTCCATGGAAGATAATTTTAGATGTAATACTATTTTGTGTGCCAAACAAAGTCACATTGAACATTCCATTGATTCATAGGCTTCAAAATCAATTCATGTCTGTAGAAATATAAAAACATATACGATAGAATGATTATGAAAGAATTAAAGATAATGATGAGTTGTTTCATCCTACCTATGGATTATCATAATGTGAATGTGATGCATAATATACATATTTTTATGTTGACGTGAGTAATGTCAGGTTGGGCCTATCCTATGGTGGTTTTAATTTGTTTTTTCATATGCTTACTACTCACAGCATGTGGCTAGTTTTTATTCACGTTTATAATCTTCCTTTGTGGATATATATGAAAAAACATTTCACTTTCTTATGTATATTAATATATAGACCATTTTATCCTGTAAACAATATTTATTTTTACGTGCAACCTTTAGTAAAAGAGTTGAAGTTCTTTTGGGATATTGGTGTGCACACATTCAGTGCTTCTTGAAAAAGTACATTTCAGATGTGTACTTACCTTCTATGGAGTATATATGATTTACCTACTTATGAAATGATGTATGTCTGGATAATGAAGGGAAATCTATCTTGTAATTTTTTTATAAAGAATACATAACTGAGAATACTTAAATATCATCATAATTTTAACTTCATGGGGAATAAATGATTATTTACAATGGATTGTCAATACAAGAAGAATCACATAAGGTTTGAAAATACTGTTGACACTGAATAGCCACCTCAATGTATTTTTAGATTTTTTGTGCTTAATTAATTGAAATATTTCAGTTTTCATTAGGGAAATTTTAGATGGAATATAAAAAGAAGAAAAATGATGACACTGAAGCCACATACAATTGGAAAAAGGAAATGATCTTTTTTGTGTTTCTATATGGATCTACCAATTTTTCACATCATTGAAAAGTCATAATGATCATTGAGAAAAATATGTGTAAATTTTTTATTTCAATTATTCTAAATATCAAGGGGAATACAAAATATGACTTATGATCTCATCATACCTTGTTGGATTGAGGTATTCAACCAAAAATGTATCTTATGTGTATCAGTGAAAATAAATAGAAAGTTCCATGTGCTTTTCATATGATCATACCTTTAGATAAAAATAAATTTTTGTAAGTATTGCAGAATATCATGGTTCTTGATGGATATTATAGAAACATATCTAAATGGGTCAATAGAAGGGAGTTATAGATCCCCTCCAATTTTGAGTTTAGGTAGAGACATGTCTGGATGACTAAAAATAACTAATTATGTGGATTGTATATGTATGTTTCAGTATTTTAAATGGATTGAAAACTATTGATAATTTGATGGTTTAATGCTAGATATATAATAAGTGTCCTACGGTAAATGGGTACCATGGTTTGAAATTTGTTTTTAGGTTTTTTAAGAGGTGTTGGATGGTGGTGCAGTTGTCGAATAGGGGTAAGAATCTATACTCATGGTTCATAGTACCATTGGTATAGATGAATTATGGATTTCCATCTATACCCACTATTTTAGAAACCATTCATATAGACTTATACCCATGATTTCAAGTGAATCATGGGTATTAGAATATCCATATATCCTATACCCATGGTTTCTATAGAAACCATGGGTATAGACCTATCCTTATGCTACAAGCACCCAAGGTTCTATGAACCATGGGTATATCTTATACCTAGAATTTTATAAACGATGGGTATAGCCTATACTCATGATTTTATGGCATACAACCATAGTTTAGAACTATGGGTATAGGGTAAGATTCCAGCAGTGTCCACTAACTGGTGATTCCCCATCATACGTTAACATACCCAACACACGTCAAACAAGAAAGTTTGATAACCAACTACCATGAACAACACCAAGGGAACTAGAAGCCTCTCCACCTCCAGTCATTATGTGAAAACCAAGATCGGATCAACTAAGGAGTGTGATGATATAGGACATTGGCCTTATGAAATAATTTTTTTCTACTCCACATTTGAAAAAACCATGGGAAAAAACTATGGGGTGGTTTGTGGTTTGGATTACTTAAATGTCTAGTTTCGAAAACCTAAATAATAAAGAATTCTCTCGCCTTTCCTATATAAACCCACTCAATATCCCATTACTATTCACTCAAAACCTTTTGAGATCAACCAAAATCTTCCCTCATCTCTATATAATACTCCCAAGGTGCCCCATGCTCCCAAGAATCCTCTATCAAGCCTCTCCCAATCTTGTGGGACCACACTTCTAATTAAGGGATCCTCACTTTCCTTCTTTATTTATGTCAATGTTTCCATATATTGTTATACCCCTTTTATTTTAAATTAAAAATGTTTGGTTATTCACACCTCCCTTATAATTACCTCTTTATGATTGAATATGATATACCCCTTTCCCTCTCATTAATTCCTCCCATGTACACTCATTAGCATACCGAAATTCGGTGATAGATTTCTCTCTCCTCATTTACATTCAAGAATTTATTTTATATTATGCATAAAAATTCCATTACATATGTTGGGATTTTATTTTACATGACCTAATTTAATTTCCATTTCATTTATAAATGATGATATACAGATTTGTCTCTCATAAACCCATTTTTTGATTTCTATTGGACATCGTTATGCTACCGAAGTTATACTCAAATTTCGATGAAAAAAATATCAAGAAATTGAATACCATAACCATTTCTATATCAAGGGTATTCACCTTTATGAACATGTACTTGTTTATTAAGGAATTATATTTATATGTTCCACATTTCTTATTCATGTAATAAATTATGATGTTTAATGAATCCATGTTTTTTGATCTATATAGCACACTTATGCATGAAATGAAATGATTAAGAAGGGTACACCCTGAGAGTGCTACAATGCATTGGGTAAATAATATTATCATGATATTCCATGTGCAATGAGGGTTTACTGATTCTAATTCAAGTTAAATTAGGGTTTACTCATGTTAATTCATGTTCAATGATGGTTTACTCATGCTCCATGGGCAATGATCCTTGGCTCATGCTAATATCATGTTAAATGTAGTTGCCACATTTCCATATTATGATAATCATTATATATCATGCCTCTATGTTCATGTTTATCTTTTGATACATTGATATTCATATCACCTTACATATACTAAATTCTTTATATTATGCCTTTTTTAATCCCTTACTGGGATTTATAGCTCATGCTTTTCTTATGCATGTCCTCAGGTTATCCCATGCAATGCTAAGTTTGAAGGAATGTGTTGTTCATGTAAAAGAAGATTTCAATAAAGAAATTGTGTTTTATGTTATAAGTTTTTATTTAATGCTCTTAATTTTTAAAGACACTAGACCTCTAGATCCTCAGAGTTGTCTTAAGTTCATTTTTATGTAATAAATCATGTTTATGTGTGTAATAAATAGCTGGGTTTTTATAGTTGGTTTTAGAGGATGAGTTAATTTATTCTTGGGATTAGAATTAGAAAACCCTAGTTAAATCCTCCGGGATAGGACTAAGTATAATTAAAACATCCCTAAATTTTGGTGAGTATATAGTTAGTGGTTTATCAAGAAAATACACCCTTATCTGGATATATACTAGTAAAGGTGGCTCTGGCACAAATGTATCTATTTGTAAAACCCTAAAACGAGGCTTTGAGCTAGTCTCAAGAAAGAATCCATGCACAAAAATGGGCCTTGCTACACTCTTAGTTACAAATCTCCTAGGGGATATGCTTGGGTAAATTCATAATATTATTATGAATCATTATTAATGGAATAAATAAATTCCCCTAATAAATTATGTTGGGAACTAGATCAAGTATAACATAGACTGAAGACTATAAGTCCATAAGTTAAGTAAATAAAATTAATTTATAAGTTTTTTTATTTGGATTCCCCTTAATGTGTTACCCCTAACTTTATTTTTATTCTATCCAATGGCCAGAAATTAGAGGAACCAGTCTTACAACTGATGATAAGATCAATGTAATGATTATGCTAATGAGATGCTCAATCTGATGGCAGTGGGAATCACAAACTTTGTCACAATACTCTCTCAGTTAAGTCAAGTTTTGAATATAATCATTGTTCAAGAGGAATGTCCAACCCCCCTATGAAATAATAAGCATCAATCGAGAGATTCATGTGACAAAGGCCTTTGAATTTTAATGGATCATCTGATCCCTCAATCACAAAATAATGGATCAAATCCATTGAAAATGTCTTCTCCATCCATCAATGTTCTAAACAATTGAAGGTTCTTCTGGCTTCTTATCATATGGAATGTGAATCTGATCAATTGTCGACATTGATAAAAAATACGAAGCCTAAGGAAGAGATCAAGGCATTAAAATAGAAGGATTTCTAGAAAAAAAATGTGATAAATATTTTCTTCATACCCTCAAACTTAAGAGGGAAAGGGACTTCATTTCTCTCAAGAAAAAAAGATGTTGAATCCATCAGAGTGTATGAGGAAAACATCAAAAATGTTGCATGATATGCCTCTGTACTTTTCGTTACCCCCCGAATACAGGGTTGAACGCTTCTTCAATGGGCTAAAACCTAGATTACGGAAAGCGCTGGCGATCCATGGCTTCGATAGGTATGAGGAAATTCTACGATGTGGCCTCAAAGTAAAAATCGAGATCAAATAATCTCAGTGGTATCATGGGGATAATAAGTAGAAAGTTTTTTTTTATTATGGGGTTTCAATGGATAAATTCAACGGTGCTATGAAATTACAGCACCCCGCTGTCAAAAGGTATGGAAAGAAGCACCCTACAAATTTTCTGAACGGAACGAGGAAATTCTTTAGCTGTGGAAGAGAAGTGAAACTTGCCATTAAATATCGACAAGAGAAACCTACTACTACAACAGAGAAGATTAATTCATCATTTGAACCTCAATTCATTGTTCATAGCTTTAACTGTAATGAACTAGGGAAATATGCAAACATGTTCCCTAAGACAAGGGTTTTCTAAGGCAACCAACAACCTCCAAGGCACCAAGGGAGATCATTTACCATCCCAACTTCTGAATCGAACCCCGAAAATGAATTGGTGATAGATACACTAGTAATTCATTCATGAATAGAGAACATACTTTTTATTTCATGTTCTATGAATTTTTTATATCCGGAAAATTTAGTAGAATAATCCCAACATCACCAGAAATCATGAATTTAAATATTTCAGTGAGAATGGAAAATGTGGAAATCATTACATCCCATGAATATAACTCCATACCTGTCACAATTTATGGATTAAAATTTCCAGATAACCATTTCATACTCCCTCTGGTGGAATTTGATGCAATTATTAGCATGGATTGGCTTTCCCTATATAGAGACAACATAAATTGTCGTGGGAGGGAAATCACTCGATATGAAGAATCGAAACCTGATTCTATATAAGTGAAATGAGGATTATGAATGTTTTTTTGCACCATCATATAAAGCATGGATATTACTACCCGATGAGCATTCATATATTACTCATATGATTGAGTCAAAGGAACCAACCATCCTTGAAGACATGCCTATTGAGGGGGAATTCCCTAAAGTGTTTCTTGAGGAATTTCATGGTCTTCCTACTAGAAGTGTTGTTTAATTATTGATTCATCTTATACCTAGGGAATTGCCAATATTAAAGACTCTATATATAATGGATGTTATGGAGCTTGAGGAGCTAAGGAAACAACTACAGGAGAATTATGATAAATGGTTTATATGCCCAAGTGCTTCACCATGGGGTGCACCAGTCCTCTTTTTCATGAAGAAGGATGGGTCAATGTTCCTTTGCATTGATTATCATGACCTCCACAAAATCATGATAAAGAATAAGTATCACCTTCCAGGAATTGATGAATTGTTCGATTAGCTGCGAGGAGCACAATACTTCTTCAAAGTGGATCTGCAGTGGGAATATTACCAAGTAAGTGTGAAAAAGGAGGATATCCCAAAGACTACTTTTCATACAAGATATGGGAACTATGAATTCATAGTAATGTATTTAGGACTCACTAATCCTCTAGAAATTCTTAAGTAATTAATGAATAGTGTCATTAGTGATTAACTCTAAAAAATTTTGGTAGTCTTTATAGATGATATTCTAATATACTTAAAAAACAAGGAGGAGTATGAGGAGAATATATGAACTATAATAGAGACATTGAAAAAGGTGAAGATCTATGAAAGGTCCAACAAGAGTGGGTTCTAGTTGAAGGAAGTCTCATTCTTGTGTCATATCATCACAAGGATTGGGATATCTATGGATCCATACAAGAAAAATGCAATTGAGGGATGGTCAAGGCCAACATCTGTGATGGATATAGGTAACTTCCTTGGGTTAGCTAGATATTATCACTGATTTGTGAGAAATTTCTCACCATTGTCAAATCCTTTAACCAAGCTAAATCGGAAGGGAGTCATGTTTTCTTGGTGTGATGAATGAGAAGATATCTTCAAGGAGTTTAAAAAGAGGCTTATCACTGCGCTCATACTCACACTACCCACAAGTGGAGAAATTTTATGGTATTTAGTGATTCTTAGAAGAAGGGTCAGGGTTGTGTGTTGCTATAAAATAAAAAATTCATTTCTTATTATTCAAGGAAATTGACATTTCAGGAGAAAAACTATCCAACACATGATTTGGATTTGGCTTCAATAATATTAACTTAAATAATTGGTAAACAATAACTCTTTTGGGTAAAGTGTGAAATATATATAGATCAAAAAATTCTCAAGTATATATTCACATAGAAAGAGTTGTACATACACCAATGGATATGGTTAGAGATGATCAAAGACTATGACTTCTCAATGCATTACCACCCTAGGAAAGAACGCAAAGTGGAAGATGCTCTAAGTAGAAAGGTCCCAACAATTCTATCATTGATGAGAATTGAAAAGGATCCAATCTTATTAAATTTGATGATGATGGGCATGATAATCATAAATATTGGAACATCATTAGTCCTTTCACAAATGATTTCTCATCCATCTCTTTTAAAAAGAGTAGAGGATGTTTAAAAGGGTGATGTGGGAATTCAAAATAAAGTAAAAACTATCAAGAATGGGAAACCACCAGAGTTCAATGTAAATGATGAAATAATTGTGAGATTTGGGTCAAGACTGTGTGTGCCATCAAATCTGGAGTTAAAGAATGAATTTTGGACGATGAAAATAGTTAAAATTTATCCATTCAACTAGGAAACACAATGTTGTATCGAGATCTCCAATAACATTATTGGTGGGATAACAAGAATAAGGAGATCGCTAAGTATAAATCAAAGTGCCTGGTGTGTCAACAAGTGAAGGCTGAGAGGTAGAAGTTATATGGGATGATGCAACCATTACCCATACCAACATGGAAATGGGAGAACATTCCCATGGACTTGGTCACTGGACTTTCGAAGACATCCAAAGGGAACTATTCTATCTGGGTTGTTGTGGATCATCTTACAAATATTTCACACTTCTTTGTAATTCAAGAGGATTTATCATTAGATCAAATAGAACAAATATATATCAGAGAAGTGGTAAGGCCGCATGAATTACCACAATCTATTGTATCTAATTAAGATCCAAGATTCACCTTTATAACCTAGATGATTCTCCAACATGCTCTAAATTCTGTGTTGAAATTCAGTATGACTTTTCATCCTCATACTAATGTTCAATATAAACGGACTCTCTAAACACTTGACGAAATGTTGAGAGTATGCTCAATGGATGTAAAAGGATGATCGGATCAACATCTTCCCCTGGTTGAGTTCTCTTACAATAACAGTTTCCACTCATGTATCCAAATGGATCCTTATAAAGCCCCTTATAGTAAGAGGTTCACAACACCGAAATATTGGGATGAAGTTAGGGAGCGAAAACTCCTAGGACCAAAATGGTCAAAGAAATGGTAGAGAAGGTTAAGACCATCCAGCAACACATTAAAGTTGCTCAGAGTTCAAAAAAGAGCTATGCTGATAATCATCGATGAGACCAATAGTTTGATGTTAGAGACATGTTATTCCTTTGAAAATCGCCATGGAAGAGAGTTATGAGATTTGAGAATAATGGAAAGCTTAGTCCAAGGTACATCAGCCCTTTTGAGATCCTTAGTCACATTGGAGAAGTGGCCTATTGACTAGCACTCCCACTGAACTTGTCTCAAGTACATGATGCATTCCATTTATCACTCTTGTGGAAGTACATACCTGACCCACTGCATGTACTCAATCTAGATGTTGTACTTTTGGAGAATGACCTCTTCTATTATGATAATCTGGTGAAGATCATAGATCATTGGGAAAATTTCTACGAAATAAGATAATGCCCCTCTTCAAGGTGTTGTGGTGAAACCACAAGTTTAAATAAGAAACTTGTGAATCAGAGGAAGTTATGAAGAAAACATACCCTCATCTGTTTTACTGTAGGAAAAGGAAATTTTGAGGGTGATATTTCGTAAGGGGGAAAATTGTAATGACCCAAACATTTATTAATGAAAATTACTCTTGATATGATTAAATGTCTTATTATGTAAGATGGTTATACAAAACTTATTCACATCTTTACTTTTATGTTTTTGGATTTTAAAATATTTTTAATTTTTTTTCCATTGATAATATGGTTGTTTAATAGTGACCACGTGATTAGTATAAATATAGGGTTTTAACAATTCCAATTTACTCAAACAAACGAAGAAATGACCTTATCTAGTATAATTTCTCTATATAACGCCCATTTGTCTGATATCAATAAGGTGGTAGCATCTTGAGGCTTCACTCTTTATCAAGACCAAGATTATATTCAACATGTTAATATTGAATATAATCGCCTATGGGAGAAGTGGATGTTAATAGGAATTACCACCCGAGTGACATTATTCGAGCCGCCCCAAGAGTTTGTCACCATCGCACACTTTACCCTTACGTCTTATGTGGGTGTTATAAGGGGTTATGTAACGAGTCCCTAGTACTATGATTATATGCATTAGTTCTGTATATAATAAATAATATACATTCATTTTATTATTATTACTTTGTAAATAGTTTTTGAAAGAGAATAGTATTTTTAGTTAATATTCAATTAAGAAATATATTTTGATGAATTAATGGATTTTTTAATAAAATTATGTTGTAATAAATTATTATTACCAAATCAATTTTTATTGAATATAAATTATGGTATAATTTTTATGAAATCAATTGTAATTTTTATTAAGGTTTGAAAACTTTTTTTGTCAAAAAGCATAAATTTTCCTTAAAAATTGGGTTTTATTTTATATGTAATAATTAAAATGCATAGAAAATAATTTAGATAAAATGAATATCATTTTTTTATTCAGGACATTGAAATTATATAACGGTTAATTTTTCATAATTTTCTAAGATAGTCAAATTTTTCGGTAAATGTTAAATATCGTTTAAATATATAATGTGTTTTATGAAATCACAATGACCCAATAGTGATGTCAAAAAACACTATAAAAGGGGTGTTCATCCAATATATATTTTATATTTATAATAATATTATTTTATATTTTTTGATTAATTTTATGATGCCTTAGTAGACCCTCCAAGACTTATAAAATATTTTAACATTTTAAGTTAATTTTCTTGAGAGTGCGACTCACCTCCACATAAGAAGACCTAATATTTTGATAATTTTGCCCATTTACCTTGTAAAATAATTTTTTTTGATCCAATTTGTCAAAAACCATGGGAAAAACCATGAGGTGGTTTGTGTTTTTGATTAGTTTAATGTGTAATGTCTAAAACCTTAATAATAAAGAATTACCTCTCCTTTCCTATATAAACCCACTCAATCCCCCATTACTCTTAACTAAAAACCTTTGGATCTCAACCAAACTCAGACATCCTCTCCCTAAAATACTCCCAAGATGACCGAATCTTCTATGAATCCTCTCTTAAGCCTCTCCTAAGCCTTTGGTATCACACTTCCAAGTAAGGGATCCTCACTTTCCTTCCCTCGTTATTTATGTCCAAGTTTCCTTATATTGTTGTGACCCTATTATTTTCTATTAAAAATATTTGAGTATGATTTCAATCCTCTCCTATACTTCCCTCTACATGTTTTAATTATGATATAACCCTTTATCTCTCATTAATGCCTCCCATGTACACCTATTATCATGCCAAAATTACGTAAGAGATTTCTCTTTCATCATTTACATCGAACAAATTCTTTTATATTATGCATCTAAATTCCATTAAATATGTTGAGATATTATATGGAATGACCCCCATTACTTTCCATTTCTTGTATAAATTATGAGATACCCATTTCTCTATCATTAACCCATTTTATGATTTCTATTTGGTGTCGTAATGGTGCTGATGTAACGTAAAAAAATCCATTCAAAAATCATCATGTAAGTGAATACCATACCCATTTATCTATCAAGGGTATTCACCTTTATGTACATGTACTTGTTAATTGCGGGCTTTCATTTATTTGTTCCACATTTTATATTCCTGGAAAAAATTATTATGTTTAATGAATCCATGTTGTATGATCTATGTGGCACACTTAAGCATGAAAAGAAATGATTAAGAAGGGTGTGCCCTAATAGCTCTTCAATACATTGGGTAAAGAACAGTATCATGATATGCCATGTGCAATGAAGGTTTACTCATGATAATTCATCATTAATGAGGTTTTACTCATTATAATTCATGTTCAATGAGGTTTTACTCATGCTCCATGTGCAATGATCCTTGGATCATGCTAATATCATGTTAAATGTTCTTGCCAAATTTCCATGTTATGATAATTATGATTTATGATGCCTTTATGTTCATGTTTCTCTTGTGCTCCATTAATATTACTATTTCATATCATGTAATATATTCATCATTTTATTCCTTGTTTACTGCCTTACTGATCTTTATAGCTCACCCTTTTATTATGCATGTCCTGAAGATATCCCATGCATTGCTTAGTACGAAAGAATGTTCTGGTTAGGTAGAAGAAGTTTTCAATAAATATATTGTGTTTTACGTTCTAAGTTTTTATGTAATGTTCCTAATTTCCTAAGACAATAGACCTATCGATCCACAGAGTTGTCCTAATTTCAATTTTATTTAATAAATCATGTTTATGAGTGTAATAAATTGTAGTTTCGTTATATACATAGACTCAAGTGAGCCTCCCCATACACAAGAGGTTGGAAACTAGAATAGAGGGTGTATGGTGGTATGGAGAGGCTATAAATAATTTATTAGAGAGAATAAATGGTAAATAATAGTTTTTAAATGTTAATACTAACATGGAAGATGAAAATAAGCCATTCACATAATAACATCAGACATAAGAGGTAAACAACATCATATAAAACTGATGTCATGAGCTGATATAAAAAAATAAATAGTAAAACATGGTATCAAGCATACAAAATTGAAAATGTATCAAAAAATAAAAAAAACCAAAAACACATATCTCTCTAAGTATCTCGATCATTGGATCTGTAATGTACTCATAAGCTCTCATCCTAAAAGGAAATCAAGTGTTGATATTTAGGTACTTCCATTAATCCATACATATTTCTATGAATTATGTTGGGAATAAAATGTAAGCCAGAATAGTTTTTGAGTAAATCTCAGTAGGCCACAACTAATGGTGACTAATGAAAATCCATCCTATGAATAGAAAATGTAAAAATGTGTTGGTATAACAAATATAAGACAATAAATAAATATAAACCATGTCAATAAAATGTTTTTCATGGGATACCCGGATAACCTTACCCACTTCAGCATAATTTGGATTTATTTGATCATGTGGCCATTAATTATTCAAGGTCCTAAAGAAGATAGCTAAGGTATCCATATATTATAATGACAATGGATTCATGGGAGACCAATGGCTTTCATGACCATAGAAATTCAATCCCACTCATGGTGACCCACTGAGATATTTGTCTAAGGGATATGCGTGTAATCTAAGGGGTGAAACCTTAGCATTAGACACTAAAAGTTTCTAACCGATCTTGAGGAAAAGTCCATATTAATACTAATATTGACTTGATTGTATCCCATGGAGATAATCCAAGTTGGTATTTGATCAATGACATCATGTTGAATCCAATAATTTTATCCAAGTCATTCTAATTTTATGGAATGAAGGTGAATCTTAGGTGTCTAGTCGAGGCATTCACAATATAAGACAATGACCAAGCACTAGATTGGTGTCTCACTTGGTGGTCATTTTGTTTAAAATAGGTGGTGCCTTAGTCAAAGTCAAAGGCACAATTTATTGAATAAGAAAAAAATAATATTACATGAGTCTGAAGTACAGAATCTTATTACAATATTTATCATGATAAGGGAGAAAATCACAAGTCAAATCATCCTGCCATGTAATGTCTTGTTTGACTACCTTATTGGCAAGGCCATCTGCAGCCATGTTCGCTTCACCAAAGGCATAAGTGTTAATGTAATTATTATTTGTGAGAGAAGCAAGGAAATTCATCCAATAAGAAGTAAGAGGCCATGCAATATATACCACCCCTTTCCAAATATCTTGGACATTAGTGGTTGAATCATTTTCAATACAGATATTATTCTAACACTTCTATTTGGAAAAGTCAACAATATGGATAACCACCAATATTTCTTCTTTAAGAGATGAGGACATGACACAACCACCAAATAAGCAACCATGAAATCTTCCAAGAATGTCTCTGAAGATAGAATCACATCCTTTGGGTCCCAGGTTGACTTTAGATGCACTATCGACATTCACATTGATCCATCCTGGAAGCAGGGCTTTCTAGAATACCTAAACAGTTTTTCAAGGCTGTCTGTATGAACCATCAATCCTATGATGGTGTAGGATTTCAAAATCACCAACAGTGTTCTCACAATAAGCTTTCTGAATTGAGGCAGCATCCCGGATGGTAATGAGAATCCTCACCTTACCTACATTGAGATTTAATGAACAATTATTGTAAATAATATTGTCCTATCATACCAAATCACATAAAGGATCTCAACAATAGCAGCCAAAAAAATATTTTTGATTTTTTTAGAAGATTCAAAATATACATAACGTTGTAATTGAGAGATTGAAGAATCAATAAGTAACCATATACGAGCAAAAATATCAAGAATATAATTCCAGAGTGCTGCAGCTGTAGAACGAGAGAAAAATAAATGGTTAAAATATTCTCTATGTTGGTTTCACAAGTGACATCTATAGTGGAGTTGAATCCCAAAATTTTGCAGAAAAACTTCAGTGGGGACTCTATTTTGAGAAATACACCAAACAAGAGTAAATCTCAAAGGATTAATCCAAGGTTTTCTAAAGGATTTCAACCAACATAATCTAGAATCAGAATTTATGAAATTGTATTTGTAAACGATTTTATAATCAAGAACACTGTTATAAGTACGTTCCCAAATGAGGAAATACTTAGAGTTGGAAAAGGGGAAATTATAAACAACATGACTGATATTATTAGGAATATTGGTGTTATTATAATTAGTAACATATCTAATGGTGGAGTTGATGTTATGAGTATGTGAGTTGGGAGGCAGCATTGATATTAAAGGAACTCCAGTCCAGTTGTCAAACCAAAAATTAATTGAGGAGTTAGTACTAACCATCCATCTATAATTTCTCATAATATTGGTGAAGGATTTTCTAATAGACAACAAAATGGAGGAAGTGATATAGTTCAAGTTTCCATTCTTAATCATAGTAAGGAATCTATTTTTTAGAACATAAGTGGAATCAGAGTTGTTATGAAGCAATCTCCAAGTCATCGTAGCTTGAAGATCATCATTAAAGAGCTTAAGGTTTTTGATTCCAAGACCACACTTTTATAAAGGTTTATAACAAGTGGCCCAAGGTATGGTCACAAGCTTTCTTTCAATTGTGATTCTAGTCCAAACAAATCTTTTTTATGTACACGTTAATTTTATTAAGAATACCGGAAGGCCAATTGTAAACAGTCATCGAATAGACCTTTTTGGAGATAATTCTAGATTTAACATGAAAAATAATACCATCCATAGAGAGAGATTTTCCCTTCCAAGAAAAATGTTTATTGGTAATTTTATCAATAATACTATTAAAGTAACTTGATATAGGTCTTCCCCAAAAGATAAAAACACCATGATAAGTGAAGGGGAAGTAACCTTCCTTCATCCTTAAGTAATTGATGATATTAACTTTTCTATTAGCAGTAAAAAAAATTCCAATGAAAACAAAAAACTTTATATAGCTTATAGATTTCCCAGAGATATCCTCATAATGAGTCAAGGCATTTTTAAGATTTTGAATATTCCTTTTATCACCTTGTAAGAACAGAATGATGTTGTAAGTATATAATAGATGGGTGGGAATAGTTAAGTTTATATATGCATGGATAGATTTAATCTTGTTTTGATCCATGAGGTGAGTGAGTAATCTACTTATTTAATCCTCAGCAATGGAAAAAATAATGTTAGAAAGAGGGTCTCCTTGTTTAACTCCATTGGTGCATTTAAATAATCCCTTAGGGGCACCATTTAAAAGAACATAGATGGAAGATGAATTTAAAAGAGTTCTTATCATACATGTGAAAGAGACATTCAATCCAAAATTTTTAAGAACCTTGATGATGAAACCTCAATCCATGGTATCAAAATCATTACTAATGTCAAGATTAATGGCAACACTACCTCGTCTAGTAACTTTTTATAATATGTTAGTGCATTTTGAATCAAGACAGATGCAGTCTTGAATAGATCTACCTTTGATAAAACCAAACTGATTCCAGGAAGAAATTATATTTCAAATAGAATTGAGTCTATTGGCAAGATGTTTTGAAATAAATTTTTAGATAGTGTTGATAAGCGTAATAGGATGGAAAAGTTGAATCTCAGAAGCATTGTCCACCTTATGAATAAGAGCAAGAAATTGGGAATTTAAACCATGTGGGAGAACGCCATTGGAAAAAAAGTTTTGAAATGTTTTCAAACATCCATATGAATAATCTCCCAGTAAAGTTAGAAAAACCGTTATTGAAACCATCAAGACCCAGGGTACTATCATTATTAAGGCTAAAAATAGTTTCCTTTATTTCATGATCAAGAGGGATGCTTAAAAGATAGTCATTGTCTTCAGCGTCCTATGAGTTTGAGTAATGCATTCCAGGTCGGCAATCCAAGACTTACTCAAGGTAGGAAACATATATAGAGTGGTCTAGGTCTATAGAAGTATCCAATAGTATCCAACAGTATACTATATCATATTTAGTAATTAATCATAGTCCAATTAATGCATCTAAACCATTTCACAATTTAATTCATTACATTGGGTCATTTCATTTGTAAGTGATCAAGAGGGACAAAGAAAGTATCCATTCCATATAATAGTTAAATTTAATAATTTTACCATTTATTTTACAAGTGGTAATCCAAACATGTATGTGGGGTGTTTTGGTTAAGTAACGAAAGGTTTTCAAGATCATTTAAACAAAGACACCCTAACGGGTGGTTCACATGGAGGTAATAAACCTCCAATGGTGTAAAATGGGTCTCATGGAACATCAATGTCAAATTATAGGTGATTAATTAAAGTAGTTTCATATTTTAGGATAATCCAATATAAGTTTTGGCATGAGAAATAATGGAACATGTTATAAACAACTATAATTTTAGGTAAAAGTAATAGACCTCCTCCCTTAGACTCGTAGAATACTCCCAATCCAGTATCAGCCTCAGATTTGTTCTTGTGCGAGAGAAATAAAGAAAATATAAACAATCCATAAAAATATGGTATATATGGTCACATGAAGATAACACCATATATGGTGAAGGAAATTGAGGAAAGATTATAATGTAAAGCTATACTTACTATGGGTGATCCAACCTGATGAACACTGATTGAATCAGAGTTATGATGAGGGTGATAAACCAAATTCTAGAGGAGAGGGAGATTGAGCTATCTCATGATAGTGACCACTATTCAAAAGAAGAAGAGTAAGAATAGAAATATGTTTAAATGGTATGGAAGGTAAAAATGATACGTTCTAGTATTTTTTAAGGGGTGTGATTCTTGACACGACTTTCAAAACCATACATCAACTATGTGACACCCACTGTCTCGGAGGGCACACCTTGCATGGTCTAGGCACTTGGTTATAAAAACCATGTGAAAATCATGAAAGTTATATTTGCAATAAATTTTAGGTTTTTTATGGTTTAGAAGTACCCTCTACATGGTTTATCAAACAATGCTTCTACTCTCTAGGGCCGAACGGTTGAGGTACACAGTTAGTGAAAACCATGCATTAATTGTGCACCTCAGCCTATTTCCAAAAAAAGGAAATCCAAGCCATGAACCAAATCTTAATGCTCTAAAAACCACCATGACCTATTTATGCACTTATATTAAGTTAAAACAAGAGGTTTTGACTAAAAATTAAAATATTTGTACCTCTATGAAAATAAGGGATCTTACAAACATAGTTGGCACCACGCCCATTATCATGATTTAGTGACCCATTGAATTTACTTATCTTTCATATATCCTTTGAAACATGTCCAAAAATTCACATGACACCAACAATCCTTGAAAAAATTTAAAGGGATGTTTTCTAGGAATACGAGCCCTCCCAGTGTGGACTAATTCCATGAAATCAAGAATGGATAGAAAGTTAATCATGAGATACATCGATAACTACTAGTTTATTATATTTACCGTGAATCATTTATAGTAATTATTTTGTTCTTTGGATCATGGAGTAAAGATGTCACATATGAACTGAGATTTTAAGAAACATGTAGATTAACTCCTGGTTCTTACACCCTTGATGAAAAATTTTATGGAGGAAAATAAGTTATTCTTTTATACTGTAGAGAATGGTTCATGTGTTATCAGCGATTCCACTAAGATAATGGAACTATATATGTATGTTTTATATACACCTAACATATTTCCTTCATCAGTTCCAAACAAACTTCCTAGAAAATTATCTTCTTTATCTACTCTAGTTGCTACATCTATATCCCTTACCTCTTCTCATTTCGGATTCTCATTCATTCTAGTTGTACAATATCTCACATGAATTTATAGAAGTGTTATGATTATATAACCTTATACTCATGTTCTCAAGTCTACAAATTAACCTTCTATAGAAAAGAAAAAACAACTTTTAGACTCAATTCACCTACAGAAAATGTTTCTAATTAAGATTCAGGTTAGAATACCGAATAGGGCACCAATTTTATCGTGTATTTTGTATTGATATTATCTTTAATAAATCATATTTGTTTGTATATTTGTTAAATTTTTTCTTATATTGATTAAATATTATGATATTAATTAATTTAATTAATTTGAATATATTTTATCCTCTTGAATTATTTGTTTGATAATCCCAAAAGGGGGAGAAATATAGAAATAAATAAAAAATTCCATTATGGTGGTTAATAATTTTATTAATTTTTGGGTTTCAGAAGAATTATTTTCACTTAAATGGAAATAGTTTTTAAGTTTATGTAATTTTATTTTCATTTGAAGATTTATCATGTCAGGATTTGTTATCATAAAAAAGGAAGATATTTTTGGCTTCATGCAGTAATTACTAATTTTAATGAACACAAATCAACTTTCATATAATACTAATTATTTTTATAATTTATGAAAGAAGTTTGTTTTTTGGTCAAAATATTCTAAGTCTAGATCAAATATGCATTGCACATAATCGACTGTATGACCACTCAATCGAACACATGCACCGATAGAGTTACTATGTGAATGGCAGAATGAACTTATATAAGTATCAAGTGATAACATGTTGAAGTCAAAGCTATCATGTGTCAGGAAATCAACTATGAGGAAGAGAAACAAAAATATATTTATTAACAATATACCATATATTTATATTTCTCATTCCATTCTGACATATTTAATTAACATCTCACACTAAATCCAAAATCTTACGCATATTAGTTGTCTTATAGCACCTAATCATTTTATATGGTCATCCCTAGAACATGTATAACTTATTTTTTCTACTAAAAGCTTAGGGATACATTGATCATGACAAAACTATTAATGCCTAGGACCACCCACTTTGGGAGTGGTCCATTAACATAATCATCTAAACCACACAACCCTTTATAATGTCTTTATGAACCAACAATATCACGGTGTTACCGCTATTTCATCACTTAAACTCTCTAAGACATGAATGATTACTGAAGAACCACACATAGCTTGTTCCACCAAACCATAACTCAATGGGAACAACATATAAAAACATGTACTACCTTGAAATTATTTTAATGTAATGGGTGTACCCATTTCATGTATTTCACAATCCTAATAGAACCACACATTCTTGGTATGCAGTATCATACTCAACACATTAAACTTAGGGATCACATTATCCTATATGAACATTAAACCTAGATAGCGAATTATTGAGTAGTACATCAAAAAAATTAAACTTAGAAGTCTAACTAAATATCTGACCATTCCCTCCGGATGTTAGTCCCATTATACTCAAGAATTCAATATTCTCACAACACCCATAAGTTTTACTTTCTTCACAACCTCCTCCCTACCCAGGGAATCATTCCATAACTAAAGAGTCCTATAAAAACCCAAATGGCATACAGAAATGACTTTCCATACCTAAAAACTCAACATAAGAACCCATTGATTCTTATTATCTCTAGTAACACTATTAAAACAAGGATTACCCCTCAATTAACATGATTCATTGATTAAAAAGGTTAGTTCATGACTAAAAGTCACTAGTCTCTCTTTCCTAACCTCTATTACAACGTAAAAATATGTCAACTAAGACTCATAAGAAATACCCATATTCCCATCCATGGAATATCCCTAGGAAACTCTAAAAATACTCCCACACTAGTTTATTTCATAGAAACATATTTATAAGGTTTTATTTAATTTATTTCATCAGTTCAAATTATTATAAGAATCAAAGTTGATTCTTGATCCACAAGGACAACAAATTTTATTATAAAAAAGGTTGGTACTAATACAATTGTTTAGTTATCAACTTTTTATTTATATAAGTAGAGTTATATCACTCCAAAAAATCCATCTCAAGTAAGTTAAGTCATATGATCTGGATAAGTATTATGAAACCAAGAATCTATACGGGGAAATACTATTTAGATTGTTGTTGACTCTTTAAATAATCAAATCTATTTAATATATATACCCCAAAAGGATTTATTACTAAGTAATGAAAAGGAAATATTGACCTATGAGATTCAAGTATGTCATCATGGGTTCAGTTATATGGGATTTCATTCCCATGTTATCCACTCTATAAGTTGTGATTGGTGTCCTATTTAAGTGAAAACCATTAATAATTGATTAATTTAATTAAATATTATGTCAATATATTACCTCAAGGGGTTTTATATTGTAAGGAACTATGATTTTTAAATAATATGTGTTTCCTAATAAAATGTGTGTTATATTATATAATATTATACACATAAAAAATATAGATTAACCAATAAAACATTATCTCATTAATAAAAATCATTACATTAGTTGTCTATGAAACCAATGAAAATTTCAAATATTACAATTGAATATAAATATAAATAATAAAAAAGCTAAAATGGGAAAATATGGATCACCCCAATCTGATAGAATCGCCATCTTCATGACAAACACTAAAGAAATGAATGAAAATATTAATAAACCTATCAAAATCTGTGAAAATGAAAATTTTAGCATTATGATGAATTGTAGTGGATATTGAATGAATGAATGGAGTGGAATTTATAGGATGAAATGTGACCATTGGAATAGTGATATGAATTTTTTTGAAATATGATTGCTTGTCAATATAACCATTGGTCAATTTGACTATTGGAAACTATACACATTGGTAATAATTTTACTATTATAATTAGTGTTTATAAGTAGAAATGACAAAGGATAATTGATGCATAATGAAGAAATGATGTCCTCAACTAATAGATTCATTTCATTTGAAGCCCATGTTTTTAGAACTTGGGAGGGTGGTAACATCACTGGGTTTCACCCTTGACAATTCCCAATCATTGATTGAACAAGTGTGGCTTGAATGAAATATACTAAATGAGAATTTAATGTTAATGGAGACTACCACTTGGTCAATGTTAGTCAATCCACCCAATTAAACTACCTCTATCACACACCTTACTTATAGGGAATATGCGGGTGCAATAAGGGGTTATGTTTCCCGGGATTAGTTACAAAAAGTGTAATTTTATTTGTATCAATGAATTTTTTATTCCATAAATATCAGTTTGAGAATAATTTTGTTTAATAAAATATATTTTTAATTAAGACCAATTTGATGAATTGATTTTTGGATGAAAATAAAACATAATTTTATTTTTAGAAAATATATACACTTTTATAATAAACTCATGTATTCTAAATAATTTTTTTTATTGAAATGGTATTTTAAAATACTCTTATTTAAATATAAATTATAGAATAATTTTAAAATGTCCTTGAAAATTTTTATAAGTGTCTTTTGATCCCCACCAAATGAGCATTAGAAAATCTACAAAGGAAGAAATACCAAAACATTGGTATTATTTTCCCCTCAAATGAAAAGGAAGAAGAAGGTGGTCAAGACCCATGGATTTCATGAGAATCCAAGGGATATGCAATCGTGTTACCATCATAAGGTCACATAAGGGACACATGTACATCACATATCCTGAGAAATATCCAGCATAACCCCATTGATAAGTCCATTCGCTCCTGTAAAGGTTCCCATATACAATCACTGGTCATGCAGTGGTATCCAGATTAACTCCCCCAGGTTAAGAACCTTGGAATCTAATGTACCCCTAACAAAACATCCAAAATTTATTATAAAATTGGTGAAAATATCAATAAGGCATGAGCCTATTATGGTTGTGAGGCTTATTCAATGCATCACCGATGATGATACTGGTTGTACTCAATAGCATTCTAACAAAATAGTGAACTCCCCAACCATTGTAGAATAAAAAGACTAAATAAATAGGGATAAGGTGGGAGATTCTCATGATCATAAAAGTGATATGATGTGCCCATAGCATCCGAAAATACACCGCAATCACCCGATAATGTGTCTTCCTTGTTTCAAAAAGCACGTTGGCTTGTCATCCTCATTGTGCGAAGGGTTCCAGGTATGTCTATGAAATCCTGTGCTTCCCCTTGACATCCTTAAGGAAAATGGATGTAATTGTGTGTGAATTTATCACACATTTTTCAGGACCTTTTGGGGTCATGTAATGCATCATGAATAGGAAGGGTGACTGTCTTCAACAACTCCCAAATAACCTCACAAACTCCCTAACATTTGTAAAATAGACAAAGGAAATAAAAGGGGAGGAGACGAGAGCCTCTCACAGCCACAAAAATATGATGATGTGATAAGGTTGTCTAAAGAATGATCTATCAATACCCTTTAATAATCTGTCATTAATACACGAAGACCCCTTGAAAAGACATCCTTGTCTCATGGAAATTCCCATTCAAGTCACATGAGATCATGTAAAGGCCTCTCTACAGGCATCCTAATCTCACGAAGGCACCTGGACATGTAAAACTGACAAGATAAAGGTCCCTTATCATTTTTGCATGATCAAACTAGACACAATTAATTATAAATAATCTAATAAATGAGGCGATGGTGGGATAGTCTTTTGGATGATGAAAGTCATGAAACATCCCTAGAGTGACCACGATAGGAACTCATGAAGACGTTTGACGTCGAATCCCTTTGTTGACTCCATCCTAGATCTATGTGATACTCATCATGAAAACTAGGGAAAGACAAGGGTAGTGAGGCCTATAAATCCCCCACCCCATCCTTAAAAAAAGGTTTTCCTTTTGAATCAAGATGAACTAGCACACCTGGGAACCAGAGTGAATTTCTTGGAGTGGCTGATCTCACAAAAGGAAAAAGATTCCCATTAGGAAAAGATTAAGGAACAACCATATGGAAAACGTGTCAGGAATAAATCACTTTGTGTGATCACGTATAGATCATGCAAAATAATTTTGTTATGAAACATTAAGAACATCCCAAATATCTACTAGATCTTGTGAGACTTAAAATAAGCTAACAATAAACAAGCCTAAGGCATCTGTGATAAAAGGTTGGAACTAAGACCAATGAATGAGATACTTAAGCAAAGACATGTATGATGATCTTCATGTTCTTTGTGTGAACCATCCATTTCATGTTACATCACTAGGTCATGTATCTTAGGTCTCTTGATGCCCCTTTGGTATACTATTTGGATCATGAAAATTCCCATAGACATGTCAAAACAAGTCACATGGTGCCCCCAGGCATGCCACCCAAGTCACGTGAATCCCTTTGGGATCACCATCCAAACCTTCTGATATCCTTCCGACATAATAAATAATTCATATAATGGGACATCAACATGTTGGCCAGGTCTCACGATAGCACCAAAGCATTTCAGATGGCTCTGGTGACGTTCTCTGAGCATGCTAGCCAGATCTCGCGACCCCTTTAATACATATCATCCATGACATGCATGAACCCTCAATATTTGTCACATTGAATCTCACAAAACCCACCTAGTGTGTCAAATATATCTTGTGAAGACACCAGGTCTAGTCAACTAGATCACGTGACACCCTCTGGGCATGTTATTCTGGGTTACATGATGGCTCTCAATATCATCCAGACAAGTCTTATGATGTCCTCTGGATGAGTCAACCTTGATTATTCGACAATCTTTAGACATGACATACAAGATATGTGATTCCCATCAGGCAATTGAGCTGGATTATTTTATCACCTTTTTACATTTTAGGTATACATTTTATAACATGTCATGAAGACAACCAAGGCATTTCTAGTGGAAAATCAACACATGTCAGCCAGGAAAGCAAGACACGTCAAAAGACCATCCTAGGACTTGATCACCTCGTTCATCCTTAGTGTGCAAGACTTGGTCAGTGGTATAATATGATATGTCCTTCATATAATGGAAATCTTAGTATGTAATCCCCAATCAAATGAACTATGATAATTATGATTCCATCCTTAATCAGGATACATAGGATGTCTTCATAAGGCCTGAGTTCCTTATCAAACCTCCAAATGGTTTTCATAATACTTAAGTCCCTAATGCACTATGAAGTGGGACTGATCACTTTCCATCCTATGTTTCTCACTCCTAGGATAGATCACATGGGTTTAGAGAGATTAAATAGTCATATCAGTTTAATCATAAGCCTCTACCAATGCAAGGAATGCCTCAGTGTGTAAACCCTGACCAATTTACCTATGAGGACTCTGATTTTGAACATAATCCAGATATGTAGGATTCATTATTAAAGTTCAATCCCAAATTCAATTGGGAATCCATATCAGTGTAAGCCCCTCTATATCTATAAACATTTTAACCATATGGAACCAATCATTCTAATGGGTTTATCATTATTCCTCACCCTTCAGTGGATTGAAAAACCAAATGAACTATAGAGACTCTAATTTCTACCATAACAAGGATACATAGGTTGCCTCCCCAAGCCTCGAGCACCATATTATAAATCCCAAGGGTAGTCCCATCACATTATCCCCACATCCATATTAAATTAGGTTGATAAATTTTCATCTCCTATTTCTCACACCAAGCATATCTCATGTCGGATTAGGGAGAAAAATGAATACATCATTAGCATCATGAGTCTCCATTAGTTAGGAAAATATAATAATGTATGACTCGATGAGTGGTATGATATAAGTACCCCTCATATAAGTCCATCTACCTAGGGACCAGTCCCAAGGGAATCGTCAAAATATGGTAACTCATATTCTTTCTATAACTGAGTTACATATGATATCTCCTCATGATTCAAGATAAAAAATCCGGTGCCTCAATGTCCATACATATGTTCTCTCTACATGATATTAAAATGCATGGGTTTAACAAACTATGTGGGTTTTTATTACTATAATGACCAAGATATATAATATTCCTCATGATGGATCAACCCTCTACTTGGAAAATTAACCACCTCCCAGTATGGCAGAATATCCAAAAGTACATGGTTATATAACTTCAACATATAAAGCATATATCCATCACTTAGAAATAGATGAAGCACCTCATATACATATAGATGGATTCAATAATGAGATACCATTTCCTTTGTTCACAATGAGATCCCATTTCTTTTTCACAAAATGAGAGTTCACTTATGACCATTTTGTTAGGGTAATTAGTCTCATATCAGGATTAGTAAATGCTTCAAGAATATATCTTAAATCTATAAGAGAGTCCCAGCATAGGAAAAATTCAACCCAAAAAGAATTTGATGAGCCTGACCTCCCATCTTCATGACCAATCATAGTCCCTAAGTCTCAGTGGTTCTAAAACCGCAACTGACCACCATCCTTTGGAAAGCTATTATATACCTAATTACAGATGAGGGAATCATTGGTATTTTCTATTAAGAATGACAATGAACCAATGTTAATGATTTTTCAAGAAACAAAACCCCCCATAATCAACCATCAGTTCAAACTGAACCTACCTCAGTGAGGGTTTACCAATTGTATATTCTCCATTGAAACAAAAATATTTAACCCAACAAGAATCTCTCCAATAAAAAAAAGATAAATTTATTATCTGTTAGGCCATTTTTTTCATACTATATGAAAAAAATTGTGATCCTGACATGAATCTATAAAAAATTGATTGCATTATTATCCATCAAGTCATTTTTTTCACTCTATTCGCAAACAAAAAATGGTGAGGCTGATGTGAAACTCTAAAATAGTATATTGGTTGGTTTTCCACACGTCATACCACTTTGTTATCATATTAAATAGATATGATAATCCTGACACAAGTATTATAGATGATCCTATATATCTGAGTTTCCCATAAGATATGTCCATCCTTGCATTGAAAAGTATATGCGAGCAAAAAGGAAGGATCAAGAAAAATAAGAAAATTCTGTCAACCATTTATATAATATTGAGCACATCAGGCCAATGATATTGAATAAATTAGTGACCTTGTTCCTTTTTGTCTGTGTGATTGAAAATACTTCTCTCATAAACAGTATCCAAATCAGAGATAATGTCATCAACTAGAGACCATTCAGAAAATTCAATTATGGATACAACCCCACAGGTCGCAAAATGATGTCACATTCTCGACAACATTAACATCTAGTGTTGAACATGATGGTCCAAGAGTACCACCGACATGGTACAATCCTGTCCCTCAAAACATCTCATGAGGGCCTCTAAGAAATGAAATTGGTGAGTCCGCATCATCCAGGGAATGTTGAAGCTAATCTGGTGGCTTTGGATGCCACAACTAGTCTCTTTGGAAGATTATACCTAGTGCGCGACATCCACCACCTTCAAAATCTAATGAATGTGGACCGAGATTCCAAATAAGCCTCCCTTCCTGTAACACCCCGAGATTTTATGAAAAATATTCTTTTTAATTTCATTAATGTCATGTGTTATACGCTACACCAAAAGGAGATTTCACAACACACATCTCTGACCTGGCTTGAATTACACGCAATCGCGACCTTCCACGATAGCGTGTGTTGTACACAACACCAAGTTTCGCTAAACAACGATATCCTATTAAGATGTTATTAAAACTAGCCGTTATGAATAGTAATAACCACTTTCTGAAATTTTGTAAATTTTATTTTTCAAAATGTACTTCATTTATGGATTCGGTGTATCGAATTTAGCCTAAGGTGAAATTTTGGTACTTTTCAGATAACTTTCATATTCTGATGAATAGTGAAAATTACTAAATTTTAATTAAAAACAACTTTTTTAATCGAAATAATTAATAGTGATAAATAATTAATTTGAGTGGTTTTAAAGTATATTTAGAATATATTTTTACAATTTAATACAATGTTGGTCATTGGATGTAATTTCACATTTAAACCAGTTATAAACAAATGTCAATCTTTTGATAGTTATTATCTCTTAAAAACACGCTATTTGTTGTGACAGCGGAAATTAATTAATGGAACTTATATGTTGGGAATTTCGTAAAATAGAAATCATTTTTGAATTCGGAATATCAATTATAGCTTAGGGTGAAATTTTGGCATTTTTCTGAAAAACTTCAATTTTTGAGGAATAGTGAAACCACTAAGTGGTAGGTTAAAAACTGAATTTTGCATAAAACTTAATTTTACCGCTTTTGTGAATGGAATTTAGAAAATCCGACATACACGATTGATATCAGTAAGTAAAATGTTGTTCAATGAGATAAATTTTTTTTTGGTGAATAGTAACTTTTTATTTTTTTTACCGCGGTTAATAGTAAATAGTGTAACTAAGGGTAAATATGATATTACTATTACCCTAACACATGTCCTAATTCTATTGGATAAGTGTAATTCGACCAAAAACAACCTTATGAATATAATATGACCATTTAGGTCCACTTGGATTAGATTATGACATTTAATATTATTTTATTTAATGAATAGTTAAAATAGTTAAAATCAATGTTTAATAAGTAAATCATTTTTTAATATGGGGTTATACATAAGATAAATTCGACTATAAATATTAATTAGAAAGAAAAAAATATTTCCTATATAAGGGTATTTTATTTGTAATTTTTAGACATTAAATAATTTAATTTATTTATGACACAATGATGATGCACTAATTATCTTATTAATGAAATATTGACATAATTGATGTTATAAACACCAAAATAAATTTAATTTGAGACTTTTTTTGAATTACACTAATTTTATAGGTTACTATGACATATTATTGTTGTTTTAATCAACTTGGTGCGAACATATAATTCTGTTACGACTTTCACAAAAATCATATATCAAATACTGTCAAAATTGACACAAAATAGTTTTTAAATCAAATATTATATTATTAATTGTTATTTTATTCCTAAAAATCTAAGGTTCGGTCAAATGACTTAGATAAGGATATATATATTAATAATAAACAATTTGGGGTTCGTTTGGCATGTTATAGTAAGTGTATTAACCATATAGTGTATGAAAACAAAAAGACACGGTAAAAGTTAAATTATTTAACTTAGAGTTAAATCTAATTGATAAGGTTAAAATAATAACCTAAACTTGTATAAATCCTAATGTTTGATATTATTTCGACCCATCCCCACTTTATATTCGAAATAAGACCCTTTGGAACCATTGTAAACCGATTTTGACTTTAATATAAAATAATATTTTGAGATATTCCTAAGGTGCCCCTCTCCTCCCTTATAAAAGGACACCTCGTCCCCCTCCTCCTCACACCAATTTGAGCATTAAAGCTCAGACAACCCCTTCCAGAATCTCTTCTCCACTTCCCTATAATAATCCTAGAGGTCTTGGTCTTCTTCAAAGACCAATCTTAGTTCCCTAAGTGGAGGATTCAAAGAGGCGTTTCAAAGAAGAGGTAATATCCATTACCGATCTTTTCAATTTCTTTCTTCTTCAACTTCTTCTTCTTTAATTGTTTCATGAAAAAGTAATAACATCAGTATTACTTACATACTGATATGTTATTATAAATATGAAAGAACCCTAATTCACCTTCTATCCATCCTACGGAAAAATGAAATCACCGCGCGTGCGTACGTACGGAATACCGTCTCCACGCCGTAGTGTAATCTATTTTCCACCACCACCTTAATAAGATGGGTATAATGGTGTAATGAGTAAATATATATGATTATTATAAAGTGATATTGATACTGAAATAGTCTACATACACTTCAACACAATTCCACGACCATGGGAACGATATCATCGCTCGTGCGTACGTACGGACTACCGTCTCCACAACGCGATGAGATTCATTCTCAATGACTAACCATTCATGAATGATTATAAAGTATATATAATAAGTACTAATGAAATATATGAAATAATAATGATACGGGATTTATGTAAATTTATATGTATGTCATCTACTTAATTCCATTCACTTCAATAAGGAAACGAAAACAGCGTTCATGCGTACGTACGGACTACCGTCTCCATGAACGGTGTATTTCATTCCATTTATCGATATATTATATATATATACATATATTCTGAATATATATTATATATAAATCAAGTTTTATATTCTGGATATAAGTAATCATGATCCAAGCAATCATATTAATAATTACAAGTTAAAAACACGAACGACAAATGAGACGATTTTACAAAAAAATGCTACTTTAACATGAATTTACAAAAGAACGGGTAATATAAAGTCATAAGTGGACCATATATGATATAATAACAATGAATATGATTCTGTAATAAGTCAATAACATGATTTAAATCATTATACAGGAGGTTCGGACACTTACAAAGCAAGTCGGACCTAAGGTAAGGGAAATATCACAATCTCATTTTTATCCGAGATTGTTTTTACTTTGGTATTTACTAGGGTGTATTTTATCATCCACATCCTTGTTACCTCAATATGTAATATTATTTCCATCCTTCTAAAATAGTTTATATCCAATTTTACCCTTCGATGAGTTTTTGTAAAAGATATGAAAGGAATCTTTTGTCGTTTTTCGTACGAGGTACTTTTTGACTTTTCCGACAAAAGTACGAAGAAAGTTTTTTTTAACTTATACGACATGAATGGATTTTGAAAACATTATTTCCAAGAAGATTCCTTTACAAGTTTTAAATTTTATTTTTAATCAACTTCTTTTAGTTTATAATTGTATGACATGTTATGAAAAGAAAAGTGTTTTTGAAGAAGAAAGGATATTTTCCTCAAGAATGGAGTTCAAGTGTTTTATCAAAATTATTTTCCATCTAAGATAATAAAGGGTTCTGTTTTTATACCTATTATTACATTGATTTGATTATGTTGTGATGGAATTATTTTTATGAATTCCTTTATCTTATATGAATTGTTTTATGATGTCATGATGTTTAAGATTCCCATTTGTATTAAATGGGTTATGCAATGATGTATGATTTATGATTTTGTGGCACACATAAGAATGGTATCATTATGAGATGGGTGGGACCTATATCTCCCTCCAATGCATTGGGTAACGATTTTATATCTCATGAGATAGACAGGGCTGGAACGGTAGGTTATACCGGTTCAGTGAAATAGGACTGAAATGAGGGTGACTCGGTTCAGAAAGAGACTTTGTCCACTAAGATAGTCTTGGCAATGAGTCTTGACTAACATGAAATGATTCTCTATGATTATGTGTGTATGCCACAAAGTTTAATGTTTTAAGTTATGATTATTGTGATTACATTTCACTACCATGATATATCCCATGTTATGAAATTATGATCTCTTTTGCAGGATAAGATTTCCAAAAGTTATGTGCTTGTGTATACGATGAGATTTATATTTCTTTTGTTTACCCTTACTGAGCATTTGAGCTCACCCTTTTATGTTTTCTTTTCACCAGGATATAAAGAAAGGTTTTAGGTAAAAAAAAGGGAATATCTTTATGGGAGATATTGGAGATCTTTCACCACGATTAGAAGATTATATTCCGAGTTTCCAAAGACACTAAACTATTAAGGTCCTTGTGTGTGTGTTTTTGTAATGTACTAAGTATTTCGCAAAAGTAATGTAATGTCCATGTAAGTCAGGCTTCGGGTCTCTACAGTTGGTATCAGAGGAAAGGTTTAGTCAACCTTTGGAAACTAGGATGCGAGAACTTTAGTGAGATCCCTAGAGATATTTATAAGGTTTGTCTAGGGATGTCCCTAAGGATAAGTATACGTATAGGATACAGTCCTATAACTACGGTAACGATCTTAGAATTTAACCTAAGAAGTTAGATATTGAGGATACTCCCCCTTTATAATGTTGTTTTCCTTAGCATGATTTTTGCCTCTCACACTATTCTTTTTGGGTTTTAGACGATGGCTGGAACCCGACGGAACCGTGTTGATCAATGCAATGAACAATGCAATGATTGCCCCCTTGAACAAGCAAATGTTATCGGAGATGGAGTGAAAAATCTTATTTCTATACATACACAAGCTATGAATCATTCTGGACTTCCAAATGATCAGAGAAGGGAACAATATTCTATTGAGTCCTTCATGAGGCAACGCCCACCTTCTTTTAGTGGGTCTTCCGATCCACTTGTTTCTGAACAATGGATCAGTACCACTGAAAAGATATTTTCAGTTCTTCAATGTTCTGAACATGATAAAGTCATCTTAGCAGTATATCGTTTGGAAGGTGAAGCTGATCAATGGTGGAATCTTATCAAGAATACGAGGCCAAGAGATGAAATTGAGTCCATGGAATGGGACGAGTTCAAGAACTTGTTTTTCAGTAAGTTCTTCCCTTGTATTTTTCGAACAAAGATGGAAAAGGAGTTTCTTGAGCTGAAGCAAAAGGATGATGAATCTGTTGGTATATACGAAGCGAATTTTACAAGACTTTCAAGGTACGCATCTGGCTTTATCATCCAACCTGAAAGTAAAGTTGATCGATTTTTCAGTGGCTTAAAACTAAGTCTTCGAAGGGAATTAGCTATAAGAGACTTCAGTAGATATGAAAAAATTGTGCATTGTGCTATCAAGGTATAAATGGAAGTCGGTGTTACATATCCATCTCATGGTTTTGACAAGAAACGAAAGATGGTGTTCAAGGAGAAATCTCAGAATAATGGTGAAAAGAAGATGAATGTTTCCTTATGCACAAAGTGTGGAAAGAAGCATGGTGGAGATTGTCTTAAAGGGACTAGAAAATGTTTTAAGTGTGGAAAAGAAGGTCATCGAGCAGATGAGTGTCGAAGTAATGGGAAATGGGTTTCTAATGATGTGAATAAAGAAAAGACTGCAGAGAACGCACCACCAACACTTCAATGTTTCAAGTGCAAGGAGATGGGACATTATGCCAATAAATGCCCTAATCCAAGGGTTAGTGATGATCAACATGAGCAACCACTTAAGGCAAAGGACAAAGGGAAGTCACATGCGATCACTATTGGTGATGTTGAAAATGACAACGATGTGGTGGAATGATTAAGTGTTTATGTAATGAGATTCCAAAATAATGTTGTATATAGTATTGTGGAATATTGGAATATTTATGTTTTGGTCTATTGTGGTTTTCAATAATTTTATGGTACCGGTAACCATGAAAAGTGATTGAGACATTTTTTGGTAAACAGATGATATGAGCATAATGAAGGGATACGAAGATAATGAGATGTTTGATTGTATTCATGAGCTCATGATTGATATAAGGACTAAGTGATATCATGGTTTGAGTATATAGAATTTTGAGGATTTTGGTATGTGGAACGTGTTAACTTTTAACTGCATACATTTTTTCACTATGGTACAATGGGTATTCAAGAAAATACTTGATTAAGGCCTTTGAATGTTTGGAATGTGACCAACAAGACATATCTTATGATATATGGGGATCAACGATGGTATTAAATCTCTAGTAATCGTTTTCACTATATTATGAGAGTGGATTGCAGTATTATGGATAAGCCTAAAGATTAGAATGGATTATGCTGGACATAAGTTAGTATTGTTTAAGGATAGAAGATTTTCGATATTATTGATGGGATGTTATAGTAATTTAGTTTTAGAAAAAGGACAACCTGCAGGACGGGTGACAGCCCATCGCGTCGGACACAGATGTGGGAATCGAACCCACAACCGAAGTGCGACTGGCCTTTATCACCTACCACTGGCCTACAGGAAGTCCCTATTTAGTAGAAACTAGTTTTATTATATTAAGCAGTATGATATATGAAGTATAAGTTTATTTTAGGAAACATATATGATTAATCTCACTATAGAATGACTTATGTATATTTAATAACTTTTCCTAACCTTTTGTTTGAGATAGATGGAATGACCCGTCATTCTATCACATGATCTGCTAAAACTTCATGAATAACAAATTCAACTTCATTTATTTAAGAGATGAAGTGGAAATTGTTCAAGGCACGAACAATAGTGATATTATACCAAAATAAAGTAAGTATTTATTCTAATTCAAATTCTTCAACTTTAGGGAAACGATCTTGAAAACCAAAAATGCTGTCCTAGTGCTCTTATATCTGATTAATCAGATGGTTCCTTAGATCATCACAAATTTATGGATTTGTGATTTTTGGATTTTCCATAGCCATGTTCTCTACTACTCTCCATCAGAACATGATGGTTAGATTTTTCTTCCATAACCATATTTTCACCTATGTGGAAACGCAGTGATTAGTTTATTTGGGTAACCGTTACGTTTCATACTTTCGTTTTTAAAGATTGGTTTTGGTATTCCTTTTTACGATGTGGGTTTCGATTAAAGAAACTTTCGAATAGTAAACCATTTATAACCTCGACGAATTTCGAGGGCGAAATTCATTTTAAGGGGGGTATAATGTAACACCCCGAGATTTTATGAAAAATATTCTTTTTAATTTCATTAATGTATTGTGTTATACGCTACACCAAAAGGAGCTTTCACAACACACATCTCTGACCTGGCTTGAATTACACGCAATCGCGGCCTTCCACGATAGCGTGTGTTGTACGCAACACTAAGTTTCGCTAAACAACGATATGCTATTAAGATATTATTAAAACTAGCCGTTATGAATAGTAATAACCACTTTCTGAAATTTTTGTAAATTTTATTTTTCAAAATGGACTTCATTTATGGATTCAGAGTATCGAATTTAGCCTAAGGTGAAATTTTGGTACTTTTCGGATAACTTTCATATTCTGATGAATAGTGAAAATTACTAAATTTTAATTAAAAACAACTTTTTAATCGAAATAACTAATAGTGATAAATTATTAATTTGAGTGGTTTTAAAGTATATTTAGAATATATTTTTACAATTTAATACAATATTGGTCATTGGATGTAATTTCACATTTAAACCAGTTATAAACAAGTGACAATCTTTTGATAGTTATTATCTCTTAAAAACACGCTATTTGTTGTGACAGCGGAAATTAATTATAAAATTAATTAATGCAACTTATATGTTGGGAATTTCGTAAAATAGAAATCTTTTTTGAATTCGGAATATCAATTATAGCTTAGGGTGAAATTTTGGCATTTTTCTGAAAAACTTCAATTTTTGATGAATAGTGAAACCACTAAGTGGTAGGTTAAAAACTGAATTTTGCATAAAACATAATTTTACCACTTCTGTGAATGGAATTTCGAAAATCCGACAGACACGGTTGATATCAGTAAGTAAAATGTTGTTCAATGAGATAAAAATAATTTTTTGGTGAATAGTAACTTTTTATTTTTTTTACCGCGGTTAATAGTAAATAGGGTAACTAAGGGTAAATATGATATTACTATTACCCTAACACATGTCCTAATTCTATTGGATAAGTGTAATTCGACCAAAAACAACCTTATTAATATAATATGACCATTTAGGTCCACTTGGATTAGATTATGACATTTAATATTATTTTATTTAATGAATAGTTAAAATAGTTAAAATCAAAGTTTAATAAGTAAATCATTTTTTAATATGGGGTTATACATGAGATAAATTCGACTATAAATATTCATTAGAAAGATAAAAAGATTTCCTATATAATGGTAATTTATTTGTAATTTTTAGTCATTATATAATTTAATTTATTTATGACACAATGATGATGCACTAATTATCTTATTAATGAAATATTAACATAATTGATGTTATAAACACAAAAATAAATGTAATTTGATACTTTTTATGAATTCCACTAATTTTATAGGTTACTATGATATATTAGTGTTGTTTTAATCAACTTGTTGGAAACATATAATTCTTCTATGACTTTCACAAAAATCATATTTCAAATAGTGTCAAAATTGACACAAAATAGTTTTTAAATCAAATATTATATTATTAATTGTTATTTTATTCCTAAAAATCTAAGGTTCGGCCAAATGACTTAGATAAGGATATATATATTAATAATAAACAATTTGGGGTTCGTTTGGCATGTTATAGTATGTGTATCAACCATATAGTGTAAGAAAACAAAAAGACACGGTAAAAATTAAATTATTTAACTTAGAGTTAAATCTAATTGATAAGGTTACAATAATAAACAAACTTGTCTAAATCTTATTGGTTGATATTATTTCGACCCATCCCCACTTTAGCTTCGAAATAAGACACTTTGGAACCATTTTAAACCGATTTTGACTTTAATATAAAATAATATTTTGAGATATTCCTAAGGTGCCCCTCTCCTCCCTTATAAAAGGACACCTCCTCCCCCTCCTCCTCACACCAATTTGAGCATTCAAGCTCGGCCAACCCCTGCCATAATCCCTTCTCCACTTCCCTATAATAATCCTAGAGGTCCTGGTCTTCTTCAAAGACCAATCTTAGTTCTCTAAGTGGAGGATTCAAAGAGGCATTTCAAAGAAGAGGTAATATCCATTACCGATCTTTTCAATTTCTTTCTTCTTCAACTTCTTCTTCTTTAGTTGTTTCATGACAAAGTAATAACATACATATTACTTACATACTGATATGTTATTATAAATATGAAACAACCCTAATTCACCTTCTATCCATCCTACAGAAAAATGAAATCATCGCACGTGCGTACGTACGGAATACCATCTCCACACCGTGGTGTAATCTATTTTCCACCACCACCTTAATAGGATGGGTATAATGGTGTAATGAGTAACTATATATGATTATTATAAAGTTATATTGATACTGAAATAGTCTAAATACACTTCAACACAATTCCACGACAATGGGAACGATATCATCGCTCGTGCGTACGTACGGACTACCGTCTCCACGACGCGATGAGATTCATTGTCAATGACTAACCATTCATGAATGATTATAAAGTATATATAATAAGTACTAATGAAATATATGACATAATAATGATACTGGATTTATGTAAATTTATATGTATGTCATCTACTTAATTCCATTCACTTCAATAAGGAAACGAAAACAGCGTTCATGCGTACGTACGGACTACCGTCTCCATGAACGGTGTATTTCATTCCATTTATCGATATATTATATATATATATATATATATTCTGAATATATATTATATATAAATCATGTTTTACATTTTGTATATAAGTAATCATGATCCATGTAATCATATTAATAATTAAAAGTTAAAAACACGAACGACAAATGAGACGATTTTACCCAAAATGCTACTTTAACATGAATTTACAAAAGAATGGCTAATATAAAGTCATAAGTGGACCATATATGATATAATAACAATGAATATGATTCTGTAATAAGTCAATAACATGATCTAAATCATTATACAGGAGGTTCGGACACTTACAAAGCAAGTCGGACCTAAGGTAAGGGAAATATCACAATCTCATTTTTATCCGAGGTTGTTTTTACTTTGGTATTTACTGGGGTGTATTTTATCATCCACATCCATGTTCCCTCAATATGTAATATTATTTCCATCCTTCTACAATAGTTTATATCCAATTTTACCCTTCGATGAATTTTTGTAAAAGATATGTAAGGAAACTTTTGTCGTTTATCGTACGAGGTACTTTTTGACTTTTCTGACAAAAGTACGAAGAATGTTTTTTTTAAATTATACGACATGAATGGATTTTGAAAACATTATTTCCAAGAAGCTTCCTTTAAAAGTTTTCAAGTTTATTTTTAATCAACTTCTTTTAGTTTATAATTGTATGACATGTTAAGAAAAGAAAAGTGTTTTTGAAGAAGAAAGGATATTTTCCTCAAGAATGGAGTTCAAGTGTTTTATCAAAATTATTTTCCATCTAAGATAATAAAGGGTTCTGTTTTTATCCCTATTATTACATTGATTTGATTATGTTGTGATGGAATTATTTTTATGAATTCATTTATCTTATATGAATTGTTTTATGATGTCACGATGTTTAAGATTACCATTTGTATTACATGGGTTATGAAATGATGTATGATTTATGATTTTGTGGCACACATAAGAATGGTATCATTATGAGATGAGTGGGACCTATATATCCCTCCAATGAATTGGGTAAAGATTTTATATCTCATGAGATAGACAGGGTTGGAACGGTAGGTTATACCGGTTCAGTGAAACAGGACTGCAACGAGGGTGAATCGGTTCAGAAAGGGACTTTGTCCACTAAGATAGTCTTGGAAATGAGTCTTGACTAACAAGAAATGATTCTCTATGATTATGTGTGTATGCCAAAAAGTTTCATGTTTTAAGTTATGATTATTGTGATTACATTTCACTGCCATGATTTATCCCATGTTATGAAATTATGATCTCTTTTGCAGGATAAGATTTCCAAAAGTTATGTGCTTGTGTATACGATGAGATTTATATTTCTTTTGTTTACCCCTACTGAGCATTTGAGCTCACCCTTTTATGTTCTCTTTTCCCAAGGATATAAATAAAGGTTTTAGGTAAAAAAAAGGGAAGATCTTTATGGGAGATATTGGAGATCTTTCACCACGATTAGAAGATTATATTCCGAGTTTCCAAAGACACTAAACTATTACGGTACTTGTGTGTGTGTTTTTGTAATGTACTAAGTATTCCGCAAAAGTAATGTAATGTCCATGTACGTCAGGCTTCGGGTCTCTACAGTTGGTATCAGAGGAAAGTTTTAGTCAACCTTTGGAAACTAGAATGCGAGAACTTTAGTGAGATCCCTAGAGATATGTATAAGGTTTGTCTAGGGATGTCCCTAAGGATAAGTATACGTTTAGGATACAGTCCTATAACTACGATAACGATCTTAGAATTTAACCTAAGAAGTTAGATATTGAGGATACTCCCCCTTTATAATGTTGTTTTCCTTAGCATGATTTTTTCCTCTCACACTATTCTTTTTGGGTTTTGGACGATGGCTGGAACCCGACGGAACCGTGTTGATCAATGCAATGGACAATGCAATGATTGCCCTCCTGAACAAGAAAATGTTATCGGATATGGAGTGCAAAATCTTATTGCTATACTTACACAAACTATGAATCATTCTGGACTTCCAAATGATCAGAGAAGGGAACAATATTCTATTGAGTCCTTCATGAGGCAACGTCCACCTTCTTTTAGTGGGTCTTCCGATACACTTGTTGCTGAACAATGGATCAGTACCACTGAAAAGATATTTTCAGTTATTCAATGTTCTAAACATGATAAAGTCATCTTAGCAGTATATCGTTTGGAAGGTGAAGCTGATCAATGGTGGAATCTTATCAAGAATATGAGGCCAAGAGATGAAATTGAGTCCATGGAATGGGACGAGTTCAAGAACTTGTTTTTCAGTAAGTACTTCCCTTGTATTCTTCGAACAAAGATGGAAAATGAGTTTCTTGAGCTGAAGCAGAAGGATGATGAATCTGTTGGTATATACAAAGAGAATTTTACAAGACTTTCAAGGTACGCATCTGGCTTTATCATCCAACCTGAAAGTAAAGTTGATCAATTTTTCAGTGGCTTAAAACCAAGTCTTCGAAGGGCATTAGCTATAAGAGACTTCAGTAGCTATGAAGAAATTGTGCGTTGTGCTATCAAGGTAGAAATGGAAGTCGGTGTTACATATCCATCTCATGGTTTTGACAAGAAACGAAAGATGGTGTTCAAGGAGAAATCTCAGAATAATGGTGAAAAGAAGATGAATGTTTCCTTATGCACAAAGTGTGGAATGAAGCATGGTGGAGATTGTCTTAAAGGGTATTAAGGGTGGAAAAGAAGGTCATCGAGTAGTTGAGTGTCGAAGTAATGGGAAAAGGGTTTCTAATTATGTGAATAAAGAAAAGACTGCAGAGAACGCACCACCAAAACTTCAATGTTTCAAGTGAAAGAAGATGGGACATTATGCCAATAAATTCCCTAATCCAAGGGTTAGTGATGATCAACATGAGAAACCACTTAAGGCAAAGGACAAAGGGAAGTCACATGCGATCACTATTGGCGATGTTGAATATGACAACGATGTGGTGGAATGATTAAGTGTTTATGTAATGAGATTCCAAAATAATGTTGTATATAGTATTGTGGAATATTGGAATATTTATGTTTTGGTCTATTGTGGTTTTCAATAATTTTATGGTACCGATAACCATGAAAAGTGATTGAGACATTGTTTTGTAAACAGATGATATGAGCATAATGAAGGGATAAGAAGATAATGAGATGTTTGATTGTATTCATGAGCTCATGATTGATATAAGGACTAAGTGATATCATGGTTTGAGTATATTGAATTTTGAGGATTTTGGTATGTGGAAGGTGTTAACTTTTAACTGCATACATGTTTTCACTAAGGTACAATGGGTATTCAAGAAAATACTTGATTAAGGCCTTTGAATGTTTGGAATGTGACCAAAAAGACATATCTTATGATATATGGGGATCAACGATGGTATTAAATCTCTGGTAATCATTTTCAATATATTATGAGAGTGGATTGCAGTATTATGGATAAGCCTAAAGATTAGAATGGATTATGTTAGACATAAGTTAGTATTGTTTAAGGATAGAAGATTTTCGATATTATTGATGGGATGTTATAGTAATGTAGTTTTAGAAAAAGGACAACCTATAGGACAGGCGACAGCCCATCGCGTCGGACACGGATGTGGGAATCGAACCCACAACTGAAGTGCAACTGGCCTTTATTGCCTACCACTGGCCTACAGGAAGTCCCTGTTTAGTAGAAACTAGTTTTATTATATTAAGCAGTATGATATATGAAGTATAAGTTCATTTTAGGAACCATATATGATTAATCTAACTATAGAATGACTTATGTATATTTAATAACTTTTTCTAACCTTTTGTTTGAGACAGATGGAATGACCCGTCATTCTATCACATGATCTGCTAACACTTCATGAATAACAAATTCAACTTCATTTATTTAAGAGATGAAGTGGAAATTGTTCAAGGCACGAACAACAGTGAGATTGTACCAAAATAAAGTAAGTATTTATTCTAATTCTAATTCTTCAACTTTAGGGAAACGATCTTGAAAACCAAAAATGTTGTCCTAGTGCTCTTATATCTGATTAATCAGATGGTACCTTAGATCGTCACAAATTTATGGATTTGTGATTGTTGGCTTTTACATAGCCATGTTCTCTACTACTCTCCATCAGAACATGATGGTTAGATTTTTCTTCCATATCCATATTTTCACCTATGTGGAAACACAGTGATTAGTTTATTTGGGTAACCGTTACGTTTCATACTTTCGTTTTTAAAGATTGGTTTTGGTATTCCTTTTTATGATGTGGGTTTCGACTAATGAAACTTTCGAATAGTAAACCATTTATAACCCCGACGAATTTCGAGAGCGAAATTCATTTTAAGGGGGGTAGAATGTAACACCCCGAGATTTTATGAAAAATATTCTTTTTAATTTCATTAATGTCTTCTGTTATACGCTACACCAAAAGAAGCTTTCACAACACACATCTCTGACCTGGCTTGAATTACATGCAATCGCGACCTTCCACGATAGCGTGTGTTGTACGCAACACCAAGTTTCGCTAAACAACGATATGCTTTTAAGATATTATTAAAACTAGCCGTTATGAATAGTAATAACCACTTTCCGAAATTTTGTAAATTTTATTTTTCAAAATGGACTTCATTTATGGATTCGGAGTATCGAATTTAGCCTAAGGTGAAATTTTGGTACTTTTCGGATAACTTTCATATTCTGATGAATAGTGAAAATTACTAAATTTTAATTAAAAACAAATTTTTTAATCAAAATAATTAATAGTGATAAATTATTAATTTGAGTGGTTTTAAAGTATATTTAGAATATATTTTTACAATTTAATACAATGTTGGTCATTGGATGTAATTTCACATTTAAACCAGTTATAAACAAGTGTCAATTTTTTGATAGTTATTATCTCTTAAAAACACGTTATTTGTTGTGACAGCGGAAATTAATTATAAAATTAATTAATGCAACTTATATGTTGGGAATTTCGTAAAATAGAAATCATTTTTGAATTCGGAATATCAATTATAGCTTAGGGTGAAATTTTGGCATTTTTTCTGAAAAACTTCAATTTTTGATGAATAGTGAAACCACTAAGTGGTAGGTTTAAAAACTGAATTTTGCATAAAACATAATTTTACCGCTTCTGTGAATGGAATTTTGAAAATCCGACAGACACGGTTGATATCAGTAAGTAAAATGTTTTTCAATGAGATAAAAATAATTTTTTGGTGAATAGTAACTTTTTATTTTTTTTACCGCGGTTAATAGTAAATAGGGTAACTAAGGGTAAATATGATATTACTATTACCCTAACACATGTCGTAATTCTATTGGATAAGTGTAATTCGACCAAAAACAACCTTATGAATATAATATGACCATTTAGGTCCACTTGGATTAGATTATGACATTTAATATTATTTTATTTAATGAATAGTTAAAATAGTTAAAATCAATGTTTAATAAGTAAATCATTTTTTAATATGGGGTTATACATAAGATGAATTCGACTATAAATTTTCATTAGAAAGATAAAAAGATTTCCTAAATAATGGTATTTTATTTGTAATTTTAAGACATTAAATAATTTAATTTATTTATGACACAATGATGATGCACTAATTATCTTATTAATGAAATATTGACATAATTGATGTTATAAACACCAAAATAAATGTAATTTGAGACTTTTTATGAATTCCACTAATTTTCTAGGTTACTATGATATATTATTGTTGTTTTAATCAACTTGGTTCGAACATATAATTCTGTTATGACTTTCACAAAAATCATATATCAAATAGTGTCAAAATTGACACAAAATAGTTTTTAAATCAAATATTATATTATTAATTGTTATTTTATTCCTAAAAATCTAAAATTTGGCCAAATGACTTACATAAGTATATATATATTAATAATAAAAAATTTGGGGTTCGTTTGGCATGTTATAGTAAGTGTATTAACCATATAGTGTAAGAAAACAAAAAGACACGGTAAAAGTTAAATTATTTAACTTAGAGTTAAATCTAATTGATAAGGTTAAAATAATAACCTAAAATTTTCTAAAACCTATTGGTTGACATTATTTAGACCCATCCCCACTTTAGCTTCGAAATAAGACCCTTTGGAACCATTGTAAACATATTTTGACTTTAATATAAAATAATATTTTGAGATATTCCTAAGGTGCCCCTCTCCTCCCTTATAAAAGGACACCTCCTCCCCCTCCTCCTCACACCAATTTGAGCATTCAAGCTCGGCCAACCCCTACCAAAATCCCTTCTCCACTTCCCTATAATAATCCTATAGGTCCTGGTATTCTTCAAAGACCAATCATAGTTCCCTAAGTGGAGGATTCAAAGAGGCGTTTCAAAGAAGAGGTAATATCCATTACCGATCTTTTCAATTTCTTTCTTCTTCAACTTCTTCTTCTTTAGTTGTTTCATGACAAAGTAATAACATCAGTATTACTTACATACTGATATGTTATTATAAATATGAAACAACCCTAATTCACCTTCTATCCATCCTACGGAAAAATGAAATCACCGCGCGTGCGTACGTACGGAATACCGTCTCCACGCCGTGGTGTAATCTATTTTCCACCACCACCTTAATAGGATGGGTATAATGGTGTAATGAGAAACTATATATGATTATTATAAAGTGATATTGATACTGAAATAGTCTACATACACTTCAACACAATTCCACGACCATGGGAATGATATCATCGATCGTGCGTACGTACGGACTACCGTCTCCACGACGCGATGAGATTCATTCTCAATGACTAACCATTCATGAATGATTATAAAGTATATATAATAAGTACTAATGAAATACATGACATAATAATGATACTGGATTTATGTAAATTTATATGTATGTCATCTACTTAATTCCATTCACTTCAATAAGGAAACGAAAATTGCGTTCATGCGTACGTACGGACTACCGTCTCCATGAACGGTGTATTTCATTCCATTTATCGATATTATATATATATATATATATATTCTGAATATATATTATATATAAATCATGTTTTACATTCTGGATATTAGTAATCATGATCCAAGTAATCATATTAATAATTACAAGTTAAAAACACGAACGACAAATGAGACGATTTTACCCAAAATGCTACTTTAACATGAATTTACAAAAGAACGGGTAATATAAAGTCATAAGTGGACCATATATGATATAATAACAATGAATATGATTCTGGAATAAGTCAATAACATGATTTAAATCATTATACAGGAGGTTCGGACACTTACAAAGCAAGTCGGACCTAAGGTAAGGGAAATATCACAATCTCATTTTTATCCGAGATTGTTTTTACTTTGGTATTTACTGGGGTGTATTTTATCATCCACATAAATGTTCCCTCAATATGTAATATTATTTCCATCCTTATACAATAGTTTATATACAATTTTACCCTTCGATGAGTTTTTGTAAAAGATATGAAAGGAATCTTTTGTTTTTTTTCATACGAGGTACTTTTTGACTTTTCTGACAAAAGTACGAAGAATGTTTTTTTTAACTTATACGGCATGAATGGATTTTGAAAACATTATTTCCAAGAAGCTTCCTTTACAAGTTTTCAAGTTTATTTTTAATCAACTTCTTTTAGTTTATAATTGTATGACATGTTAAGAAAAGAAAAGTGTTTTTGAAGAAGAAAGGATATTTTCCTCAAGAATGGAGTTCAAGTGTTTTATCAAAATTATTTTCCATCTATGATAATAAAGGGTTCTGTTTTTATCCCTATTATTACATTTATTTTATTATGTTGTGATGGAATTATTTTTATGAATTCCTTTATCTTATATGAATTGTTTTATGATGTCATGATGTTTAAGATTCCCATTTGTATTACATGGGTTATGCAATGATGTATGATTTATGATTTTGTGGCACACATAAGAATGGTATCATTATGAGATGGGTGGGACCTATATCTCCCTCCAATGCATTGGGTAAAGATTTTATATCTCATGAGATATACAGGGCTGTAACGGTAGGTTATACCGTTTCAGTGAAACAGGAATGAAATGGGGGTGACTCGGTTCAGAAAGGGACTTTGTCCACTAAGATAGTCTTGGCAATGAGTCTTGAATAACAAGAAATGATTCTCTATGATTATGTGTGTATGCCACAAAGTTTCATGTTTTAAGTTATGATTATTGTGATTACATTTCACTGCCATGATTTATCCCATGTTATGAAATTATGATCTCTTTTGCAGGATAAGATTTCCAAAAGTTATGTGCTTGTGTATACGATGAGATTTATATTTCTTTTGTTTACCCTTACTGAGAATTTGAGCTCACCCTTTTATGTTTTCTTTTCCCTAGGGTATAAAGAATGGTTTTAGGTAAAAAAAAGGGAAGATCTTTATGGGAGATATTGGAGATCTTTCACCACGATTAGAAGATTATATTCTGAGTTTCCAAAGACACTAAAGTATTACAGTCCTTGTGTGTGTGTTTTTGTAATGTACTAAGTATTCCGCAAAAGTAATGTAATGTCCATGTACGTCAGGCTTCGGGTCTCTACACTTCCAGTTTAGAGGATTCCTAGGAGTGCCCTTGTTAACCATCATCGTCATCATCATCCAAACTGTACCCACTAATCGCCTGTTGAGAGTACTGTAACACCCCGAGATTTTATGAAAAATATTCTTCTAATTTCATTAATGTCTTGTGTTGTATGCTACACCAAGATTACCTTGCGCTATACGCAACACCGTATTAGCTTGTAGTATACGCAACACTATTCTTGGATCATGTTACACACTATTTTGATAATAGTTATTCTACACAACATTGAGTATATATATATATATATATATTCAATGTATAAATGAAATATGGTTGGATTATATTATATGAACCAACTAAGGATTCTTGCACAACACGCAACCCTGACTTGGCGTGCATTACACGCAATCGCGACCTTCCTCGATAGCGTGTGTTGTACGCAATACCGGGTTTTACTAAACAACGATATATTATTATAATATTATTATGAACTATCCGTTATGAATATTATTAACTAAATTTTGAATTTTATTCATCTTACACATTTTCTAGAACATGGTATAAGAACAAAATAAATTTTTCGGGTAAAATAATTATTTTTCAAAAAATGCAGTTTTGCCGCTTTTTGATGGTGCACCCACTTTAAATCTAGTTTTTGAAATGTTTATAAGTTCAATTTGAAAAAATAAAATTCTTCTTTGGAATCAAGAAATAAAAATTTACTTTGGATAAATGTTTCATATTATTCTGGTAACTTTCATATTTTGATGAATAGTAAAAACACGCTATATTTTAATTAAAAACAACTTTTTTCATCACAATAATTTATATGGTTAAATAATAATATTTAGTGGTTTTAAAGTATAAATAGAATATATTTTTACCATTTAATATAATTTATGTCATTAGCATTGATTTTACATTGAATTCGTAGGTTAAATCAATTCAATCTTTTGCAATGTTTTAAACAAAAACCCGTTTTCATTCGACAATGGGATTAATATTAATTTAATTTCTGCAACTTCTGTGTATTGAATTTAAAAAAATGGATTCCATATTTGGAATCAGTGGGTCCAAATTATGTTAATAGGCTACTTTTTATTTTTGGGAATTATGAATAGTAACTACGGTAAATTTTATTTACCATAGTTAAAGGTAAATCGAGTAATTAAGGGTAAATATAATATTATAAAATTACCCTAACACATGAAAAAATACTATTGGATGACTAAACGTCGACCCATATCACCTAAGGGTCGGATTAGAATCATTTAATGGACTTTTTTCCATGAAAATAACATAATTATTATTAAATCCAAAGATAGTGACAACATGTCACTCTCTTAAATCTTATAAGTATATTAATTTTAATTTGGTGATAAACTTCATGAAACTTCAAACATGAATAGTCTCAAGAAATATAATAAAATTATCAACATCATGATTATTTATTTATAATTTTTTGGGATTAAATAATTGTCATTAATAGTGATACATTAATGATACAGAAATTATTTATTTAGTGAAAAATCAATAATATAGTTTTTATTGAAATAGTAATACATATCAAAAGGCCCAAAAATCTTCACAAAACTAATTATTAGTGTATATATAAACCCTAATCATCCACTGGCGGAATTCTTGACCATTGTGATCCTTATTAAGGCAATTATGACACTTATATTATTTTATATTAAATGATTCCAAAGTTGTCACCTTCATAATTTAATAAATATAAAAATTTATATATTGTGATTTTAAGATGATAAATTCCAGTAAAAGTATTATTGTGAAAGGTACTAGATATAGCTTCATCATAGTATTTTATTTTTTATTTTTATGCAACAAATAAGTATATTAAATAATTATACAAAAATGATGTAGTAATTATTTTATTAAGAGATAAACCAAATAAATGGTTTTAAAAATAATAAAATAAATATTATATGAACTATTTAATGTGATCCACTAATTTTATAGATACATATGACCTTTTATAAATATATTAAATCTTTTTGTTCGAACATATCTTCCGTATATAGTTTATTTAAATTCAAATAAATGAATAGTGTCAAAATTGACACTATTGTTATTTTATAAAAATAACATATTATAAAAATGTTTAAAAATCACAAAAATATTTAAAAATTATAAATTTAAATTTATCTGGTCTATAATGTTATAAATTAAAAAAGTATTTAAAATTCACAACAAATAAGTAATTATTTGTTATAATGTAAAATTTAGAATTTTATTACCACAAATAAACTTAAATAGATTAAATAAGGATAAATCAAAATGATAAGGTTTAAAATAAGATCCAAACATGTCTAAATTTGATTGGTTGATAATATTGAAACCCAATATTATCTAATCTTCGGATATGAGTCATTTTTGGAGGTTTTTAAGTGGGGTTAGATTTATTATAAATTAATATTTTAAGAATTCCAAAGGTGCCCCTCTCCTCCCTTATAAAAGGGCACCTCCTCCCTCTCCTCCTCACACCAATTTTAGTCTCCAAGATCGGCCAAACCCTACCCATTTAACTTCTCCACTTATCTAGTAACATCATAGAGGTCCTGGTCTTCTTCAAAGACCAATTTTAGTGCCCTAAGAGGAGGTCTTAAAGAGGCGCTTCAAAGAAGAGGTAATTTCCGTTGCCGATTCTTTCACCTTTATTTATTCTTCCACTTCTTCTTCTTAGGTTGTTTCATTATAAATTAATAACCTAAGTATCACTCATATACTGATATGTTATTATAAGTATTAAACAACCCTATTTCACCATCTATCCATCCTACAGAAAACAAAAACACTGCGTGTGCGTACGTACGGAATTCCGTCTCCACGACGTGGTATAATCTATTTTCCACCACAACCCTACTTGGATGGGTATAATGGTGTAAATAATAACTATATATGATTATTATAAAGTGATATTGATTCTGTAATAGTATATATACACTCCAATAAAATTCCACGATCATGGGAACGATATCATCGCTCGTGCGTACGTACGGAATACCGTCTCCACGACGCGATGAGATTGACTCTCTATGATAACCATTCAAGAATGATTATAAAGTATATATAATAAGTAATCATAAAATATAAGACATAATAATGCTACTTTATTTATGTATATATATATTCATGTCATCTACTTAATTCCATTCAATTCAATAAGGAAACGAAAACAACATTTATGCGTACGTACGGCCTACCGTCTCCATGAACGGTGTTTTTATTTCCATTTATCGATCCATTATATATATATATATATATTCGGAATATATATTATATATAAATCATGTTTTACATTCTGGATGTAAGTAATCATGATCTAAGTAATCATATGAATAATTACAAGTTAAAACACGAACGACAAATGAAACGATTTTACCCAAAACGCTACTTTATCATGAATTTACAAAAGAACGGGTAATATAAAGTCATAACTGAACCATATATGATATAATAAAAATGAATATGATTCTTTAATAAGTCAGTTACATTATTTAAATCATTATACAAGAGGTTTGGATACGTACGAAGCATATTGGACCTAAGGTAAGGGAAAATATCACAATCTCATTTTATCTGAGATTGTTTATACTTTGGTATTTACTAGGGTGTATTTTATCATCCACATCCATGTTTCCTCAATATATAATATTATTTCCATCCACCTACAATTTTTTAAATCCAATTTTACCCTTCGGTGAGTTTTTAGTAAAAGATATGAAAGGAATCTATTGTCATTTTTCGTACGAGGTACTTTTTGAACTTTCCGACAAAAGTACAAGAAGAATGTTTTTTTAACTTATACGACATGAATGGATTTTTAAATCATTATTTCCAAGAATATTCCTTTACAAGTTTTAATGTTTATTTTTAATCAACTTCTTTTAGTTTAAAATTGTATGACATGTTAAGAAAGGAAAAAAATGTTTTTGAAGTAGAAAGGATATTTTCCTCAAGAATGGAGTTCAAGTGTTTTATCAAAATTATTTTACATGTAAGATAATATAGGGTTCTATTTATATACCTATTATTAAATTTATTTGATTATGTTGTAATGGAATTATTTTTATGAATTCCTTTATCTTATATGAATTGTTTTATGATGACATTTTGTTTAAGAATCCCATTTTTATTACATGGCTTATGCAATGATGTATGATTTATGATATTGTGGAACACATAATAATGGTATCATTATGAGATGGGGGGACCTATATCTCCTTCCAATGCATTGGGTAAAGATTTTATATCTCTTGAGATATATATGGCTAGAATGGCAGGTTAAACCGGTTCAGTGAAACAGGACTGAAACGAGGAGTGAACTCGGTTTAGAAATGGACTTTGTCCACTAAGATAGTCTTGGAAATGAGTCTTGAATAATAAGAAATGATTCTCTATGATTATGTGTGTATGCCACAAAGTTTCATGTTTTAATTTATGATTATTGGGATTACATTTCACTACTATTATTTATCCCATGTTATGATATTATGATCACTTTTGCATGTTAAGATTTCCAAAAATGTTATGTTCTTATGAATATGATGTGATTGATATTTCTTTTGTTTACCCTTAATGAGAATTTTAGCTCACCCTTTTATGTTTTCTTTTCCCCAAGATATAAATAAAGGTTTTAGGTAAAAAAAGGAAGATTTTTATGGGAGATGTTGAAGATCTTTCACCACGTTTAGAAGATTATATTCCGAGTTTCCCAAGACACTAAACTATTACAGTCCTTATGTGTGTGTTTTTGTTATGTACAAAGTATTCCGCAAAACTAATATAATGTCCATGTACGTTAAGCTTAGGGTCTCTACAGTTGGTATTAGAGGTAAGGTTTAGTCAACCTTTGGAAACTAGGATGCAAAAACTTTAGTGAAATCCCTAGAGATATTTCTAAGGTATGTCTAGGGATGTCCCTAAGGATAAGTATACGTATAGGATACAGTCCTAGAACTACGGTAACGATCATATAATTTAACCTAAGATGTTAGATATTAAGGATACCTCCCCTTTACTATGTTGTTTTCCCTAGAATGATTTTTTCCTCTCACACTATTCTTTTTGGGTTTTAGAAAATGGCTAGAAATAGGAAGATTCACGATAATGGAGGATATTATAGACAATTGAATGATTTTCTTCCTGAGAAACCAAATGAAACGGGATCTGGAAGTCCAAACATCGTTATTATGCCTAATCAGGAATCTCATAATATGATCAATAATCTCAACTTTGGTAAGTTTCCTGACTCAGATAATAAGAGAAAGATGGAGTTTCATGATGATCATAGAGGAAAGAAAGTTCAATTTCCCTCATGTAAATAATGTGGGAAGAGGCATCAGGGAGATTGTTTCAAAGGAACTGGATGATGTTTTGGGTGTGGAAAAGACAAAGCCAGTAAGTTCAAAGGAAAAGGTTTAGTTAACACCATGTACAAGGATAATGATATTGCTACGACATCAACAATGATTAGATGTTTTAAATGTGGAATGTACGGGCATTATGAAAACCAATGCCCTAATGGAAAATCTCATGAAGAGAATCAGCATGATCATATGGGTAGTATTTATGTGGATGATGATGAGCAGACTACAAATTATATATGAGCTGAAAGAAGTGTTGAAGCTCAGTCAGTTTTTTAGAAGGTAGTGGAATGATTGTATGTTTATCGAGAGTTATGTTCTATAGTTAATGGTACTATGGAATAAAGAATCATCTAAGGATTGTTACACTATTGTTTTTCCTAAAAGTATTTGAAATTATATGTGGAATGGTACCAGTAACCATGGAAGGTTATTCATATATTTTTGTAAAGTAGATAATATGCGCATAATGAAGGAATAAGAAGATAATGAGATGTTTGATTGTATTCATGAGCTCATGATTGATATAAGGACTAACTGCTATCATGGTTTGAGTATATATAATTTTGAGGATTTTGATATGTGTAAGGTGTTAACTTTTAACTACATTCATGTTTTCACTAAGGTTCAATTTGTATTCATTTTTCAAGAGAATACATGATTAAGGCCTTCGAATGTTTGAAATGTGACCAACAAGACATATCTTATGATATACGGGGATCAACGATGATATTAAATCTTCGGTAATCGTTTTCACTATATTATGAGAGTGGACTGCAGTATTATGGATAAGCCTAAGGATTAAAAAGGATTATGTTGGACATAAGTTAGTATTGTTATAGTAATATAGTTTTAAAAAAAGGACAACCTGGAGGACGGGCGATAGCCCATCGCGTCAGACAAGGCTGTGGGAATCGAACCCACAACCGAAGTGCGACTGGCCTTTATCGCCTACCACTGGCCTATAAGAAGTCCCTGGTTTGTAGAAACTAGTGTTATTTTATTAAGCGGTTTGATATATGAAGTATAAGGTCATTTTTTTGAACCATATACAATTAATCTAACCATAAGACGGACTTATAAATTTTTCTAACCTTTTGTTTGAAAGAGATGGAATGACCCATCATTCTATCACATGATCTGCTAACACATCACGAATGAAAAATTCAACTTCATTTCCTTAAGAGATGAAGTGAAAATTGTCCAAAGAACGACCAACGGTGAGACTGTACCAAAATCACGAAAGTATTTCTTCTAATTCCAATTTCATCAACTTTAGGGAAATGATCTTGAAAACCAAAAATTGTGTCCTATTGCTCTTATATCCGATGAATTAGATGGTACCTTAGATCATCAGAAATTTATGGCTTTGTGATCAATGGATTTTTCATAGCCATGTTCTCTACCACTCTCCATCGTAACTTGGTGGTTAGATTTTTCTTCCATATCCATATTTTCACCTATCTTCTACTACGTGGAAACCCAGTGATGAGTTACTTTGGGTAACCATTACGTTTCATGCTTTAGTTTTTAAAATTAAATTTCAGTATTCCTTTTTACGATGTGGGTTTCTATGAATAATAAACGATTTATAACCCCGACAAATTTTGAGGGAAGAAATTCATTTTAAGGGGGGTAGAATGTAACACCCCAAGATTTTATGAGAAATATTCTTCTAATTTAATTAATGTCTTGTGTTGTATGCTACACCAAGATTACCTTGCGCTATACATAACACCGTATTAGCTTGCAGTATACGCAACACTATTCTTGGATCGTGTTACACACAATTTTGATAATAGTTATTCTACGCAACATTGAGTATATATATATATATATATTCAATATATAAATGAAATATGGTTGGATTCTATTATATGAAACAACGAAGTATTCTTGCACAACACGTAACCCTGACTTGGATTGCATTACACGCAATTGCGACCTTCCTCGATAGCGTGTGTTGTACGCAATACCGGGTTTTACTAAACAATGATATATTATTATAATGTTATTATGAACTAGCCGTTATGAATAGTATTAACTAAATTTTGAATTTTATTCATCTTACACATTTTCTAGAACATGGTATAAGAACAAAATAATTTTTTCGGGTAAAATAAGTATTTTTAAAAAAATATAGTTTTGCCGCCTTTTGATGGCGCAACCACATTAAATCTAGTTTTTGACATGTTTATAAGTTCAATTTGACAAAATAAAATTCTTCTTTGGAATAAAGAAATAAAAATTTACTTTGGATAAATTTTTCATATTATTCTGGTAACTTTCATATTTTGATGAATAGTAAAAACACGCTATATTTTAATTAAAAACAACTTTTTTCATATCAATAATTTATATGGTTAAATTATAATATTTAGTGGTTTTAAAGTATAAATAGAATATATTTTTACCATTTAATATAATTTATTTCATTAGCATTGATTTTACATTGAATTCATAGGTTAAATCAATTCAATCTTTTGCAATGATTTAAACAAAAACCCGTTTTCATTCGACAAGAGGATTAATTTTAATTTAATTTCAGAAACTTATGTGTATTGAATTTAAAAAAATGGATTCCATATTTTTAATCAGTGGGTCCAAATTATGTTAATAGGATACTTTTTATTTTTGGGAATTATGAATAGTAACCACGGTAAATTTTATTTACCATAGTTAAAGGTAAATCAGGTAATTATGGGTAAATATAATATTATAAAATTACCCTAACACATGAAAAAATCCTATTGGATGACTAAAATTCGTCCCATATCACCTAAGGGTCGGATTAGAATCATTTAATGGAATTTTTTCCATGAAAATAACTTAATTATTTTTAAAACCAAAGAAAGTGACAACATGTCACTATCTTAAATATTATAAGTATATTAATTTTAATTTGGTGATAAACTTCATGATACATCGAAAATGAATTGTCTCAAGAAATATAATAAAATTATCAACATCATGATAATTTATTTAGAATTTTTTGGGATTAAATAATTATCATTAATAGTAATACATTAATGATGCAGAAATTATTTATTCAGTGAAAAATCAATAATATAGTTTTTATTGAAATAGTAATACATATCAAAATGACCAAAAATCTGCAAAAAACTTATTATTAGTGTATATATAAACTCTAATCATCCACTGGCTGAGTTGTTGACCATTTGGATCCTTATTAAGGCAATTATGACAGTTGTATTATTTTATTTTAAATGATTCCAAAGTTGTCACCTTCATAATTTAATAAATATAAAAATTTAAATATTGTTATTTTAAGATGATAAATTAGAGTAAAAGTATTATTGTGAAAGTTAATAGATATATATTTATCGTAGGATTTTATTTTTAATTTTTATGCATGAAATAAGTAAATTAAATAATTATAAAAAAATGATGTAGTAATTATTTTATTAAGAGATAAACCAAATAAATGGTTTTAGAAATAATAAAATAAATATTATATGAACTCTTTAACGCTCTCCACTAATTTACTAGATACATATGACCTTTTATAAATCTATTAAATCTTTTAGTTCGGACATATCTTCTGTATATATTTTATTTAAATTCAAATAAATGAATAGTGTCAAAATTGACACTATTGTTATTTTATAAAAATAACATATTATAAAATTGTTTAAAAATCACAAAAATATTTAAAAATTATAAATTTAAATTTATATGGTCTATAATGTTATAAAGTAAACAATTATGTAAAATTCACAACAAATAAGTAATTATTTGTTATAATTTAAATTTTAGAATTTTATTACGACAATTAAACTTAAATAGATTAAATAAGGATAAATAAAAATGATAAGGTTTAAAATAAGATCCAAACATGTCTAAATTTGATTGGTTGATGAGATTGCAACCCTATATCATCTAATCTTTGGATATGAGTCATTTTTGGAGGTTTTTAAGTGGGGTTAGATTTATTATATATTAATATTTTTAAGAATTCCAAAGGTGCCCCTCTCCTCCATTATAAAAGGGCACCTCCTCCCTCTCCTCCTCACACCAATTTGAGTCTTCCGGTTCGGCCAACCCCTGACCATTTCACTTACCCACTTCCCTAGAAACATCATAGAGGTTCTGGTCTTCTTCAAAGTCCAATTTTAGTGCCCTAAGAGGAGGTCTCAAAGAGGCGCTTCAAAGAAGAGGTAATTTCCGTTACCGATTCTTTCACCTTTATTTCTTCTTCCACTTCTTCTTCTTAGGTTGTTTCATTATGAAGTAATAACATAAGTATCAATCATATATTGATATGTTATTATAAGTATTAAACAACCCTATTTGACCATCTATCCATCCTATGGAAAACGAAAACACCACGCGTGTATACGTACGGAATACCGTCTCCATGCCGTGGTGTAATCTATTTTCCACCACCACCTTACTTGGATGGGTATAATGGTGTAAATAATAACTATATATGATTATTATAAAGTGATATTGATTCTGTAATAGTATACATACACTCCAATAAAATTCCACGATCATGGGAACGATATCATCGCTCGTGCGTACGTACGGAATACCGTCTCCACGACCCGATGAGATTCACTCTCTATGATAACCATTCAAGAATGATTATAAAGTATATATAATAAGTAATCATGAAATATACAATATAATAATTCTACTGGATTTATGTATGTACATATATTCATGTCATCTACTTAATTCCATTCAATTCAGTAAGGAAACGAAAACAACGTTCATTCATACGTACGACCTACCGTCTCCATGAACGGTGTATTTCTTTCCATTTATCGATCCATTATATATATATATTCTGAATATATATTATATATAAATCATTTTTTAAATTATTTATGTATGTAATCATGATCTAAGTAATCATATGAATAATTACAAGTTAAAACACGAACGACAAATGAAACAATTTTACCCAAAACGCTACTTTAACATGAATTTAAAAAAGAAAGGGTAATATAAAGTCATAAGTGAACCATATATGATATAATAAAAATGAATATTATTCTTTAATAAGTCAACGAAATTATTTAAATCATTATACAGGAGGTTTGGATACATACGAATCATATCGGACCTAAGGTAAGGGAAAATATCACAATCTCATTTTATCCGAGATTGTTTATACTTTGGTATTTAATGGGGTGTATTTTATCATCCACATCCATGTTTCCTCAATATATATTATTATTTCCATCCACCTACAATTTTTTGAATCCAATTTTATCCTTTGGTGAGTTTTTAGTAAAATATATGAAAGGAATCTTTTGTCATTTTTTGTACGAGGTACTTTTTGACTTTTCGGACAAAAGTACGAGAAGAATGTTTTTTTAACTTATACGACATGAATGGATTTTTAAAGAATTATTTCCAAGAAGATTCCTTTACAAGTTTTCATGTTTATTTTTAATCAACTTCTTTTAGTTTAAAATTTTATGACATGTTAAGAAAGGAAAAAAATGTTTTTGAAGTAGAAAGGATATTTTCCTCAAGAATGGAGTTCAAGTGTTTTATAAAAATTATTTTCCATCTAAGATAATATAGGGTTTTGTTTCTATACCTATTATTACATTGATTTGATTATGTTGTGATGGAATTATTTTTATGAATTCCTTTATCTTATATGAATTGTTTTATGATGATATTTTGTTTAAGAATCCCATTTTTATTACATGGGTTATGCAATGATGTATGATTTATGATTTTGTGGAACACATAAGAATGGTATCATTATGAGATGGGTGGGAACTATATATCCCTCCAATGAATTGGGTACAGATTTTATATCTCATGAGATAGATATGGCTGGAACGGCAGGTTAAACCGGTTCAGTGAAACAAGACTGAAATGAGGAGTGAACTCGGTTCAGAAATAGACTTTGTCCACCAAGATAGTCTTGGAAATGAGTCTTGACTAATAAGAAATGATTCTCTATGATTATGTGTGTATTCCAAAAAGATTCATGTTTTAAGTTATGATTATTGGGATTACATTTCACTACTATGATTTATCCCATGTTATGATATTATGATCTCTTTTGCAGGTTAAGATTTCCAAAAATGTTATGTTCTTATGAATATGATGTGATTGATATTTCTTTTGTTTACACTTACTGAGCATTTGAGCTTACCATTTTATGTTTTCTTTTCCCCAGGATAAAATAAAGGTTTTAGGTAAAAAAAGGGAAGATCTTTATTGGAGATGTTGAAGATCTTTCACCACGATTAGAAGATTATATTCTGAGTTTCCAAAGACACTAAACTATTACGGTCCTTGTGTGTGTGTTTTTGTTATGTACTAAGTATTCTGAAAAAGTAATGTAATGTCCATGTACGTTAAGCTTCAGGTCTCTACAGTTGGTATCAGAGGAAATGTTTAGTCAACCTTTGGAAACTAGGATGCGAAAACTTTAGTGAAATCCCTAAAGATATTTCTAAGGTATGTCTAGGGATGTCCCTAAGGATAAGTATACGTATTGGATACAGTCCTAGAACTACGGTAACGATCATAGAATTTAACCTAAGTTGTTAGATATTGAGGATACTCCCCCTTTACTATATTGTTTTCCCTAGCATGATTTTTGCCTCTCACACTATTCTTTTTGGGTTTTAGAAAATGGCAGGAAACAGGAAGATTCACGATAATGGAGGATATGATAGACAATGGAATGATTTTATTCATGAGAAACCAAATGAAACGGGATCTGGAAGTCCAAACATCGTTATTATTACTAATCAGCAATCTCATAATATGATCAATAATCTCAACTTTGGTAAGTTTCCCGACTCAGATAATAAGAGAAAGACAGGGTTTCATGATGATCATAGAGGAAAGAAAGTTCAATTTCCCTCATGTAAATCATGTCGGAAGAGGAATCAGGGAGATTGTTTCAAATGAACTAGAAGATGCTTTGGGTGTGGAAAAGACAAAGCCAGTAAGTTCAAAGGAAAAGGTTCAGTTAACACCATGGACACGGATAATGGTACTGCTATGACATCAACAATGATTAGATGTTTTAAATGTGGAATGTACGGGCATTATGCAAACCAATGCCCTAATAGAAAATCTCATGAAGAGAATCTGCATGGTCATATGGGTAGTATTTAAGTGGATGATGATGAGGAGACTACAAATGATATATGGGCTGAAAGAAGTGTAGAAGCTCAGTCGGTTGTTTTAGATGGTAGTGGAATGATTGTATGTTTATCGAGAGTTATGTTTTATAGTTAATGGTACAATGGAATAAAGAATCATCTAAGGATTGTTACACTATTGTTTTTCATAAAAGTATTTGATAGTATATGTTGAATGGTACCAGTAACCATGGAAGGTTATTCAGATATTTTTGTAAAGTAGATGATATGCGCATAATGAAGGAATAAGAAGATAATGAGATGTTTGATTGTATTCATGAGCTCATGATTGATTTAAGGACTAAGTGATATCATGGTTTGAGTATATAGAATTTTGAGGATTTTGATATGTAAAATGTGTTAACTTTTAACTACATTCATGTTTTCACTAAGGTTCAATGGGTATTCATTTTTCAAGAGAAAACATGATTAAGGCCTTCGAATGTTTGGAATGTGACCAACAAGACATATCTTATGATATATGGGGATAAACAATGGTATTAAATCTCTGGTAATCGTTTTCACTATATTATGAGAGTGGACTACAGTATTAAGGATAAGCCTAAGGATTGGAATGGATTATATAGTACATGAGTTAGTATTGTTATAGTAATATAGTTATAGAAAAAGGACAACCTACAGGACGGGCGACAACCCATCGCGTCGGACAAGGCTGTGGGAATCGAACCCACAACCGAAGTGCGACTAGCCTTTATCGCCTACCACTGGCCTACAGGAAGTCCCTGTTTAGTAGAAACTGGTGTTATTTTATTAAGCGGTATTATATATGAAGTATAAGTTCATTTTTGGAACCATATACGATTAATCTAACCATAAGATGGACTTATAACTTTTTCTAACATTTTGTTTGAAAGAGATGGAATGTCCCATCATTTTATCACATGATCTGCTAACACATCACAAATGACAAATTCAACTTCATTTCTTTAAGAGATGAAGTGGAAATTGTCCAAAGAAAGACCAACAGTGAGACTGTACCAAAATCACGAAAGTATTTCTTCTAATTCCAATTTCATCAACTTTATGGAAATGATCTTGAAAACCAAAAATTTTATCCTAGTGCTCTTATATCCAATGAATCAGATGGTACCTCAGATCATCACAAATTTATGGCTTTGTGATCGATGGCTTTTTCATAGCCATGTTCTCTACCACTCTCCATCGTAACTTGATGGTTAGATTTTTCTTCCATATCCATATTTTCACCTATATTCTCCTACGTGGAAACCCAGTGATGAGTTACTTTGGGTAACCGTTACATTTCATACTTTAGTTTTTAAAATTAAGTTTCAGTATTACTTTTTACGATGTGGGTTTCTATGAATAGTAAACGATTTATAACCCTGATGAATTTCGAGGGCGAAATTCATTTTAAGGGGGGTAGAATGTAACACCCCAAGATTTTATGAAAAATATTCTTCTAATTTCATTAATTTCTTGTGTTGTATGCTACACCAAGATTACCTTGCGCTATACGCAACACCATATTAGCTTGTAGTATACGCAACACTATTCTTGGATCGTGTTACACACAATTTTGATAATAGTTATTCTACACAACATTGAGTATATATATATATATATATTCAATGTATAAATGAAATATGGTTGGATTCGGTTATATGAAACAATGAAGGATTCTTTCACAACACGCAACCCTGACTTGGCTTGCTTACACGCAATCACGACCTTCCTCGATAGCATGTGTTGTACGCAATACCAGGTTTTACTAAACAACGATATATTATTATAATATTATTATGAACTAGCCGTTATGAATATTATTAACTAAAATTTGAATTTTATTCATCTTACATATTTTCTAGAACATGGTATAGGAACAAAATAATATTTTCAGGTAAAAAAATTATTTTTCAAAAAATGCAGTTTTGCCACCTTTTGATGGCGCACCCACATTAAATCTAGTTATTGACATGTTTATAAGTTCAATTTGAAAAAATAAAATTCTTCTTTGGAATCACGAAATAAAAATTTACTTTGGATAAATTTTTCATATTATTCTGGTAACTTTCATATTTTGATGAATAGTAAAAACACGCTATATTTTAATTAAAAACAACATTTTTCATTGCAATCATTTATATGGTTAAATTATAATATTGAGTGGTTTTAAAGTATAAACAGAATATATTTTTACCATTTAATATAATTTATGTCATTAGGATTGATTTTACATTGAATTCGTAGGTTAAATCAATTCAATCTTTTGCAATGTTTTAAACAAAAACCTATATTCATTCGACAACGAGATTAATTTTAATATAATAACTGCAACTTCTGTGTATTGAATTTAAAAAAATTTATTCCATATTTGGAATCATTGGGTCCAAATTATGTTAATAGGCTACTTTTTATTTTTGGGAATTATGAATAGTAACTACGGTAAATTTTATTTACCATAGTTAAAGGTAAATCGGGTAATTAAGGGTAAATATAATATTATAAAATTACCCTAACACATGAAAAAATCCTATTGTATGACTAAAAGTCGACCCATATCACCTAAGGGTCGCATTATAATCATTTAATGGACTTTTGTCTATGAAAATAACTTAACTATTATTAAAACCAAAGAAAGTGACAACATGTAACTCTCTTAAATCTTATAAGTATATTAATTTTAATTTTGTGATAAACTTCATGAAACTTCGAACATGAATAGTCTCAATAAATCTAATAAAATTATAAACATCATGATAATTTATTTAGAATTTTTTGGGATTAAATAATTGTCATTAATAGTGATACATTAATGATTCTGAAATTATTTATTTAGTGAAAAATCAATAATATAGTTTTTATTGAAATAGTAATACATATCAAAAGGCCCAAAAATCTGCACAAAACTTATTATTAGTGTATATATAAACTCTAATCATCCACTTGCCGAATTGTTGACCATTTGGATCCTTATTAAGGTAATTATGACACTTATATTATTTTATTTTAAATGATTTCAAAGTTGGCACCTTCATAATTTAATAAATATAAAAATTTAAATATTGTGATTTTAAGATGATAAATTAGAGTAAAATTATTATTGTGAAATGTAATAGATATATATTAATCATAGGATTTTATTTTTATTTTTTATGCAACAAATAAGTATATTAAAAAATTATACAAAAATGATGTAGTAATTATTTTCTTAAGAGATAAACCAAATAAATGGTTTTAAAAATAATAAAATAAATATTATATGAACTATTTAATGTGCTCCACTAATTTTATAGATACATATAGCCTTTTATAAATCTATTAAAGCTTTTAGTTCGAACATATCTTCTGTATATATTTTATTTAAATTCAAATAAATGAATGTTGACAAAATTGACGATATTGTTATTTTAAAAAAATAACATATTATAAAATTGTTTAAAAATCACAAAAATATTTAAAAATTATAAATTAAAATTTATATGGCCTATAATTTTATAAAGTAAACAATTATGAAAAATTCACAACAAATAAGTAATTAATTGTTATAATTTAAAATTTATAATTTTATTACCATAAATAAACATAAATAGATTAAATAAGGATAAATCAAAATGATAAGGTTTAAAATAAGATCCAAACATGTCTAAATTTGATTGGTTGATGATATTGAAACCATATCGCATCTAATCTTTGGATATGAGTCATTTTTTAATGTTTTTAAGTGGGGTTAGATTTATTATAAATTAATATTTTTGAGAATTCCAAAGGTACCCCTCTCCTCCCTTATAAAAGGGCACCTCCTCCCTCTCCTCCTAACACAAATTTGAGTCTTCAAGCTCGGCCAAACCCTGACCATTTCACTTACCCACTTCCCTAGAAACATCCTAGAGGTCCTGTTCTTATTCAAAGACCAATTTTAGTACCCTAAGAGGAGGTCTAAAGAGGCGCTTCAATGAAGAGGTAATTTCCATTACCGATTATTTCACCTTTGTTTCTTCATCCACTTCTTCTTCTTAGGTTTTTTCATTATGAAGTAATAACATCCATATCAATCATATACTGATATGTTATTATAAGTATTAAACAACCCTATTTCACCATCTATCCATCCTACAGAAAATAAAAACACCGCGCGTGCGTACGTACGAAATACCGTCTCCACGCTGTGCTGTAATCTATTTTCCACCACCACCTTACTTGGATGGGTATAATGGTGTAAATAATAACTATATATGATTATTATAAAGTGATATTGATTCTGTAATAGTATAGATACACTCCAATAAAATTCAACGATCATGGGAACGATATCATCGCTCGTGCGTACGTACGGAATACCATCTCCACGACCCGATGAGATTCACTCTCAATGATAACCATTCAAGAATGATTATAAAGTATATATAATAATTAATCATGAAATATACGATATAATAATTCTACTGGATTTATGTATATATATATTCAAGTCATCTACTTAATTCCATTCAATTCAATAAGGAAACGAAAACAGCGTTCATTCATACATACGACCTACCGTCTCCATGAACGGTGTATTTCTTTCCATTTATCGATCCATTATATATATATATATATTCTGAATATATATTATATATAAATAATTTTTTAAATTATTTATGTGAGTAATCATGATCTATGTAATCATATGAATAATTACAAGTTAAAACACGAACGACAAATGAAACGATTTTACCCAAAACGCTACTTTAACATGAATTTAAAAAAGAAAGGGTAATATAAAGTCATAAGTGAACCATATATGATATAATAACAATGAATATGATTCTTTAATAAGTCAATGACATTATTTAAATCATTATACAGGAGGTTTCGATACATACGAATCATATCGGACCTAAGGTAAGGGAAAATATCACAATCTCATTTTATCCGAGATTGTTTATACTTTGGTATTTACTGGGCTGTATTTTATCATCCACATCCATGTTTCCTCAATATATATTATTATTTCCATCCACCTAAAATTTTTTAAATCCAATTTTACCCTTCAGTGAGTTTTTAGTAAAAGATATGAAAGGAATCTTTTGTCGTTTTTTATACGAGGTACTTTTTGACTTTTCTGACAAAAGTACGAGAAGAGTGTTTTTTTAACTTATACGACATGAATGGATTTTTAAAAAATTATTTCCAAGAAGATTCCTTTACAAGTTTTCATGTTAATTTTTAATCAACTTCTTTTATTTAAAATTGTATGACATGTTAAGAAAGGAAAAAAATGTTTTTTAAGTAGAAAGGATATTTTCCTCAAGAATGGAGTTCAAGTGTTTTATAAAAATTATTTTCCATCTAAGATAATATATGGTTCTGTTTCTATACCTATTATTACATTGATTTGATTATGTTGTGATGGAATTATTTTTATGAATTCCTTTATCTTATATGAATTGTTTTATGATGACATTTTGTTTAAGAATCCCATTTTTATTACATGGGTTATGCAATGATGTATGATTTATGATTTTGTGGAACACATAAGAATGGTATCATTATGAGATGGGTGGGAACTATATCTCCCTCCAATGAATTGGGTAAAGATTTTATATCTCATGAGATAGATATGGCTGGAACGGCAGGTTAAACCGGTTCAGTGAAACATGACTGAAATGAGGAGTGAACTCGGTTCAGAAATGGACTTTGTCCACTAAGATAGTCTTGACAATGAGTCTTGACTAATAAGAAATGATTCTCTATGATTATGTGTGTATGCCACAAATTTTCATATTTTAAGTTATGATTATTGGGATTACATTTCACTAAAATGATTTATCCCATGTTATGATATTATGATCTCTTTTGCAGGTTAAGATTTCAAAAAATGTTATGTTCTTATGAATATGATGTGATTGATATTTCTTTTGATTACACTTACTGAGCATTTGAGCTTACCATTTTATGTTTTCTTTTCCCCAGGATATAAATAAAGGTTTTAGGTAAAAAAAGGGAATATCTTTATGGGAGATGTTGAAGATCTTTCACCACGATTAGAAGATTATATTCCGAGTTTCCAAAGACACTAAACTATTACAGTCCCTGTGTGTGTGTTTTTGTTATGTACTAAGTATTCTGCAAAAGTAATGTAATGTCCAAGTACGTTAAGCTTTGGGTCTCTACAGTTGGTATCAGAGGAAATGTTTAGTCAACCTTTGGAAACTAGGATGCGAAAAATTTAGTGAAATCCCTAGAGATATTTCTAAGGTATGTCTAGGGATGTCCCTAAGGATAAGTATACGTATAGGATACAGTCCTAGAACTACGGTAATGATCATAGAATTTAACCTAAGTTGTTAGATATTGAGGATAATCCCCATTTCCTATATTGTTTTCCGTAGCATGATTTTTACCTCTCACACTATTCTTTTTGGGTTTTAGAAAATGGCAGGAAACAGGAAGATTCACGATAATGGAGGATTTGATTGACAATGGAATGATTTTATTCATGAGAAACCAAATGAAATGGGATCTGGAAGTCCAAACATCGTTATTATTCCTAATCAGAAATCTCATAATATGATCAATAATCTCAACTTTGGTAAGTTTCCCGACTCAGATAATAAGAGAAAGACAGGGTTTCATGATGACCATAGAGGAAAGAAAGTTCAATTTCCCTCATGTAAATCATGTCAGAAGAGGCATCAGGGAGATTGTTTCAAAGGAACTAGAAGATGCTTTGGGTGTGGAAAAGACAAAGCCAGTAAGTGCAAAGGAAAATGTTCTGTTAACACCATGGACATGGATAATAGTATTGCTATGACATCAAAAATGATTAGATGTTTTAAATGTGGAATGTACGGGCATTATGCTAACCAATTCCCTAATGGAAAATATCATGAAGAGAATCAGCATGGTCATATGGGTAGTATTTATGTGGATGATGATGAGGAGACTACAAATGATATATGAGCTGAAAGAAGTGTAGAAGCTCAGTCGGTTGTTTTAGAAGGTAGTGGAATGATTGTATGTTTATCGAGAGTTATGTTTTATAGTTAATGGTACTATAGAATAAAGAATCATCTAAGGATTGTTACACTATTGTTTTTCCTAAAAGTATTTGAAAGTATATGTTGAATGGTACCAGTAACCATGGAAGGTTATTCAGATATTTTTGTAAAGTAGATGATATGCGCATAATGAAGGAATAAGAAGATAATGAGATGCTTGATTGTATTCATGAGATCATGATTGATTTAAGGACTAAGTGATATCATGGTTTGAGTATATAGAATTTTTAGGATTTTGATATGTGGAAAGTGTTAACTTTTAACTGCATTCATGTTTTCACTAAGGTTCAATGGGTATTCATTTTTCAAGAGAATACATGATTAAGGCCTTCGAATGTTTGGAATGTGACCAACAAGACATATCTTATGATATATGGGGATCAACGATGGTATTAAATCTCTGGTAATCGTTTTCACTATATTATGAGAGTGGACTGCAGTATTAAGGATAAGCCTAAGGATTGGAATGGATTATATAGGACATGAGTTAGTATTGTTATAGTAATATAGTTATAGAAAAAGGACAACCTACAGGATGGGCGACAACCCATCGCGTCAGACAAGGCTGTGGGAATCGAACCCACAACCGAAGTGCGACTAGCCTTTATCGCCTACCACTGGCCTATAGGAAGTCCCTATTTAATTGAAACTAGTGTTATTTTATTAAGTGGTATTATATATGAAGTATAAGTTCATTTTTGGAACCATATACGATTAATCTAACCATAAGATGGACTTATAACTTTTTCTACCCTTTTTTTGAAAGAGATGGAATGTCCCATCATTCTATCACATGATCTGCTAACACATCACAAATGACAAATTCAACGTCATTTCTTTAAGAGATGAAGTGGAAATTGTCCAAAGAACGACCAACAGTGAGACTGTACCAAAATCACGAACGTATTTCTTCTAATTCCAATTTCATCAACTTTATGGAAATGATCTTGAAAACCAAAAATTTGGTCCTAGTGCTCTTATATCAAATGAATCAGATGGTACCTCAGATCATCACAAATTTATGGCTTTCTGATCGATGGCTTTTTCATAGCCATGTTCTCTACCACTCTCCATCGTAACTTGATGGTTAGATTTTTCTTCCATATCCATATTTTCACCTATATTCTCCTACGTGGAAACCCAGTGATGAGTTACTTTGGGTAACCGTTAAATTTCATACTTTTTTTTTTAAAATTAAGTTTCATTATTACTTTTTACGATGTGGGTTTCTATGAATAGTAAACGATTTATAACCCCGACAAATTTCGAGGGAGAAATTCATTTTAAGGGGGGTAGAATGTAACACCCTAAGATTTTATGAAAAATATTCTTCTAATTTCATTAATTTCTTGTGTTGTATGCTACACAAAGATTACCTTGCGCTATACGTAACATCGTATTAGCTTGTAGTATACGCAACACTATTCTTGGATCGTGTTACACACAATTTTGATAATATTTATTCTACGCAACATTGAGTATATATATATATATATATTCAATGTATAATTGAAATATGGTTGGATTCAGTTATATGAAACAACGAAGGATTATTTCACAACATGCAACCCTGACTTGGCTTGCATTACACGCAATCGCGACCTTCCTCGATAGCATGTGTTGTACGCAATACCAGGTTTTACTAAACAACGATATATTATTATAATATTATTATGAACTAGCCGTTATGAATAGTATTAACTAAAAGTTGAATTTTATTCATCTTACAAATTTTCTAGAACATGGTATAAGAACAAAATAAAATTTTCAGGTAAAAAAAGTATTTTTCAAAAAATGCAGTTTTGCCGCCTTTTGATGGCTCACCCACATTAAATCTAGTTTTTGACATGTTTATAAGTTCAATTTGACAAAATAAAATTCTTCTTTGGAATCAAGAAATAAAAATTTACTTTGGATAAATTTTTCATATTATTCTGGTAACTTTCATATTTTGATGAATAGTAAAAACACGCTATATTTTAATTAAAAACAACATTTTTCATTGCAATAATTTATATAGTGAAATTATAATATTGAGTGGTTTTAAAGTATAAATAGAATATATTTTTACCATTTAATATAATTTATGTCATTAGGATTGATTTTACATTGAATTCGTAGGTTAAATCAATTCAATCTTTTGCAATGTTTTAAACAAAAACCTATTTTCATTCGACAATGGGATTAATTTTAATTTAATATCTGCAAATTCTGTGTATTGAATTTAAAAAAATTTATTCCATATTTGGAATCAGTGGGTCCAAATTATGTTAATAGGCTACTTTTTAGTTTTGGGAATTATGAATAGTAACTACGGTAAATTTTATTTACCATAGTTAAAGGTAAATCGGGTAATTAAGGGTAAATATAATATTATAAAATTACCCTAACACATGAAAAATTCCTATTGTATGACTAAAAGTCGACCCATATAACCTAAGGGTCTCATTATAATAATTTAATGGACTTTTGTCCATGAAAATAACTTAATTATTAATAAAACCAAAGAAAGTGACAACATGTCACTCTCGTAAATCTTATAAGTATATTAATTTTAATTTTGTGATAAACTTCATGAAACTTCGAACATGAATAGTCTCAAGAAAGATAATAAAATTATCAACATCATGATAATTTATTTAGAATTTTTTGGGATTAAATAATTGTCATTAATAGTGATACATTAATGATTCAGAAATTATTTATTTAGTGAAAAATCAATAATATAGTTTTTATTGAAATAGTAATATATATCAAAAGGCCCAAAAATCTGCACAAAACTTATTATTAGTGTATATATAAACCCTAATCATCCACTTTCCGAATTGTTGACAATTTGGATCCTTATTAAGGCAATTATGACACTTATATTATTTTATTTTAAATGATTCCAATGTTGGCACCTTCATAATTTAATAAATATAACAATTTAAATATTGTGATTTTAAGATGATAAATTAGAGTACAAGTATTATTGTGAATGTTAATAGATATTTCTTAATCATAGGATTTTATTTTTATTTTTTATGCAACAAATAAGAATATTGAATAATTATACAAAAATGATGTAGTAATTATTTTATTAAGAGATAAACCAAATAAATGGTTATAAAAATAATAAAATAAATATTATATGAACTATTTAATATTCTCCACTAATTTTATAGATACATATGGCCTTTTTTAAATCTATTAAATCTTTTAGTTCTAACATATCTTCTGTATATATTTTATTTAAATTCAAATAAATGAATGTTGTCAAAATTGACGATATTGTTATTTTATAAAAATAACATATTATAAAATTGTTTAAAAATCACAAAAATATTTAAAAATTATAAATTTAAATTTATATGGTCTATAATGTTATAAAGTAAATAATTATGAAAAATTCACAACAAATAAGTAATTAATTGTTATAATTTAAAATGTAGAATTTTATTACCATAAATAAACTTAAATAGATTAAATAAGGATAAATCAATATGATAAGGTTTAAAATAAGATCCAAACATGTCTAAATTTGATTGGTTCATGATATTGAAACCCTATCTCATCTAATATTTTGATATGAGTCATTTTTTAATGTTTTTAAGTGGGGTTAGATTTATTATAAATTAATATTTTTGAGAATTCCAAAGGTGCCCCTCTCCTCCCTTATAAAAGGGCACCTCCTCCCTCTCCTCCTAACACAAATTTGAGTCTTCAAGCTCTGCCAACCCCTGACCATTTCACTTACCCACTTCCCTAGAAACATCCTAGAGGTGCTGGTCTTATTCAAAGACCAATTTTAGTACCCTAAGAGGAGGTCTCAAAGAGGCGCTTCAATGAAGAGGTAATTTCCATTACCGATTCTTTCACCTTTGTTTCTTCGTCCACTTCTTCTTCTTAGGTTTTTTCATTATGAAGTAATAACATCAGTATCAATAATATACTGATATGTTATTATAAGTATTAAACAACCCTATTTCACCATCTATCCATCCTACAGAAAACGAAAACACCGCGCGTGCGTACGTACGGAATACCGTCTGCACGCTGTGGTGTAATCTATTTTCCACCACCACCTTACTTGGATGGGTATAATGGTGTAAATAATAACTATATATGATTATTATAAAGTGATATTGATTTTGTAATAGTATAGATACACTCCAATAAAATTCCACGATCATGGGAACGATATCATCGCTCGTGCGTACGTACAGAATACCGTCTCCACGATGCGATGAGATTCACTCTCTATGATAACCATTCAATAATGATTATAAAGTATATATAATAAGTAATCATGAAATATACTACATAATAATTCTACTGGATTTATGTATATATATATTCATTTCATCTACTTAATTCTATTCAATTCAATAAGGAAACGAAAACAATGTTCATGCGTACGTACGGCCTACCGTCTCCATGAACGGTGTATTTCTTTCCATTTATCGATCCATTATATATATATATATATATTATGAATATATATTATATATAAATCATGTTTTAAATTCTGGATGTAAGTAATCATGATCTAAGTAATCATATGAATAATTACCAGTTAAAACACGAACGACAAATGAAACGATTTTACCCAAAACACTACTTTAACATGAATTTACAAAAGAACGGGTAATATAAAGTCATAAGTGAACCATATATGATATAATAACAATGAATATTATTATGTAATAAGTCAATGACATTATCTAAATCATTATATAGGAGGTTTGGATACGTACGAAGCATATCAGACCTAAGGTAAGGGAAAGTATCACAATCTCATTTTATCCGAGATTGTTTATACTTTGGTATTTACTGGGGTGTATTTTACCATCCACCTCCATGTTTAATCAATATATAATATTATTTCCATCCACCTACAATTGTTTAAATCCAATTTTACCCTTTGGTGAGTTTTTAGTAAAATATATGAAAGGAATCTTTTGTCGTTTTTCGTACGAGGTACTTTTTGACTTTTCCGACAAAAGTATGAGAAGAATGTTTTTTTAACATATAAGACATGAATGGATTTTTAAAACATTATATCCAAGAAGCTTACTTTACAAGTTTTCATGTTTATTTTTAATCAACTTATTTTAGTTTAAAATTGTATGACATGTTGAGAAAGGAAAAAAATGTTTTTGAAGTAGAAAGGATATTTTCCTCAAGAATGGAGTTCAAGTGTTTTATCAAAATAATTTTCTATATAAGATAATATAGGGTTCTGTTTCTATACCTATTATTACATTGATTTGAGTATTTTGTGATGGAATTATTTTTATGAATTCCTTTATCTTATATGAATTGTTTTATGATTACATTTTGTTTAAGAATCCCATTTTTATTACATGGGTTATGCAATGATGTATGATTTATGATTTTGTGGGACACATAATAATGGTATCATTATGAGATGGGTGTGACCTATATCTTCCTAAAATGAATTGGGTAAATATTTTATATCTCATGAGATAGATATGGCTTGAACGGCAGGTTAAACCGGTTCAGTGAAACAGGACTGAAATGAGGAGTGAACTCGGTTCAGAAATGGACTTTGTCCACTAAGATAGTCTTGGAAATGAGTCTTGACTAATAAGAAATGATTCTCTATGATTATGTGTGTATGGCACAAAGTTTCATGTTTTATGTTATGATTATTGGGATTACATTTCACTACTATGATTTATCCCATGTTATGATATTATGATCTCTTTTGCAGGATAAGATTTCCAAAAATGTTATGTTATTATGAATATGATGTGATTGATATTTCTTTTGTTTACCCTTACTGAGCATTTGAGCTCACCCTTTTATGTTTTCTTTTCCCCAGGATATAAAGAACGGTTTTTGATAAAAAAAGGGAAGATCTTTATGGGAGATGTTGAAGATATTTCACCTCGATTAGAAGATTATATTCGGATTTTTCAAAGACACTAAACTATTACAGTCCTTGTGTGTGTGTTTTTGTTATTTACTAATTATTCCGCAAAAGTAATGTAATGTCCATGTACGTTATGCTTCGGGTCTCTACAAGTACCACCTGAAATACTTCCACCTGTGATTCCCATGCATGGTCATTAAGAGAAGAACATCATGTGAGGATGTTTCTAGATAACTATGAGTGGGATCATTTCCCAACTCTTATTAAATATATCTGTAGAAATATTCTAATAGAAACTAGTGTGAAGGCTCACATCCTTGATCTCTCAGAAAAAGTCTGTGGGCATATTCCCAAATATTTCATGTAGAAGAAGCATATCCCTACCCTCATTAATGAATTAAATTAGAATATTATGGTGGAATAAGTATGAAATATGTGGGATCCTATACCCACTTCAATTGAAGATATCTTCTAGTAAATAGTGGGGATGTAAAATGTGCAGGTTTATATCCCTACACATACTTTTCTAAAATGCCAATACATCATTGAAATAGATGAAGAACTCTCTTGAAATATTCTGGCACTAGTATAGATAAAGGGACTAGATCATATTCATATCCCTAGAGTCAATACATCTCAACACTTTGATCATCATGAACAAGTAATTTATTTGGAGAAAGTTGACATACATTTTACCTTCTAGGAGTATCATTGGAATATTCTGATAAAGGGAGAGTAATTGGACCTGAATCATATTCCATTACAATTGTGGCTCATTAGGGGAGAGAAACACATTCCTCAGTACATGGGCACAATCCTTTCATAAAATTATCGCATCATATTCCAAATTCCCTTTCTTAGTTCTATATCCTTATTTTGGTTAGATCTCACGAACTGAAAGGGGTACATGCCTTAGGATAGGCTCATATCCCTGTTAAATAAGTTCAACAACATACTTAAAAGGCCTAGGAATGGTCATATATCCCTTCGCTGTCTAGGGATAACAATGTGAAAATGGAACATTTCTTGAGATAGGCTTATATTCCTATCAGTGAATCTACCTATCATATTCCAACAGATCATGGAATCCAGGATCATATTCCTACTTCCACCGATGAACGAATGCACCAGTATCATTCTGAGGCAATACATGTGGAGTCTTGTATCCCTTCTCCAATTATAGATATCCGTCAACATATTAGGGTGAGGAATTCATATTTGGACAAGTATCATAATCCTACTCCAAGCAGGGATACTAAAGTGAGAGTGACATATACCCTAGTACATGCTCATATTCCTCCAAGTGTCATATTCCAAAGTCTTAGAATTGGGATCATACTCACATTCTGAGTGAGGATCACCATGTGAGAATAGAACATATCTTGGGAGAGGTGCATATTCCTATGAATAATGAAGAATCTCATTGGAATATTGCATCATCTTCTTAGCAATTTGATCATACTCATGTTGCACCAAATGGTTTTAACCAAGTTCTATAAACCTTCATACAATTGGCTCATATACCAACAAAATTTCAAAATGTAAGTTAGTATATTCTGACCATGACTCATAATATGACCAATATTCATAACATGTTCAATGCTAGTGTTATTGATGTCCTTCAAGACACAATCTCAACACCATAATGTTTTGTTAAATCTTTAAGACAAGTAGAATATGATCATTACCATGATAGTTCTCCTCGTGCTAGTGTGGAGATTGATCATAGAGACTCTACTCCTGGCATACATTGTGGTCATCCTTCACTCAAAAATATCTCCCATGGACAAGAAAATCTTCTCTACAACCGGTCACCTTCATATAGAGAGGTTTCCAAAACTCTGATTCCATTTTATAGAGTGGTGCTTGAAACATCCGGATCAACCACATATAGTTCCCCATCAACTTCCTACAATACTCCACTCTTGTCAGCAGGTGACCATCAGAATCACATTCTATGGTATGGACAGATGGTGGTGTGTAATTCTGATGAAGAGGAGGCTGACATCTACATATAGAGAAAGGGAGATGGAAACAGCCTCCCCATTATGTTCTTTCCCTTTTCCACATCTGACTATAAGATCCTAGATGAGCTAGAAAAGGAGTGAATACCTTATCTACACAAAAATATGTGGGTAACTTATTAGTGAATAAAGGATAGAATCCTCCCTTATCCAAGATATGAGGGTAAAATTCAATCCATCAAGATAATTTTTTATCATCTTGACCTGGTTATTATTTCCATATCCTGAGATCCAAAATTTAAAAAGAACTGTGCAAATCTGCAACATGCTTGCTACTATTGCATCACAACTCTTCGACATCTGATCTCTGAAGCCATTTCATGCATCTATATTCAAGTATGGGGATAGTATGTAGAATTATACTTTTCAAAAACATTGGAATAGAGTAACCCCTACGATACAACATCTTTTAATGTCATAGCCTCCGATGAAATTCGGGTATCAGGTAAATCATGGGCTAGTTGATTACAATAATGCAATGTCTACACTTCCAAGATACCCAAGCATCATGAGTAGTGGAATAGGATCATTGTCATACATTTGAACTGGGCCCTTCGATGTAATGGGAATGCAATTCAAACATGGATACCAAAGTTGTGATCAAACAGAAAAACTTCCGTAAAGAATGATTCCCATCATGGGTTGTCATCATACCCAGCTTCTTATACAATCATAGTTTCGCCGCATCAAGAAGGACACAATAGTAGCATCCATATCAGTCATCCAATACCGACTCATCTCACAAGGCTGGGGGAATATCTACCATAACCTCCACCTCTCAAATCATCAATTCCCAAGAGTATTTGAGGTATATTAGTAGTAGCTACAAAAAATCATCCCACTGGGATGGTGGAATTTATATCTCAATAACCATACCATGTTTCATCATCCCCTAAGTGGTTCTTAATAAAATCTATGGTTATTCCAAATTAACCACATCCTACTTGATAGGGGTCCTTTATATCTCAATTTCGTTCCTAGGAGTCATCAAGTCCCTAACTGGAATCATTGGATCCTAAACAATAGGACCTGTTAATTCCTATTGTGTCCTCAAATAACCACTGGCCCGCAAGGCTAGTGGAATTTTTATATCATCATCATCATAGAGAGAATTAGTCTTCTCATGTTTAAGTGGTAAAAATCATTGGTCAATATCCAATCAATTCCTCCCACTATAAGACAATCCTCATCTATTTGAGTCTCATTCAGAAATCATGACTCAAAACTCACTCTAAGTCACTATTCATAGACCAAGATAAGAGGAATGTATGATAAAGGTTACTAGACCCCACCGAGTTCCCACGAAAAAACATCCCAATATGCCCATGGGTTTAAATAATGACCCCGGTGAAGATTGTGCAAAATCTTCTTGTTGTGTCAAAAGTAATGGTATAACCACCATTACTTGATATACCTCTATGAACATCATCACTTTCAACATGTCATACATTGTGAATCAAGACAAAAATGTAGAGGGCTATAACATGGAAACCATACCCTGATAAGAGGCTAATTTGGACACACCAAATAAAGCTATGTGCACCCAGAACCAAAGAATTCTCCAAAATCCGGCACCAATGAATACATAGTTTCAACCTCCACAATGAACCACTTCCAAATAAAAAATGGAAAGGTACACCTATGTCTTAATAACTTCCTAGAAGAGTTGAGGTTCCTTCATTGGAGGAACAGTTATCGTAATACAAGAAGTGAGATATAAGATCTCACACAACTCAACAAGGAGCTACTTAGGGGAAATATTCCCACTATGTGTCATTTTTAGGAAGAGACCAATATTCTCCCTCCAATAGTCAATACTTCAGCAATAGTGGTATTTTAGTGTCAAACTGGATTAGTATCTTGGAATCTATTTGATATAAATGAGGAAGTCAAAAATGATCGTGACTTCCCTCCATTGTCGTGAAAGCCTCTCCCTCACTAGGGAGATCATTCAGTCTTACGATAAATCATGAATTAGTTGGAGAAAAAGGTGTGGTAACCTCATAAACCCCCACCCACTCCTTATATATGGAAGATAACTCAAATAGTATTGCCACCAAATCTTCTTAACATCATCAAGTCCATGTATACTCGACTGGATTCCATGGAAGGGTGATGTGCACCTATACATCTTTAGAGGAATTCATATCCTGAATGGGTGGATGATACTCCATCTCCCCCAATTTCATAAATCCCACATTCTATGCCTTTGATGGTGAATGAAATCCCGAAAAAAAATCTCACTCACTTCATATCCTGATGTGGGCCGATGATCAGCCCTAGAGATCAACATGAGGTAACGAAACTATGGTGTTTTGTACAGACTCAAATAGGGATAGCCTTTATTTGGTACAACATTCTACCAGAAGGATATATTTTCGGATGTGAAGTCCTTCATTGTCAATTCCTTTATCAGTTCAACTCCATACTGAGGAAAAAAATCAACATCCAAAAAAAATAAAAGCAACATAAAAATGAGAGGGTTTCAAAATTCATAGAAAGGTGTAAATGTTTAACCTATTATCTTATAATCCATCTCTTGTAACAAAAACTATTGGAACTTTGTACTAAAAATATAAGGGATGAGTTGCAGACACCTCTAATCCCAATGAAGTATCCAAGTGGGTTTTTTGAGTTCAAAAAAATGTCACAAAAACTTTAGGATGCCATTCAGCGAACCTGACCCCAAATATCGACTCACTCCCTCAACAATAGGTAAAAAATATAAGCAAAGAAAAAGTTGTAGTTGTCACTACCAATCTATAATCAATGCCTATCCAAGCACATAGATACATCCCAAACATCACAATACCTCTTGTTTAGTAGAGAAAACCACAAAACCAACCTTGAGTAGAAGAATAGAGAAATCATAGTTTCCCAGGATTTGAGGAATGTATGAATAATTCATACTCTTTATAAAATGAACAAGTTCCTGATTATTTCATTACAGCCATGGAAAATAACCTGCTCTAGCTACCACATACCAAGAAGCCTGATGATGTCAACCTCACCGATCTTCTCGACTACTCCCTTTATTATACAAGGTTAGGTCTTCGTATCCATGATTATTTTATCTTCAAAGACATCTTGGAAGGTATCATCAATTCTGTATAGGTGGTGTTAGATAACTCTTCAGAGAATGCGGCCTACATAACCATTTAAAAACTAGTAGAAGAGGGTGAATGAAAGAAAGTGTCTTTTAAGCATAAGAGAATTTGTATTACTAGATGACTCAAAAATAGTTGAATGATCTCATGGAACCCTAAGAGAATAGATGCTAAGACCCACAATAGCTCCACCACCCATAAAGGATACATTTGATATGCCTCCCAAAAGTGGGTGTGACCACCATAAGTAGGAAGAAATAAAAGAGGAAGAGTCAAATTCTGTCCAAATGTAATCTTTGACTCTTGGAGATTTCTTCTCAACAATATCCACAACATAGGCACTACCCCACAAAAAGGAACCCTCATCAGATAAAGATCTCATATTTGGATCTATCAATGTGATTAACTTGGAAGACTCTTTCTCTGATGATGAATATGCCTCAGAATATGAGTTTCCCATATATGACTAGGAAATGGGAGTCCGAATGCATAGGAACCAAGGGTACAAGGGACAACAGGTACTTTGGTCATAACCAAAATTTCAGTCACATCCCCATACAGGAAATATATGTTTCCAATACCCTTGGTCAAGCACTTTTTAAGGATCAAAATAGGAATTGTGGTGTCCTAAAACCCTCTAGAGGTCATCCACACCCAGTTTTCTTACATCACCGCCTTGTGGGGGTTTGATTATCTAATCATCCAAGACAACAGAGAAGTATGAAATGACCTGAGCCACTAGAAGTATATACCCATTTGACCTCTACACAAGAACCAGACCAATATAGCTCAAATACCTTATCTCTTAATCCAAATGTCCAGGAGAAACCCCACATTTGGAAGCACCAACCTAAGGGAAAAAGTACAATATTCTAAAATAGATGCAAGTAGTCACATTTAAGCCCTCAATACTCAATATGCTCCATATTTTAAATGAAATTTGGGAGGCACTTGTTGGATCCCTTTGGATCCCACGATATTATAAGATAGAAGTTTTTTCATGTGAGGATTATCGAGTGGAGACCATGTCATCAGAATGAAATATCCTTATCTTGTTAACTAATCATAATCAGTAGGAGTTCATTCAAGGGAGCATCATGACCCTATATGTTTCAGGTGGAATAAATAATGTAGATGTCTAAAGGGGCCTAATTGATAGTTGTTTCAAGATAAAACTCATCCTAGATTGAACCTTATGATGTTTGGGATATAGAGAAGGGTATTTGTATCCCACAAGGCTGACCATTCAAGTCCATAGATCTATATACACATGGTGGTACCTTTAACATCCCACCCGTTCTTAAAGTAACCCATTGACAGAAATGTTGGCATACTGCATGGTGACAGTGCCCCTTTGGTACTTGCTTATCCACATATTCCAAAGAAGAATTCTATAAAAGCGGAGTCAAGAAACCAATAAGGGATGATGATACATACATGGCATACCCCGATGTCTTGGGGACCGCCCTGGTAAATGCTTGGAGTAGGCTTGATAATGACTATGTGATCCCTAAAAATCAAGCCGAGGTGATAGACTTGACCCCTGAGTTACCAGCCCTTTATTTCCTGAGTGAAAGTGTAAAAAACAATCATCTCCAATATCTCTCTACAACAAATTTGAAAATGTGGGATGATAATGTCTCTTCTCATGGCCTCTCTCACCCTGATAGTGACAGAGATACCTCCATTTTTTTTTTCTGGAAATGTCTCCATAGACTCAGAGTTGGAAGAAGACAAGGGTGACCTTAAGAACACCCCTTTCGCATTTAAGGAAGGTGTCTCTACAACCATATATGAACTCATGAAGATAAATCTGGGAATAGAAGAATGATCGAATCCTATATTGATTAGAGCTATCATTACCCTCAAATAGAATGATATGAACATTTAATTTCTGAAGAAACACGAATATGTGTTTGCTTGGAACTTCATGGAAATGATCTGGCTGAATCTAAATGTGACTGCACACCATCTCAGCTTACTTGGGGACAATCAAGGCTTCAAGAATGAATCTAAGAGAATACACCCCTCTAATGCCACCAATATAGATGTTTAAGTCAACAAATTGATCAAATAGAACTTTTTATGAGAAGTGGAATAACCATGATGGATTTCCAACATCATACCCTCCAAGAAAAATAATGTGAATATTAGGTTCTGCCTAGATTTTAGACACCTTAATCAGCACTTCACAAAGGATGAATTCCCATTACCGACCAAAAAACTATTGATCGATACAACTACTATCTTCCTTGAACTATCGTTTATGGAGAATTATTTGGTGTAAAATAAAATAAATATAGACCTTGAAGATGAATAAGTCCCTAAATGTAAAAATTCATAGGGTATCTTTTGCGATCAGGTCATTTCATTTGGATTAAAGAACACTGGCACTTTTTATCAATGCGCCATGCATCATTTTTTTAAACGGTGGTATTCTAGTCAAATACCAAAACACTAATATTATTATAGAAAATAATTACATGAGTTTGATGGTTGGAATTGTTTTTTAGTCTTTATCATAATGGTAAATTAAATGAAACATGAGATCATTCATCCAGGTGATGTCATGGTTGACCCCCATATTAGTGAGGCCATCTGCTACCTTATTTGCTTCATGATAAGTATGAGTGAAAATATTGCTGGTAGACATGAGAGACTATATACATTCCATCCAACCTGAAGTGAGTGTCTACTCAAGGTTCACTATGCCATTCTAAATAGCTTGCACAATGTTTGTCGAATCACTTTCGATCCATAGATTGTTCCAGCCAAGATGCTTTGAAAAAGAGATTGCACAAATAACCCTCATCGTTTTAGCTTCCAGAGATAAGGGGAATCCACATTTTCCATAGAATCACCCTAGGGTCTTCCTATAGTGGTTTCTTTATATAGCACCAAAACCTGATGGGCCCAAGTTTCCTTTAGAAGCACCATCAACATTAACTTTAATCTATCATGGGGGTAGAGCTTGCCAGAAAAGCTTTAAAAGTGTGTGTTGGTTGGGGATAAATTCTCTTTACTCCAAGCCATCGGAGAATCCCCAATTATATAATAGTGTAGTTCCAAATATTCTTTTGAATTGATGCATCTTCTTGAATGGTAATTCAGATTCTCATCTTTCCTGCATTAAAACCAAAAGAATAGTTTTTATGAATATGAGCATTTCTATTATACCAGATCACATAGAGTGGCTCAACTATAGTAGTTATGAATATATTTTTAATTTTATGAGAGGCTTTCATATCCACACAATGTTGCATTTGAGAGTTGATAGAGTCATAAGAAAGCCATCGGTACTCAAAAAGGTCAAAGAAAAAATACCAAAGGGAATTGGTTGAAGAACAAGAAATAAACATGTGATTAATGTCTTCTCTATGTTGGTAACAAAGATGACATTTAGTGAAAAGATAAATCCAAAAATTTGGAAGGAAAGTGTTAGTTGGGACCCTTTAATGTGCAATACTCCAAACAAGAGTAAATATAGATGGATTTAACTATAATTTATTAATGTTTTAATCTAGATTATATTATTGTCCGAGTTACATAGAATATGGTCATATTTTTTTAATTCAAGCGTAACATTATGTGTAGTTTCCCAAATTAAAAAATCTTCAGTTATGGGAAATGTATAGTTTTCATTGACCTACTTAATATTTCCAGGTAAATTGGTGATTTGATATATTAACATATCATTAATGGTAATATTAGCCTATTAAAGTGGTTGAGTGGGGGAAATCATAGATATGAGAAGAGCACCAATCGAGTTTTGAAGCCACAAGTTCAGGGTAGAGTCTTTTCTCACCATCCATCTAGAGTTAGACATGATGTTAGAAAATAAATTCTCAATAAAATTGCACATATAATAATTCATATAATTTATTTTTCCTTTTTTTTAGATTATTAGGGAATTTATTTTTTTAGGAAAGTGAAGGAGGAAGATTTTTTATGAGGAATATTCCAAGTAAGTCTGGCCTATAAGAAATCATTGAAAAGTTTGATATTTTTTATACTGAGAGCACCTTTATCCAAAGGCTTGTAAAAGGTATACCTGGCAATAGTCGCTAGTTTTCTTTCAAGAGTGATTCCACTCTACACAAATTTTTTAATGGAAACATTAATTATTTTTAAGAGACTAGTAGGATATCTGTAATCCATCATTGAATAAACCATTTTGGAAACAATTGTAGACTTTACTAAACAAATCCCTCCTGCCATGGAGAGGGATTTAACTTTTCATGAGGTTATTTGGTGGATAATGTTTTCAATAATGGTAGAAAAGTAACTAGATTTGGGTCTACCCTAAAAAATGGGAACACAAAGATAGTTGAAGGGGAAGGAACATTCCTTAATTCCTAAAACATTGATGATATTGTATTTTCTATTGGAAGAAAATATTTTCCCAAAAAATATATAGGATTTTCTCCCACTGTTGTCTTTCCATGAAACATATTCATAGTACGAGAGGGAAACATTAAGATTATTGATATTTTTCTTATCACCTTGTAAAAAAAGGATGATGTTATCAGCATATAAGAGATGTGAGGGGGAATTAAAATTCCATGAAGCATGAATCAGTTTAAGCTTGTTCTGATCCACAAGATAAGTGAGTAATCTACTTATGTAGTCCTCTATAATTGAGAAAAGAATACTGGAGAGGGGGTTACCCTATATAAACCTTTATTCACTTAAAATAAAACATAAGAGATCCATTGACAAGTATTGAGATAAAGGCCGAATTGAAAAGGGCTTTAATTATACAGATGAAAGAGTCATTCAATCTAAAGCTCCATAAAACTCTAAAAAAACCCCAATCAATGGTATCAAAATATATCCCAATGTTAAGTTTGATGGAGACATTTCCAGATCTACTATATTTATTCAAAATATTGGTGCATTCTGATGCAAGGAAAATACTATCATGGATAGATCTTTGTTTAACAAAATGAAATTGGTTCCAAGAAAACAAAATTGATGATAAAAGAAAGTATTTTTACAAGAATCTTGGTAATGATCTTATAAATAGAATTGATAAGGGAAATGGGTCTGAAGATATGAATCTCAGCAACATTATCTACTTCAGGCATTAGGGTGAGGAAATAAGAGTTTATCTCATGAGGGAGAATGCCCTTAGAAAAAAATTCTCGATCAATCTGAAAGCATCATCTTTGATCACATCCCAAAATTACTGATAGAAACAATTATTCATTTTGTAAGGTCTTGGATCTCTATCAGGAATTATACTAAAGACCATGTCATTAATCTCTTTGTCTAGTGGAGTGCTATTGAGGAAAGAGTTAACCTATTCATTCACCACAACCATGACATCATGTAAAAGGACTTTATTAATGTCATACCATTGAAAATATTTTAAAAGAAAGATATCACATGATTAGAAATACCTTATTTGGTATCAATGAGGTTTTCCCAATCACTTATGAAGGCTAAATGTCTGCACTCTTTCCTCATTCCTAGAAGGGAATTATAGAATTTAGTATTTCTATCACCATCAGTGATCCATTTGGTTTTAAATATATTCTTTCTAATTTTATCCTTAATGATGATAAAAGAAACATGTTTTGTAATAATGTTGATCTCATGTTGAGGATCAGATGAAAAATTAGAACATGTTGTGGTATTCTAAATTTGGGAAAGTTCTTCTTCCAAAAGAAGGATGTCATTTTCCATTTGTTTAGATTTGGATCTACATCAATCCTTAAGGACCTTCTTCAGATTTTTTAATTCAAAAGTACAGGCAAAAGAGTCATTGTAACTGTTTATGGGAGACAATGAAATTTTTATGATTTTTCAACAATCAGGATCTGAAGACCAAGCGATGTTAAACCTAATAGGTAAGACAGGCTTGGTGGTATTTAATGATAAGTTTACCAAGATGGGTTAGTGATCAAAATTATGTTTGGGAAGGTTGATTCTAGATATGTTGTCCCATTTATAAAGAGATAAAATATTTGGGAAATCTCTATCTCATTTTTTAGAAAAAAATCCTATTGTAATATTGTTTATACTATGTAAATTTTTCACCGGTGAGATTTATTTAAATGAGATTGCTATCCTCAATAGAGGCATTAAAATCATTTGAAGAAATAGTGGAGTGTGATGGTCCCAATTTCTAACATCGGGAAAGGGTGGCATTAAAGTCTCCTACAACAAACCAAGGATCTTGAATAATATTTCTAATATGGATGAGATCATGCCTAAGGGGTCTTCTATCTTGGTATATATTATTAGCATAGATAAAAGTATTGAAAATTTTTATTTTCGTAAAGATAAGGTCATATGTAAAGGGTTCCTTAGAAATAATAAAAATATTACTAGTTTTAAATGTATTGTGGGAAAAATATCTAGAGAGTTTAAACAGATGATCAGTTTTTACATGCTCCTAGAAAAGTAAAACCAAAATTGCTTAAATGAAAAAAATATGATAAAAATTTATTTTTGGTTTAGCAATTTTAAAAACCATAGGATGATGAACATTGATGAACCATTTTAAAATAGTAAGGGTGTTAGGGTTTTCTATAACCTGACAATTCCTAAAAAAATTATTCATCAAAACATATTCCAAGGGTTGGAGCCCCCTTTTCTCTTGTTCCTAGAGCCGTACTTTTTGGCTAGTCTTCTATGAGTTTTTTCCTTAGTCGGGATGATTTTATTATCCTTTTTTCTCAAAGTAGAAATAGGTAGGATATTAGTAACACCTCCACTATCTTCAATAGAATTTGGATCACATAGTTTTTTATTTGAAGGAGAAACCGTTTGACTGTTGTTTTCAGTCAATGGATTCTCATTCGTGATAGCCTGATCAGAGAAGGATATAACAACATAAAAATCTAAAGTGGAGTGCATGATCTTTGTTCCTTATAAAATTAAAATTTGTTGTTTGGAATTATCAGTACATGAATTCCAGATACCAGAAGTGAAGATGTTATCAAGAGAAGTAGAATTGCATTCTTGGTTGGTCTGCCTAGTGCATTCCCAGTCAGTCGAATTGATGCTTCTATTATTGATATTATGATTTTCATGGTTGTATCATTACACTAATCATGGATAGAGACAATAGTGGTAACATGTTTTCCATGTTCTCCACTCGATGTCAGCTTTGGGACTCCCCTCAAAACACCAGTGGAGGAAGTGGACTATGAGGTTTACACTGTTTTTCCTTAATGGGAAACCCTGGAGGATCAATAACTTTCCCTAGGAGGCTAGGGGGATCAATCATGATTATAAAATTGTAATTTCAGAATCATATTATGACGTCTTGAAGACGTCCATGATAATATATTTTCTTTTCTCAATTTTATAATATTCTTTAGCTTCATTTTCATGATCTTTCACTAAATCATCCCAATATTTTCCTACGTAAACCCCTATGGAATTCAAGATTTTGGTTATGAAAATCCATTTTTCATTATTCTTACTAGAGGTTTTAGGTTTATCTAAGGCAGAACCCTTATCATTTTTATACCTCTTTTCCTTGTTCCATTCAATGGAATTTTGTACGAAGACCTATTTATGCACTACTCTATAGTTTATTATTGAATGTATTCTGATTTTGAAATAGTCAAATAATTGAGGTTTTATATCATACACTACCTTCACTTAGGTCTTATAAGTATTATCATTAAAATAAATGGTTTGCGGTAGTTTAGATTGGAGATTCACTTCAACAATCACTCTTGAAAATAGAACCAATTTCCCATTTAGAGTTATCTAGTCAATCTTAATAGGACTGCCAATATAAGATGATATATCATTTAAGATTTTCGTGTTCTAGAAAATCCATCTTAGGTTATATAATATAACACAAATCTTTGCCATACTACTCATAGGAGTGTTTATGTTAAAGGAAATATCCCATTCAGAAAGACACAGTAGTCTGGGTTTGAGTTGTATATTACCTAACTTCTATACCAGGTCTAAATCATCCTATGAGTTAAATAAGATATGAAAATAACCCTTTCCAAGAGAGACAAGTTTCTAATTTGTAAAATCCCAAAACTGAGAAATATGGGGTTTAAGATATAAATATGACCGGGGTTTATCACCTTTTAAGAAAGCAATGTGACCCATAATTGAAAACATACACATTTGGGTCCATTGTTGATGCTCATTGGGATTAGCCTCAACTGAGAATCCTTCGTCGTCCAATTTTTTGAACAATGGAGTCTTAAAAGATGATGATTTGGTTAGATCTGAGACCTTTAAATCCTCAAGGAATGAAATCCCATTAGAATTAACATTCAGTGCTTGGTTAATAAAATAACCCACAAGATATTTTTGTTCCTTAGTTTATAGAGAGTTGGATTCGAAGGAGCACTCCCATTTAGGATCAAAGGATTTCATATCTCAATTGATTCAAAAAATATTGATCTAAAAATCTCTGATGTCATGTAGATTATGTTTTTCAATATGAGGGTTTACCAATCCATTCAAAGAGACACTCTTCATCAAAGAGACACTCCCTCCTCCCATGCATCATATCATTAAGTTGTTCTTGGGAAGAATAGTTGAATGTTATCATGATGAACTGGGGGTCAAATCCCAATAGTGATGTTATCATTTCATGAACCATTAAAAATTATTCTACAAGCTATGAAAACATTGTTTGAAGATGAATCCATTGTACTATGACATTGGGAAAACATCAAGGAAGTTCCATGGAATTTTATTAGGCCATACCAACATCATGTTTGACCCAAATATGAACAGTTCTATCATATGAATTTCTCCCCTAAAATATCAAATAACTGAGGGGGATCCAAAGAAACCTCCCCTATATTCGGTGAGTCATTTCCAACCTCTTTAGAAAATCTCTCCCCTTGACTAGGATAATGAATATCATAATCACCTATCAATGGGACGATGACTATTAAGAAACATTTGAATGTATTGAGAAGTATTTACTTTACACATCGATTCTGATGCCTCTATTAGAAGTTAGGGCACTCATCTTTTTTGTGGATACCATGTAATGATCACTATGTTCCCACACCTAGAATAATGATGTAGGTAGAGAGAAAATTATCTACTAACTGATCCAAATAATGCTAGATATTAAGGCCCAATACTATGATGTCAAGAAGAATTGCCTTACCCTCAACTTCATAGTGAAAAGATGATGCATTACATGCATCACCATGATGTCTATCTGGTCTCTCATATTGATCCTCTCAAGTAAATCCTTGGTCATCTTATATTAACAGGTCTTATAGCTTGTTGGGACATCATTCTCCATCAATACAACATTTAGTTTGTATCACAAAAATTAACGAAAGGGAAAGCCTAGACAGATTTATTCACATCACATACTGCACTAGAGAATACACTGGTGCATACCAAGATTCTAGATTATGATGTCTTCTATGCTCATGACTCTCCTTGGACATGGGAGATGTATTTTGATGGTGCCTACCAAATTCTTGTCTACAAAAGGATGAAAAACTAGAAGATCAACCGGGTTGGGTTGGATATTGTATTTGTCTTTCCAGACAAATTAGTTTTTCCCTACTCTTTTTCACTATTCGAAGGTTGGGAAAATAATTAGGTAGAGTACCAAGCCTATATCATTGACTTGGAACTAGCCCTAAAATTTCAAAAAGACTACCAGCATATCGAAGGGGATTTAGAACTAGTGATAATATATATAAAGGGAGAATATTCCATAAAAAATAATGATTTGGACCCTCTCATCGGCTACTTCAGGGGAATAATGGAACAATTCCATTTTGAGCCCATATTTCATCATATTCTCAGATCATAGAATGAGTAGGAAGACACATAGGCTAATGTATCCACAGTCCTAGAAGACCTTGATCATGAGGAAGAAATGTTCTATAAAACAAATCGATGAATGGTCTCACAAATCATCATATGTGATATGGAATAAATAATTCAATTCAGCACCACCCCCGAGTGTGATGAACCAATGACCACCTTGGGATGGAAGGAGCCCATAATCAGTAACCTCTAAAATGGGACTCTCCCAACAGACCAGGCTGGAAGGGAATAGATTCAACACTGCGTGGAGAACTATACCTTATAGAATGGTACAAATGATAAAAAAACCCACTAAAAATGAATATTTTATAGAATACTCTTCATAATAGTAGTATAAAGATTCAATCTCACCATTATGGAAGAATCCCATGTGGGTTCTTGTGTCCCTCATCAATTTAATGACAAGATCTCCCATCAAATCTGGAGGCTAGGTTATTACTGGAAAATCATGATACAAGACTATGTAGAATTAAACAAGAAATGTATTTCATTCTAGATTCATGAAAACTTCATTCATAAACCCCCATAATTTCTACATATATCCAAATATTCTTGGCCATTTGCTGTTTGGGTAATGGATATTGTGGGACCATACCTCCCGGCCGCATCTAATCAGTTAAAGTACATCTTTACAACAACTAACATTTTTTCCAAATAGCCTATGGTCATAATCCTCAAGGAATTAGGGATGAATAATATTATGAAATTTGTGATTTCCCATATCATCACCTGGTTTGGAGTCCCTTACACAATATTGATGGACTGGGGCAATAACTTATGTTCTACAGAGTTGAAGAAATTGTACCAAGAGTTCAACATAGAGTCCATTCACTTATCATACTATCATTCAGAAACAAATGGTTAGATAGAGGCCTTTAATAAGACTTTTTATAACATAATAAAAAATAAGGTGAACATGTATAGGATATTCTGGATAGATAATTTCCGTCATGATTTATGGGAATATCATACCATCATGTGTATTTCTAAACAAGAAATTACATACTCACAGGTGTACAAGACCGAGGCAGTGTTACCCATAGAAGTCTAGCAACCTTTTCTATGAATATCCATTTGTAGATATCTCTCATATAATGAAAATTTATTTAATTTTCTGTATTAATTGGTGGGTCTCAGTGAGAACCAGTTGCATACGTTGCACAACGTTGATGTTCATCAGAATATGATCGCATGAGACTTTAATAAAAAAGGTCTTACTCTGTTCATTCCTCCAAGAAGAACTAGTATTGTAACTCCAGACCCCAATGATACCTAGAAAGAAAAATTTTAATCTAGAACCTAAATGGTAAGGACCTTACATCAAACATAATTTCTATTGAAACAAAGCTTACTCATTGACTACAGTGGATGGGGAGCTTGTTACACCCCCCACCAATGAAAGTTTTCTCAAAAAATACATTGTATAGTTTTCATCATTTTTGAATCCAAATCAGTGTAAGTCTTTCCATTCAACCTAGTTACATGATGTTAAATTGTTTTAGTGCATCCTAGTTACCAAAAATAAAACTATATGATTTTTTCTAGGTAACATGACGTTAAACTGAACGAGTGCATCCTGATTACATGATGTAAAATTGTACGAGTGTCTTCCTGGTTACATGACATTAAACTATACAAGTGTTGTCCCAGTTTCATGATGTAAAAATATAAAAGCTTTTACTAACCACATGAAGTTGGAATGTATAAATAACTCCTAGAATAAAGACTTCAAACTGCACAATATCTCACAACCCGACCATATAATGATAAATTTTTGGAATATATCATGGAATCTGGACTTTAAACAACATGAAATTTCACTTCCTGACCACATGATGTTAAACTATTCAAAGTCATCCTTACTACAGGATGCCAAACTGCATGGTTGAAGTCCTTTCTACATGACTTTAAACTACATAGGGTTTCTAGAGTGACGTGTGACTTGATTCCTACCATCACAGGACCCAAAGTGATGCCCAAACCTCTAGTTTTGGGCCTAGTTTCAATATTCCTATCCTTTAACCTTAGGTGAACCTCATCCTTACTGTGTGACATTAAAATGAATTGTCAATGTACTCACTATATGACGTAAAACTACATGAACCCATGACATCCATCTTCATCCACATTGTGTGATCCTCATCCTTACCGCAAGACATTAAACTATATGGATGATGTCCTTTCCGCACGACAATAAACTACACCGGTTTCCTAGAACTACACATATTTTGATTCCCATTTCTAATGAGATATGTAGGGAAAAATTGATCATATATCTTGGTATAGACACCACATGATATAAAATTCCTCTATTATATCCTTAAATTTCCTCTTCATAGTAAGAATAACCCTTTACATTCCTTGTTTCTGACACCGAGAATAACTCATGCGAGATTAAGAATATTGGTAAGGGATTACCCACACAAACAAGGGATAAAAGTTTTTGAGAGGTTCATCATGGTCCCAAATTAAAGACAATAAAATGCATAACATTATTCATTACCTCATGATGTTAAACTACACAATTGATGTCCCTTGCATGACATAAAATGACACTATCATGTAGACCTCATCTGAGAGTACCATTATTGGAGATGTTGGTCTCCTACCAAACCTTCATTCATGAACTACGTGTGACATGATTTCTAATATCATAGGATCTCCAGTGATGCCCAAATCCTCAATCCTTTGTCCAGTGAAAAAATATATAAAAAAGGGGCCCTTCCTTTGTATATTCAAGACTTGTGTAGGAAGATATTCATGAAAAACTATGTATGGATTGATTCTTATTGCCATAGGATACAAAGTGACACCTATATTTATACCATTGGGTCCAACCACAATACCCCCATTCACAATAGGAAGACAACATCTTTTTCACTTGATGTTAAAATATATGGTTCCTTAAGAACTATGTGCAGCTTGATTCCTATCATCTTAGGATACGTAGAGATGTATGAATCACCAATATCGGGCCCAACTACAACAATCAGCGGAAATAATTCCCATGTATACATATCAATTAGACCATCATAGAGATTGTCCCATTCAATAACTACATTTTAATTGATTCTTGTCGTCATAGGATATGTAGTGACTCTCAAATATCTAATAATAGGCCCAACTACAACAATCAACAGAAACAATTCCCACAAAAACATATAGGTTAGACATGCATAGAGATTTTCTTATTCAAGAACAACATCTAACTTGATTCCTCTTCTCATAGGATATGTAGTGACATGTGGATATCCAAATTCAGTTCCAATCATAATAAACTAATACAAAAAATGCCCCGTCTCTGCATATGGGTTAGACCGTCATAGAGATATTTCTTAAGAACTATGTGTGGTTTGATTCCAATCACCATGGGATATGTAGTGAAACCTAGAATCACATTCATGGTCCCAACTACAAAATTACCATTTCAAGTTGGGGATCCCATGTACTTACTGTATGATGTTAAACTTAAACGAAAATGTCTTGTTTTCACATTGTTAAAACTTCACAAGAATAATGTCCTTAAAACATGGAATTAAACTGCAAGGAAACTATCCTTATCATGTGAAAAAACTTCCTAAAACACATACTTATCATATGATGTTAAATTACATAGAAGAAAATGTGTCCTCACTACATGATAATAAATTATGTTGACCACCACCCCTATTTAATCCTTTATCAAAGTACCACAAGATCCTCACTTAGGTCATCCAGAGTACAAGGTTCTTTCATCATATTTTTAATCTCCATAATGCATAAACCATAAATCGTTTTATGAGAACCCCAGGTTACCAAAAATCTCTCATGACCCTTAGAAAATATGTTTTTCTTAAATGGACCATTTTCTTGACTATGCATCTATTCATATGTCTCCTGCATATGCGGTTATGATTGTCAACCGAATGCATTGCTCTACAAAAAGGGATTTACAACCCTCTGAGCCCTGGCATCACCATGGAAGAACTCCACACCTTAGTGTTATCTAAACTAATCTTGGTATGATTGTCTCATATCATTACTCATGACCTGAGAACCTCGATATGTGAAAAACCATATTTTTATCTCCTATGTCAAAGGATGATGGAGTAATATTTACCATGGGTATCATATTTTGGCTCTTGTGTATCATTCCCCATAATAGGTCCATGTGAATTATGACCCTAAAATGAATACATCTTATTCAAATATGTAATATGTTTAACTCTATCCTATATCAGTCTAAACCGCAAGACCTTAAACAATTAGTGAAATACACAGAAAATATTTCAAGCTGAAAACCCACAAAGGGTGTCCAGAGTAAAATTCAAGTATTCTCTCAGTAAAATATTCTTCTCTAATGTTTAATAAATTTTTTTGTTATTAATAAATAAGTCATAAATCTCATAGAGGATACCTAAAAGCCCTTGTAAAAGCCAATCTATTCTCATTAGACCCCTTTATTTTGGAAAATTCTAGAGAAAAGATTTTTCACATATCCTCATCATGTGACTATGTTCACTAGGTAGTGAAACAACTTTTATGATGATAGAAACCTTTTTAGATATCACAATTTCTACAAATCACACTTCATGATTTGGGAACCTCAGATTTTCCCAACCTCAAGAAAAGATACCCTCCTTCAAGGGACCCTTTCCTTGAATATGCTTGTATGCCTATAGATTCTACAAATGCGCCTATGGTCTTCACCCAAAATTTTCACTCTTCAAAAGGTATTTCCCATCCCTGTTATCCCTAAAACCGCCATGGAAGAACAAAACACCTCATTGTGATCAGAAAAAATCTCAGTATGATTGTCCCATATCATCCTCTTGATCCAAACTATTTCGGCCCTGATTTATAATCTTCATACCAAAATATCCAAGAAGATTCAACATCCTCAATGTTATGTTACTGTGTTTTGTACCCTTTCCCAATGCCATAATTTGACACTTCATAGTAGATCTATTGATGGTCCACAACTCATGATTCTAAACCCCAGGGTGTAGGGATCATTATTCACAATTACGATCTGAAATACCATAGGTTTGTGGAAACCATATTCGATAGATTTCTTTCTATACCCAACCTCATCATCCAGACATTTAAGTCTTCATAACTTTTTCATTTCCATCATAAAATAGTAGAGATTATCTTTTCTTGTCTATTCTACTAACACATGATGGCCTTGAACCACCAACAAAGGAATCTCCACCTTTCTAGAAAGAAGCTTCAATCCTTGTGAGCTCTAGAAACATCGTGGAAGAACCTAGAACCTCAGAGTGTTATGGGTCATCCCAAGCATGTCTTACCCATACCATATTCACAGCCCCAAACATTGGGGTTATGACTTACATCACCCATATTACAACTATCAAAGTGGACCTGGTATCCCTGGTATTTCACCCTCAACTAATATTACACCCATAAACCTTCCATGAACCTTGCAAAATAGTGGAGGCACCTCTATTAGACAATGCTACCAACGCATAAGGTCTCTGACCCACCAAGAAAAGGAATAGACTCCTTGTAAGAAAGGGGCTTTGATCCTTATGAGTCTGAATAACACCATGATATAACTCAAAACCCCATAGTGTTTTGGGTTATTCCTAGCATGTTTGCACTATATTCCATGATTATTAGTCGGGTCCGAGATAAATACCATAAACTAAAATGAAATAAAGTCAGAGATAAAATACCATAAACTACAATGATATAAGGTCTCAGCCAAAAGACCGTAAATTAAGTTATAGAAGGTCTAAGCTTAAATACAATAATCTACAATTATAGAAGGCCTGACCTAAAAGAAACTAAACTATAGGGATAGAAGTTCTTAGCTAAAAGACCCTATAATAAATAAATAAAAGGTATGAGATAAAAGACCCTAAACTATAGAGATAGAAGGTCCATGCTAAAAGACCAAAAACTAAAGTGATAGAAGTAATGAGCTAAAAGACACTAAACTAAAACAATAAAAGTTATGGTCTAAATACCTTACACTACAACAATTTAAGGTTCGAGATAATAGTCCTAAAACCACATTCATATAATTTTTAAGCTAAAACACACTAAACTAAAGAGATAAGAGGTCAAAGATAAAAGACACTAAATTAAAAGCAACATAAGGTTTGAGCTAAAAGAACCTAAACTACATAAATGCAAGGTCTGATATAAACACCTTAAACTAAAGTGGTAGAAGTTCTGAGCTAAAACACTATAAAAATAACACAGTAGTGATTGAGTCTTCAAGAAAGGAAAGTCTTGAAAGGACCACCATATGGACATGACAACAATCAAGCTTCTCTCACTAAGCCTATAAAATTCGAAAAATAATAGGGAACACTCTCTCTGGGACATGTATTATACCAAAAATATCCTTCTATAAATAATGTGATATCAAGATATATGGAATGTATTTATCAGTAAGGAACGTCATGTTTGTTGGTATTCATCAGTGTTTCTCAAAAATAATCTATTATGATTTAAATATTCAGATCCAAACATTCATTTTTGAATAATATGATGAAAAGGGTGGTTATAATTGTTGATTCACTTAATACTGAATCATTAATAATGTCATGAACATCCGGAATCAATGAAAACTTGACAAAAACATATAATGTTCAATACATCTATTCACTTATAGAACCCAAAATGAGAAATATCCACATACCATTGTATCTCTTGTGAATATAAAAGTCTAAGAAAAATTGGAAGACTACCAATCCATCATAGCATGTGCTCAATGGATTCCTTGAATTCAGCAGGCCTCTACTCTAGAGAGGCAACAAAATGGAATAGTTTATCCATAGATTTGGTTTCTGCCTCTGTAACCTACTACAACTATGCTTCTACAGTAATGACATCAAGACTAAATTTCTCAGCTATGTTGAAGATTTATTGCTTCTCTGATTTGGTCTTTCCTAATATATTAAGTGCATATTGTAACTGGGGTAGTTATACATGAACACAAATGATTTTTGATAAAAGATGGCTAATTTAAGACTAAAGATGGTTTCTTTTTATATTCCCAACATTGACTACGTCCAAGTGATTAGCTTCCTCCACCACACATTAGGAAGCTTCATTTAAAGCCTCATCCCTATTCTTCTTCACTGAAGAGGAGGCCTCAATAGCTAATACCCTCAATTTGGGGACCCCCTTCTGTTCCCTTATAGAGATCACCTCCTTCACCCATGAGTGAAGGGAAGAAGAGTAAAAACTCTCATAATTAACGGAGATAAACATAAATCGAAGATGACTGAATAGGTTCTTTAGCTCATCAAAATGGGTTTTTGATGTTAAAATATCGACCTCTCTCCACATTTTTTCTGCATTGACTGATAAAGTAATGTGGACCTAGGGCCTTGGTCTAGATTTTTCCTAGGACTGAGAATATATTCTAGGAAAAAATTTCTTAGAGAGAGGTTTGTGCTCATAGACTTTGATGATGAGGGAAGAGAACCAACTTATTCATTGGTTGATCCAGTCAGAGGAATCCCCAACGGAGCACAAACCAAAGCCTCTGAACTTTTAGGCAGAGACACTGAAACAAGGGTCATATGGGCTTCTCATTCACAAGATAAATAATATGATATCACGAAGTAATCTTGGACTATGGATGATATTAGAAACAAAAATTTCTCATTCACATTTCTGATGAAAACCACTAACCCAACCCCATCCTTGGGAGAGAAGCAACTCATTCTTGTGATGAGAGGCTATATAAAACATCTGATGCTTTTCCCAAAGACATTCTCTAATCACCACCCATTAGGAATATAAGAAAAAAATTATAATATCAAGTGATATGACACAAATAGATAGAGTGTACAATCTTGAATAAGTATTCATCTTATCCAAAACTCACTTCCATCAAGGCTAACAAGGTATCATAATAGATACACGTGTAAAAATCCTCCAGATTTTTTCTACCGACATCGGATGAAGTGGTACGATCGTTGAAACATTTACATTATAAAAAAATAATGATTGAGTTTGCACCTTAGTAGTATCTTCTTCCTGATGGGTTGGGCCTAATAGTTATGTGTCTCATAAAGCAACCAAATTCTCACAAACATCCTCCAAACTGGATATATTCTCTTACAAGAGAGCTCGGATGGGACTTGTATATTTTTTAAAAATTATAATGTTTTTTAATACAATCGAAGACAAGAGAAGAGTGGAATAGTACACTTACTTGAGGATTTTGGAGGAGAATTCCCTGACACCACAGAGCACTTCTTTCTCACCTTCCTTTATAGGGAAGGCCTTCCAGAATGTTCCTAAGATAAAATTGTTACTCTAGAAGTATTGGTCACTGCCCTCATCTGGTTCAGTCGATCGGGAGACCCTTTCTCATTGGTCATATGATCACTACCAGGTTCCTCCCCCACCAATGTACCATGGTCAAAATATTTTGGGAATGGAAAGACTGTATGATATTCATCAACCTCCCCCTATATCAACAAAACAAAAATGATGTCAGTACAGTTGCAATGGCACCATGAACCCTTAAATATATCAGTGATCCTAGATGTACTGCTTCATAGGAAATAAGATTACCCTATTCATCCACAAAAATTTGATGTGTTCCCTTGAAAACCATTTGGTGGACCAGTGGGGAATAAAACATATGAACCATAACGTTGTCCGAATGTTTCAAGGTCTCTGGAAAGGGACATGACATCCTTGGGATTGTATTTGAAAATAATACCTTGAGGGGCAATGATATAGGTGAAACCTTCCAAAAGTACCACTCCTTGATGCAATATACCCTACACCTGAGCCGTTGAGTTATTCATCCTCCAATTCATCCATTGATAAGATGAAACAGGAAACAATAACACTAGAAAAGTAACAAAATTTGGAACTATATTTATTATAGTCATGTCAATGGGTGATTATACCGACAATGGAAACTATATGACTTCCATATAGGGTTATTTTGGGGATGTTGACCCCCTAGAAGAGAGTTACTTTTCAAGCCTAGGATTTTTCTTAGCAACCAATGGTTGGTAATCCTTTCTCACCAATTCAACTAATTTTTAATTGGGTTATGAGAGAATCCAATGCTCTGTATATACACAAGATAAACATATTGTTTTATTATTGAGAGAAAGGTTTATCTCAGTCCCATTAGCCTCATTGGTAAACATCAGCAAAAATTGGTGAGATTCCATCAAATTCTCCTTTGATAGAATATAAATGGAATGAGGATATCTTGAAATTTACACATAAGAATTGGTGGTTGAACCAAATTGGTGAATACCATTCACAAATAAGTTCCTCATCAATGATGGGGGAACGAAATCCTTCGCAAAGTGATGTCGCATAAGACCATCCATCAAGACTGGAATCACCAGTATCAACAATGTCACCTTTCTACACTGGCATTTATGGACTAAAGGAAAAATGATCATAGCAGATCACATAATCCCTAACATATTAGTATTTTAGTGTAACGGGTCTCACCCCACTGATACATTGTAGGTTTGGTATGAGGAGAATGTTAGGGATACCCAATATATTTAGATATTCTTATCCTCCCTACTGAGATCCTATCAAAACCTATAATTCATAGAAGGGGAACTCGATCCTTTAAGGGTCCTTCTACTTATAAACATGATGTATAAGATGATAGATTTTAGCCAATACAAGTATGACTATCCCAATACACCCCCTGCCATAGAGGACACAATCATGAATGTGTAAGGTCTAACTCTTCCTTTTTTCTTTCATGTAAAGTAAGTACCCACTCAAGTACATGGTGAGGAAACTGATTAGTTGGGATGACCGATCAATACTGGGGGGAAATTCTCATCCCTATTATTTAAATTTCCCTTCCTCATCCAAGGGCCAGTAAGCACCCAGTACACTATGGGAGTCCTTCATAATCCAGGATTTCATATTTTTAGCTTTTAAGTCAGATCTGGTCTTATTGATAAAGCATTACACCCATGTCTACAGTGAGATATCTTTCCTAGAAAGAGACTCCTTTGGAAGACCTTTTCAGTTAGCCTAATCATCTCCCATGTTAGTGGAGAACTCATCATATATCCCACCTAATATAGGTTCACCATAGATATTCTCTACATCCCAAAGGCAGATGACCACCTCTCCATGCATGAGGTGAAAAGTGTTTTTTTCCATACTCCAATGACAAAACAATTCCATCATTATACCCTTGTTGTAGTAAGTAGACATTGGTGGAATCAAGATAACCTTTTAAATTCCAATTTTATTCAAAACTTTAGTGAATTTATAAGCAATATATTATACCCAGAAGGGACATACCTAGTCAATGTAACATCCACCTCATGTTCATAAGTCCAATTGGAAACCCACCCAAACTTCTCTTTAAAGACATGCTTCCAAAATATTAAGTGATAAATATGAACGTCCTTATCAAGTGTGTGATTAGTCCAATCAAATTTTTTGGAGATTAATGTTAGTATATTCCCTTATTCATTGTCCCCTTTTGAGTAAAATTATCCACCCCAAGATTTATTTTCTCGAAAGGTGTTATGGGTCTTATGGATCTAGGAAGAGGGTGTAAATGATGACTATAGTGGTGGAATGGGGGCATCATCAGTAAGACCTAACCCATATAGGGGTAGAATGTCTGAAAGGGGATAGCCCCCAAATTTTAACCCCATTAGCTATTTCGAAGTCATCTAATATGACCGAAAATAACAATGATATGTAGAATCTACCCTTTTTATAATAGCATCACGACGGGATATCGTTGATTTTTCCTCCTTTAATGAATTGCGAGAAGATTTAGGAGAACCAGAAGCCATCTGAACAAAATTAAGTAGAATATGCTAGATGGATAAATTAAATCTTTTTAAAGGAAATACATAGAGTTCTTGAAGCATAATGTGCATTTTATGAATCAGAAAAGGAATTTATGAATCGCCTAAAATGCTCATGAATTTCCTAACCCACGAAGATCTCACAGGGTGAATGAACCCATAGGGCATTATAAAACCACATGAACCATCAAGGAACCATAATCTCATGACCCATACATGGTCAAACGAGTTGTATGATATTCATTAGATCATAAGATCAAGCCAGAAAATCCTGGGGAAACCTCTTGAAAATCATAACCCCACATCCAAAGTTCAATAAATTACAGAAGTATATTTCATAGTTTGATCAAGCGGGCACTAGATCAAAAGAGTTCTAATGGAATATTTATCAAGAAAAGGGATCACGATGGGGTCTCAGGATTGAGTCTTATGGAACGGTCTTGTGATAAGGACACACATTGGAAGCAGTGTGAGATATCATGATAAGTGAAAATCTAATAAATAAGGTCACTCTTACTCCTCTATATATAAGAAATTATATAGAACATAAATCATCTCCTAATAGACTATGAATCTTATAATACAATGATTTTTGACATCACAAAAGACTAAGGCGGACATTTACTTTTCGTATAATTGAGTCCTTGTCCCTGAAGATGTCACTCTTGAGTGGGTCATTTTTTAACGACCTCTAAATGAGCATAAAAAAAACAAAGGAAGAAAAGCCTAAACATGGGTATTATTTTTCCTACAAGTGAAAAGGGAGAAGAAAGAGGCAGAGAACCATAGATCACATCATCCTTCATGGGATACATGATAGCATGACCATCATAAGGTCATGTGAGGGAGCCACGTGCAGTTCATAGCCTATGAAAGATCCCACACAACTCCTTTGACAAGTGAAATTTCTCTCTTGAAGGTGCCCCCAACAAATCGCTAGTCATGAAACTGCATCTAGATGAGATTCCCCAGGTAAAGATGTTAGGAATATGGTATAAATAATTCAATATATCCAAAATACCTTTGAAAATTGGTAGAAAATATAAAAAAAGGTTGGAGCCTCTTGCGGTTGGGAAGATCATGTGATGCATCTCTAATAAGAGGAATAGTTGTCCTCGAAAACATTTAGAGAAAATCAAGAACTCCCCAAAATTTTTTGAATAAAAGAATTAAATAAATAGGGATTAAGAGGGAGCCTCTTATAGTCCTAAAATTCATGTGACATGCCCCTGTCAGTTGTAAATACACTACAAGCACCTCAAAACATGTCTAACTATTCTCATGAAGGCCCTTTGAATTTTCAACCTCATCATGCCAAGGGCCTCGAGTATGTCCAGGAAATTGAACTCTTCCCCTTTATATCCTTAATGAAAAACATATGGAATTGTGTATGAAATTTTTATGCATCTCCATAGGACCTTTTTTCATCACGCGGTAGATCACCAGAGGGTGATTGTCCTCAATAACACCCTAACAGCCTGAAAAACTCCCCATCCTTAATAAAATAAACAAATAAAATTAAAAGGGGAGGAGGTGGGAGCCTCTAAAAGTCATAAAAACTAGAAAAATGCTAATTATGTATATAACATGGTCTCATAAGACCCTTTGTAAAGTTGTTCTAACTTCATGAATGCCCCTAGACATGCCATCCTTGTCTCAGGGAAAGTCCTAGACAAGTCATCTAAGATCAGGTGAAGGCCTCTAAATAGGAATCTTAATCTCGTTAATGTACATGAACATGTCAAATTGAAAATATAAATGTCCCTTGGAATGTTTTCATTATAACGCCTAGAGTTTTCAAAATATAAAACATTGTTTGATAGCCTCTGCAATATGCAATACCGAACCCAAACAAACAATGATTATTTAAATATGTCCATTTTGACTTTTCCGTTAAATTTATGGATATGTGTAGGATTAACTAATTTATGAAATATATATGTTCTAAATATATTGATAAGTGATTATAAAATCATCAATCAATTTTTGGTAACATCTTTTTGTATGTTTTCTTCAAAAATGATTTTTATTTCTTTTTTTGAAAAATATATTATAATTATTTTATATAACATTTAGAAAATGTGTTTGATAAAATGAACTCCATTTTTTATATCATAATACCATAAATAACTTTCTGTGAAATTTTTTAATTATTTGGTAAATATTGATTTTCTAGTGAATAGTGAAAAATACTATTTTTATGTAAATTTTCCTTTTTAAGAATAAATAAATTAATTTAAAATATATAATTATCCTTTAATTTTATTTCATGTTAACATGATTATTTTTCTAAAATTTTATTAAATTAATTACATTTTAAATCTTCTTTATATAGGATATTAGTATAAGTTTATTTTTAACTTCAAAAGAATTTGTTTTGAAAATTAATTTAAAATGAAATATGTATCTCAATTATAATTAATTAAAATAACCCCTTATGAGAAATTATTTAAATAAAATGATTAGATTTTGTATCTATATTTATGTATTTAAATCCATATAATTAATATTACTAGTTATATAGTTAAATGGGAATCATCTTTTCCTTAAAAATTTGATTTTTTTGAAAACTTATTCCATCGTGCTTGTGGTTTTTAATCTAAATTAAATTATTCCACCTATATGAATTTATTTTTATAAAAATGATTCCATATTTGTAATCATCTTAATTAATATTAAGTAGTGAGGTTAACTTAATTTTTGAACAGTATGTATAGTTATTGTAATAAATATTAATTACCACGGTAAAAGAAAAATAGCTTAATTAAAGGTAAAAATAATTTAACAAAGACTAGAAGAAAATTTAATCTAATAGTATGTATATTTATATATTAATTTATTTAAAATTATAATTATATTTATTCCTTATTTTCTACCTTATAAATTATTTTGTAACATGTTCGATAAAACAATTAAACGATAAAAGACAAATTTTATTTTTAAGTAATATGAAATTTCAATTACAACATTTCCATTTTTGAATTATTTTATTTTTTAAATAAATAAATTTCTAATTAAATCTTACTATTAAATAATTTTTATTATTATAAGTGATCATATAATTTTTATGAAGTCAAATGTAATTTTTATAAGGGTTTGAAAATTATTATTATGGAAAACCTGATATTTTCAATAAATATAGGTTATTATTCAAATACTTATAAAATTATTTAGATATAATGAATATTAATTTTGGAATCATAATTTCAAAATTACCCAACGGTGAATTTTTTATAATTTTCTGAGACAGTTGAATTTTCGGTTAAAAATTAAATACCATCTAAATCTAATTTGTGTATTATAACATCACAATGAACAAAAAAGTGATGTAATAAATATTATAAAGGGTATCCACGACCAAATATAGTTTTTCAATTTAAAATAATTTTCTTTTAATTTTATTTTATATATTTTATAAATCTATTATGAATCCTCCAAAACATGTAATATATCTTAAGGTTTTAAAATAATTTCTTTAGGATTATGACTCACTTCCACATAATAAAGATAATTATTTTTTTAAAATTTGTACCTTTACCTTATAAGATAATGTAAACTTGTCCTATTTTTTAGAAATAATGGTAAAAAACCATAGGATGCTTTTTATTTTTTGGCTACTTTATTATGTAGAGTCGAAAAACAAAATAATAAAGAAATACATCTTATTTCCAATATTAACATACCTGAACTACCATTTCACTTCAATAAAAATCATTTTTATCATGTCCATAATCTATACTACACTCTCTATATTCCTACTAAGGGTCCCAAAAGCTCACATGAATCCCATATCAAGCATTTGGAGTCAGACACTTAAGTAAGGGATCCTCACAATCTTCTCAATTTCAAATTAAACAGATTCATAGAAATTAGTATTCTTAATAACAATTTGTTTTATTTTCATTCATTTATAATTATTTACATACTATACAACTGATTTTTTTGAATGAGATATCATTTATCCTCTCTCATTCTGACCTTTATCTATGCTGTTACTATACTAAAATTTCATAAGGGATTTCTCTCTTCTCATATCAATTCAAGAACATCTTTTATATTCTGTCTCTCAACATAATTTTTTTTCCTATTGGTATAGGTTATTATATATCCCCAATACTTTCCATTATATTTATATATGATAATTTTCCCCTTTCACTCTCCTTAATCCTTCCCACGATCCTCATGTACACCTATTACCATGCTGAGATTTAGTAAGAGATCTTTCACCCTTCTTCTTATTCAAGAACTTATTTTATGTTATGGTTCATAATTTTCATTTTTTCATGTTTGAATATGTTCTTCCATATACCACACACTTTACTTTTTTATTTCTACATGATGAGATAACCCTTCCACTCTCATTAATCCTTCTAATGAACAGTTATGTACAATCGTTGCAATATCCAAATTTAGTAAGGGATTTCTATCTTCTCATTTCTTTTCAAGAACTTATTTTATGTTATGTCTCTTAAATTCCATTTTTCATGTTGGGATATTCTCTTCCTATTACCATTACTTTCCATTTAAATTATAAATTATTATACCCCCTTTCACTCTTATTAAGCCTCCCATGATCCTTTATGCATACCCATTACCATGCCGATATTAGTTATGATTCTTTTCTTAATTAAAGTATGTTGATTAAATTATGACATAAATTTTCAATTTATAATGTTGGGATATAGTTTTTACATGTCCCTGTTATTTATATTATTATTTATATGTGATGAGATACCTCCTTATCTCTTGTAATATTATTTTTATGAGTCTTTATGTGATGTTGTTATGCGATGGAAATTTCACCGTGATTCTTACATGCCTAAAAAATTGTATAGTGAATACCATACCCATTTCCTATCATGGGTGTTCACATTTATTCACATATACTTATGATTTGGGTCTTACATATATATATTCAACAGTCGTTGATCATGAAATAAATTATGATTATGAATGAATCAATGTTGTATGATCTATGTGGAACACTTAAGCATGAGAATGAAATGAATATTTTAGTTGAGCCCAGGTAGCACTCCAATGAACTGGGTAATATTTAGTATCAATATACATCATGTTGGGATATGGAGTGAAAATTAATCCTTTATGGGACATTGATCACCATGATTTCTGGGTGGGTTTGGCCTTGACCTCGGTCTATGATTTGGTTTTTTAAGTTGCTTCCACATTTTCCATTTTACGTTTATAATTATCATGATATATCATCTCCCATTGTTCATGTTCATGATTTATAATCTTCTTATGCCCCATTGGTATGACTATATTCTAACATGTATTATATTATTTATGGTATTCCATGTTTATTCCCTTATAGGGATTTGTTTATCACCCCTTTCTTTTTATTTTCCCTAGGTTATCTTATGAAATTTTATAAGCTATAGAAATTTTAAAAGAATGTTAATGAAGATTTTAATAATGTCATTGTATCCCATGTTTCAAAATGTTTTGTTATGTACCTAATTATGAAAGAAACTATACTTATCAATATTTTAGGTTGTATTATGTATACTTTAATTAAATAAATAATTATTTAATATGTAATAATGATCAGGTTTGTTATAGTTTGTATCATAAAAAATGTTTAGTTATTTTTGCGACCAGGATTAGAAAATATTAGAGAAATTATTAAGAATGTTACTAAGTTTAAGAAAACATCCCAAAATTTTGGTAAGTATAGATTAAGTTATTTTTCAATGAAATAAATCCATATCTAGATACAAAAAGTATACATGGTTCTAGAACATATTTACATAGGGGTAATAAATTTAACAAGGTGTCCTGGGCCTGCCTCGTGGTAACTTAGTAAACAACAATTGGCCTTACTACACACCTGGTTTGACATTCTTGGGGGATACGCTTTGGTAAATTTATAATCTCATTACGAACAAATTTTAAATGGAAAAAAATCCCACAAGATTATATGTTTAGAAATTGATCATGGATAACATATATTAATGTCTATAAATTCATATGTTAAAGAAATAAATTTAATTTATAATTTATCCATTTAATTTCATTGGATTCCTCTTTATGTGTTTAATATTTTAAAAGTACTCATTCCATTTTTTTCTTTATTCTAGGTAATGGATGGAAATAGGAGAAACATATTAAATGCCCTAATTTAAGTGTTAAAACCTAATCTAAGGAAGGACCTATGATATAGAAATAATTTTTGTGTAAGTATTAATGTGTTTATGTGTTGGTAGTATATCGATGGAATTATAGAGTCATGAAACATCTTCCATAATAGTTTTTCTTTAATGTGTTTTAAACATATGTTTAACGGTACTGAAATACCTATAAAATTGATTTAGTGATAATGTCATATTTTGTAAAACACATGATTAAGGGATCTATAACCATTAATGTGTGTTTGATGTTTGTATAAACCAAAATAGTTTTCTGATGGTATGTCTAAATATAATCTTATTCTTAAAAGGATTGACACCATAATTTAGAATTTATGTAATGAAGGTTTAGCATGATTATGGATATTTAGAGAAATACATTATAGGAAATAATATTATTATTTTGATGGGATTAATCATATTTTAGGAGATTTTTTATTTTTGTTGAGCAAGATGTACCTGTTAGGATTATCTAAGATGAATGCTCATAAATGGAAGAATAATGGTATGAGACATCTTGAGGTCAAAACCCTCATTAATTTTTAGGTTATTAGTGTTACATATGGGAATTTATTTAAGGAATGAGATATATTAATCCTTTGGTTTCTTTTGTAGAATTTTATAGACTACTATGTAAAGGTATTATCCAACTTTATGCTAACCATTTTGGGTTTAGTAAATATAGTAGTGATAGATTGTTATTATTTGGTGTATTATGAGATTAATTATATGTTTATTCTAGTCTATCAAGTATAAAAAATCATCTTGGGTTCTCATAATTTGTATAAAAAATGTGATTTTATTAGAAATTAATTGTACCTGTCATGATTTACTATTTTCTTATGGTCATTGTTTATATGATAAAGAAATTCCTTGCCTCTAGATAAATAATATTGAATCAAAAATGTTTTCAAATTATGATGAAGTGATGGTCATTTTACCCATCATAGATTTATGGTTTTGTGGTTATTGAATTTATCTTGACCACATTATCTATCAAACTCAACTAGTTTGTTAGTTTTAAATTTTACTTCCATGGCTATGTTTTCAATTATTACTATTGTTGTCCTACATGAAAACCTAGTTAAGTAATGACTTTGTACTTTACTTTCTCTATTTTCAAGAGGGTTTTTATTAACCACTTTTACAGTATTGGTTGTCAATAATGATATATAAAAATTTCAAAACATTTCTTATAGATTTAATTTTTAAATTATGAGGATTCAATTTTTTAAATGGGGGAATAATGTAACACCCTAAGTTCTCAAAAGAGAAAACGTTGTTTGATAGCCTATGCGATACACAACACCAAACCCAAACAAATAATGATTATTTAAATATGAAAATTTTAACATTTATATTAAATTTATTGATATTATTAGGATTATATAATTTATGAAATATATATATGTATTATATATATTTTTAAACGATTAAAAAATAATCAATCAATTTTTAGTAATGTCTTTTGGTATTTTTTCTTCAAAAAATGATTTTAAATGATTTTTTATGAAAAAATTTTATAATTATATTACCTAACATTTATAAAATCGATTTGATAAAATTAACTATTTTTTTATATCATTATATAATAAGTAACTTTGGGTGAGATTTTAGAATTATTCAAAAAATATAGATTTTTTAATGAATATTGGAAAATATAGTTTTTAAGTAAAATTTTTATTTATATTGATAAATTAATTAATTTTAAAATTATATTTATCCTTTAATTTTATTTTAAGGTAAAATAAGTATTTTTTTTTAATTTTATTAAATTAATTGCATTTGAAATCATCTTTATACCGTATTTTAGTTTAAGTATATTTTGAAGCTTCAAATGCATTTATTTTGAAAATTATTCTAAAATGACAAATGTATCTAAATTATAATTAATTAAAATAAACCATTATGATAAATGATTTAAATTAAATTTTTAGATTACATATCAATATTTATGAATTTAAATCCATATAATTAGTATTACAAATTATATAGTTAAAATAAAATCGGCATTTCCTTAAAAATGAATTATTCAGAAAACTACTTTCAATCATGCTTTTGGGTTTTATTTTAAATTAAATTATTCCTCATATAATTATTTATTTTCATAAAATGTATTCAATATTTGTAATCATTTTAATTAATATTAGGTAGTAAGGTTAACTTAATTTTTTAACAATTTGAATAGAAATTTTAGTAAATATTAATTACCATGTTAAAAGTAAAATAGGTTAATTAATGGTAAAAATAATTTACAAATAATAAAAACAAATTAACTCTAATATTATAAAAATTGATATCTCCATTTCATTAAAATTATGATTATATTTATTCCTTATTGTTTTTACTTAATGAATGGTTTTGTAACAAGTTTGATATACAAGTACACAATAAATCGCAAATTTTATTTTTAAGTGATGTGAAATTTCAATTAAGAAATTTATTTTGATGAATTAATTTATATTTGAAATTATTTAATATTTTAATTTAATATTATAATTAAATTATTTTTATTAAATATAAGTGATCATATATTTTTTATGATGTCAAATGTAATATTTATAAGGGTTTGAAAACTATTATTGTCGAAAACCCATAATTTTCAATAAATGTCAGCTATTATAAACATATTTAGAAAATTATTTAGATATAATGGATATTATTTTTTGAATCAGAATGTATAAATTACCCAATGGGGAATTTTTCATAATTTTTTGAGGCAGTTGAATTTTCGGGTAATAATTAAATACCACATAAATATACTATGTGTATTATGACATCACAATGAAAAAACAATGATATAATAAATTCTATAAATGGTTTTAATAAATAAATATATGTTTTAACTTTAAAATAATGTGATTTTATGTTTATTTAATTTATATATCAATTATGAATCCTCCAAAAAATGTAATATATTTTCAGGTTTCAAAATCATTTCTTTAAGATTATGAATCGCCTTCACATAAGAAAGGGAATTATTTTGTTAAATTATGAACATTAAATTATAAAATAATGTAAACAAATAAAATTTTTCAAAACCCATGGTATAAAACATTGGATGATTTTTGGTTTTGGTTACTATATTATGTAGTGTCCAGAACCTAAATAATAAGGAAATTCTTCTTGTTTTCTATATAAACCAACTGAAGATCCCATTTCTCTTCACTAAAAATCCTTAGTGCACATCCATACTATTAACTACACTCTATATATTACTCAAAAGGTTCCCCCAAACTCTCAATAAGCCCCTCCCAATCATTTTGGGTCACACACTCATGTAAGGGATCCTCAACTTCCTCCCCTCCTTTCAATTTAAGCACATTCTTTGAAATTAGTCATTTTAATTTCAATTTTTCATATTTGAATTCATTTATAATAATTTATTTATTATTAAATTGATAGTATTTTAATGAGATATCATTTATCCTCTATCATTATAACCTTTATCTAAGATGTTACTATGTCGAAATTTCGTAGGGGGTTTCTCTCTACTCATTTCAACTCAAGAACATATATTATGTTATGCCTCTCAAAAGAAATTTTTTAATGTTTGGATATGTTCAAATATATCCCCATTACTTTATATTATATTTATATATAATTATTTACATATTTCACTCTCACTAATCCCTCCCATGATTCATTATGTACACTCATTACCATGCCGAAATGTAGTAAGATATCTTCCACCATTTTTTATTCAAGCACTTATTTTTTGTTATACTTCTAAATTACAATTTTTTCATTTTGGGATAACTTATTACATATCCCACAAATTTTAATTTTTATGTATACAAGGTTAAAGACCCCTTCCACTCTCATTAACCCTTATAATGAACAATTATGTACACCTGTTACCATGCTAAAATTTAGTAAGGGATTTCTCTCTTCTCATTTCCATCCAAGAACTTATTTTATGTTATGTCTCTTAAATTCCATTTTATTATGTTGTTATATGTTATTAAATATTTCCCTTACTTTAAATTTAATATATAAATGATTATATTCCCCATTCACTCTCATTAAGACTCTCATGATCCTTTATGTAGACATGTTTCCATGCCAAAATATAGTTTGGATTATTTTGTTTATTCAAGTTTCTTCATAAAATTATGCCTTCAATTTACGATTTCTAGTGTTGGGATATAATTTTACGTGACCCTATTATTTCCCTTTTTATTTATATATGATGAGATAGCCCCTTTTCTCTAATCAACCCATTTTTATGAATTTTTAAGTAACATTGTTATACTTCCAAAATTTCACGGTGATATTTCCACATCCAAACAATTATGTACTGAATACCATAACCATTTCATATCAAGGGATTTTACATTTATGAAATTATACTTTTTATTGAAGACCTACATATATCTATTCTACAATATTTTATCATGTAAAAAATTATGATGATGAATGAATCCATGTTGTATGATCTATGTGGCACAATTAAGCATGATAATGAAATGAATATGATGGTTGTGCCCAGATATCACTCCAATGCATTGGGTAATGTTTTGTATCATTATAAGTCATATTGGGATATAGATTTAACCAGATTAATTTATTGAATGTTTTCCACCATGATATCTTTGAGGTTTTAGCCGTGACCTATGTTTATGATTCTGTATTTTAATTTGATGCCACATTTTCTATGTAACATTTATGATTATCATGTTATTTCATGTCTCATTGTTCATGTTCATGATCCCTATTCTTTTTATGTACCATTGATATGCCTATTTTCTAACATGTATTATCTTATTCATGTTATGTCATGTTTTTCCCTTATTAGGCTTTATTTCAAACCCCTGTCTTATGTTTGTCCCTAGGCTATCCCATTTTGTTTTAAAAGCTATATAAATTTTCAAATCATATTAAGGAGTCTTTAAATAATTTCATTGTATCACTTGTTTCAAAATGTTATGTTATGTACATAATTCCCAAATACACTAGACTTATCAACCATTTGGGTAATTGTAATATCCCAACCCGGGAGCCACTGAACGGTGCTCCGAGCCGGTTGGTCACAGGCCCTCAAGCGTGCCTCCCCGCTTGCTAGAGGGTGCTGACTAGCAGTGAGGATCTAGTAATTCTATCTTAGGGAGACTATACCATCTTTTATCAGAATAAAATACCAGTGGAACTAACTAAGTAACACCAGAAACACATATAAATATAACAGTACAATGTCACTAGCATAATCAAAACCAAAAATACAATACTCAAAAGAAAGGTAAAACATGATATGACTATACAAGTGCCAAGTGTCTACAATGAAACTGAAAGTAAAGACACAAAAACTCCAATTGGGTCCCTACCCACGTCTGGTTCCCTCTTCCATGCTCCAACCCCAAACATCACTATAACCAGGGCTCTTGCCGTTGTCCTGTCCTGCACCAACAAAGCCTATTCGGGTACCAATCAGGCTGCCCGAGTAGGGTGTGTGTATGAATTAATAGATCACTAACAAAAATGTCAAAGACAATCTAGTCATAAGCAGTGTATGAAGTATCATTAATAATAAATAAAGATAATAGGGAAAACAATTATATTTATCTAATTAACCTTTTTTTAATATGTTAAACATCAAGGTTCCCGAGAACACCCAAAACACAATTCCTTCTTCAGCCCATATAGGATCCTAAACCATTTCCCCTATTCAATTCATAATTACTATGTCACAATATTATGTTTATGAATATCCAAATGAAACCATAGTAAAAATGTCACGACCCCCTCCCACCAAAGATGCCCCTCCTGAGCTGGCAATGCTGAAAGGGAGATAATGACCCCTGAGTCCCGCCTCCAGTAGGCCCCGGGGTGGCGACTAGCACCAAGTGTATGAGTTTTCACAAATATGGGAGGCATTACCCTTTTTATTATTTAAGATTGGGAAATAGGACAAGTCAACCACAAAAAAGGAAAATAAAAAGTGTATAGAAATAAACCCAAAACAATCCCACATGCATGTTTAAATAGTTCTGAAACAAGGTACAAGTACAAGAAAGCTCAAAAGTACAATACCAAAAGAAACAAGTACAACAAACTGCAGCAACTCCAACTATCCCAACTAGTAGGGTCCCGCACGGCCCTGGAAGTCCTCATAGAAACCTAAAAGTAAATGTAGGGTGAGCATACAAGTATACTTAGTAGGGAAACCTAAAGCTCTCGTGCACAAGTGGGGAGAAATCCTAATGTCCCATGAGAACAAAAAAAGAAACATAGCAAGGACTTCTATCCACCCAACCTCACTAGATACACTCACCAAAACACAATAACAATAGGTAGTAGTATATAAGAACATGAGTATTGGGTACCCCACACCATTTTCCCCCACTAGCTAGATGTTCTTCTTAACGGCGAACATCCTGATACTGCCACACTCTTCCCGCCTGCACACACCTGGGCCTCAAAACCACGTATCCCGCCCACACACATCTGGGCCTCACAACCACGTATCCCACCCGCACACACTTGGGCCTCATCCTGAGGGTTCTTGGGAAATATTAAAACCACCCCAATCGAAACCTACCCGAAGAGTCGTGGGTGTAAGGTCTCCTCAATCCATCACAGCCTAGGGAAGACGGAGCAGGAAAGAACTAGTAACTAAGGGGAAAACACCCTCTCCCATGAAATGGGAGTGTTCAGAACTAAGTTCTCAACATCGGTGGGGTGCGATAAAACACAAAGATAAAAATATATATATATATACATATACCAAACACTCATCCCAACCTATGGCTTCTAAACAAAGGACTGAGCATGACCCTCGACACTGCTACTGCAAATAATGCATACAACAAACAACCCCAACCACATTTAGGTTTTCATGTTTCAACAGAATTAGTTTATTAGTTCTTTTACTACTGGGAAACTATCCACAACTAACCAAAATGATCATTCGTAAAACATATCCCTACCATCCCCAAATCAAGTTAGGAAAACACAAGCAGTACAATAAATCCCTTCTTAATAACCAACCATCCCATTAATTATTATTCCCATTTCATTACCACGCCCCTCTATTCATTAACTGTTCTGCTTTTATTTATTATTTACAACCCATACTTCGTTCACATTCAAACCCATCCTTGCAGCCCCACTGCCAACCACCATAACAACAACCAAACCAAAACTCATACATCATCATCCCTCTGATATCATTTATCGCAGCCCCGCTGACCATCACCAACATAACATTCACACCAACCCATAACCAAGCCAACCACACCCCCGCCACTCACTCGATCCACAAAAACCTACAAAACACCCCCTTTTACATAAACAAACCCCATCACATGCCATGTATCCAAGCCAACACCCACATGTTCATTATTCCATTTTGTCTAACCGGGTTGATCACACATGTGTTCCAGATTTTCATTAAATCAGCCAACATTACGTGATTAACCAAATTCCACATTCAATAAAGTTCCATTCACAAAAACGGTCTAGAAAGATAGGGCAACATTTAATTGCACAATCAAAGGCCCCCAATGACTGTGATTTCTAGTAGGCATAAGCCTATCCAATTGACAACATAATATCACAGGATATACAATAAAGTAACTGCATTCACAACATCCCATCCCCGTTATATAAGAAAGTTATTATCTTCATTAAACCGGTTCAAAAGTGTTTCACGTAAACAAGAGGAAACCCACCCAGCATGATGCACAATTTAGAGAGAGATGAAGGTAAGATCCCTACCTCAACAGGTTCTCATCACAACGCTCCCTCGGATCAACTTTAGAAGATGTTCGTCGGCGTCCATCACTTCTGTCGAAACCCGGCAAAACCTCATCAGGTAGAAGTTGGAAAGGAGAGGCTGAAGGAAAGACAACAGATCCAACCTCAGAAGTTCCGCCTCGTCGTTATGATCTCGTGGCTGCTGAAGGATCATAAATCGGAGCTCGGACGAAGAAGTTATTGAAGAAAAATTAGCCTTCTTGTATCTTGGGAGAGCTCTTCTTAGAGGAGAGGGTAGGAGAGGGGTGTGTTGAAAAAGAGGAGGAGACTCCTTATTTTATAGGTGAGAAAAGAAAAAGTACACAGTGTATACTTTATGGTACACGACGTGTACTCAGTTATTTCACACGGTCTCCATGAGGCTTCCAACACGGCTCTACGGCCATTGACTGGTCAACACATGGTTTGAGGGTAAAACATACGTGGGGAAGGACTACACGGTGTGTAGTTTGGACACACGGCGTGTACCCATTTATTTCACACGGCAAAGACACGACTTCAACACGGCACACAGCCATTGACTGGAAACGCGTACGCGGGGAGGGACTACACGACATGTAGTTTTGGGTACACGACGTGTAGTTTAGGGTACATAGCATGTACCCATTTACATCAAACGGCGAAGAAATGGCCTTCCACACGGGGTATACCCGGTGAGGGGGTACACGGCGTGTAATCATTTCATTAACACGGGGTATACCCAGCAAGGTGGTACACGACGTGTACTCACACTACACGGCGTGTACTTACAAAATTCTGGAAAGTGTGGGAAAAGTCCATTTTACCCTTTATAACCCTTCAAGACCCTCTTTTCGACAAAGGAATGGGCCGGAGTGGTCCGGGCCATTAAATCAGATACCTCTTAAAACATTCTTGTCCCCGAGAATTCAAAACCATCTCAGAGGAACCCAACAAGATACCTCTTATGGCTCTTGTTATAATAGGAACCCAACCACCAACCCTAATTATAGGTCTTATGAATTCCTTCTCCTATGTTGAGATATTATCCACTTTAGGCGGCACTGACTCACCTGCACAGGTTTAATCGCATCCTCATTAATGAATCTCAATTTAGAATTGGGTCTTCGAACTTCCATACATCAGGATTTTTCAACTCATACTGCCCCCAACACCGCACAACCCACACAATACCCAAACATGTGGTTTGGGGAAAACTCCTTTTCCTATGACGAGATATTATCTACTTTAGGCAGCACTGAATCGCCTGCATGGGTTCAATCGCATCCTCATTAATGCGTCTCAATTAAGGATCAGGTTTTTCCCTTCCCCACATGCCCGAACATGTTACACACTCTAAGAGAACAAGGAAACAAAAGTTCTCATAACCGACAATCCAATCATTCCATACATCAAAGGTACAAAGTACAAAAAAAGCTCAGAAGAACAAGGAAAAACACAAGTCAAAACAACTCTGGGTACTGAGTGTGAATCTGGGTCTCCCACTCCCAAGTGCTCTCCTCGAGGCCGCCATGCCTCCACAACACATGAACCAGGGTGATGGTTCATCCACGGAGCACTTTCTCCTTGCGATCCTCGATTCTGACTGGTTGTTCCTCGAAGGTCGCATCGTCTCCCATATCTAACTCTCCCCAGTCAATAACGTGAGAGTCTTCATGTAAGTACCGACGAAGCTGGGAGACGTGGAAGACGTCATGAACTTTCTCCAACTGATGTGGTAGGGTCAGCGGATATGCCACCTCGCCGACTCGCCTCAGCACCTCAAAAGGTCCGATGAACATAGGGGAGAGCTTACTCCCCTTCCCGAACCTCCGCTGCCCCCGTCGAGGGGAAACCTTCAAGAGCACATGATCTCCCACCTCAAACTCCAAGGGCCTCCTCCAATGGTCACCATAAGACTTCTATCGGTCCTGAGCCACTTTCATCCTCTCACATACAAGATGGACGGTCTCTGTGGTTATTTGCACTACCTTTGGCCCAAGAGCACCTGTCTCACCAACCTCTACCCAGCAAATGGGTGAACGACATGGTCTTCCATACAAATCCTCAAACGGTGCCATGACAATAGTAGAGTAGAATCTGTTGTTGTAGGAAAACTCTACTGAAGGCAAGTGTTATACCAATGATCCTCCGAAATCCAGAACGCATGCTCGCATTATGTCCTCCAACGTCTGGATAGTCCGCTATGTCTGCCCGTCGGTCTGGGGGTGGAAGGTAGTGATAAGGCGTAGCTGGGTGCCAAAAGCATGTTGTAACCCCCTCCAGACTCGTGAGATAAACTGAGTATCCCGGTTTGAGATGATAGTCTTCGGAACTCCATTCAAATGCACCACCTCGTCTATGTACCTCTGTTCTAAGGTACTCACCGGGCCCGACTCCTTAATTGCTAAGAAGTGATCTGATTTCGTCAGACGATCCACCACTACCCAGATATCATCATAACCTCCCTGAGCTCTGGGTAGTCCTGTGACAATGTCCGTCGAGATGTCATCCCACTTCCACTCGGGGACATCTATAAGATGAAACAAACCACTGGGAACATGGTGTTCAGCCTTTACTTGCTGACACACTAGGCATTTAGCCACAAACTCTTCCACTGCTCGTTTCACCTCGGGCCACCAAAACTGTTCCCTCAGGCCTCGGTACATTTTTGAAACTCCTGGATGTACCGCCAAGGTTGAGCTATAGAACTCATGGAGAACTACCTCACGCATCGCCACCGGAAGAAACAACCTTCCATGGAAAAGCATACAATGTCGGCTGTCCTATGACCATCCCTCCGGCGCGTTTCCCTGATCAACACAATCCCGCATTACTTCCGCCTCGGAGTCCCCCCACTGAGACTCTTCTACCTGCTGCAACAAGGAGGACAACACCGTCATCTGAAAAAAATAGCCTCTAACACCTTCTACCCTTGCATCCAAGTGCAAGGTGGCCAACTCTCCCATCGCTTTCTAAGCATTAGCGGATTCCCAAACCACTTCCTTATGTGACTTCCTGTTCAAGGCATCAGCCACAATTTTTCCCTTACCTTCAGTGTAAGAGATATCGAAGTCATAGTCTTGGAGAAACTCACCCCATCTTCGCTGCCGCAAGTTCAAGTCACGTTGGGAGAAGACATAACGTAGGTTCTTGTGATCTGAGAAGACCACAAAGCACTCCCCAAAGAGATAATGTTGCCAAAACATCGGTGTGAACACTACTGCTGAAAGCTCCAAGTCATGGGTGGCATAGTTACGCTCATGAGGGCGCAACTGCCTAGACCCATAACAGATCACTCCCTTCTTCTACATCATCACAGACCCCAGACCAAGGCCAGAAGCATCACAAAACACCTCATACAACAACCCTTCCTCTAGAAACTTGAGTATAGGAGCACTATCAAACTCCTCTTTCAGGTAGTCGAAAGCCTTCTGGCATTGCTCACTCCATAAGAAGACCTGGTTCTTCCTATTAAAAGCTATTAATGGATCAGAAACTCAAGAGAAGTCCGAAACGAACCTCCAATAGTAACCTGCTAACCCTAGTAAACTACAAACTTCTGCCATGATCTTGGGTGCTTCCCAAGAAACAACTGCCTCCACTTTCGATGGGTCGACTGACACTCCATGCTGAGACACCATGTTCCCAAGGAAGTGTACTTCTTGCATCAAGAACTTACACTTCGACAATTTCCCATAAAGCTGGTGGTGTCGAAGGACTTCCAAGACTGCCCTGAGATGCTCAACGTGCTCCTCTTCTAATCTTGAGTAGATCAGGATGTCATCGATAAACACAATGACGAACCAGTGTAGAAAATCTCGGAAGACAAAGTTCATAAGTCCCATGAACATACCTGGTGTATTCGTAACTCCAAACAGCATCACTACAAACTCGAAGTGCCCATACCTGCACCTGAAATCCATGTTCGAGATGTCACTATCCTTCACCCTCAGTTGATGATATCCTGATCGTAGATCAATCTTAGAGAACCAACCTGCTCCCCTCAGCTGGTCGAAGAGATCATCTATCCTTGGGAGGGGGTAATGGTTCTTGACCGTTACCTGGTTCAACCTTCGGTAGTCTATACATAGCATGAGACCACCATCCGCCTTCTTCATAAACAAAAGTAGAGCACCCAATGGCGACACGCTAGGTCGAACAAAAACCATCCCCATCAGATCGTCAATCTGAATCTGCAACTCTTGTAGCTCTGAAGCTGCCATCCGATAAGGGGCCATCGAAATCGGACAGGCACCAGGCTGTAAGTCTATCCCGATCTCAACATCGCGTCGGGGGGGGGGGGGGATAGAGTCACAACCTCTGCGGGAAAACATCGAGGAACTCCCTAACAACCTCCAGGACATCCATCATCTATGTATCAGCTGGAACCACTGATAACCCGCCTAACAAGGAAAGGAGAGGCCGCACACGCCGGCTTCCCACCTGATAGCTCCTCTCATCAACCAAAGCTACATGCTGCCCGTCCACGTCGGAGAACACGACTCTTCTTCGGAAGCAGTCTATAACGGAACTAATAGAAAACAACCAGTTTATGCCTAGGATGACATCGTATGGATGCATCTATAACAGAAGAATATCCCCACTAGATCTATGTGGTCCCAACATCATCCCACATCCCCGGCAAACACAAGATATGCTGGTCTGGCCTCCATATGGTGTACTCAGCACCAGTGGTACGGAAATTCTCTCTACGTCTAGTCCCAAAGCTTGGGCTAGACCAAGTGCAACAAAGGAGTGTGAAGCTCCTAAATTGAACAAAGCAGAAACGAGAGTGATGAACAAATAAATCGTACCTCGTACCACCTCTGGTCCTACTGGAGCTGCCAACTCTGCTGCATGCAACTGTCCACGCCTAGCTCCTCTGCCTCTCTGATGACATCCACCTCCCCAACCACGCCCCAGTCTAGGTACCCGAGGAGGACCTTGAGGTTGGATTCCTCCCGCAATGTCTGCCCTCAGAGGAGCATGGTCCTGCTGCTGCTGGAAGGGCCTCGCCGGCAACTGGTGCTGCTGAGGTGGGCGCTAAACCTGCCCACCTCCACTGTATTGAGACCGGGCCGAGCACCGAATCTGAACGTTCCTGAAACCTCTACAAGAAAAACACTTTATTCCTGGTCTTGTGAAAAAGGGACGAGGACCCGAAGATCTGAACTGGAACTGCTAGGGCCTGCTCCCCACTGGCCTGAACCTGGAAGGTCCCGTCGCAGGAGACCTGCTGCTCACTGCCTTCCCCTTCGACGAGCCCTACTGGATCCCCTCTCGTGGTGAACCTCCCAACGAGTGCATGCTCTCTACAACCTCTACCTTCTTCTGTACAACCAAGTACATCGGAAGGGTGAAGGGGGTGACAACATACTAGAGCGAAGGACGAAGCACCTCCTCCAAACGTCTCGCCCGAGACTCCTCATCCGGAAAGAGATCTGGAGAAAAGAACAAGAGATCCTTGAACTTGATCCCCAGCTCTCGTAACGACATACTCCCATGCTTAAGGGAGAGTAACTCCTTCCAATTCTCCGCCTTGATCATAGAATAAAGGAATTTCTCTCTGAATTCCTTATCAAAGTCAGCCCACAAAACCTCTTCCTCTATCCACTCTCTGAGGTAGAGTGTCCACCACTGTCGCGCCGCACCTCTTAGCTAACTGACTACTAGGGGAACCCAGTACTCTCTCGGAGCACAGATCAAGTTAAAAGCGATCCCTAGCTCTTCAAGCCACCACTCCATCTCCGTATCCTAAGTACTACCCTCGTACATCTTGATTTTCTACCGCTGGAAAGAATAGAGAGTCTTCTTCCACTGGCTATCTTCCTCTTCTCGGTCAAACCTCAACTGATCGGCCACCTGGATCTGCTAGGCCTCGGCCATCTGAGTCCCCCAGGGATGACATCTAGGTGCCACAGCTATACAGTAAAAAAATATTGCCTAACACCAAGTAGTAAGAAAAATTTCTCAAGGTTTTATTTTATCACATTATTTAAATTTCTTTCCCATAATGCCCAAATAAAGTAAAACACAATCATGATGATGCATGTACCTTCCCTAGGGTCTCTACCCTGCAATTAATGTGGTCTCACTTGGTCGTTTGGTAGGCTCAGAGTCCTTGCATCAAATCATGGGAGGCCCTAAAATCCTGTGTCCTAGCCGGTCTTCCCTGGCCTATGTCACACACCAAGATTAACCAACATTGTTTTCCTAACATCCCATGAAATCCTCACTGTGCCTAACTCCAGACTCCATCCTATCTCTCAACCATCACCTCTGATACCATTCTGTCATGACCCCCTCCCACCAAAGATGCCCCTCCTGAGCTGGCAATGGTGAAAGGGAGATAATGACCCCCCGAGTCCCGCCTTCAGTAGGCCCCGGGGTGGTGACTAGCACCAAGGGTATGAGTTTTCACAAATATGGGAGGCATTACACTTTTTATTATTTAAGATTGCGAAATAAGACAAGTCAACCATCAAAAAGGAAAAGAAAAAGTGTATAGAAATAAACCCAATCCAATCCCACATGCATGTTTAAATAGTTCTGAAACAAGGTACAAGTACAAGAAAGCTCAAAAGTACAATACCAAAAGAAACAAGTAAAGAAAACTACAGCAACTCCAACTGTCCCGACTAGTAGGGTCCCGCACGACCCTGGTAGTCCTCCTGGAAACCTGAAAGTAAACGTAGGGTGAGCATACAAGTATACTCAGTAGGGAAACCTAAAGCTCTCATGCACAAGTGGGGAGACATCCCAATGCCCGGTGAGAACAACAGAAGAAACCTAGCAAGGAATTCTATCCCCCCAACCTCACCAGCCACACTCACCAAAACAAAATCACAACAGGTAGTAGTATATAAGAACAAGAGTATTGGGTACCCCGCGCCATTTTCCCCCACTAGCTAGTTGTTCTTCCTAACGATGAACGTCCTGAAGCTACCATACTCTTCCCGCTCACACACACCTGGGCCTCACAACCACGTATCCCGCACGCACACACCTGGGCCTCACAACCACGTATCCTGCCCGGACACACCTGGGCCTCACAACCACGTATCCCACCCGCACACACCTGGGCCTCACAACCATGTATATCGCCCACACACATCTGGGCCTCACAACCACGTATCCTGCCCGCACACACCTGGGCCTCATCCCGAAGGTTCTTGGGAAATAGTAAAACCACCGCAATCGAAACCTACCCGAAGAGTCTTGGGTGTAAGGCCACCTCAAGCCATCACAGCCTAGGGAAGAAGGAATAGGAAGGAGGTATTAACTAAGGGGAAAAGACCCTCTCTCATGAAATGGGAGTGTTCAACACTAAGTGCTCAACATGGGTGGGGTGTGATAAAACACAAAGATACAAATATATATATACACACATATACCAAAAACTCATCCCAACCTATGGCTTCTAAACAGAGGACTGAGCATGTGCCTCAGCACTGCTACTGCGAAGCATGCATACAACAAACAACCCTAACCCCATTTAGGTTTTCATGTTTCAACAGAATCAGTTTATTAGTTCTTTAACTAATGGGAAACTATCCACAACTAACCACAATGATCATTCGTAAAACATATCCCTACCATCCACAAATCTAGTTAGGAAAACAAAAGCAGCACAACAAATCCCTTATTAATAACCAACTATCCCATTAATTATTATTCCCATTTCATTACCATGCCGCACCATTCATTAACTGTTCCGCTTTTATTTATTATTTTCAACCCATAGTTCGTTCACATTCAAACCCATACCTGCAGCCCCACTGCCAACCACCATAACCACAACCACACCAAAAATTGTACATCATCATCCCTTTGATATAATTTATCATAGCCCACTGCCCAACACCAACATAACATTCACACCAACCCACAACCAACCCAACCGCAGCCCCGCTACTCACCCGATCCACAACAACCTACAAAACACCCCCTTTCACATAAACAAACCCCATCACATGCCACGTATCCAAGCCAACACCCACATGTTCATTATTCCATTTTGTTCAACCAGTGTGATCACACAAGGGTTCTAGATTTTCATTAAAACATCCAAATTTACGTGATTAACCAAATTCCACATTCAATAAAGTTCAATTCACAAAAATGGTCTAGAAAGATAGGGAAACATTTAATTGCACAAGAAAAGTCCCCCAATGACCGTGATTTCAAGTAGGCATAAGCCTATCCAATTCACAACATAATATCACAGGATATACAATAAAGTAACTGCATTCACAACTTCCCATCCCCGTTATATAAGCCTGTTATTATCTTCATTAAACCAGTTCAAAAGTGTTTCACGTAAACAAGAGGAAACCCACCCTACATGATGCACAATTTAGGGAGAGACAATGGTAAGATCCCTACCTCAACAGGTTCTGATCACAACGCTCCCCCAGATCAACTTTAGAAGACGTTCGTCAGCGTCCGTCACTTCTGTCGAAACCCGAAAAAACCTCCTACGATGGAAGTTGGAAAGGAGAGGCCAAAGGAAAGACAACAGATCCAAGTTCATAAGTTCTGCCTCATTGTTACGATGTTGTGGCCACTGATGGATCGTAAATCGGAGCTCGGATGAAGAAGTTATGGAAGAAAAAGGAGCCTTCGAGTCTCTTGGGAGAGCTTTGCTCAGAGGAGAGGGGAGGAGAGGGGTGTGTTGAAAAGGAGGAGGGGACCCCTCTTTTTATAGGAGAGAAAATAAAAATTACACGGCGTGTACTCGATTATTTCACACGGTCTCCACACGGCTTCCAACACGGCTCCGCACCCGTTGACTGGTCAACACACGATTTGAGGGTAACGCATACACGGGGAAAGACTACACGGTGTGTAGTTTGGACACACAGCGTGTACCTATTTATTTCACACGGCAAAGACACGGCTTCAACACGGCACACGACCATTGACTAGCAACGCGTACTCGGGGAGTGACTACACAGCGTGTAGTTTAGGGTACATGGCGTGTACCCATTTACTTCACACGTCAAAGACACAGCCTTCCACACGGGGTATACCCGACGAGGGGGTACACGACGTGTAGTTTGGGGTACACGACGTGTACTCAGTTCTTTCACATGACAAGGACACAGCCTTGAACACTGGGTATACTCGGCAAGGTGGTACATGACATGTACTCACACTACACGATGTGTACATACAAAATTCTGGAAAGTGTGGGAAAAGTCCATTTTACCCTCCAGAACACTTCAAGACCCTCTTTTTGACAAAGGAATGGGCCAGAGAGGTCCAGGCCATTACAAAAAAAATAAATGAAAGAGTGTAGAACATTAGTTCTAGCACACATGTGAGTATTTTGAGCATAATTCCCTGTCTCACAATGCCATGGGTATTTGGAGCATCTGTCCTTATCCAATAAAATATCAAATTCATGCATGTCATTGGTTCTATAACGCCATGTCTAGAACTTCAATGAGTCTTAAGAGTGTCAGTCTATGTCCCTCAACCCTTTTTCAAAACAAATAACCAATTTACAAATACAACCATATTCAAATGTTTAATAATCTTTATCCTTCCATCGTAACTCTCACCCATCTTCAACTAGATCCAAAATTCACAAAGAACCGCATAACCAAACCACCAATTAATTATTTATGCCACGACCTTTATACAACTGTATACGGCTAACGAGATAAGACTATGGGATTTGATTTTTACCACCTACCTCGATTTATTGATGGAAGTTAGCCCAGTGAAAATCCCCAAAATTTAAGCGGCACAACGTCATCGATCATGATCTGGATCTAAATCTGAAAGGAGAGCGGATCTTCAATTCGAGCCTTCAATATTGAGAAAAGGGGTTTGGATCGCCTTGGAATATTTCCAAGAGGCTTTGGAAACACCTATAAATTTCCAAACCTGAGCCAAGGTTGGAAAATAAAGAAGTCCCGAGGTTCGGGTGGTTTTAAAAATGATTTTCAGAATAAAAAACCATGCGCACAATTTCCTAGATAGTGGCACACGGTTTGTCAAACTGTCTGCAAACCGTGCAGACCTCACTATCTATATTTTCATAGTGCACTCAGTTTGGTCACATTGTTTGTCGAACTGTGTGTAAACCATGCAATCCTCTCTCTCTAGTTCTGTTTTGATTGCATAGTTTGGTCGTACGGTTTGTCAAACCATGCACAAACCGTGCATAACCCACTGACCTTTTGTTTTACTTATAATTTCACCCAAACGTACCCAAAGTCACTACTCCAAAACAGAGGTACTTAAAAAAATAAAAAGTACCTGAAAACGTGTCCGATATTGACTCCAAAAAAGGTCAGGATATTAAATTCTCCCCATCTTATAACAGCTTGTCCGGGAGTTGTACTCCCGAAATTCTCTGAGATTTCGAGCTAAAAAGATCGGGCCACTGAGTCCATATATCTGCATCCATTTCCCATGTCTCTTCCTACACACATCCAAGCTACCATAAAACACGAACTATTGGTAAGATATTTCCCCTAAACACCTTCTCACTATGATCCAACACACGTATCAGATGCTCCTCAAAGGACACATCTCAAACTAGCTGAACATCATCTACATCGATCACATGAGAAGGGTCGGAGTGATACCGTCGTAGTTGTGATACATGGAAAAAATCATGTATATCACTATATTTCTGCGGAAGATCCAATTTTTATGCTACCAGCCCAACTCTCTTCACTGTCTCAAACGGTCCAACAAACCTGGGTGCCAACATTCCCTAACTTTGTATCCTGTGGTGACCAAACCTAGGCGATACTCGAAGGAAAAAAGCGATCACCGACTGTAAACTCTAGAGGTAGCCTTCATCTATCAGTATAAGACTTCTGCTGACTTTGAGATATATTCATTCATTTCTAAATCAGCTAAACCTTTTTAGTCATCTTCTGTGTGAGACTCGGTCCCAATAACTCCGACTCACCCGCTTCCATCCAGCATAGCGGTGATCTACATGGCCTACCATAAAGAGCCTCGTATGGTTCCATCTATATAGTTTCCTGATAATAGTTGTTATAGGAAAAATCCACTAAAGCTAGGTGCTTCTCCCATGTGCCATAGAAGTCAAGTACGCACACGATCAACATATCCTCAAGCACTTGTATAGTATGATCTAACTTTCCACCTGTTTGCAGATGGAAAGTCATACTCAATAAAACATACATACCAAAGGCCTTCTACACGAACTTCCAGAAACATGAAGTAAACTGTGAATTGCGATCCGAAACTATAGATTATTGAACCCTGTGAAATCGAACTATCTTATGTAAATATAGCTCTCCCAACTGCTCAACTGTAAAATTTTCTCTTATAGGGGAAAAATGTGCCACCTTTGTTAGTCGATCCACAGTGACCCAAATAGCATCATTCATCCTAAGTGTTTTTAGAAGACCTATCATGATGTCCATGGTCATGTCATCCCACTTGCATTATGGAATGGACAATGGTCGTATTAACCCTCCATGTCGTTGATGCTCTACCTTCACCTTCTCACAGGTAATGCATCGTGTCACAAACTATGCTATCTCCTTCTTCATGATTGGCCACCAAAACTTTCGTTGCAGATCACGATACATTTTGGTCACACCAGGGTGAACTGCCCATCTTGAGGCATGAAATTCCCGCATGCTTTTAGGAACAACAACATGATTATTCATATAAATGATATCATTCCCATCTATCTTCCATTCTGAAGGTGTCTCCCCACCTTCAATGTTTTCCCTCAAGGATAAGCATCCAGTGTACTCATATTGCTCATCCTAGATCCGTCTCAAATGTATAGACTCTACTGAAACCGACACGAGTACCTTTTCCTCTTGTGTCTCCTGAACCACCATGTGAATTTCATCTAGAAACGACATCATCCTCTACTTGACAACAGATTCCTGAACTATCTAAGTCTAAGTCTTCCTACTCAAAGAATCTGCCACATCGTTTCCTTTCCCAGGTGTATATACCAGCTCAAAATCAAAAGACTGCATATAATCAACCCATCTCCTTTATCGAAAATTCAAATCGTGATGAGAAAAGATGTACTTCAAGCTCTTGTGATCAGTATAAACTATAAACCTTTCACCCGAGAGGTAGTTTCACCAACACTTCAAAGAATAAACCACCGTTTCCAACTCAATGTCATGAATTGGATAATTCCTTTCATGCGGCCTCAGTTATCAAGACCCGTATGCCACAACTTTATCTCTTTACATAAAAAAAGCTTCGAGTCCAATCCCAAAAGTTTCACAATACACCGTGTAATCTTCACCTTATTCAGGTAGATCCAAAATTGGTGCAAACGTCAAACACTTCTTTAACTCTTGAAAAGGTGTCTCTCAAGGCTCTGACCATTCAAACTATACTTCCTTTTTGGCCAAGACCGAAAGTGCTATTTCCAAATGGGAAAAGTATTGGATAAATATCATGTAATATCCAGCTGACCCCAGAAAGCTTCAGATATCGAAACTATTCTTGGGATACTCCTAAGAAATCACTACTTGCACCTTCTAAGGATCCAATGAAGCACCATTCATAGATATGTTGTGTCCCATGAAGTGTACTTGATCAGTCAAAAATTTACACTTAGATAACTTGGCATATAACTGATGCTCTCTTAGTGTACTCAGGATGATGTCAAGATGTTGGGCATGATCGTCTTGTGTCTTGGAGTACACCAAGATGTTGTTCACAAATACTACTACAAACTGATCTAGGTATGGAAGAAATATCTTATTCATCATAGCCATAAACATTGTTGGTGTGTTTGTTAACCCAAATGGAATTAGAAAGAATTCATAAAACCCATATCTACTCTTGAAAGTAGTCCTCGGTATATCAGAACTCCTAACTCTCAACTGGTGATACCTTGATCTCAAGTCGATTTATGAGAAAACATAGGCTCCCTTCAATTGGTCAAACAGATCATCAATATGCAGTAGAGGATAACATTTCCTCACAATCATCTTGTTCAACCTCTAGTAATCAACATAAAAACATAAACTCCCACCATCATTCTATGCAAATAGTACAGAAAATCCCCATAGCGACATACTTAGACAGATAAATCCTTTATTCATCAAGTATTCCAACTGATCTTTGAGTTCTTGAAGCTCTTTCAGTGCTATTCAATATGGTGGAATAGATAATGGCTCAGCTCCTGGCATGAGATCAATAGAAAATTCAACATCTATCTTAGGTGGTAGCCCTGAGAAGTCTTTTGGGAATACATCTTGAAACAAATCAACCCACAGTGGAAATACCTCTTTCCCAACACCTTCATCATCTAGTAAATGACTATGAACTTGGGCTGTGAGCTCTCCTAGTTGCAGAGTAATTGGCCCTGCTCGGCCTTCCTGGATATCCCACTCCCCATGGTGAATGTAATGGTCACCTGCAGGTGAGATAAACGTCACCCTCCAACGATAACAATCAATGTGGGATTGGTATGTGACTAACTAGTCCATACCCAGGATTAGGTCGAAGCCTGTAATATCTTGGATATAGATATCCCACAAGAAATGGTACTCCCCGATCTCAACAGAACATCCCTTGCACAAACAGATGTCTCTATACTGTACCCCCAAAGGTGTGACTATCGTTATAGCCCCGCTGACAAACTCCACTACCAAAATCAAACCATTATCAAGTTTTGTAGATATAAATGAAAGAGATGCACCACTATCAAATAAGGAATTAGATAATGTAGAAGCCATAAGAATAGTACCTCTCACTCTTGATGGTCCAACCTCGCTATCCACATGTGTAGGTGGTACTACATGCAACTGTGCTTCTCCTCTTCCCTATGATGCCATCTGACTCCCCTGATGTGTTCCACTCTGCCGTTATGGGTGTTGTTTCCCAAGAGCAGTACATCCATCACCCTTACCACCACAACCAATAGAACTCAAACTTTGGGACTGAAAGGGTGAAGAGGATCCTCTTCCCACACTTTGACTTTGTCTAGATAATCCATCACCACCTAACTCCTTTGGGTTCTTGCAGAACTTCTGGAGATGTCCCATCCTACCACAGGATCAGCATTCAACAGGGGGTTAGGGGAATTGATTATGATAATGTCCCGGCCATCCACACTGGTGGAAAAACACTCAGGTAAGGTCCTGTGTAACCAACCCTTCTGCCAAGTTACTCTATCTCCCACCTCCCTAGATGACATTCTCATAATGTTGCTTCTTGATCTGAAAAGTTTCACTACCTAACCATCTAGTAAAAACCATTTTTCCACCACTAGAAGGCTTCTTTAGGTTCCCCTCAGAGATGAGAACCTGATTTACCACTTCTAGAAATGTCTTCATCCAGAAAATATTCAATTGAGACTTAATTTCACATTTAATTCCATCTTGAAATCTTCTTGCTAACGTGGCCTCGTCTACTGCCAATGCTGGAGAAAAACTTTGTAAGTCTATAAAGCGTCCAACATAGTTCATTACAGACATATTCCCTTGAGTTATACTCATGAACGGATCTACTTTCTCTCGTATGAGCGTCTCTGGATAGAAGTTCTCAAAGAACTTCTCCTGAAATTCCTTCCACTCCATAGCTTCCAGGTGCCCATTCCGAGTCTGGATGTCCCACAAACATTTCACTTGACGACAAAACATATAAGCTTCCAACTTGACTCTCTTATCAACATGTGTCTCTAGGTGGTCAATTATAGTCTTGGTAGATTCAATCCAGAACTCATCTTTCTTCGGACCACCCTCTCTAGTAAAAGGTGGCAGGTGTTGCAACTAAAACTCCCTCGTAAGATCAGACATAATTTACACAACCCACCCTGGGTCTCTTTCCATCATTTTCATGAAATGGGTGAGGTTCTCTAAAATATTTTCCCCCACTTCTTCAGTTGGTACTATTGGTGCCTCAGGTTCACCCATTGGAGGACCATTTCAAACTATACCCCCCACTCATCCTCCTAACAAGCGTCGTGGAGGCATAATTCTACAAATCCAAACATGCAGTTTAGAAAATAGTTTACGGTGTTACCACAATTACACACAACCAAATTATTTATATAAATTAACAATTATTTCTTTCAATTTCAAAATTAGACACCATTTTCATTTCAATTTCACAAGCAAGTAAAAGAAATAGATTATGTTCAACCATCTACCCATAATCCATTTTCTAGTTCATTCCTAACATGATGCATGTCACAATAATCCTGAGTGCCTAGAATGATTCATGTAGACACAATACTCATGCAATTTTGGGCCATAAATCAATACTAAAAAAATTACAGAAATAATAATCACATCACACAACATGTGTATCACCCAAGGTGAAATAATATTAAACTATAATGACAAACAACAATAAGAGTAATCACACCTTGAGTAGTTAAGTTTTCCCCTATACATGTGTTTGCAACTCCCATGCACGAGCTCATTATCAAGCCCCGACTTTCCCTAGTCTCATATCTACCTTCCCCAAATAGTAATAAAAAAATGAAGAAGAAAAAAAAGACCTCGTCCTCTGATACCACATCGTGACGTCCCGACCTGGGAACCAATGAATGATGCTTCGAGCCGGTTGGTCACAAGCCCTCAAGCGCACCTCCCCATATTCCATAGGGTGCCGACTATCAGCGAGGGTCTAGTAATTCAGTCCTGGAGAGACTATACCCATTGTTATCAGAATAAAATAACAGCGGAAGTAACCAAGAAATATAGGAAACACATAAAAATATAATAGTACAATGTCACTAGCATTATCAAAACCCAAAATACAATACTCAGCTGGAATGTAAAACACGATATGACTATGCAAGTTCCAAGTGTCTACAATAAAACTGAAAGTAAAGACACAACGACTCCAAATGAGTCCCAACCCATGCCTGGTTCCCTATTCCATGCTCTAACCCCAAACAACATTCTAACTAGGTCACTTTACCATGTCCTGTCCTGCAATAACAAAGTCTATTTGGGTACCAATCAGGAAGCCCGAGTAGGGTGTGATTAAGACTCAATAGATCACCACCAATAGTGTCAATAACAATACAATCATAAGCAGTGCATGAATTTGCATTAATAATAGAGAAATACAATAGGGAAAACAATTATATTTATCTGATTAACCATTCTTTAATACGTTAAACATCCAGGTTCCTGAGAACACCCAAAAAACAATGCCTGCTTCAGCCCGTGTAGGAGCCTAAACAATTTCCCCTATTCAATTCATAATTTCTATGTCACAATATTATGTTTATGAATAGCCAAATGAAACCATATTACAAAATAAATTAAATATTTTAGAATTTCATGTCTTGCACACATGTGAGTATTTAGAGCTTCAGCCCCTATCTCATAACCCAATGGGTATTTGGAGCATCAGTCCTTGTCCCATAAAATATCAAATTCATGCATGTCATTGGTTCTAGAACGCCATGTCTAGAACCTTTTTGGGTATTAAGAGCCTCAGTCCATGTCCCAAAACCCTTTTTTAAAACAAATAACCAATTTACATATACAACAATATTAAAATATTTAATCATCTTTATCCTTCCATCATAACTCTCACCCATCTTCAAGTAGACCCAAAATTCCCAAAGAATAGCATAACCAAACCACCAATTAATTATTTATGCCACAACATTTATATAACTGCATATCCCTAACAAGATGAGACCGTGGGATTGTATTTAGACCACCTACATCGATTTATTGATGGAAGTTGGCCCAATGAAAATCCCCAAAATCTGAGCGGCACAATGTCGTCGATCATGTTCTGGATCTAAACCTGAAATGAGAGCGAATCTTCATTTCAAGCCTTCAATATTGAGAAAAAGTATTTGGATAACCTTAGAATCTTTCCAAGAGGCTTTGGAAACACCTAGAAATTTCCAATCCTGAGCCAAGGTCCAAAAATAAGGATGTCACAGGGTTCGGGTGGTTTTAAAAAGGATTTTTGGAATTAAAAACTGAGGGCACGGTTTGCTGGACAGTGGCGCATGGTTTGCCAAATTTTCTGGACCTCACTGCCCATATTTTCATGGTCCGCACGGTTTGGTCACATGTTTTGTCAAACCGTGCATAAACTGTGCGTACCTCTCTGTCCAGTTCTTATTTATTAGCACGGTTTGGTTGCACGGTTTGTCAAACCATGCGCAAACTGTGCACAACCCACTGCCCTTTTGTTTTACTAAAAAGTTTACTCAAACGCACCCCAAGTCCCTACTCCAAAACAGAGGTACTTAAAAACATCAAATGTACCTGAAAACATTCCCGATATTGATTCCGGAAAAGTTCGGGATCTTACAGTAGTATTTTCTGTAATTTAATGTAATAAATTATTATTTAATGTGTAATAAAGAGAGGGTAAATATATGTGTGATCAAAACAAAACCCATTAATTGGATATAATCTAATAAAGGAGGCAATTACAAGATGTTCTTGCGGTCATTGAAAGACATGTGACACCCCTGTGTGATCCACAATAGGAACTTGTAAAGACACGTGGCATCAAATCCCTCCACTAACTCAAACATGGACATTCTAGATATATTTCACACAAACCGTTGAAAAAATGGGGTAGAGAGGACTATAAATCCCCTACCCCAGCCACCAAGAAGGGGTTAGTCTTTTTCATCTATATGCTCCATCACAACCGAACACCAGAGAGGATTTCTTGGAGTGGCTGATCTCATGACCAGAAAATATTCCCATTTGGAAAAGTCTGAGGAACAACCAGATCAATCATGTGACAGGAATAAATCTCTTAATGTGATCACTAATAGATAACAAGAAGGAATTAAGGTAGGACACACTAAGAACATCATGCGTATCTACTAGATCATGTGATAATTAAAACAATCTAACACAAAAAAGCTAAGGCATTTGTGATGAAAGGATAAAAATAAGGATAATGAATGGGATAATTAAGAAAATACATATTATTTGATCCTCATTAACTTTACATGAACCATATAAGACATGTGAAAGCACTAGGAAATGTCAACCAGGTCTTGTAACACCCCTTTGGTATACTATTTGGATCATGATAAGTCTTCTAGAAAAGAAAAATCATGTCACATGGTGCCCCCAGGAATGAATACCTGGTATGATGAATACCTTCGAGATCTAGATCCAAACCTTGTGATTTCCTTAAAAAAATATTCCTAACTCATATAATAGAACATTCTCATGATGGATGGGTCTGATGATATCACTCAATCATGTTTACTGGCTCTTACAATGCTCTCCAGGCATGCTAGCCAGATCTCAGGACGCCCACTATACAAGTAATCCAAGACATGAACCACCCGTCAAGATGTGTTATATCAACTCTTAGAACACCCTCCAAGTGTGTCAATTAGATCATCTGATGACACCAGGTAAATTCAGTTGGATCATGTGATGCCCTATAGACATGTTATTCAGGGTCATGTAATGATTTCGAGGATCAACTGGAAAGGTCTTGTGATGTCCTATAGATGAGTTGACCTTGATCCTGTGAAAAACCTCATACATTCCATCCAAGATATGAAAAATTCATTTTAAAAATAAACTGGATTATGAGATCACCTTTTGACCTATCCAGTAGACATCCTATGACATGTTAGGCAGACAACCAAGGCATGTTGAGTGGACAATCAACGCTTGTTAGTTAGGAATGAAACCCATGTCAAAAGGGAATCCTACGACATGATTACCTTGTTCATCCTCTGTTTGTAAGCCCAGATCCATTGAATAATATGATATGTTCCGCATACAAGGAAAATCTCATTATGTAAGCTCCAATAGAATTAACTACAAGAACTATGATTCCTTCCATAATTGAGATATATAGGAAACCTCCTTAAGGCCCGAGCTCCATGTGAAAACACTAAAGGAATATCTAAATACTTAAGTACCTCATCCATAATGTAATGAGATAACTAGATTTATATTCCTTGTTTATCACACTGATCATAGATCCTATGGGTCAAGGGAGCTGAAATAATCATATCATTTGCATCATTAACCTATAAAAAAATGGTATCCTTAGCATGTAAAATACAACCAATTGAACTACTAGAACTCTGATTTCATCCATTATCAGGATACATAGTATGCCTTCTTAAGTCATGAGCCCAAAATAAAATGGAGATCCACATTAATGTAAGCCCCACCATCCCTCTGAAATTTCTACCATTGGGACCTAATCATTCCCATGGGCTGATCTTCATTCATCATCTGTTTGTGGATTGAGAAACCAATTGAACTATAGAGACATTGATTCCTAAAATAAGTAGGATATGTAGGATTCCTTATCAAGTCATGGGAAAAATATTAGACATCCAAAGGAAATTCCCAACAGATAATCCCCAAATCCATATTCAATGAGGTAGATCACTTATCATCCCTTATTTCTCATGCCAAGCATAGCTCAAGTGGACATAGGGAGATGCAATAAAAACCTCATTGGACTCATCAATCTCCACCATATAGGTTAATCTCATCAAGTAAGACCCTATGAGTGTGATGATATAAGTACCCCTTATATAAGGGAATCAAACTTGGGGCCAATCACAATGGTGTGATTGAACTATTGTAACTCTGATTCTTGTTATAGCCAGGATAGGTAAGATGTATCCTCAAGACTCAATCTCAAATATATGGTGCCTCAGTGCCCACACAAATTTCCCCTCCATGTGACCTTCATATTGATGGGTTGAACCAACTATTTGGGTTTTTATTTCTATAATAACTAGGATACGTAGAACTCCACATGATGGCTCAATCCTCTCCTCAGTATATTAACCACCTCTTTGTATGGAAGTAAATCCAAAAGTATATGGTTATATGAATTTAGTATATACATCATCTATATATCACTAAAAAATAGATGAAGAACCATAGATATATACAAATGGATTCAATAATGATATCTTCTTCACATTGTTCACAAAGAGACCCCCTTTTTTTCACATAAAGAGAGTTAGCCTATGATCATTGTGTTAGGGTAACCGGTCTCATATCGGGATTAGGAAGAGTTTTTGAGAACATATATTAAATATATAATAGTTTCATAGATTAGGAAATAATTCCACAAAAAAGGGTTCAATGACCATCACCTCCCATCATCTCGACTAATGTGAGTCCCTTAATGTCATTGGGTTTGAAACCCAAACTGACCACTTGCCTTTGGAAAGAAGGTATATACCCAGTTTCGGATGAGGGAACTATTGGGAGTTTCCATTAAGAATGAAAATGACTTAATGTTAAGGATTGTTAAATAAATTAAACCCCCAAAACAAACCATCAGGCCAAACCAAACCCACCATAACGTGGGTTTCCCGGTCATCTCTTCTTCGTCGAAAAAGTTTCAGAAATTAGGCCCTTTCATAAAAACTACCATTTTAAATAAATAAGATTATTTATATTTAAAAGTTAGTATTAAAATATTTAGATAATTAGTTTGAAAAAATAAATATTATATTTGAAATAATGTCATCAAAATTAGGTTAGGGTAATGTTTTGAGAATTTTCGAAAATAATTTATTTTTTAATGAATAGTAAAAGTACAGTTTTGGATTTTCTCTATGTTTTATGACTTCATGTTTATATCATAATTATTTATTAATTAATTTAAAAAATCTACTTACTAAAATATGTTATTTTAATAATATTATGTATTTTAATATCTTTTTATAAATTTCCAAACCTATAAGTTCCTTTCTAAATTCTAGAATTGAAAATTTTATATTAAAAACATTATTTTGGGGAAAATCTACATTTCCATATAAAAACAATTATTAAAAAAACGTTTTAATTAATTAAAATATCATATAATTTGACTAAAATGAATAAATACACGATCAATAACCATGGGTAAGACCATGGATTTTCATTTTCCACAACGTATATTTCAAAGTCATAAATTTGGAAATTTTTAAACAATTCCTCCACTTTTGAAATAAATTCACACCCATATCACCTATACACTTCACTAAAATTCGACAATCCATGAATTTGTGGTCATTTGTACTCCAAAATAGTCTCTTTATTCTATATTTAATCCCCCAAGGTTCCATCCTCAATATTTAGGAGAAAATCTTCAAGGTAAGTGAATTATTGTCATCTTCTTTTCCATTAAAGTAATTCTTTTTTGTGTACATATTCTAAAGGGTATGTTAATTTTTTTTCTTATGATTTTATCTAACCTTAATTATATAATAATTTATTATCAATGGGATACCTTCATTATATCATTTTACCCTTTTCTAAATCCATGTTTTATACCCATCATGATGCCAAATTTACTTCTCAAATTTCACTATTTCACATAAGAAATTATTATATTGTGAATAAACAAACCATTACTTTAACAATGGTTATTCACATTTTAAATATATTTTATTTATTAAGTTATTTAAATATATATAACCCACATTTCATTTTATGGGTTAATAATGATGTAATCCTCATGTCTTTAAATATTTCTATACACCTTGATTTTGATAAGAAACTCTTTATTTATTCTCCATAGGTTATTGATGAAATGATTTATTATGATCAATATTGATACCATTAACTAATAAATATGAAGTGTGCACCCAAATATCTCTATAATTTATTGGTTAAAGAATTAGTCTCAAGATAAGACATGTTTTATGACACCTTGGTGAATAACTATGATAATTTTGATTTATGCCACTTTAGTGATAAAACATGGTGATATGTGTATGAATTCATCATTTAAATATTATATCCTCATTTCATGTTATGATTCATGTTCTTTTTATTACTATATGCCTCATGTTCTCTTGACCATGTAAAATTTTTATACCTCATGCTCGCATTGATATGCCTCATGATCACTTGATATATAGAAATTGTAATTTTAATTATAGAATATTAATGAATAAAATATTTATGTTTGATGTTTTAAGATATAAATTACCTTTAAAATTATAATATTTCTAAATGGAACATGTTTCTTACTAATTTTTTCTTCTCTTAGAAAAATCTGGGAAATAGGAGGAACCACATAAATGATTAGTGCAAGGACGATACACTGACAAACTTTCTAACATAATAGAAGCTCGAATGGAAAAATTCATGAAGATGATAAATAAACTATCTTGAGTTATTAATAATAACATGAATCATGATGAGTTACCAAATTCACCATTAAGGGAAAAAATATTTATTGATACCTTCATGCATCAATGTCCACCTTCATTTAGTGGATCTATCGACCTGTTGATTGTTGTACAATGGATTACTTCTATAGAAAAGATATTTTTTGTACCTCACAATTCATAGCTAGAGAATGTCACACTAGAATTATACTTCATAGAAGGAGAATCAGAATAGTAGTGGAAACTGATTAAGAATATGAATATAGATGGTAGATTGACTTTATATAGTGGGAAGAGTTTAGGTGTTTTTTTAATAAATATTGTCCCCTTTCAATGTGAACAAAAATGGATAATGAATTCATAGGGATGAAACATAAGGAAAAAATTAGTGGGAAGATATTAAATGATTTTTAAAAAACTTTCTCTATACACCAATATCTTTTTATGGATCTTATGGGAAAGTTTTATAGATTATTTGGTGAAATGAGACCCCATCTATGGAGGAATTTAACAAACTAATAATATGAAATATATGATGAGATTGTACAGAGTGATATGGGAGTTTAATTAGTGTTTGGATACACATAGTGTTCACATAGGTCGGAGGAAAATAACTGTTAAATGGATCCAAACTTATGGAAGAATTTTGATCATAAAATAGGAGGAAATATAGAAAAACCTCCCATGTGAAACAAATGTGGGAAGTAGAATTTGGGAAACTATATTCTTGGGAGAGGAATGTTCAACAAGTGTATAAGATATTGTAATATAGCTTAGAAATGTCATGGTGAGGTTAAGGATAAACTTCTCAACACTAATGATATAGGGATGATTGTGTAGGCCCATCTTGAAGTTTAATCTTCAACTGTGGATAGCTTGTTCGCTTTTCTAATCAATTTCCAAGTCAAAAGATATGGGAGGGAATCTACTATCAAACATAACATATTACAATGGTGAAATTTTAGTCATTTTCTATCACAACCGATGAAGTAGAGGATCCAAATGATATGGTGGAATGTACACTCGTTGTGTTTTCAAATATACCAAATAATTTGATTGATTTTGGTTCTATGGATTCCATTATTTCATCCATGTTTGTAATGAATATAGAATAAATCCATAAGAATAAATAATTAGGGTTATTTATTAATACTCTAAGAGGAATTATCTAGAATCAACAGTGTATAGAAACTCTACAATTAAAATTGGAAACTAAAATCACATCACTAACCAAGTAGTCATTCCCATAGTGGAATTCGAAACTATTCTAGGAATGGGTTAGCAGTCAAAGTATAATTCTAAGATCAAGTATAGTATTAAGGAAATTTTTGTAGTCCTGAATGGAAAACCTATATTCATTTTCAAATGATAGATATCTCGGTCTAAGATTTTTCTATAAGAACCTCCCATATCCTTATTTTTGGATATGATTAGTAAAGATGGAGAAGTAAATGAATGTATGAGGATAAAGAATTTCCCCATGGTTTATGAATTCATTAATGTATTTATTGAAGAGTTACCTAGACCTCCCCTAGAAATAGGGGTATAGTTCTTAATTGAACTCATAACTAGATCTAAACCGATTATTATGTCCTTGTATAAAATGGAAAATTTCGAGTTGAAAGAATTAAAGAAACAAATTCATGATTTTTTAGAGAAAGGATTTATCTGACCATGTCTATATCATTAGGGAGCACCAGTTGTCATTATAAAGAAAAAGGATAGACCAATGAGGTTATGAATTAATTATAAAGAACATAATAGGATCACACTGAAGAACAAGTACCATCTCTCAAGGATTGATGATTTATTTGAAAAGATTTATTGGGATCAATTATTCCACAATATTAACCTTCGGTCTAGGTATCATCAATTGATGTTGAATAAAGATGATATTGCAAAGTCTACCTTTTGAAAAAGATATGGGATTTATGAATTTTTTGATATACACTTTGGAATGAATAATACTCATTCTCTCTTTATTAATTCGATTAATAGTGTATTTGAAGATTACCATGATATATTCATGTTAGTTTTTATTAGTGATATTATAATATATTCCAAAAGTTGTGAGGAGAACGAGGATCATCTAAGTGTTATATTTAAAACTTTGAGGAAGGAGAATCTATTTGGAAAATTCAGAAAATCTAAATTCTAATTTAAAAAATTATCATTCTAGGGGAACATTGTTTCATATGAAGGAATATTAGTTGAACCTACCAAGAAAAAGGCTGTAGAAGAGTGGTCTCATCCTCCATAGTAACTAAGATTCATATGTTCTTTGGTTTAATAGACTATTATAGGAGGTTTTTGAATAAAAAACATGAATTTATAATTCACTAACCAAGTTAACATAAAAAGGATCTATGTTTATATGGATAAATTCGTGTGAAGAATGATTCCAAGAATTGAATAATATATTAGTTACTACACCTATGTTATCTCTACCCTTTTTCAAAGCAGGATTTTTTACTTATAGTGATGCATCTATGAAATTTATTTGGTGTGTTGTTAAGAAAAATGATACGGTTATTGCTTATGCATCTCAATTGTTAAATCCTCATGAACCAAATTATCTTATGCATGAATTGGAGTGAGATTCAGTCATTTTTTCTATAAATATATGGAGGAACAATATTTATAGGAATAAATGTGATATATACGTAGACTATAAAAAATTAAATTATATATTAGCACAAAATGAATTGAACATGAGACAAAGGAGATAGTTGGAACTTCTTAAGGACTATGAATATTCAATTCATTATCACCCTGTAAGAGAAAAAAATGTGAATTACGCATTAAGTAGGAAAGAACTTATTATGCTAGAAATGATGATTATTCATTGAGATCCATTGATCAAGGATCTTGTAACGTTGTACATGGAAATAATATGGGAAGGTAAATCAACATTCCTATCCCAAACTTTTCCTTGAAGATAATTAATAGAGAAGATCAAGATAACTCAAAGGAAAGATACATTGATAAAAAAATAAGATAGAGATTGTGAAGAATGGGAAGTTTACTAAGTTTAATATTGATCAAGAATAGGTACAAGAAATTTCCTACAAGGTTATGTGTCCCATCTATATCAGGGATAAAGAAAGATCCGATGGATTAAGATCATAACTCTGCATTCTCTATACATCATGTAATCACTAAAATGTATAGGTACCATCATGATCATTATTGGTGGGATAATATGAGAAGAGAGATTGTTAACTACACTATAAGGTTCTTGGTGTGTCACTATGTGAATGTAGAGTGATAACATCCTAAGGGGTATTGTAACCACTACCCATGCCAACATGGAAGTGGGAAAATATTACTATGGACTTCATCGTTGGTATCCCAAGAAAATCCAAAGGAAACAAATGTTATATGGGTTATATTGGATGGACACACAAAGACTCCCCATTTTATTTCTATTTTGGGAATATTTATCTCTTGACCAATGTTCAAGATATACATAAAAAAAGTGGTGAGTCTTTATGGGGTTCCATTTTCAATCATTTCAGATCATGATCCAATATTCAAATCTAAATTCATGAGAATAATTAAGAATTTTTAAATAATTAATTAAATTTCAGTACGACCTATCACCCCCAAACAGATGGCCAATCAAAATTAACTATTTAGACACATGAGGACTTTTTGAGAATATTTTCAATGTAATTTAAATTTGGATGGGATCAAAACCTCCCATTAGTTTAGTTCTCATACAATAACAAATTTTACTCAAGTATTCAAATAGTATCCTCAGAAGCTCTATACGGGAAGTGATGTAGAACTATTAATTGTTGGAAAAAAAGTTCTGAGAGAAAAATACTTGGGCTTGATCTTATGAAATAGATAACATAAATGGTTCATTCCATACAAAAAATATATATAATATTCATGAATTAGTAAGACGATATATGATAAAAATAGTGGAATGGAATCCGAGTTTGATTTTGAGGGAAATTATTTCCTTTAAATATCACTATGGAAGAGAGTAATGTACTTTGGAAAGAAATGGAAGCTTATCCCTAAATACATTAGCCATTTTGAAATCCTTGATCGCATAAGAGAAGTGGCCTATCAATTAGAAATTCTACCAAATATAGATCAATTTCATGATGTATTCCACATATCTCTCTTGAGGAAGTATCTACTTGATCCCTCACATTTACTTAATCTAAAGGATGTATAACTGAAACATGACATGTCCTATGAGGAGTAGCCAGAAAAGATCTTAGATCATAGAAACAAAGTTTTATGCAACAAGATAACTACCCTTGTAAAGGTTTTTCTGAATAAAAATAAGTATATATAAGAAAAATAGAAACTATAAGAAAAAATGAATCATAGTACCCTCCCCTATTCTAAACTGAGAATATGATATCAAATTTTATGGATAAAATTTCTGAAAGGGAAAAAATGTAACAATCTATTCTTTTTAAATGATATTTTTTTTTAATAAAATGTGTGTTATTTTATATAATATTATATAAATAAAAATATATATAATCCAAGAAAAATTATCTAATTAATAAATATCATTACATTAGTTAGCAATAAAACCAATGAAAAGGTAAAACATTACAATTAGATAAAAATATGATATTGAAAAGATAAATTGGAAAAATATGGATTGCCCCAGTCTTCTAGAATCATAACTCTAACATCCAACACTATATAAATGAAAAAAATATTAAGAAAACAATCAAAATATCAAATAATAAAAATATAACATTGGTAGGAATTGTAGTGAATATTGACTAAAATAATGAAGTAGTATATATAGGGAGAAATGTGACTGTTGGAATAGTAATACAACCAATGGTTGATATAAATTTTATTCTCATTTACCATTGGTAACTGTACCCATTGGTAATAATTTGACCATTATTAATTATTGTTTTATGTAGTAATGAAAATGTATAATTGATTTAGAAAAGTAGATACAATGAGCTCAACCAATATAGTCATGTCATTTAAAGCCCATTTTTCATAACATGGGAGAGAGGTACTGTCACTATGGATCACCCTTGACCATTAATAGGTTTATATTCGTTAAGTGAGTCTATAATGAAATCACCTATGGGAGAATTTCAAGTTATTGGAGATCACCACTCGATTAATGTTAGTTGATCCACCCCATAAAACTACCACCATGGCACAACTTACCATTAAGGCATATGCAAGTGTAATAAGGGGTTATGTTTCTGAGAAATAGTTACTTAAAGTTTAATTTAATTTGTATAAATAAAATGGTTATTCCATCAAACCCAATTTGATAATAAATTTTTTTTAAAAAATATATGTCTATGTATGACTAATTTGACAAATTGATTGTTGGACGCAAATAAAACATAATTTTATTTTTAAAAAATAAATACATTTTTATAATAAACTCAAGTATTATGAATACTATTTGTTCAATAAAATGGCCTTTTAGAACACTTTTATTTTAATATAAATGAAAAAATAATTTTATAATTTCCTAAGGAAAAAATTTATGTGTCAAAAAATTGATTGTGTCTTAAAAAAAATGATATTTCAATAAATATGTATGTTTATATTTAAAAGGTATAATTTTAAAATTTATAAAATTAATTTGATAAAATTAATATTATATTTGAAATCAAAATGTCTAAGTTATTTTATGGTCAATTTTTGAGAATTTTCTATAATACTTTATTTTTCATCGAATAGTAAAAATACATTTTAGGGTTTTCAGTATATTTTATGACTTAATATTTATTTTATAACAATTTAATTATTAATTAACCATAATTAAAGACCTAAAATATTTTATTTTACAAATATTGTGTATTTTATTACCTTTTAATTAATTTCCAAACCTACAAGTGACTTTTCAATGTCTCAAATGGAAATTTTGTTTTTAAAAGATTATTTTGTGGAAAATATATTTTTCCATGTCCAAAGAAGTATTTAAAAAATGTTTTTCAGTTATAATTGGGAAAAATATCATAAAATGTGAGTTATATGTCCAAATACATGAGTAAAAACCATAGGCAAACCAATTTTTTTTTTCATTTTCCACAACCTAGATTTTAAATACCAGCATTAAAAATTATTAAAAACAATTCATCCACTTATTCTATAAATACACACCCATGTCACCTTTCCCCTTAAATAAAAATCCATAATACATGAATTTATTTTAATTATGCCTCCCAAAGTTTCCCCCTAATGTGACTTTAATCCCCAAAGGTTATGTCCTCAATATTTAGGAGCATATCTTCAAGGTTAGGGAATTCTCATCATCTTCTTTTCCATTCATGTAATTAATTTTTGTACATATTCTAAAGGGTACGTTTCTTTATTTTATTCTATTTTTGATCATACCATTTCTTATAAATAATTTTTTATCCAAGTTTGTTCAAAAAAATGTTAATATAATATAATTATTTGGTAATTTTCATACATGATATCCACACTCCCTTTTTCATGGGTTGTGAATGATGTAATGATCATGTATTTAAGAACTTTTTTACACCATGATATTGATAAGAAACCCATTATTTATTATTTACGGGAAATTAATTAAATTATTTATTATTATATATAGAGAAAACTAGGATTAACCTACTTGGATATCACATATTTTTTTATAAATATTCAGCACATTACAAAAATACATGCATGAGGACCGTAAGAGATTAGTGTCTTTAGAAACATGGAACAAATTCTTTTAGTTTGATGAAATATATTCAATATCTACATCAAATATATTCCTCTTTAGTACTCATAATTAATATCATTCTTCGTATCCTTGGGAATGGAAACATAAGATAGGTGTGTGTTCGGATGCACAATTATGGTAAATAGAGTAAATATATAATAATAACATGAACACAAGGGTATGTGAACATGATAATAACATTTTAATATCATAACCTACATATAAAATATCATAATCATGAGACGTGGCATAAATATTATTTATTCATAAGACATTAATCATAAGATAATTGAGAACATGAACCATGTGATCATATCATTATCATAAGACATAGAATTTGTGTAAACCACATATAAAAAGAACATCATTCTCTATAATTCAAGGATAATTGTCAGAAACTTATCAGGGAACTTCATGGGGGCTGCACCTTCCAGGACGTACACAACACCATCCCTAGTATTAGTCCTTTCCTGTTATGAAATCGATTTTCCCATCTTCCCATAGTGGATTCGGTTTCCCTATATTCCCATAGTGGATTGGGTTTTCCCATCTTACCATAGTGGAACAGGTTTCCCTATCTTCCCATAGTGGATTGGGTTTCCCCATATTGTCATAGTGAATTAATCTCTTCAAATTTTATCCCAAAATTATCTCATGATATGTAAATCATTACCTAATCCATTTTAGGTAGATATATATCTCACCTATTGCATAATAAAATCATACATAAATGTGCCACAAGAAAAAACTTTCATCATATCATGAACCCTAAAATGATATTGGGTTTATGAACATTATATCATAATATTTGAAATTTAATGGGTATCATAAAAATTTCATCATATCATAAACTATGGAAAATAGGTTGGTTTCTTAATCCTTTCTTCCTAAAGTAACTCATTAAAGGATGTGGGTTTCATAATAATTTAACATGGTATAACCTGTGGAAGAGAAATGGGTTTCATAAACATCATTCCATATAAAAATAAACCATTAGAGTAAGAATATGAATGATATTACTATATTAAGTCCCCAATAAATCTTAAACTATATCAAATGATTTCATCTTATATGGAGAATGATTTTGAATGACCTCTGGAACATTTATTAAGGAAAATAGCTTTACTTGAAAAATCATTTTCAAAAAACCAATTAAAAAATCATGTTCTTATAAATAGAGATTTATAATTTAATTTCAAAAATATATTTATTAAAATATATTTCCCACATTGAAAGAAACTTTTAAAACATAATTTTTTTTAAAATATTCTCCTTTAAAAATACTTTGAAAACATATAAAGAAATGTTGGAAACATTTTGAAAACCCATATTCCATTAAAACTTCTAAAAGAAGCATGATTTTTTTTAAAACTATTTTAATTGAAAATTTATAAAATAATCTTGAAAATTTTTTGAAATAAATTTTTCTTTAAAAATTATAAATTAATCTAGAAAACATTTTTGAAAAACACGATTTTGAAAGAATACAGATTTCTAACCGAAGAGAGATGTAAAAGTCAGACTTTCATAAAAACTGTTTCTTAATCATCTTTTGTATAAAAGAGTGAAAAATGTTACTAATGCATGAATATATCATTCATAAATTTTATAGAATAAAAATTATGGTATTTTTTGGGATATTTATCATATTATTTCATCAATGGAATCATAATCATAAAAAATCTCGACAGACGATGCGATTGTTTAAATAAACTATTACCACTTGGTAACCTTGAAATATACTCCCCATTTAATAAAATGTAATAACATGAATTTTAAAATATAATTAAAATAGGTATTCAAATGATATAACATGAAAAATGATAGTCTATACACATTACAAAAGAATATAGGTGCATTACATAAAATGTTTCTCGAATAAGGAAAATTGAGACAAAATTGCTTTATTGACTTATTACCTTTTGAAATATAAACCCCATGAAGGAAATATCACCCAATGAATATTTAGATAACAATTAATATAAATAAAATAATATTATAATAAATCCACATTTATTAAACACACCACATAAAATAAATAGGTTGTGAACATGGATTCTGTCTCACGGAAAATAATAGTGAGCTGAGAAAACCCTTACTACTTGAGTAACTTTAAAATCATTATCCCAATGATAGAATAACACCATTTAAAAATTTTAGCGACATTAAATAAAATAAATTAATTCTATAACTTGTAAAATTGTAGTATATACACGACACAAAATAAGCAAGTGGTGAATAAGACATGTATCTCATATAAAAAAAAGTGAGATGAAATCCCATTACCTTAAGTCTTGACATTATTAGTACCAGTTCAAAAAATATTGTATAATAAATATAAGTTTATCATAAATCTACCAAGGAGACATATTATTATATCTCACACCATTTATGATTTTTTATGACTTCATATTACACATTTATTAATAGCTCCTTATTAATATTATGTTTCAGGCAATAACTTCTTTATTTTTCATATATGTTTTGGATTGTTATTCTTGATAATATCTCTTAGACCATGATTTAATTATTTAACTAATTTATATAATTATATATATATAACATATATATTAAATATATATTTATTTATAATAATATATTAAATATAGAAATATGAAATGGAATACAACATTCATGGAGACTGTAGGTCGTACGTACACATGAACATTGTTCCCGTTTTATTTTCAAATTGAAAGAAAGAAATTAAATTACATATTTGTATATATATATATATAATATTAATAATTAGTAATATTATGTCATATAAATCATAAAAGTTTACTAAACGCATCCTTAATATATTCTATATAGAGTGTGAATGAATCACATCGCTTTAAGGAGGTGGTGGTCCAAACATCCCCAAACAGAAATTATCATATTTATAAAAACTGGAAATAATGAAGGTATGTGTTATATAATAATTTCAAAAGAATGACTAAAACATAAATATCATATTAATATCATACAAAATCATATTTTCCATCATAATACCAACCATGAGAGGTGGTAAAGGAAAAATGAACAATATCGTTTCGTGAGGCGGTAGTTCTTCATACATAATAATGGTAAGTTTGTTACCCAATAAATGGAAGTGAGTGTAAGTGTTGTTATAACACTTATAATAAAAAATATTCATTATATTTAGGATACTACTGTTATTATATGATCATGTAATAAGGGTAATTGAAGGAGTGAAGAAAGAAATAAAACTATAGCGATTGTTGAAGAAGGTTACATTTTTTCAGGAAACGTTTATTGGTTTTCACCAAATTTCTTCCTTGGATGCTTTTATTCCAAAATTTATTCATATATGATGCTTTTAAGGATTTTTTTAGACTATATGGTTGGAGTTGGGACAATAAAAAGTGGCTAGAGAGATGTGATGAAGGGGAATAGTGAATACCTTTTTATAGTGGAGGAGGATTGACATTCTAGTAAATGCAAAAAGGTAAGCAATAATGGGAGGTCTCTCTTACCTCATGTTCTTAAAAAATGGACAAATAATGGATTAATGTTAAATTATGGTCTGAAAAATTCTTCAAAATACAAAAATAAGTTCATTTTTATAATTTTGATCCTTAGTTTTATGTTTCCTTATATTTTTTGTTTTGATTTTTCATTTAGGTAACTAGTTTTACAACAAATAAAATTTAACCATTAAAAATAAATTATGGTTTTATTTATTATTAATTAGTCCCACTTAATTATAAATGTTAAATATAATTTTCAAAAATTAAAATCTCATGTGTCTTGAAAATTAATTTTAAAACAAGCGCATGTGATGCGCGAAAACACTTCTTTAACATGAACCGTGCTAAAAAAGTTTTTACTATTTATGGGTCAATACGTTCATTATAAAAGATCATTTGGCCCTTTAATAGACAATATTATATATTTATTACCACTTAAAACTAAATTGGGATAAGTTATTATTTTTATTAATTTTAAATCTTTTAATAAAATATAATTTATTGTTAAATGACATTAATTTTAATTTGACATTATTTAATTAATTTTAATTTAAAAATAACAAAAAAATATTGGAATTTAAATCTATTAAGTTCACATATGTGTAATATTATTTATTCATCTAAAAAAATAAACAAATATAATTATTTATTAAGTATACTTTACTTTTAATGTTTTCACCATCTTTTATTTTATTTAATTATTAACTAAATAATCAATGTGTTAGCATTTGTTAAGAGTTTAATGTAACTAATTCATCTCAAAAAATTAATTATTGTTAATTATGATAATAATAACTCATTTACAATTCAAAAGGATATGTATAACCTAAAATATAATATTTTTTCCATATCTAAACATATTATAAATGTTAAAGGTAAGGAAAGTTCCTATTTTTTCTTTTTCATACTTAACTTATAAAATAGGGAAATTTTATTGAATAGTTACCCAATCAATCATAAAATTATAATCTTTAATTTATATAGTCTATATATGGGCATATAATAGATTTTATATATGTTTTTAGGTTATTTTGGTCCTTATATTTAATGTTTATTCCCTTGTTAAGCTAACTTTTCTCTTATTCGTCGTAATTAATATTAATTACATTCACTAATATTTTTGGTAAAAAACTAATATTACCATATTACACATTATAAATTATTATTATTAAAATTATTTAATCCATTTTTTTAATTTACTACCACCTAAGAGGTGGAAATTAATATAAAACTAATCCCTTAGATGAGATGAAAATGCGAGTTTTTGAAGTAAAAATGTTCAAAATATTTCTTAGTTTATATATATAATTTTAAATTTAAATTGATTAAAATGAACTTAATTGGGTTAATTGATATATAATTGATATAATTAGACTTTAAAACAAAATATAATATAATTTAACCTTAAAAATAAATAATATGAGAAAGTCATTTTAAAATAAAATTCAGTATACATCAAAAAATGAAACTTCACAAAAAAATACCAAAATATCCTAACCTATTTTTAATGTTTCTATTTCAATAATTAAATTTATTTTGAAAAATAAAATTTATAAAAGTTCCAAAATTTTTATTTAATATAGGTTTACCATTAAAAGGAGTTAAAACTTCTTTGATAAAAATATTGGTTTTTAAAAATAATATTGGGTTTGTTCCTCTTTTATGCCTACAAAATATATTCTATTAATGTAATAAATTTATTATTGAATATATAAAATATATATTTAACTAATATCATTCACCAATATTATGTAATTTAATTTATTAAGATAAAATTTAATTTCTAAGAATAAAAGTGGTTTTTACAAAAACACTCCCTTTATATTCAATTAATTCTTATATTCAATTCTAATTAATTTTTAACAAATGAATTCAACCCTATATTTTCATAATTTAGTTAATGTTATTCATTACATAAAAATTTATGGACAGTTTATATACTTATATATTAAAAATAATATTTTTAATTATATATTATTGTTCGACAAAACTCATCCTTGCATGTTATGTTGACCATCAAGGAAAGTCAGCCTTGTGTGTAACATAAGCTATCCTATGGGTTCCGTGTAGATAAATATAAACTTCATGTTTCAATTGGTGCATGATTAACTTGGTGTTTCATATAATTGATTCTAAATTTAGTTCTTTAATATAAAAAAATATTTTTAGTGTTGCATGAAGTGCTAAATATCCAAAAGATTAAATAAATTTGAAAAAAAATCATAAAATCATGGTGTGTTATATTCTACCCCCATTAAAATGAATTTTTCCCTCAAAATGAATCAGGTATTTCAATGTTTTAATAATTTAAGGCTTCTTTAGTAGAAACCCACATCATAAAAATGAATACTTCCTTTAAAAAGGGAAAGTTGAAACTATAATGATCACCAAAAGTAACTCATAGCTAGTTTCCCATGTAGGAGAACAAAGGTGGGAAGTGAAAACAAGGATATGGAAGAGAAATTTAACTATAAAGTTATGATGGAGAGTGTAGATGACATGGTTAGAAAAAGTTTAACAATCAAAAATCCATAAATCTATGATGATATGTGGGGTCATTAGATTAATCGTAAATGAAGGTACTAAGATAACATTTTCTGTTTCACATTCCTTCTTCATAAATTCGAAATACATTTACAATATGGTATAATAAATTATTTTATTCCATTCCATATTCACAATATCACCCTTTATTGTGCCTTGATCAATTCCCACTTCATCTCTTACTCTATAGAATGAAGGCGAATTTTTCATTCCTGAAGTACTAATAAATCATGAGATCCATGATGAGTCATCTTATATATATTCAATTACCATCAACAAAAAGTGGTCATAACGGATTTTCCAACATGAAAAAAAATCCTATTTGATGATATAATACTTTAATCTCACAAACTCCATCCAAATTTTAGCTTCAACTTTCCATACATTCTTAACCTTATAACCACCCTGAAATATGAAAATACAAATATTTTGAATAAAGGTCACTAAATTGTCATAATATTGATCCCCAAAATATCATAAGGTGTCCCTTGGTTGTCACATTCTAAAAATGTGAATACCTTTATCATATATTCTCTAGAAACATGTAAATTACTTGAATTTCTATAAATCCTTTTGGAAAACATACATGATTACTTATTTCAAAGACTACTGGATATATTCCTCAAATCCAAGATGTTTGTAAATTCATCCATGATAACATAGACCATTTTTTCAAGAAATCATTTATCAGTACTAATGTCATAAATATAATCCAATTTACTTTATCCATATAAAATATCATTTTCTCATCCTTTAGAAAATGTTTAAGGTTACCTTCCCTTACTGTAATATTTCCATTAAATCAATTTTCAAGTTCATCTGTTTCATTTAACACATTACTAAAAATATATAAACATAAAATTCTACAATGAATCCTTGTATACTTCATGATTCATGTAGTATAATTTTTGAATTCCAAAAAATATACACTTAAATCATTTAACTTTATTCTTAAACAATTTATCGGGCTTCATCATCAGATCCCTTAATACCTATTTCTTATAATATGAAATATGAATCATGTATTAAGGTTAATCATCTTTAATCTAATAATTCATATTTCATTTAATGTAAAAAATTCTAGAAAAAATTTCATACCTTTCAAATTTCATTTGCAGTCACCATATTTTCAGAAGTATAGTCAATATTCAGAGCACCTTCCTGGTTCTCTTCATGAGGATTCCACTTAGAAAATTTATTTTAAAAAATACTATACTTTCCACATAAAACCATTCAATTTTATCCCAGTTCATTCTAATAAAATCTATTTATTAATAATAAAAATAATAGGCAGAGAAACATTTATTATAGCATTAACCACATAATCATAAAAAATTATTTATTGGTTGTCTAAATAATAAAACGTAATTATTTCATTTATTACACCTTAGGTTTATCATAGGTTATTCATATATATATTTTATTTAAATCCTTCTTGATATTTCAAAATGTTCTTTTAATTCCCAAATTATATCCTTGGGGAGTATCAAACCAAGTGTGCACTAAGGTCTGTTGTTGGGTACCGGGTTATGCTCAAGTCATGCCTAAAACACCATGCCAGAGTTGTAACACCTTTGTACATTTGTTCCAAAACCACATACACTTTTTGTATTCATATGGGGATTTATTTATATGAAACCATTATCTTTATCCATTACCAAAATTCCATGACATGTTAACATTAACTCGTCCTTAGACTTATCCACAAAGACACCCCTAGAAATATCCTTTGAAATATACAAAGGGATATCACTAATGTTTTATCATCATAGTTTCCAAATGATTACCAAATCATTCCATTGATACCAACTATATAAACCTAGGATTAACATACATGGATATTACATCATTTTTTATAAATATTCATCATATTATAAAATACAAACTTAGAGACCATAATAGTCTAGTGTCTTTGAAAACTTAGAACATATTATTAAATTTTGTAAAATGATCTTAAACATCTCCCTTAATGATTTTACCCTTTATTAAACCTACTTAAAATATTTCTTCATAACCTGGGGAATGGAAACAAAAGAAAGGGGTGATCTCGAATGCTCAATAATGGTAAATAGAGGAAATAAAAAATCATAACATGAACATAAGGGTACAAAGATATGAGAATAACATTTGAGAACATACTCCATATATCAAATATCTTAATCATGAGACATGGCATAAAGATTGGAAGTTCATAAGATATGAATAAAAAAATAACTGAGAACTTGAACCATGTGAACATATCATAGGTATAAGAAATATAATTTGTGTAAAACACATAAACAGGTATCATTATTTTTTATAAGTCAAGGATCATTGCCCAAAAAAATTGGTAAGGAACTTCATGGGGACTAGACCTACTAGGTGGGACACATCACCATCCCTGGTCATAGTTCTTTCCTTGTAAGGGATTGGTTTTCCCCATATTCCCATAGTAGATCAGGTTTTCTCATCTTCCCATAGTGTATTGGGATTACCCATCTTCCCATATTGGATTGATTTTCCCCATCATCCCATAGCGGATTAAGCCCATCAACTTAAATCCCATCATTATCTCATGATATATAAATCTTTACTCAATTAATTTGAGGTAGATATATATCCCACCCATCAAATAATAAAATCAGGCATAAATGTGCCACATGAAAATAATACATTCATTATATCATGAATGATAAAAATAGATGGGTTTCATAAACATCATATCATAACCCATGAAATGAATTAGGTTTAAAAACCATTTCAACATATCAAAACCTATGTATAATATGTAGGTTTCTTAATTATTTCTTCCTTGAATAAATTGTGAATGGAAGTCTGTTTCATCATCATTTATCATGGTGTAACCTATGGAAGAGGAATTGGTGTCATAAATATTATGGAATTAAATGGTAAACCATTCAAAAAATAATATGAATGATATTCTTTCATCAGGTCCCAAATAAATCGTAAACTATATCAAGGTATTCCATCATATATGGAATAGGATATTGAAAGATCACATAGAACATTTCTTAATGAAATAGCCTTTCTTTGAAAATATGTTTCATAAAACCCTTTCAAAAATTATTTTCTTATAAAGAAATATTTATAATTTCAATTAAAAAATTTATTGAGTAAAATATCTTTTCCTCTTTGAAAAAATATTTTGAACTACTTTTTCTTAAAAAATACATTGAATATATATAAAGAAGTATTGAAAACATTTTGAAAACCCTTTTCCTTGAAAAATTATAAAATAAGATTGAATTTTGTTTTGAAAAATATTTTCATTGGAAACATGTAATATAATATTGAATACTTTTTGAAAACCATTTTTTATGAAAACTTATAAAACAATATTTTCTTTGTTGAAAAACATTGTTTTTAAAGACAAAAGATTTTCGACCAAATAGAGAGTTAAAGTCAGACTTTCTTAAAAACAATTTCTTAATATTATTATGCACCAAAGTGAAAAAATGGTACCAATACATGAATATATCATGAGTAACCATTGGATAAGATATTGAAAGAGATTTATTGAGATATGGATCATAATATATCATCAATGGAATCATAATCATAAACAATATCGATAAAGAATGAGATTTTTTCAATTTACTCTTACCACTGGGTAATTTGGAATTATACTCATAATGTAAGAAAATGAAGCTACATGAACATTTAAATTTCATGAAAATAATTTGTTTCATTATATAACATTATAAATGGTATTATATACACCTCAAAAAATAATATAGGTTTATAACATGACATGTGTCTCCCAGAAAGGAAAATTGAGACAAAATTACTTTACCAATTTGGAAACTTTTAAAACATAAATCTCAGGAAATTAATAACATAAAAAAATATCTAAATGCCCATAAAATTAATTATAATAATCAAATAATACATCCATGGGAAATAAACACACTACATATAAGAAATAGGTGGTGAACATGGCTTGTGTCCCACAGAAAATAAAAGTGAGATGAGAAAACCCTTACTAGTTGAGTAACATTAGAATTATGATACCTATGAGATAATAACCCAATTTAAAATTTTTATATCATTAAATTAATGAAAAAACATGTAATAGGTCATTATATACACAACAAAAAGTAATAAATTAGTGAATATGGCATGTATCTCACAGAAATAAAAAGTGAGATGAAATCCACTTATCTTAAGTCTTGGATTTCTTCATACACATTAAAAACCTTTTGTATAATAAATATAAACTTATTATAAATCTACAAAATAACTATATTATTATATATCATACCATATATTACTTTTTATATCTTTATATTACCTTTTAATTAATAACTCTATGTTAATATATTTTTTGGGTAATATTTGCTTTCTTTTTCGTATATGTTTTGGCTTGTAATTATTGATCCACTTACTTAGTTCATGATTTACATATTTAAAAAATGTAAATAATTACATAAATACCATATATATTTTGTTTATATATATTTATAATAATATATAAAATATATAAATATGAAATGAAAGGCACCATTCATGGAAGAGGTAGTCTTATGTAAGCATTAATGTTGTTTCCATTTCATTATCATATTAAATGAAAGAAATTAAATGAAATATATGTATATATCAATATAATATAATTAAATTATAATTATTCTTTCATATATATCAGGTAATTTCACAAAACTCATCCTTAATACATTATATGTAGAGTGTAAAGGAATCACATCACTTTGAGGAGATGGTAGTCTACACATCCCCAAACGAAATTATTATATTAAAAAAATGGAAATCATTAATTTATGTGTTATATAATAATTAAATAAGAATAAATACAACATAAAAATCATATATATCATATAAAAAATATTTTCCATCATAATTTCCAACCACGAGAGGTCGTAAGGGGAAAAATGAACAAATAATTTCGTGAGGCGGTAGTTCTCTGTACACTATAACGGTAAGATCGTTACCCATTAGATGAAAGTGTATTTAATTGTGGTTATAAAACATTAAATAAAATAATTTATTTATATTTAGGATACTATTGTTATTATATGATTGTGTAATAAGAATAAATAAAGGAGTGGAGAAAGAAATAAAACTAAATTGAGGCTACCTATTTTTTTGGGTAACTCCTTTTAGTTTTCACCAAAGGGAATCCTTGGATCCCTTTATGCCCAAATTTATTCTCCAAATATGAGAGGATGTATATTTTGAGACCATTTGAGATGATGTGGGATGATCAAATGTTTATTTAGAAGTTCAAGGAAGGGGAAGAGTGTATGAATTTTTATAGTGGAGGAGGAGTGACATTCTTGTAAATATCAAACGGTAAGAATTAATGGGAGATATTACTTTTCTAACGTGCTTCCAAAATATAAAAATAATGGATTGATGTAAAATTATGGTCTAAAAAATATCTATAACACAAAAATAAGTACATTTTTATAATTTTTTTCATTAGTCTTGAATTTTCCTTATATTTTTTATTTTGGTTTTTCATTTATGTAACTAGTTTTCCAACCTATTTAATTTAAACATTATGACTAAATTAAGGTTTGATATATTATAACATATATTACAACTTAATTATAAATATTATATCTAATTTAAAAAAAAATTATTATGTGTTTTGAAAATTAATTTTAAAACAAGTGCATGTGACGCGCAAAAATATTGTTTTAACCCGAACTGTGCAAACAATGTTTTTAGTATTTCAGGATATATATGTTTATTATAAAAGATCATTTGGTAGATTAATATAAAAAAATTTATATTTATTAACAATTATAAATAACTTTTAATAATTTAGGATTTTGTTAATTATAAATCGTTTAATAAAATATAATTTATTATAAAATACCATGAATTTTAGTTTTGAAATTATTTATTTAATTTTAATTTAAAAATATCAAAGAATAATTGGAATTAAAATATAACAATTTAAAATATTTTTAACGTGATATATTCTTCTAAAATCTCATTTACTTATACATATGGATATTCTACTAGTCGAATAATCACATGCAATATCAATAGCCACTTTCATAATGATGGAATGCATAATGTCAGACTTTCATAACCACATAGTCAAGGCCTTGTGCCAAGTCTACAAATAAGATTTTGTCAATGCCTTGTGCCAAAAAACTAGTTTGTCTCATGAGACCTACTGATGTATCAAGGAACTATAGAGGGAACCACCCGTCACTTACTAAGTCCAATGCATTCCTCACATGAAAAGGTTGAAACATATTATGAACATTTGTATGAAAACTAACATAAGAAATGTTAATATTTTAATCAAAAAACATGAATGATATAAAAATATCACATCCAGAGTCAAATATAACTCATTAAATAGAATATGGAATATTTTATTATAATATATCAACCTCAATAAAGAATAATGAATGATATTGACATAGATGAAAATAATAATCAAAATTGTTTGAGATAAATATCCCCCTTTTTCTTGAAAACATTTAAAAGTCTCACTATTTATCAAGAAGCTGTTTAAAATAGATTTTTTAATAAAAGTATCCCATAGAACTTTGAAACATTTAAAAAGAATTTTAATTTTACATATTTAATGTACATATAAATAAATCATTAAAACCTTTTTAAAAAAATGGAAATTAATGAGAAATATTTTGAATAATAAATCTTTAAAACATTTTAAAATGATATTTTAGTTAGAGTTCATAACCAAAATAGAGACACTTGATTAAAAATAATTTAGGTAATCAAAACATTATAATATCATGGGTATAATGGGATTCATGATATATTATGTCAAAGTACATTATATACAACATATAAAAGTGAATTGGCATATAACAACAAAAAATTCTCAATGGAATGTAAATTGAGATGAAATCTCTTATAAAGACTGTATACTTAGGTTAAGGATAAACCAACGACATAATTATGAATGAAAAATATAAATACAATCAATACTATTGGATATTTAGTGTAAATTAATAATCGGACTTTCACACATATTCTTGCAAAAACTACACCAATGAATTGGATGTTTAACTCAATAAATAGAGATTGAGTTAAAATTACTCATATCAAGTTCATATCGATGACTTGAGAATTTATCAATGGAGTTATTATGTGTACCAAAAGTATATCCACATAAAGGGGAGTGTAAATTACTATATAAATAATAAATAGTGATTCCACACATAATCATGAAGTAAAATAATCAATGAAGTATGCGTAAAGCCGAGTGAGTGGAAATTTAAATTTGAAATTTACTCACCAATTTGGTAACTTACGAAACATAAATCCCATGAAAGATAAATCATAAAATGAAGATGTAATTAATAATAAAGTAAATTATATTACACCAATAATAAAATCACTGGGCAGTACATACACCACACAAAAGGAAATAGTGGTAGTATGGCATGAATCTCACAGAAATAGGAAGTGAGATGAAAACCCTTAATTCGTTTTAACCAACCGAGCCGTATAGAAAAAAGTTAATAAAAAAATGAATCACAGAATACCATTAATAAAAATAGAATCATGATAATATATCAAATGACAATACACAATACACCACATTTAATAAATAAGTGGCGAATAATGGAAATATCACGGAATTAAAAGTGAGAAAAGACACCCCTTACACTGTAATTTTTCTTGGTCGAGGGTAGGTTAACCTCCTGTATAAAGGTTAAATAATTGTTATTAAATTATATAAGAATCATATACATTAATATAATATCATATATGATATTTTAATATTTATTTGTTAATAATATTTTAGTATTATCGGCGTTTTGGGAGTTAAGTGATTCATTTTACTTTATATAAATTGTTTCATAAGTAGTGTATGTTATGAATAGGATGTATATAATTCATATTCAGAATGATATTAAGTCTATTAATATTATTTTTAAACATCTAATAAAAATTATTCTTGAATTGTTTGCGATGGGGAAAGAATCTCATCGCGTTCGTGGAGACGGTAATCCGTATGTACGCACGAGCGACAATATCATTCTTTTGATATTAAAATAATATATAATTGGATGGTATATCATATATACAGAATAATTATCATTTTATATTTATTATTTAAATCAATTAAACATCATTATTATACCCATCCAAATAATAATGTTTTGAATTACAATTACACCGCGACGTAGAGACGGTAAGCCGTACATACGCACGTATGGTGAAATGTCATTCAAAGGATTTATAAAATAATGATTATGGTTGTACGATATTTATAATAACATCATAGTATATAGAAGATACTAGAGTTTGTATTTTATAATGGAATCAACAAAGAAATAATAAGTGGAAGAAGAAAGGAACATGAAAGAGGTGATGAAATATTTACGTCTTCTTCAGGTTCTTCCTTTTGATTTAATCAAAAGGTATTCTTAGGTTGGCTTCATGACTAAATAAATGCCTCTAGGATAAACGGAGGAAAGTTGAGAGGGTATTTGGGGATAGTTTGGCTGAGAAAAAATTCTTTGAAGGTGTGAATTTGAGGGATGGGGGATTTCCCTTTTATAAGAGGGGTGAGGGGCACCTTAGGAAAAGCTAGAAATATTATTTTATAATAAATTAATTTTCGGTTTCTAATGGCTCCAAAATGAATTATTTTAAGGATAGGTGGGGATGAGTCAAAAACCACTCAACCAATAGGTTTTATATAGGTTTGGGTCATTATATTAACCTTATCTTTTAGATATAACTCTTAGTTAAATAGTTTAACATTTTCCATGTCTCTTTGTATTTTTATATTTTATGGTTAATAAACATACTATATACTTCCAAGAGAACCCAAAGTGGTTCATTTATGAAAAACCTATAATTATATATATTTTTTGGCTGAACCTTATATTTTTAGGAATAAAATATCAATTAATAATATAATATTTGTTTTAAAAACTATTTTATGTCAATTTTGAGACTATTTGGTATTTTGTTTTTTCTAAATTCATAATAGCATTATTACTTCGAAAAAAATTCATCTAACCAACTATAAAATGTCGTAATAACCTTTAAAATAGTTTAATTCAAAATAATTCTCAAATTACATTTATTTGGATATTTCGAATATCAAATATTTTAATATTTCATTAATTAGCTAATTACTGCATCATCATTGTGTCATAAATAAATTAAATTATTTAATGTATAAAAAATATAAATAAAATACCATTATGTAGGAAATATTTTTAGATTTCTAACGAATATTTATAATATAATTTATCTTATGGATAACCCTATATTAAAAATGGTTTAGTTATTAAGCATTGAATTTAACACTTTTAACTCTTTTTGAATTAAATAATAATAAATTTCCTAATCTAATCCATGTGGACCTAAAGGATAATATTTTATTCATAAGGTTTTTTTGGTAGTATTACACTTATCCAATAGAACTAGGACAAGTGTTAGGGTAATAATAATATCATTTTTACCCTTAATTACCCTATTTACTTTTAACCGTGGTAAATAAAAGTCAAAAGATACTATTCACCAAAAATTATTTTTATCTTATTGAACCATATTTTACTTACTGATATCAACTGTGTCTCATGGATTTATAAAATTCTATTCACAGAAGCAGTAAAATTAAGTTTTATTCTAATTTTTAAAAGCTCTTATGAGGTGGGTAAAAGACAGTTAAAAGTTCAATAAATATTTTATGTATCTAAAATTATTATAAACTAACTCCAATGAATTAAAATGAACTTATATAGGTATTATGTATCTATTTTTACCTAAAATAAATTTAAATAAAACAAATAATCATTTAAATAAAAATTCAGTTTAAAACTATAACTTAGTGTTTTTCACTATTCATAAAAAATTGAATGTTTTCAAAAAAAATACCACAAATTCACTCTAAGATAATTTCAATATTCTGAATCGAAAAATGAAGTCTATTTTGAAAGATAAAATTTCAAAAATTTCAAAAAGTTGGTATTACTAGTCATAATGGCTAGTTTGATTGGTCGTAGTGTGTTAGAATCTCGAAGTTGTGTACAATGCATGCTATTACATTATTCAATGGGAAATGTACAATAGAAGCTTGGGGTGTTACTGCTCCACTAAACTCTTAAAATATTGCAAAATGTTTTAACTATAAGTAACAAGGATGATATACAAACCAATTCACTAAGCCAAAGGTTGTGGAAGATAACTGCTGAAAACCACCCATAAGGCCAATAGATCACGAGTGAGCATATTACATTACAACTACTGAGGTGGATCATGAAAAAAACGTGGTGACATATATGCTAGTTTTTCATTTAATAATAGAAAATTTACTACTTGATTTTTGTTTTACATATTATTTCATATCACTCTCAAGTTTAATATAACTATTCAAACGCAAACAAAAAATATATAATTCAAGTTATCTTTGAAAATGAAAAATATGTAAGTGAATAAAATCCTAAAAATATAATTTTTTCCCTATTAATATTTGTGTTCATAATTTCACAATGAACATTGTGATACACCCTTTAGTGGAATTCAATATTATTCTCAGTGTGGGTTTTATTTCCTTTTATAGAGCCTCCATATATTTTTGAGAGAAGGAAATAAACCTTTGTCTCACAAATCACCCTATAAATATACACAAGTGTAAAGAGGATAAATATCCTTTAGAATAATCATATCAAGCTTGGATATTATTTCCTTATGAGAAAGCATGTCTTTCTCAAATTATTTAGAATAATGAAAAAGAGCATCCTATAGGACATTCCCATTATAAGAGAGTATTTTTATGTGTTCCCAAAAGAATTTCTCAATTTTCCTCCTAACCGAGTGGTTTATTTATCAATCAAACTAATACATTAATATTTTGCAATATTCAAGACTCTATAAAAATGGTCACTATTGAACTTTAATACCTAAATATGTAACTATAATAAAATATAGATAATGTTTTTACATACCCAAGTGTTTCACCATAGGTTGTGTGGGTCTTTATCATTGAGAATATGGATGAGTTAATGTGATTGTGTTTTGATTATCATGATCTCAATAAGATTACGGTAAATAAAAACTATCATATTTCTAATATTGATGACCTATTTAATCAAATATTTATATCCCATTACTTCTATAAGGTGGATCTTCATTGAGGATATTATCAAGTAAAGGTGAAAAATGAGGAAATCCCAAGATTGATTTTTGTATAAGGTGTTCATGCTACAAGTTTATAGATGATATTTTTATCTACACCAAAATTAATGAGGAACATGAGGATCATTTTAAGGTTGTATGGAAGAACGTGTGAAAGGAAATGTTATATATGATTTATTGTAAATGTGAATTTCTGAGAGAGTACGTAAAATTTCTAGGGTATGTTAGCACCATCAAAAGTATATTTTTAGAACCTTTAAAGATAGAGGAAATTAAAATATTTCCCAAACCGAAATTTATAATAGATATCTATAGTTTCTTTATATTATTTGTGTACTATCATCGATTAGTGAAAAACTTCTCACAATTGACAAACCCACTAACCAAGCAAACATGAATGGGATTAAAGCTTTTCTAGAGTGGTGAATGCAAGGAGACATTTAAAGAGTTAAATAAAACGATAATAACTACACCTATTCTCACATTACCCACTAGTGTTAATGTATCTGTGATCTACAATGATTCATCAAAAAAAGGGAACCAATATTCATGGAAATATAATGTATGGACTTCGGAATCAGAAAATGAGTTTTTTACTACCTTGCTCAAGTAACTGCCCAACCATCCATTCTTGAGAGGTTCAAGGAGGACTAAAAAGATGATGAGAATATATAGAGGAAGGTAGTTAATATTCTAGAGTTTAACTTTTTTAAGTATTTAGTTATAAGGTTTTCTAACCTGATATGTGTCTCATAAAAATCAAAACTAAATAGAAAACCTTTGGATTATTCAAATAACTCATGCTTCTATATACATATAGGAAGCACTAAGATTTATATAAACCTAAATAAAAAATTATGATGGGATTACATGAAGAGGGATATTAAAAATTTTATATCTTAATTTTTGGTATGCCATCAATTTATGTCCGGATAACATAGATATAAGTATATGATGAAACAATTACACGTACCAATATAGAAATGAAGAAACACAACATTGAATTTTTTTGTAGGACCCCCATGACATCAAAAGTCCATAACACCATTTGGGTGGTAGTCATTGCTTGTTAAGTCTACATATTTTAATATTATTGATGAAGATTTATCCTTGAAAAACATGCGATGATATACATATGATAAGTGGTAGTACTATATGTATTACTATTCTCTTTTTTATTTGATCAAGATTAGAGGTTTACCTCAAGGTTCTTGTGATGAATTTATAAAACCTTAGTTACAGAGTTGGGTTTTAACACTTCTTCTCAACCTCAAATAGAAGGTCAATCTAAGAGAACCATTCAAAATATAAGGGATATAATGATATCATATTCAATGGATTTTCAAGGATATTGGGAACTGTCCCCTAGTAAAGTTCTCATATAACAAAAAATTGTCATTATAGTATTCAAATGGAACCCTATGTGGCTTTGTATGGGAAGTAGTGTTGGACACCAACATTTGGGACAATGCTAGATATTATAATTATATGGGACTTGATCTTATCCAATAGATAATAGAGACAATTTAAATCATTAAACATCATATAAAATTCATGAAAATTTGACAAAAAAGATATGAATAAAGGCATTGATGAGACATAGCGTTTGATGTCAAAGATAAGGTATTCCTATGTATATAGTCATGGAATAAATTTATTAGGCTGTGTAAGAATGGAAATATTAGTCCTAGATACATCATCCCATTTGATATCCTTGATCACATCAGAGTTGTGTCTTATTTACTGGCACACCCACCTAACTTATCTCAAGTACATGATGTGTGTCATGTATCCCTCTTAAGAAAGTACATATCAAACCCATCACATTAATTGAATTTAGAGGTGGTACCTTTGTAGAAATATATAATATTTGAGGAGGAGACAAAGAATATATTATATCAATGAGATAAAGTTATACGAAATTGGAAAACTCACCTAGTCAAACTACTATGTAAGAACTACAATTTTGAGAAGACAATATAGTAACCAGAATAAGTGATGAAACAGAATCACCCTCATCTATTTTAGTTTATGAAATAAAATTTGGAAGGTGAAATATATGAAGGGGAGAATGTAACGACCCATAATTTTCAAAATGAAATTACATTAAAAATGAATAAATATCCTATAAATTAATGTAGTTATTGATAAATACTTTCACTATATTTCATTGATATTTTATACCATTATAAAATATAGGAATTTTTTTTTTGTTAGGATTAAATACTATTACAAATCATTTTTTGGATAATGTTGTCATTCTATAGTTTCCACTATGATTATTATATCTTAAGGGTTATAATAAAATCTAATTGACATAAAAGGAAAATGTGATGGTCCCAACCAGTAGGATTATACTCTATGAAGCCCATTTATCAGGACTCCTATGGGAGATAGAATCACTGGGATTTTCCCTTGACCATGACTAAGCCATGATTTAACAACTAAAACTCATAAAAAGCTATTTATGGGATAAGTTAAATCTTATAGAGAGCACTACCCAAACTATGTTAATATAATCACCCTAATAAATTACTAAAATCATACACTTACCCTTAGAGTGTACATTAGTGTAAAATGGGGGTTATGTATTTAGACCCTTGTAGTATAATTTTTTTATCTTATTTTTAATAAAATAATGATTATATTTATCCATTTTCATTATTACTTAATATATACATATACATGACTATATAATGATTCTAATAGAAATTATATTTTGATACAAAAAAACCAAAATATTATTCTTGGGAGATATAATGTTTCAATTAAAAAACTCATTTTTATAAATCCCAGAATTTGGGAAAAAATATTTTCATGAAATAAAATTATTAAAAAAATTTTACTTAAATTTAAATGGTAATATAATTTAATGATGTCCCATTTAATTTTTGATAAGGGTGAAAATGATGTTTCTAACTTAAAAACTAGCATTTTTAATAAAAATGTTTTTTATTTATAATTTTGAATTTCTATATTTGTAAAATTATTTTGAAAAAATAAATATCATTTTTGCAATCAGATTATAGAATTCACCCATTATTGAATTTTTCAATATTTTTTGAAATATTTGAATTTTTTTTGTAAAAATTAAATACGGTATAAATATATATTGTGTATTATGACATCACAATATCCTAGAAGTTATATAATAAATACTATAAAAGGTATCTAATATAAAAAAATGTTTATCTTTCAAAATAATGTGTTTTTGATGTTATTTAATTAAGATTACAAACCTATATTATATTTTAAGGTTTTAAAAACAATTCTTCTTGAACATGGCTCACTTCCACACTAGACATAGTGTTATTTTATTGAGTTAGGTTCTTAGACTAATACAATATTAGCAAATAATCCTCTTTTTTAGAAACCATGGTAAAAACCATTGGAAAGTTTGTGTTTTTAATTATTTTATTACTTAGAGTCCAAAATCTATGTTTAGACATTAAAAAGAATTACTATATATTTATCTATAAATACCCAGCCAAACTCCATTTCCTCTTCAATAAAAACCCATTGAGAAATAAGTTAATCACCCTCTATCTATATCTTTATAAATCCCTTCTAAGGTGTTCCAAAAATCATATGAATCCCCTACTATTATTTCAGAATCACCCCCTCAATGTAAGGGATTCTCTTCATCATCCTCTTTATTCAAGAACTTATTTTTATATTAATAATTTTTATTTCCAATTATTAATGTTGATATGTGTTTTTTACACATAAAATTATGGTCAATATGATTCCTATGTAATGAGAGACCACATTTCACTCTCATTAATCTCATCCATGAACCCATATGTACATTTGTTATGTTGTTGAAATTATCAAGTTGTTTTCCATTCCTAACATCTGTGTTGTGAATTACCATACTCATTTCCACTCAATGGTATTCACCTAGATATATCTATCATTCATTTATTGAGGAATTCAATTCATGAAACCCAAACTCCTTAATCATGGGATTACAAGTGATGAAATAAATTATTATATTATATGATCTATGTGGATCACAACTGATTGTATATGATATTATGGTGATGGGGGATATAAATTATATATCCCTCCAATGTATTGGGTAAAATTTTCACCTCATGATATACATTGTATCATACATGGGTAGTTATCATAAACATACTATTTAATTATTTCTCGGTGGTTAGCGTTTACTTATGCTTATGATTTCATTTTTTTTCACATTCCTATAATACCTTGATGTTATCATATTATATCAGGATTCAATGTCAATAATTATGATTCTCTCATTTCTATGTCATCATGTTATTTATGGTGACTTACATGTACTATTTTACATTATTCTATGTTATTATTATCCCTTTACTGGTATTTATAGGTCACCCCTTTCTTATATAATTCCCTAGAATATCCCATGAACTATTAAATTATCAATGGAGTTTAAGAGAATTTTAGGGAGTTTTTATATGACATGATTGTATCCCTGTTTCATGTTATTGTGTTATGTATATAATTACAAAAATACACAAGGCCTCTTAAAATTGTGGGATTGTATTATGTGTATTATTATGCAATAAATCCTGAAATAAAGTGTACAGAAGAAATGGGTAGGCCTAGACTCCCCCACCTACCACATCAAATATCATGTCATAGTAATCGGATAAATACAACCACTTCCACTATATTTTATTTTTTGAGATTAATTTTCATGAGCTCTTCCATCCCTTTTAAAGCATCGTTAGACTCATAAATGAAAACCCCCTATGACTTTCTATCCAACGCACATGCCACAACGTTCCCTTTCCCTGGTGTATAGGAGATCTTGAATTCATAAACCTAGAGAAACTTCATCCATCTCTACCATTAATTATTTATATCACACTGAGAGAATATAAACATGTGGTTCTTTTAATCCATAAATACCATAAATCACATTATTATGAGGAAACATCACTACAACGTTATGGAAAACATTACAACTGGTAACTCTAGGTCATGGATTGTAGAGTTATTCTCATGTGGATGAACACACCTAGAACCAGAAGAGATCATTTTTTCATTCTATATCAAGACTCATATAAAAAATAGATGAGAATAATTATAACAAACTTTGAACATAAACCCTTCCTTGGTAAATTGAAGCACTATAGCATTGATCATCTTCTCCTTTAGGTATTTAAAATATTATAGACACAGATCAACCCAGATGAAATCTCTGTATTTCTTGGTCAAGGTGGTTAAAGGGGATACAGTCAAAGATAATTTAGACAAAATCATATGGTATTGTCCCACAAAACCATGGATGTTTTGAACCTCTTCCAAATTCTTGATTTTCCCTCAATAAACAACTACCCTTACCTTTGAAGGGTCCATAACCACACCCTTCTAGGATACCGTGTTACTAAGGAGATGTAATTCCCATGTATATAACTTACAACTAGACAACATTCTATATAGTTTTTGGTGTTAATGAGCCTATTGGAAAACTATGGTATCCTCGGAATGACCCCCCTCTAATATAGAGTATATAAGGATTTTTTCAATAAATATGACCATGAACTGGTCCACAAAATAACATAATAAAATTTTAAAGATTATTATGAACATTATTGGTGTATTCATGGAACCAAATAGCATGAACATGAACTCAAATTGATCATACCTTCATTTCAAGGTAGTTTTTATTACATCCTCATACTTTAAACTCATATGATGATATCTGAAATGATGGTCAATCCTTGAAAACATGTTGGCTCTGCTAAACTAATCGAGTAGATCTTATATCATCGGAAGAGCATAAATTTTCATGATTAATACATGATTCAACTTTATATATTCTATAAAAAACCTCATACTATCATATTACATCTTTAAAAAAACACAAAAGATTCCTAAGAGGACACATTGGGTATGATGAAACACTTTTACATTAGATCATAAACTTGGAGACTCGACCACCAAAATTTCACTAGTTTCAACCAATAAAGATCCATTGAAATTCAAGGTGTTACCTAGTGGGAATATGATGTAAATATTTATATATGTAAATATAGTCCATTTCTTATTACTTGTAAATTATGATTTGTATACATATAAGGGTCTATTAATTTATGCAATATGTAATTACAAAAAAATGACAACTATTATCATTTTATATTTCTCTTGTGTATGCTATCATTCAAAAATATATTACATAAGATGAAATGGATAGAGTAATTAAATTAATTTATATATATGTGTGTATAAATTTTCAAAGGCAATTAACTAATTCACTATAAAACAAGACTTAATTTAAACACCAACTAAGAGTGTTCTTGGGATTCATATAAACTGAACAATCTTATGATATAATGGTGTCGATATTCATCAAATGACTCCTATGAACCCAAAGCTCCCTTTCAACATCCTTATTTGAAAATGATATTTTAGAACATCATGAATGGAATATTAATTTCATCTGGGCATTAGATGATTCAACACAACCTGTGAATACACTACAAAGGTGGGAATAATTTTTTTCCACTTTTAAATATCTCTCAAACTCATTCAATGGATATTGAGAAGGACGTAGTGGGTGTTCGATGTAAGTTATACCATATTAATAACAGGTTTTCATTCATTATTTATACGTATTTTTATATTTATTTCATAGTAGATCTTATGAAAATGGTTTGTAAAGATAATTTATGACGTTTTGATAAAAAACATTTTAATTTTTTGAAATCAAAATATTGTCAAATAATGTTTTTTTATACTAGGTGATGTTTTTATAATAGTAGATAGAATGTTTTGTGAAAAATTATTGGAGAAGGAAAAGTCAGAAAGTTAGAAAGTTCTTAACTTACTAACCTTAAGTTAGATGATTCTATGATAATATCAAATTTTCTTAAATCATGAAAATCTCATGATACAAGATTTTTTTGAAAAGTTAAGTTGAACTTTTGCAGTCACTGCTTAGCATAAAGAGAAGCACTAAATGTAGAACTTCTCAGAAAATTGGAAGTATGAATTTGTTGAAGAATTGAAAAGTTGATGATCAGATGATCCATTATACAAAAAAATGTTTAAAGCATAAATTTGTAATTATGATTTTTTATGAAGGAAATTTTTTATGGAATTAAAAAAATCATCATATATATTTAGAAATAGTGGTCCAGAAAAATATTTCTAGACATAGAGCATCATACATAGATTACTAGACAGAACAAATTCATATTCATTTTGTTCAAGTTTGATGTTTCTGAACTCATATTTATGGACACATTTCATTATATGTAGAAACTACAAGAAATATGGAAGTATGAAATTGATCACATTTGATAATGTTAAACCTTTATGAATGGACACAACCTTATAGGTAGAAATTTTAGGCAAAGATTTTGGTAAAAAATATGAGTTTATTAATATTGAAAAGTTTGTAAAAAACATGAGAAAAAAATACTAGTTTTCAATTAGGATGACAAGAAAATATTTTAAAAATGATAAATAATGAAGATGATTTTTGAGAAAAAAGGGGAGAGATAATCTATAGTTTTAGACACAATTTTCCAAACAAACTCTTTCGTACAAAGATTTATGAAGAAGTTTTAATAAGAATGAATGAAAGAAATATGTTCATGTCGAGAAGTCACAAGAAGTGAGTAATGTTCAAGTTTTAAATCATTCATAATTTTCCAAAAATGTAGGAATTGAAGATATATAATAGAAAATATATCTAGACAAAGGAAAATGTTAATAATGTTGAAGTGGCTACTGGATAGTCATTACAGGAATCTAAATCTTTTAAAAGTTTCAACAATGTAGTCAATCATCTTTAGTTTTCTTAGAGAAATGATCATAACAAAGTTGTCTTTTTTTATTTTGATATATTTCTTCATCAGTGAGTAAAAATAATCTAATAGAGGAATGTTAAAGTTTGAATTTGTGAATTCTTGAATCTCTGGTTAAGAAAGTATGTTAGATGATATTTTCATAATAAATTCCCTTAGATGAATATTTCGTAAAAATTTCCTTTACATAACATTTGTTTAAGAAGTGTTAGATAATAATAATGGAGTTTTTAATTGAACCATTATGGTGTGTTTGTGTTTGTTCCAATTGGGTCAATAGGACCATAAAAATGATTAGTTTTATAGATATAGAAGTTATAAACAAACAAATCTAGATAGAAATTTTAAAGAAGGTTGTAAAGTTAAGAAGATGTTAAATCTTGAGGATGTTGAAGCTATAGAGAAGTATAGAAGATTAATGAAGACTACAGATGAGTTGAAAATATTTTATAATCATTCAAATGAAATTAAAATAATCTAGAAATTTGAATTTATTAATTTGGGTGAGTGGGAAAGAATTTCATGTTTCCCACCTTTACTATTTATGGAGAACCAATATATGGAGGTGTAAAGTACAACACTTAAGAATGTTCACCCATGTATAAAAGAATAAATCCTTCAAATTTGGTGTCCGGATAGTGATTAAAACTAAATTTTAGTTTCATGTTGAAGAATAATTTTTGGATAGTGGTTTCTGTCAGAAGACCAGATAGTAAAATGTTCATATTACTAGACATAGGTTTAAGTGATATTGCACTAGACAGAGATTCAATGGAGAAGTTTTATGAGGCACTGATTTTATCTAATCAGATAGAATAAAGGGTTTGTAAGAGGCATAATATGAGAAAATGTTCATTAGATAGAGGTCATTAGAATCAGACCCATTGAGCATAGTCAAATTAGACATAGTTTCCGGATAGACCTTTGGTGGAGTAGTTTGAACAATGTTATGTACTTTTTATTAGCTCAAATTTGGTGACAAAAATTTAATAACCGATGGGATTTAGTATAATAATTATTATCAAAATATAGAATGTGTCTAATATGCTTTGAAATAATAAAAGTATTCAATTATTTATATTTTGATAATTTTAATGTACCTATGTGAGTGGCTATGAAAATGATGCAGGTTCTCACACTAAGGCTAATCCTTGTAAATCCTATATGTTTTTTTACATTTCAACATTCTCATGAATGTGTTTTTAATAAAATGTGATAATGAAATAACTATAAAATGTTTGTGGGGTTATGTTTATTAAATCTTGAAATTTGTAAAAAGATAAAAACTGATTCACCCCCTCCCCCCTCTATGTTGTTCTGCAATCCTTAGTAACCTCAAGTAGTATTAGTGGTGATCCCATATTAAATACATACCATAGAAAAACTCAACTCTATCAATAGTATATGTATTCTTATCTTTTATATAAAAAATGTCATGGTTGTAAAAATAGAATGAATCTATATCATCTTTCACTTGGCCTAGAAGTTGTTTATGGTGAAAACATTTGGTTTCCACTAATTGAGAAAGATACTACTTTGAATTTTTATGATAAGAGAAACATTGAAGTTTATGGAAAATAATGAAATTACATTCTTATGTCTCTATTTGAAAATGTTTTCATGAAGGCGATGGCTCCTAAAAGAGAAAAAAATAATGTGGTACAATTTCAAAATTATTTTAAAATGAAATACTAAAGTGAAGGAAGAAAAACAACACATCTGACCAAGAAACATTGATGATATGAAAATGAGATATGAATAAATTATTGAAGAGTATATTAAAAAATTAAATTAATTTTTATACAACAATAACAGTTTTAGATATGTCTTCGAAGATTATATAATTTTTAAGAAAATTATGAGATACTTTTTAGAAATGTTTTATTACAAAATATATGCTTTAAATATAAATATGATTTATAACTTGATGAATTTCATAACTTTTGTTTCTTTCGATATGATAAAATCTCTAAAATTAAAAAAATAAAATCAAAAATGAAATAGATTCTGATGCTCTAAGAAATATGAAACTTAATATTGATTAATATTTTGATGATTGTGATCTTGAAGATAATTAGGATGATTAGTTTAATAAAAAAATAATGTCTTTTACCTCTAAGTATTATTAATGTGGAATAAGAATGTGTGGAGGAAAAATTCTTCTAAAATGTTTTGAGTGTTGTGAAATCAGGAACTTTTCTTTGAATTTCCCCAAGAATAAAGTTAGGTAATTTTATGACTCTCCTGAAGAGAAGACATGGGGGAATAAATTGAACAAATCTTCAACGAAATAAAATATGTACATTGATGAAAAGAAATGGTTCATTGGAAATAGAAGAAACATCGTAAGTAAGAAAGTATAATTTGAATTAAATGAGATTAGTTTATCAGAATACGAAGGTTTATAAGAATCATATCCTTCTTTAAAAATGTCTAGAAAATGAATACTCTTAAAACTTTGAAGAAAGAAGAAGAAGGAGGTGAAGAATCTTATATAGAGTATTAAATCACATAATAACATGTACCATGTCTTGAGAAAAACCTATCTCTCAAGAATGAAATCATAATGATGAAGAAAAAAGGTGGAAAAGTTTTTGAATAAAGAAAATATGTACTCAAGTAGGAAAAAGAGTATAATAAGTAAATATTTAACTACAAATTAATAATTGATGAATATGGAAAAATGGATTAAGATCTCATTAAGATATTGAAAACTAATTAATACGATGTTAACAAACACCAATCATAACTCCTTGAGGATAAAAGTACCTTTAGAGTATTGAATTAATGTTTCAAAAAGGATTTATAATTAAAATCTGGGTCACTTAAAACTATAGGAAAAACTCACTCCAAGAATTTAGTGAAATCCTCACCTAATAAATGTAAAAGTTCATATGATTTTTCAAACATTTTAGGTGTTAAGAAACGTATTGGTAAAACTTGATTAGATAGGGGATGTGAGTAACCTATCACATTCACAAAAGATGAAAATTACCTCAATATAAAATATGGACCTTGCCTAGAGAATGTATGAATAGAAAGAACTTATGATACATAACAAAAGTACTATAGAGATAAATCATACTTATATAGAAAACAAATATTTGATTATTTTTTTCTAGTTTATTATAATTTATGGGCACAGTTCTTAAAACTATATGAATAACATGTCACTACCAAGGAAGAGGCAATAACATAGGGTATTTAATGTTGGAAGTAAAATGAGTAAATTTCCTAATCCACATGAAGTAAGAAAAATGATGTCTCAAGATGTTAGAAAATCTTCAATGAAAACCCAGTTTGACAGGCTGGTGGAAGTTTGTGGAATATGTGATTAACCAGGTCACTTTAATGAAGAATTTAGGACTATACAACTAGGTCAATGTTCATATGATTGAAAATAAAATTATTCTAGAATGAAGAAATTTTAAGAAAGATATTTATGTTGGTAAAGATCTAAAAGTAAGAAAAAAATAAAAAAATATGGATTCATGATAGTGGTTGTTCCTCATACATGATAGGAACTATAAAAATCATGAAATATGTTAAAGATATTTATGGAGGAGTATTTAATTTTGGAAATTAATGTCCCTTGAAAATCATTGGAATAGTAAACATAGAGATAGAACCTCAAAAACATAAATATAATAAGGTTATATTTATTGATGGGATAAAGTACATCCTTCTTAGTATGATTCAACTTTGTGATGTTGGAAAATAAGTGATATTTAGAATATATTATTATATCATCATAAGTGAGGAAGATGGAAAACTTGTTACAAGAGGATCAAGATGAGAATATGTTGTGGAATCACAAACTTATTCATCTTGGACAGAAAAGTATGAACACACATTCTAAAGTTAATGCTATGGGAAATCGTCGAATATTGGGTAGAAAAGAAGATTATTTTTGTATAACCTATCAAAAGGAATTATGATTTGTAAAATACACAAGAAATTAGAAATTAAATATACTATACCTATTGAGCAGATTCACTCTGATTTTTGTGGACTGATGGTATATCAATAAAAAAGAATATTTTTACTTTATCACTTTTATTAGTGATTTCACTTAGATGAACAAAATCTTGTTTATGAAACATAAAATTAAGGCTATAAAAATGGTCAAATATTATAGAAAATATGTTGATAGAGAAATTGGAGATATATAAAATAGTTGAGAACTGGTAATAGTATATAATTTACATGAAATTATTTTTAATCTTATATAAAGAAGCATGGAATAAAACACCAATATAGTGTTCCATACATCCTGCAGAAAAATTTAGTAGAATGGAAAAATAAAACTTTGGTGGAAATGGGAAGAATATTTTTGTTAGAGTAGAAAATTTAAAAGTTCTACTGGAGAGATGTTGTAAGCACTGTTTTACATGTTCAAAATAGAATTTTTTCGTACTAGAATAAAATAATACTTCCTATGACATGAGGTAAAAAAATCCTTAAGGGGAATATTACAAGGTTTTTTGAAGTCCCTATTTACTAAAAATAAAAAAATCTGGATCTTGGGAAATTTTATAAAAAATGATGTGGATGAATCTATTTGTGGATATTCACCCAATGGAAGAAGTTACTAATTTTGAAATAAACATCAAAACATTTTGGTGTATTCCTATGCTATAAAATTTTTTCAAAAAAAAATCCTCAAAAAAGGAAATTAAAAATATTGAGGAAGAAAAACCAAATATTTCGAATGAAATTGAATGTGAATCAAAATAGATATATCAAGACTCATAGTAATCATGTGATGAGGTAAGTTAAACATGAAGATAAAATTTGAAATTTATTACCCTACATAAATATGTTAAAAGATAAAATATATATAGAAATAATAAATATCTAATTAATATTAGAATAATGTTACGATTAGAACATCAAACATCAATCATTTCAGAGATTGAACAAGAGTCAGTTTTAGAAGAAGTAAAACACAAGGAATGGGTGAATTCAATTAACAATGAGATTCATAAAATTGTGAAAAATGATATGTGGTAACTTGTTCTATGTCATAAAGATTAAAATGTCCCTAAAAAAATGGGTTCATAGAAAAAATTTAATGAATATGGATAGGTTTCAGTAAAAAAATAAAGACTTGTTTTTTAAGATAATGTACATGTCGAAAGTGTAGAATTTGAAAAACTTTTTACCTAATTCTAAGAATATAACCTATCATAATGTTCATAGAATTTCATGCACATCTATGTTATAATGTTTATCAGATGTATGTAAATTCATCTTTCTTAAATGGGGAGATTGAAGAAGAAGTCTATATTGATAAACCTTGTTGTTTTCTACTTGATCATAATAAAATCAAGGATTGTAAATTTATGAAATCCCTATATGGGTTAAAATAGGATCCATGCTCTTGGTACTCAAAACATGATAGCCGTATAAAAAAGATTAATTTTTTTAAACTAAACGTTGAGAACAACATGTATGTGAAATAAGTGGATTCAAGCACCCTGATTATAATTGTTTATGTGGATCGTATAATTTTTTCTAGTGATATAGAATTTTATTAAATTATTTTCCAAATAAATGAAGAATAATTTTGAGATGTCAATGTTGGGATAATTAACTTTATTCCTAGGTTTATAAGTTAATAAAAAAGAAAATACATTTTACTATCTCAAGAAAACTATTCCATAGACTTGTTGAAATATTCTGGAATGACATATTCTAAATGAGTTTCTACTCCAATATTATTGAACCAAAAGTTTAGTATAGATGAAATCAGAAAAAGTGTAATTTGAAAAGATTTTATGAAGATGATAGGATGTTTCCTAACCTTACAGCTTCAATACATAATATTTTTTAAGTTATGACTTTTTGTTCTAAATATTATAGTGATCCAAAAGAATATCATACATTGGAAGCAAATATAATTATAAAATATGTCAAAATAATAGCTTCACAGGGTCTGATGTATAAAAGAAGTTGTAATATGAACCATCAATGTTATACTAATTCTGATTGTGATAGATATTTCAATGATTGAAAATAAATTTTAGGAGGTACATTTATCTTTAGATAATGTTATGTGTGTTGGGATAGTAAGAAACTGAGTTCATTAACATTGAAAAAAGTATAATCAGAATATGTTTCTACTACCAATAATTTTACTCAAAATTTATGGATGAAAGTTCAACTAGAATATTTTAAATTGAAAGTTTCCACAACATTTTAGATACTCTGTGATAATTAGAGTGAAATTGATCTATCTAAAATTAATTTACAACACCCAAGATCAAGAAACATCGATATTAATTTTTACTTCATAAAGGAGAATGTTTCTAATGGAGATAGTTTTCTAGAATATATTTCAATGAAGTATCAAATTTCTATTATATTTTCCAAAGTTATTCCAAATGTATGATTTAGAGAATTGAGGCAACGCCTTTATGTCCATCCTCAACCAAAGACTTCCTGAAACATCTTAAGTAAATCCCCTAGTGTTATTTGGATTATTTTAATAAAGGGGTAGAGAACGTGTAAAAGTTTTTCATAATTTTTTACAATTCTTTATATAATGAATCTGAACCTATGGTTATCATAAAAATGGGTAGGGAACAAAATGGGGAGAATAAAATAGTTTAGTTTTAAATAATAAAGATCAAAGTGAAGGGGATTTTATCTTAACATGTCCAAAAAATTTCAACAAGGAAAGTAATTCCTTAAAAAAAATCTTTATCATGTTGTGTGGTGTTAGGAAACAATCTTTTGATAAATTCTATGTTTTAGTAAAACTTGAAAAACATTTACTTGTGAAAAAGAGTAAGTGATGCAAATTGATGAGAGATAAAATTTGTTAATGAATATTGTCATCAAATCCAAAAGGGGACATTAAAGATCCTTTGTGTTCTTCTCTAATTTTTTTGAACTAAATTTTTTTAAATAATGATTTTGAAAACTAGGTGAAGTCACTGGAAATCTAGGTAGAATGTTTTGAAATTTTTTGTTATAGAATGAAAAATCAGAAAGATATGAATTTCTTAACTTTAGAACCTTAATTCAAATGATGTTATACTAATATCAAATTTCCTTACAAAATAAAAAATATCATGATCAATATTTAGTTCAAAATATAATTTGAAATTTTCTAGATGCAGATTATTAGGTAATGGAGAACCTAATATAGAACTCTTCAAAAAACTAGAACTAATAATATTTTGAATAACTGAAATGTTTTTCATCATATGACCCATATAATGAACCATCGATCGACGATTCTATAAGAAAGTTTGAGTTTCTATGAATGAGCTTTTGAAAAATTTCATTAGAAATGGATTATCAAAAGGATCTGAAAATAGTGGTTTGGACATAGTTTTTTGAACACAAAACTTCAGATGCAGATTATAAAACAAAAAAACTTTTGATGAAGTTGTTTTAAAAGTTGAAGTTTACAGATTTAGATTTCCAAATAAATTTCCCCAGTCTTTGAAACTGAAATAAAACAGGATGTGTAAACATTATGAAGTTTGATAATGTTAAAACATACATAATAGACATAACTATATAGACAAAAAGTTCAGATGAAGCTTTTGTTGGAAATTTTTAGTTCATGAAGGTTTTTGATTTTATAAAAAATGTTAGAAAATAAAGATGATAGTTTTTAGATTGAGCAATAAGGAAAGTGTTTTTCACAGAAAAATAATGTAGCAGAGTTCTGAGAAAAAAAGGAGAGATGTTCTATGGTTAAGGATAAATTGTTCTAAATGAAATCTTCCAGATATATATTTTTGAATAATTTTAAAGATTCATTAATTGATGGAAGATGTTTGGGTGGAGAAGTCACAATAAGTGAGTAAAGTTCAAGTTTGTAATCATAAATAGCTTTCCAAACATAAAATAGTGGATGAAGTGTAATGGATTAAATATCCAAGCAAAGGAAAATGTTATAAATGTTTAAGTTTCTATTGGATTGTCATTGTAGGAAACTGAATTCCTTAGAAGTTACAACAATGTTGTCAACCATGTTTTGTTGGCTTGGAGTAACATATAGAACAATGATTTATTTTTTATTTTGGGTTATTTATTTTTTAGTTAGTCAATAGAATTTGATATAGTAAGGATGAAGCTAAAATTATTGAAGTTCTGAATCTCTAGTTAAGAAAATACATCAAATAATATTTTCATAAGATATTTCATCGAATGAATGTTTCTTCATAATGTACACCATACAACATTCATTTATAAAGTGTGAGTTGAGAAGATTGGATTTTTCACTGTAACCTTCATGGTATGTTTGAGTTTGTTTCAAATGGATCAATAGTACTAGATATATTATATGTTTTTTAGATAGAGAATTTCCAAAAAAGCATCTCTGGATAAAACATTTAATTAATGTTGTAAAGTTCTAAAGATAAGAAATCTTGTGAATACTGAAGTTATTGAGAAGTATTGAAGATTTAAGAAGACTCTGGATTAGTATAAACGATGTGATAATCATTTAAATGAAGTTTAAATATACTTAACATTTGGTTTTATGAATAGGTGTGATCTGGAAAACATTTCAGGATTCCCTCCTTTGTTATTTCTATACCACCTATAAACAGAGGTGCAAAGTACAATGGTACATGAGACTATTCAAACATTCATAAAAGAAGAAAATCTATATATTTAGTATCATGTTATATTTTATAAGAAATTTTTATTTTCATGTTGAAAAATGATTTCCATATAGAGTGTTCGATAAGAAGATCGGACAACAGAATGTTCAAATTATCAAACATAGGTTTATCTGATAGTGAACCAGACAAATATTCTATGAAAAAGTTTTATGAGGAACTCTTTTTTAATCAAATATAATTGTAGTTTTGTAGAAGGATAAATTTTAAAAAAGTTGCATCAGATGATGGTCATTAGACTCAGGTCCACCAGATGCAGTCACATTATACATAGTTTGAAGATGGACCTTTGGTGGAGTAGTTTTAACAAAGTAACCAAATTTTGTTTGACAAAAAGTCTGTAAGAAATTATTTTGAACTGATGAGATTTAGTATATTAATTTATATTATGATATATAATGTATGATCTGGCATTTTTCAGGTACATCCCTGTTTTTTTGTGTTAAACATATTTTGTTGGGTTTTACTGACTTTAGAACATGGTGGTTGAGTCTTGTTTGGAGATGGATAACATTTATTTAGGAACATTACCTAATGTCCAAGGTTGTATTTTTTTTTAAATTAATGGATTAAATGTATAAAGGTTTTAAATTATCTTACAAGGATTTTCCATTATTTTGGAAATCTTTGGAGGTGTTTTAGGCTCTTTTGAGAAAGCTAGGATACAAACTTTCTGTAAGGAATTTACATGTCCTGTACATGTTACACGACATGTAACTATTACCAGGAACAAGAGATGAAATAGGTTCATTAAAATAAGAGAATAAATTTTCAGAATCTTTTATATTATGAGTAATGTTTGACCAGGGCTAAAATTAACCTGAGGCAAAGTGTTTTTTTGGTGAAACCCATTATGATGAAATACATGATATATAAATGGATTACACACCATGTTATTCTCCTGAGCAGTGGTTTTAGGTATAATTGTATGCATATTTTCCCATTCCACCATTTGTGTTGAACCTTTTATTAATCCCAAGGTGTTTCCTAGTGATTTTGGAATGATTTCATCACCTTCACATGTCGTGGTTTTGTGTTTGATCCTTAGTAGGCCCCCTTCCGTTGGTCTTCTTCTCCATTCCAATTTCTACCATTGAATTAGTGTTTTATTTTGAACTCCATGGTGGAATCATGTTGATATTTATTTTCTTTGATCAAGGTTCATCTTGAAATCATTTCCACCTCATATCTTATTGGTTATTATAGTTTCATGAATTGTTTAATCACCGGATAAAGGTATTGAGCCTAAACCCAACCATATGGATTGTTTAATTGTTGAGTATGTGAAATAATATGATTGCACTTCTATGTTGTATGAATTTATTAATTAAATAATTAATGATTAAAATTATGTATTCGATTATTCGTTATATCCCTTTGGACTCAATTGATGTTACAACCTGGATTGTGGCGACCCATTGGGTGATAAAACCCTTGAATAATATTGAATTTGTTTAATGGATTAAAGTGTTGTTAGAATAGCATGAGATTGAAGGTGATTGATTGATATAGAATCACTTTTTTAATAGTTTATGGGATATTGATATGGATACTAATAAATTTATATATACATGAAAGTGAAAATGAAAGAAAAATGATAATTTTCATAATTAACAATTGCGGCATATGATGTGATATTGTGATATACCGGATTTTATGACTTGTTTAGTTGATACTAAAATTATTATATAAATGGATTTTACCAGAGGATGAAATAATTATATATAGGTATTGGCACAATGATACATGCTGAAATTCTTATATAGTGGGCTTATCCCAATGATTCATTTTGAAATGCTTATATAGCAGTCTTAGTCTTATTGATGTTGAAATGGTTATGTGTAGGGATTTTCCCAGAGTTTGAAATGATTATACAGAGAGATATTCTTAATTGAGTGATTATTCCATTTTTTATGGTTATGATTGGCATGGTTACTCTGCATTCTTATGGATATTTCAGCATGGTGTTGAATAAAGTTGATTTATGTATTGGAATAATTGATTAATTAATACACTTTTTTATCACTTTATTGCATGCACTTATTATCAGGCTAGTTTTGTTTAGACATGGTGGCGTCGACCTAATGAGATTTCCTCACACCCTATTCATGTTTTTGTTTTGTACCCGATCATATTACATGGATACAGGTTTGGACATGGTCAAGGGACCTTGTTTCTGATTTGTTACTATCTGGATGGGCTGGAGTTTGGATATGGGCCCAACATGAGTTTTGGGACTGTGGTCTTTTGTGTATATATTGGGTTAGCTTATTATTTTATTTGTATTATTTTCAGTATAGCATTTAAATACATATCATATCTTCATTACATGATTCATCATTATATGTTTATTGGTTTCTCCTTTACTTTCCAGTTATATGATATATGGTTTATGTTGTTCTTAATTACCCTAATATTATTTTCATTTTATTATGGTAATTTTTTGTAACTCTATACCAGGGGGTATATTCTCCCCACTATATTCATCACACCCCCTATTCTAATTGAAAACCTCTGGTGTATAGGAAGGTGTGTGTGTGGTCTTATAACTAACCCATTTTAGCAATGTGAGAGAGTACCAGATTGAGAGACATTACAAAATGGTATCAAAGAAGAAGGCTTTTTTTTATTTATTTACAATTAATAATGGTAGAAAGGATACTAGGATATTTTAGGACTTAATAATGATCTTTTTAATGATATTAGTTATCCCATGTATAGAGCAAAATATGAGTTCCCGATGATGGGATTGTTGTTCATGATGTTTTCTTATTACATTTAATGTTATTTCATCCGGAGTGATTCACATGTTGTGCGATTTTATTATTTCTTGAGATTTATTCTAATGACCCAGTATGGCATGATATGAGTATTCATGCATCATGATAGTAACATAATGATGTATATTGACATGCATTGTTCAGGATAGGGATTTGTATTTATAGAATGTGATATATATTTTCCAATATAAATTATGGAATGGTATTTATGTTATATATGGTTAATGAAAAAAAGAAATGTTATTTCATGATAAAACACTTGTATACAATGTTTAAAGAGACCATGAGTAGTGGTTCTCTATTTTTTTCACCTATTGATGTTGACCCTGTTGTTATAGCCAATGTTCTAATGAGTGTGTTTATCATATATAGAAAATGAATCCATTTCATCTTTGAGTTGAGAATCAGTATATTAGAAATAAGAATGATCTTAACACAACTTAACCAGATCATCCTTTGGAACACCAGGATTAGATGGACATTCTACTTCATGGTAGCTTCTTGAAGATCACGTGATCCATGGAAATGGAGACTATTTACACCATGCCTTTGATTTCTGAGATGAAAAAAGAGTTTTAGGTATAGTATTCACCTATGTTCAATGGGGTGGGATTTCCCAAGGATTTTGGTTTATGGATTGAGTCAGTCCATATGATCTCCAAGCACATTATGACACTCACGGATAGGAGGGTAAAGCTTACAAAAGATATGATATGTGGACCTCCCAAGTGTGGGAGGGACATTCTAGAGCAGGATGGGTAGTGGAAGGATTTATATTTGAAGGAATATGAGGTGAATTTCTTGATCCAATTCTATCTAGATACATTGAAGGATGATAAGGAGCATGAGTTCATCCATCTGTCATGGGAGGGTATGTTAGTGATGGACTACGTTGAACATTTCAGCAACTTGTATTACTTTTTTCCTCATTAACGGTTGATGAGATATCTAGGGAGATATGTTTCTTGGGTGGGATTATTTCTGATATTAGGTCATAGTTGAACATTTTTCATCTGAGTAGATTTTAATTCATGATAAATTAAGAACTCGCCATAGAATGAATTCTGATAGAGTCTCCGAACAGTGGCAAGACTGTTTTAGCAGGGCGAACTGGGAGTTCTTATTTTTTAGAAAAGAAATGGTTCTAGGAAAGTTATCCCAAAGGAAACAATATGAAGATCAATAAGGGTAGTGTGAAGTCATCTCAGGACCATGTTCCATTTTAGTGCTATCTGTGTGGAAAATTGGGAAAAAATGACTTCAGTGTCTGTATCCTTCTTTAGAGTGTCGGTCTTGTAGTCTGCCAAGTCATATTCAAAAGTTTTGTAGGAACTTCTCATAGTAGTTCAATTTCAATGGATTAGGATAGGTAACAAATTCTAGGAAGGTCCTAGCTACTCCTTAGAAAACAGGTAGCTATAGTTCCACATGATGTTCAGGTCGAGGTGGGGGATGTGGTAGCCCAATATAAGAGTGAAAATACCAGGAAGAGGGAATTTTTCATGGGAGTCATACTGGATTACAGGGAAGAGATTCTAGTCATTTGAAAGAAATATAGGCTACTCTGGATATTGTGGATTCAGGACCTTCTAACATTAGAGGTATAATTCTTATATCATGTATACATTCTTGTGTTTTATTTTGTACAAGAGAATCACATTCCTTTTTATTTTCTCATTTTTCAAATGGTTTAGTCTTGGTTATTGAAATACTGGATGTGTCTTGGATAGTCAACACACTGTTGGGAGTGCGGTATGAGAATATCAAATGTTTCATGGTGTGTTCTCTAGAAATCAGAAGTTACCATTTATTATAGGAATCATTTGTGCATGAAATGATAGTTTTTGATTTTATTCTTGGTATGTAATAGTTATTAATATACCATTATCATATTGAAAATTACTAGAGGAGAGTTACCTTTCTATCTTCATATAGAAGAAACTATTCTCACTGGGGTGAGTTGGATCTTTAAGCTAGTCATATGAGACCAATTTAGTGAAGATTGGATAGTATCATGGATTAAATATCAAGACTTGTTTTGGATGATTGATGATTAAATCAAGATAATTTTACTCCAGTTTTAGATCATGTTTAGGATTCATTTCCTGACGAGTTCTATAGCTTACCAACCAAGAGGGGGATCAAGTTCACGATTGAGTTAGTGACGAGAGAAAATCTAGTTTCTATGCCACCATATAGGATGGTACTAACATAGATTTAGGATTTGAAATGTTTATTGGAAGATATAGAAACTAAAGGTTTTATTTCCATGTATGTATTTTTGGGATTCCCTTATTCTATTATCTAACAAGGATGATGAGACTTTGTGCTTATTTGTGAATTGTCCAAGATTGAACCAAATGGTGTTCAATAACCGGTATCCCTTTTTTCACACTGATGATCTATTTGATTAGCGAAGAGGTGATAATATCTTCTGAAAAATTGATTTGAGATATGTATTTCCCCATTTTAGGGGATACCACCATTCATGCTTTGTACTGTTTTTAGGATAAGGTATGGCTTGTATGAGTTCATAGTGATGTTGTTTGGTTTGAAAAACGCACTGGTGGTATCCATGGTATTAATGAATTATATATTTCATACATTTGTTGAATATTTTGTGAGTAAATTTTTCAATGAAATCACAGATTACCTTTATTTAGTAGAAAATAATGTCAAACATCTTCACATCGTCTTGAGTTCATTGAGAGAAAATTGGATTTACGGTAAGCTAACCAAATGCAGTTTCTATATTGATAATGTGAACTTATTGTGCCATGTAATATCCTATGATATAGTGTTAGTAGACATAGAGAAGGTTTCAAACATGATATATAGGTAGCTTCTAAAGAATGACTTTGATATTAAGATCTTTTTGGGTTTAGAAAGATATTATTATATCTTTATCAAGGAATTATCTGATCTGGAAGCACCAATGTCAGGGATGACCAAGAAGGGAGTAATGTTTGGTTGGTTTGTTACTTGATAGGGTGATTTTCATGAGCTGAAAGGTAGATAGATCTCAACACCTATCCTCACATTACCTGTTCTAGATAAACCCTATATCGTGTAGTATGATGAATACAAAGTTATACTCAGATCGGATCTAATATAGGAGGATCAAGTTGTTTCTTATGCCTACATAAATATGAGGTTGCATGAGAGGAATTACCCAAATAATGATCTAGAGTTAGATACAGTGGTGAATTCCTTGAGATGCGGGTGAAATTGTATTTTGGTTGAGAGATTTATGGTGTGCTCGAACCACAAGAGACTCAAGTACATATTTTATCAATAGGACATGATCCTTTGGAATAGAAGGTTCTTCAAGTTTCTATTGTATTTTGATTTTGATTTTGATTATACACCCTGAATGGGAGACATACCTTCCGATTCCTTGATCCCAAAGGAGCAGAGAGAGGAAGTGTGGGTGCCTTGAGATGAGTGATGGATGATGGAAATATTTAAAGACATTAATTTATATGTTCAGGAGTCCCATTGATGATTAGATATGACTTCAACATTTTTTATACTCATTTTTTTTTTGGAAAATATCAAGACGGATTAGTTATCTAGTTTAAAGGGATTAGGTCTATGAGACAACTTATATGGTGGTGAGACACCATCAGGATGGTCTATTGGTAGGGAAAATTATCTTATTCTCTGTGGCCAAGTGTGGGTTCCTCCAGGCTTGCATGGGGAGCTGATGACAGAGTTTCAAGATTATATATTGGAAGTATATCTTAGTAAGAAAAATATGTATTGTGATCATTGTAGATAGTACTGGTGGTCAGGAAAAAAGAGGAGGTAGTAGACCTTGTGGAAATATGATTCCGTTGTTTGAAGGTGAAAACTGAGAAACAAAGGCCAGTTGGGCGGTTGTAGCCTCTACCCATTTCCAAGTGGAAATGGGATGATGTCACTATAGATTCTATGATATTATTTCCCAGGAAAATCTATGATAATGATGTCGTATAGGTGATCATGGATCAAGGGATTAATGTATCTTTGTTATTTTCTGTTAGAGAGACCTTCAATATTCATGATTTGGGTAGTCTCTACATGTGCGATATATTTTGGATGAACAATGTTCCGAAGAGTATCGTTTTAGATATTAATCCTCATTTAACAATACAGTTTTTTAAAGGTATTTAGAAGTATCTAGGATTATTGGTTCTTTTGATAACAACCTATCATCCTCATTATGAAAGTCAATCTGAGTGGACTATTTAGGATATTATGGATATGTTATAAGCCTTTGATTTTGGTTTAGGCAGTTCATGGGAGAAACATGAGGAGTTCTTGGAGTTTCTATATAATAAAATCTTCCATTAATCAGTACATATGAAATATTTCAAGGATTTTTAGTGAATTTCGTGTTGTTCGCCTATTTATTTGTTAGAGGTAGGTGATTTAGTGATTTTTTTGACCAATTATTGCACAGGACATGTTTGAGTAAGTAAATTTGATCAGGAGGTAGTTGGTAATTACACATAGTAGGAAAACATCATACACTGACCATCAGAGATGACCTCTGGAGTTTGAGGTTATCATCGTGTTTTACTTCAACTGTCACCTAGGTTGGGGCAACACCATATTAGGAAATAAATAAAGTTGGCTCCCATGTTTTTTGGGCCATTTGATATAGTGGACAGGGTTAGTCAAGTGGTGTACTGGTTTCCCCTTCTATAGAACTACAGTGCCCGACACGACAAGTTTTATGTTTCACAATTTTAGAGATATTATCCCAACCCTTTACATGTGGTAGATTTTACATATGTTGGGATTTTTGTTCATGATTCCTTTGAGGAGCATCCGATATAGATTATGGGAAGTATATATAGAGGAGGAATATACCTATGGATCAAGTATAGTTGAATTATGGGTGGGTTTAGGAGGAGACCAGTAAGAGGGAGCCTAATATGCGAGCTCATTTTTTAGACCTGTTCACTGAGACCCCATAATGATTCTTGGAGCTGCTCGGGGATAGGCAGTTCTATGGTGCTGAGGTTGTAAGTTATCATCCTTTTAAAAGTACATCCCTCTTTAATTTTTTCATGAAACATATTTCGTTGGGTTTTCCACTGTCTTTAAGCCTTGGTTGCTGAGTTTTATTCAAATATGGAGATAAGGTTTTGTGGAAAATGACCTAAATTTTAGAGATGTATGTTTCTTTCAATTAATGGAGTCTAGTTATAATCATTTTAAATTGTCTTATGAGGGTTTTATATAAGTTTTAAAGGATTCAAAAGTGTTTTGGGTTCTTTTACGAAAGCTATAATAGAAACTGTCTATAGGGAAATTACACATCGTGTACATGTTACATGATGTGTAACTGTTCCCAGGTAAAATCCATGAAATAGGATTAGGATGTGAATTAAATTCATGTCGTGAATCCATTACATGGCCTGTAATATTTCATCAGGGTTAAAATTAACTAAAGGTGATGATTTTTTTGTATAACCCATAATGAAGAAATACATGACCTTTAAATGGATTACACACCAAGTAATTCTCATGAGAAGAGGTTTTAAGTAGGATCTTATAATTATATTATAATTCCACTATCTTTACAGCCCCTATACTCGACCCCTAAGTGAATCTGAGTGATTCTAGAGAAATTTCATCACCTTCAGACATCATGGATTGGTGTTTGATCCCTAGTAGGTCCCTTTGATTTGGCATTCTTATCAATCCATATTTCTTCTGTTTATGTAGTTTTTTCTTTCAAACTCTATGGTGGAATCATGTTTATCTTGATCTAGTTTGAACAAGGTTTAACTTTTGATCTTCCTCACCTCTGTTCTTATTGCTGATTCTGGTTAGAATCATTGCTTAATCTCTAGATAAAGGTAGGTATCCTAAACTTAACCCAATTGTATGTTTCATTGTTGAGTATGTGAAATATTGTGATTTCACCACAATGATGTGTGAATTGGATTATTAAATTATTAATGATGATAAAAAATGCATTTTATTATTAATTATATCCCTTTGGATTCAATTTATGTTGCAACCTAGATTGTGGATACCCATTGGGTGAGCAAACCATTGAATAATATTGAATTGGATAATGTGCTAAAGTGTGTTTAGAATGTCATGAGTTTTTAGGATATTTCTTGGAATAGAATCACATGGGTAATAGATTAATGTCTATTGATATGGTAGCAGATAAATTTATATATAAATGAAAGTGTAATTGAAATAAAAATTGTAATTTTTATAGTCAATCATTGAGGCTTATGTTGTGAAGTTTTTATATCCTTGTTATTATGACATGTTTAGTTGATACTGAAATATTTATATATAGATCTCTTCCTGGTGGCAGAAATACTAATATATTTGGGTTGGCCTAGTGATACACACTGAATCACTTATACAGCAGGCTTGGTCCATTGATACATGATAAATGATTATATAGTGGGATTCCCCATCTAATGCTGAAATGGTTATATAAATGGATTTTCTTGGAGGTTGAAATGATTATACAGAGGGATCTACTCTGTTAAGTGATTATTCCATGGTATGTGGTTATGGATGGCATGGTTATGCTACATGATCAAAGGCATTCCATAATGGTTCTGAAGTAGGTTGATTTATGTATATTATTATTTGATTAATTAATAAAAAAATTACCACTTTATTTCATGCACTTATTATCAGACTGGTTTTGATTAGAAATGATGGTGTCAACCTATGAATTTTTAATCACAACCTATCCAGGACTTCGTTTGGTACCTGATCAGAATACATGGATTCAGTTTTGGACTTGGGAAAGGGTCCTTGTTGTTGATTTCTTACATATTTGATGGGATAGAGTTTGGAGATCGTTCTGACATGAGGTTCGAGACCGGGATCTTTTGAGATTATATAGTTTCAACTATTTTTTTATTTAAAATGTTTTCATTTTTACATTTAGATACATATCATATTTTTATTATGTGATTCATCATTATTGATTTATTAGTTTCTCCTTTACTTCTTAATTTTATGATATATGGTTTAAAATGTTCATTGTTAATCTGATATTATTATCATTTGATTATTTTATTTTGTTTTATCTCTATACTAGAGGGTATAGTCTTGCAAATTTATTTATCACAACCCTTCTATTAGTCAACAACCTCTTGTGTATTGGGAAGCATGCTTGAGGTCTTCTAACAAACCCATTTTTCTCATATGAGAGAGTTTCATATCGGGGGATGTTATATAGAAGGTGACTAATTTGAATTGAAACAAAATTTTTATTCATAATTTTATAATAGTGATTTTACATGTAACCCTGGTAGTGGTAATGGAAAGGATGTTGGTTCTCACAGTAAGGCCAAACCTTGTAAATCATGTGTTCTTTTTTTACTTTCCTATGTTTTCTTGCATGTGAGTTTACTAAAAGGTGATAAGGAAATAAATCTAACAAGTTATTGTTGTTATGTATCTTAAATATGGAAATTTGTATAAGGACAAAAACTTATTCAACCCCCATCTCCAACCCTTCTTAGTTTTTATATAATCATATGGTACTTCGATTTTAATTGTTTCTTGTTGATCTTATAATCTTTATTAGACTCTTAAAAAAACCCTGAAGTGTTATCAGAGGAGGTAAAGATTTAGATTTATGAAATTTAGCATTGAAATGAAGAATATACAAAAAACAGAGCTCTATTTTGAGTTTATAGAATCTTTTTAATGGCTTACCCTTATGTAGGAGGGATACATAAAGGTAACTGAGGAATTACCTTTATGCAGATGAGTTTCATAAACCTACCCAAGCCATTAACCTTACATATTTTAATTTTTTAAGGGTTATTAGGGTGATAACTATATGTGAGTGGTCGTGTAAAGGTAAACTGTGACTTGCCTTTATGTTAAGGGGTTCACATAAGGGTCAACATGGATTACCCTTATGCATAAGTTTTTTTTGTGTATGTTTCATATAGAAGTACCCTTTCATGGAGCAGTTTGAATAAGAGTAATATCCTCACTCATATGAGGGTAATATCCATATTCTCTTCACTGCATTAGGTTATGAACCTAATAATGTTAGGGTAACTAGTCTCCATGTAATGGCGGTAGAGATTTTCACATAGCCACATAAAGGTAACCAACCACTTACCCTTTTTCAAAACATGACCATTTAAAGGTAACCCAGTAGTTACCCTTACGATAAATGCCACTACATAAAGTTAAATAATCATTTACCATTACACAAGGGCTCGAAAATTGGATTGACCTTATATGGAGTGTCTGTGTAAGTGTAGAATGAGCTTACCTTTTTGAGGGAATATGATCATGCATAATAGTAAATGTAAAAAAATTATAAATGTTTTAAGATTAAAAATGATTTATAAGCCTTATAAAATGTTTATAAATGATAAAGAGGTATTTTGGGATATTTTAATTTATAAAAGGTTTATAAATTAATTTATTATAAATTTTTTATAGTTTAATAAATTTTTATGAAAAAATTAATTTCCCAAATATTAAATTTTAATAGTAGAAATACCTTGTGAAGAATTATATATAAATTCTTATGAAATATAAATAAAAGTGTTGATTTTTAAATCATGATAAATAATTTATAATGGATTATAAATTGTAAAATAAGGCCAAAATATAAAATTTTATATTTATATTTTTAATTATTCATAGTTTATTATATTTAATTTGTAAAGACCCGCAAATTTCAAGGAAATTTTTTTCTAAATTTTCTTTGGAATTTTACAAGAGCGCAGCTTCAGACGGCACCTGATTCCGAGGCCCGGTGTGCCCGGAATCAATTTCCGAAGTTTGGCTCGGGTACGTTCAGTGAACGGACGAGCGGGTTTTTCTATCTTTTGAACCGATGCCCGGAATCGAATTCTGAGGGCACCGATGAAATCACAGCGCCGGTATTTCCTTAGAAACGCCTCTTCCTGAGTTGCGTTTGCTCAGACGTGGTTTTTAATTTTTGCGGCTTTAAGTCAGAAATAAAATAAAGTTTGTGCGACAACTTTATTCTATTTCACTTAAGCTGCTTGGAAGCCACTTGAAGCCACTTAAAGGCGGCTTGAGCTGAGTTGAACTGGATAGGATGCTATCCAGAAATATCCTACCCCTTGGTAGGATATTTGTGCGGTGGGGCCCGCACGAGCCCCGCCGTTTCTTTCGCTAAGTAACGCACCCGCGAAAACCCGTCAAAGTAACTGAAAAGTCAACCGACGCGTTTTCTTTAATTCTTAACAGACCATTTAAATGGGCGGTTTATTTCGTGAATTAAATGGACTGTTTCTTTCGTGAATTAAATGGGTCGTTTCTTTCGAATTGATGGATCGTTTCTTAACCGGTTTCGTGTGTTGGCATATTTATAAAATAAGACCAACCTAAAAATCCTTTGAAAGGATTTGAGAGGATATTGTTTCTTCATCTCCCCGCGAAGAACGCGAAGAACGCGAAGAACGCGAAGAACGCCGGCGACCGAATTTCGACGACGCACACCGAGATCTGCGACGTCGACGAGCTTTACCCGCGACGTTCTTCGGCGACGCCTCTTCTTCCGCAGCCGATCCTCGTTCGGCAACTAAGGTAAGAACCGGATCGTTAATTCTCCCTTTTTAATTTCATGGCAACGGATTTAAATTAATCCGTTTGATCTTGATCCGGAGATTGGCGACGCGACGCCGGATACCGCGACGACGCGACGATCCCCCTTCTTCCGCGACGAGCAATCCCGCGACGATCCCTTGTTCGGCAACGACAGCTGCGAGGTAAGGGTTGATTTGAAATATTTTCTTTTCCTTTCCCGTGATTTTATTTCTTTTAAAATAAGGAACCGATCACAGAACAATTTTAAATTTATTTAAAATTGTTGATTGGTCGTTTCTTGTTTCTCCCGATGTTTATGACTAACGCGGAGGGTGCGGGTCTAACGAACAAGACCCGGCAACCCTCCGCCGATCTTCCTTTTTGTACGGATTTGGAGGGCGACGGCAAAAGCATGGCGCAAGGGCCATTTGTTGATTCCGCAGTGGAGGACGCGTCCCGGGAGGAACAATGGCGCAGACGGGAGGCAAAACGGGCCACCGGAGCAACTCCGGCGGCCCGCGGAAGGTGGCGGCGGCGCGGGTCGCCGGCGCGGCGGCGCCCGGCGCGCCGCCGGAGGAGTCCGCCGCGGCCGAGCCGCGGCGGCGGCGAACCGCCGGACCGCGTCCGCGGTCCGGCCACCCAGCACGCGGCCCGCGCGGGCCGCGTTTCCCCAAAGCCGCGGGTTTGACCCGCGGCGGCTCCCTCGGCCGCTCGGCCGAAGCCGAGCCGGCCGGTCCGGTCGGCCGGGCCGCGCCCAGGCCGGACCGGACCCGGCCTGGCCGGGTCGGGCCGGGTCGGGCCGACCCGGTTCGGGCCGACCCGGTTCGGGCCGACCCGGTTCGGCCGACCCAAGGGGGGGGTTCGGGCCGGGTCGCCCCGGGCCCAGAACCCCCGTTTCGGGCCCTCTTCGGTCTTTCGCCCATATCTTGGGCCTGGGACCTCCGATTGATGAACCGTCAGCGGATACGCGATCCTTGGATCGAGACGGTCGTTTCGGTATATTATACTCAAGGTTTCGGAAGACTTTGGGTTCGGCCGGGTTGGTTCGTACACGAAACCAACCGGGCCCTCGGAGCGGAAACGCTCATAACTTGAGCTACGGACGTCCGAACGACGTACCGTCAGCTGTGGTAGTTTCCTCTAAGTGAGGCGGTACTTTTGGCATACTCCGCCTGAGGATCGGATACAGGCGGAGTACGGTCGGGTTGGTTTTGCCCTGAAAACCAACCGGGCCCCTGGGACGAAAATGCCAATAACTCTCAGACCGGGCGTCCGATTGACGCGCCGTCTGTTGCGTTGAGATCCTGTTGTCGATACGGAACTTTTGGATACATCAACTTCGGACTACGTGTCAGTTGATGTATCAGCCTCTCGGCTCGTGGAGCGGACCCTCCTAAACGAGCTCGCTATGTGCGGGAACCCTAGCGCTGGCTGTGACTTCGACGACAGAGCAGAGATCCTCCGTGGACTGCGACGACGGCAAAGCAGAGATCCTCCGTGGACTGCGACGACGGCAGAGCAGAGATCCTTCGTGGACTGCAGCGACGACAGAGCAGAGATCCTCAGTGGACTGCGTCGACTACTGCACTCAGCGATCCTACGTGGATCAGTGCTACAGGTTCTGTGTGAGCCCGATCCTATGTGGGTCCTTACTACCGGTTCTGTGTGAGCCACTGCCTACAGGTTCTGTGTGAGCCCGATCCTACGTGGGTCTTTTGCGGGGGTTACTACCTATCGATCCTTCGTGGGTCCGACGACTTAGATGGATCAGTGATCATCTTTGACGTCATCTGAAAAAGTATACCTGGTTGAGCTGAATCTTATGTTACTCTCCTTTGTGGATTGTGTTGAACTATCCTATGTGGATTTTACTGTTTACTCTCCTTGTGGATTTGAGTCTTGCTTTCCTTTGTGGATTGAGTTGTTCTTGAGCTCGTGAGCAGAGCTGGAATTGGGGACTTAGGTATATGTATGGGCATATACCTAAGTCGAGTCAGATGATACTTCGTGATTGCATCTTTCTTTTGTGCTATATCCTTTGTGGAATTCGGGAGACCTTCGGGGGTCTCAGGGTCCTTACTGAGTAGCTTGTACTCACCCCTGCACGGGCTATGCCCGCACCTTGTTTTGTTGGTTGCAGACGACGGACAGCGCTGATCTCGGTTGGGGCGTGGAGCAGGACGGTACCTGGAGGTGGACCACTGGGCGGGACGTGCTCGGAGCGGACGTGGGACCCGAGGAGCCTGGAGGCTATCTGTACCCACCCTTCAGGTGGGATTGCCAGTGGACGACACGAGGCCGCCGACTTTTCTTCAGTTGCTGTTCTTTACTTTTTCAGTTGTACTTTACAGTTGGGCTTGTATTTCCGGCCCCCTTTACTTTTCTGCACTTTACTTTCCGCTTGCTGACTCTGTGTGGTTGTTACTTATAAAGGCAATGCCTTCCCTGTTTACTGGGATTTTACGCCTTGGTGCTAGTCGCCAGCCCCTGGCCTATGGAAGGCGGGCTTGGGGTAGTCACGGCACGGGCCCCGAGGACGGGTCGTGAAAAATTGGTATCAGAGGTGGTCGGTTCTACCGCAGACTCTGATCGTCTTTTCTTTCTATATGAAGCAATAGTGTTTAGTGTATTTAGTGTGGTTATCAGTTCAGGGAGCCCAGTGTTGGTGCGGCGGCCGACGTATCCGTACACCAGGACCCTGACTCCTGATTTCCGACTTAATGCATGAAAACATTGATTGCGTGTGTGTTTCAAGTTTTCTTTGTGATTACTTGTGTCAGCTCACCGGGTATACTGATCTGCTTTATGAAAGTCTCAATTTTTCCTTGTGATTACTTGTGCCAGCTCACCAGGTATACTGTTCTGACTGTGGTGCTCTTGTTCTCCTTTTCAGGATGGCCCCGCGACGATAGCCAGCTAGGGTTCCGAGTGTAGGGCGCGACGGCAGCCCACCGAGCGACGAGGCCTCGGTGCAGGGCCCTTTGCCAGCAGTGGCGCCGGCGGTAGCTTTACCCGCCGAGCCACCGATGCTGCCAGTACCAGACGCTGACGATGCACGTCGCCTCAGGGCACTGCATGAGTTTCAGAGACAGCGACCGCCCAGGTTTCGCGGTGAGGCGGACCCCCAGGCCGCCGAGGACTGGCTAGAGGCGGTGGTACGGATCTTTAGGCTAGTGAGGACACCAGCGGATCTCATGGTAATTCTCGCAGCGAGCCTCCTGCAGGCAGCGGCAGGACGATGGTGGATCCTGATGCTCCAGGTTCACGATGAGACATCCTTGCTCTGGGCGGACTTCGAGAGCCTCTTCCGCTCTGAGTTCGTCCCGGCCACCCTCTGAGCGGTGCGCATCCAGGAGCTTCTCCAGCTGCGCCAGGGCAGCATGACAGTCGCTCAGTACGCGGCGAGGTTCACTGACCTATCTCGCTACTCGACCGACATGGTACGGGACCCCTTCTTCCAGGCCCGGACCTTCGAGCAGGGCTTGCGACAGGAGATTCGGGCGTCGCTGATCCCCCTCAGCATTCCGACCCAGGCGGGAGTGCTGGAGCGAGCCCTCCTGATCGAGAGCTTCCTGGCAGAGCCTTCTTCAGTGGCGAGACCTAGCGCAGGGCAGCAGGTAGCTGAGTCTTCGGCAGCAGGTAGCCGACGGATGACTCTCGGGTCCAGGCAGACCAGACCCCCACGCAGACGGCCTCAGGACACCGGCTCAGCGGTGCGGGGCACACAGCGGAGTGCCAGCCTTCCGAGAGGCAGGCTGTGCTACTCCTGCGGCGGGCAGGGTCACATGGCTCGTGACTGCCCGACTCGCCGACCAGAGGAGCAGCAGACGGTGGAGGGGCCACCCAGGCAGAGGCAGAGGGTCGACCGTGGCGGTCCGCAGGGAGGAGGCGGACGAGGCAGAGGAGCTGGCCGAGCAGCGGGTGGTGGGCGACGCTTCCAGGCTCTACCCCCACCACCACCAGGAGGGCCACCTCGACCACATGGAGCTGGCGGGCAGGGACAGGCCCAGCTCCAGGCAGTGGAGGCCTACGACCCCGACTTTCCAGAGATGATTCGAGGTACGATCTGTGTCTATTCCACCCTTGCTGCAGTACTTATAGACACAGGAGCGAGTCACTCTTTCATAGCCTCTGCCCTTGTTCGGAGCTCGGAGATTCCGACTGAGCCGTTGGCTCGATCCTTACGGCTAGAGACTCCTACGGGAGCAGACTCGACGATTACGCACTGGTGCCGGCAGTGTGAGCTTACTCTAGGAGGCGAGAGCTTCGGCTGGGATCTCCTTGTAGCGGCGTCGAGGCCTTACGACGTCATCTTGGGCATGGATTGACTATCCACGGTTCATGCCCAGATCGACTGTTTTAGGCGCAAGGTGCGATGTGTTCGCACCGACGGGAGCAGGTTTACCTTCACCAGCGAGAAGGGAACCTTTGCAGCACAGGATGGACTTCCGCGGAGGAGAGTGCAGCCCATCTCTCATCAGTTGGCTAGCCTCATCCTAGGAGCAGTGGACGTGCGGAGTCCAGCTTTTCCTGCAGTGGTGGACCAGTACGCGGACGTCTTTCCCGACGACGTTCCAGGGCTACCTCCTCGTAGAGAGGTAGACTTTTACATAGACTTGTACCCCGGGACAGCCCCGATATCTACTCCAGCATATCGGATGGCCCCCGCCGAGCTTCGGGAGCTGCGGGTACAGTTGGAGGACTTGCAGAGCAAGGGATTTATCCGACCCAGTGTTTCACCCTGGGCTTCCCCGATTTTGTTTGCCAAGAAGGCGGACGGAAGCTTGCGACTATGTGTCGACTATCGTCGCCTGAACCAGGTGACAGTGAGGAACAAGTATTCGCTGCCACGGATTGATGACCTCTTCGATCAGCTCAAGGGAGCGCGGTGGTTCTTGAAGATAGACCTCCGGTCAGGCTATCATCAGCTCAGAGTTCGAGACGAGGACGTGCAGAAGACGGCCTTCAGGTGTCGGTATGGCCATTATGAGTTCTTGGTTATGCCGTTCGGCATAACCAATGCTCCAGCAGTGTTCATGAGCCTCATGAACAGGATCTTCCAGCCATACCTCGACCGATTTGTCATGGTCTTCATTGACGACATTTTGGTATACTCGACGACTGAGGAGGAGCATGCCTACCACCTGCGAGTTGTGCTAGACACACTCCGAGAGCACTAGTTTTATGGCAAGCTCTCAAAATGCCAGTTCTGGTTACGTGAGGTCCATTTCTTGGGGCACGTCATTTCTGAGGCGGGAGTTGTAGTGGATCCCGCGAAGATCGAGGCAGTGCTAGCTTGGGAGCCACCCAGGAGCGTGACGGAGGTGCGGAGCTTCTTGGGCTTAGCCGGATACTATCGGAGATTTGTGCCAGACTTCTCCAGAGTTGCGGCACCACTCTCAGCGTTGACGAAGAAGGGGAAACCCTTCGTGTGGTCAGACAGATGTCAACAGAGCTTCCAGGAGCTGAGACAGAGATTGACCAGCGCACCTATCTTGAGGTTGCCTGAGGAGGGAGTTGGGTACGTAGTTTACTGCGATGCATCAGGGACTGGACTCGGGTGCGTCCTGATGCAGGAGCGGGCCGTGATCGCCTACGGATCACGTCAGTTGAGGCCACATGAGCAGAACTACGCCACTCATGACCTGGAGTTAGCAGCAGTGGTCTTCGCTCTGAAGACTTGGCGGCACTATCTGATGGGCGAGCGCTTCACAGTCTTTTCTGACCACCAGAGTCTCAGGTATATCTTCTCTCAGAAGGACCTGAACCTAAGACAGCGGAGATGGCTTGAGTTCCTCCAGGACTATGACTTTGAGATAGTCTATACTCCTGGGAAGGGGAACGTGGTAGCCGATGCCCTCAGCAGGAGGACGGGCATTCAGCTACTTGAGGAGGCGACGGAGCAGCTAGCCTCCTTACAGATATCATTCGTGGATAGAGACGGAGCAGCCTTTCTTCAGTCTCTCACAGTCTCTCCTCCACTTCTACAGCGGGTCAGAGAGGCTCAGCGTGGGGACGCTGACTGTGAGACCCGGCGTGCACTGATATCCTCAGGTCAGGCGCCTGATGGTTTCTCCCTTGGAGCAGAGCACGACATCCTTTTCAGAGGACGTACCTTTGTACCAGTCGCTTTACGAGAGGAGGTGCTGAGATAGTTTCACACTTATCCCTTGGCGGTGCATCCCGGAGTGGAGAAGATGTACCAGGATCTCAGACGACAGCACTGGTGGCCGGGCATGAAGAAAGCTGTGGCAGAGTTCGTTTCACGATGCCTCACCTGCCAGCAGGTGAAGGCAGAGCATCAGGTACCAGCAGGCTTGGTACAGCCCTTGGAGGTCCCGGAGTGGAAGTGGGATGGCATATCTATGGACTTCGTGACTGGACTTCCACGCACTTCCAGAGGTCACGACTCCATTTGGGTGATTGTCGACCGACTCACCAAGTCGGCACACTTTTTACCCATCAGGGAGCAGGGCTCAGTGGAGAGCTTGGGACGTCTTTACGTCCAGGAGATCGTACGGCTTCACGGTGTGCCATCGTCTATCGTCTCCGATCGAGATGCTCGTTTCACTTCCCGGCTTTGGAAGGGGTTGCAGGAGGCGTTCGGGACGCGGCTCCATCTGAGCACAGCCTTCCACCCTCAGACGGATGGTCAGACGGAGAGGACCATACAGACACTCGAGGACATGCTCCGTGCATGTGTTCTCGACTTTGGTCGCAGCTGGGAGGACCACCTACCCTTGGTGGAGTTCGCGTACAACAACAGCTACCACTCCACCATCGGGATGGCACCATACGAGGCGTTGTACGGCAGACCCTGCAGATCACCGTTGTGCTGGACAGACCCTGGGGAGTCAGCACTCGTGGGACCAGAGATGGTCCGAGCCACGACAGAGAAGGTCCAGATCATGAAGGAGAGGATGAGGACAGCTCAGAGCCGGCAGAAGTCATATGCTGACAGGAGGCGGAGGCCACTAGAGTTCGAGGATGGCGACCACGTCTTTTTGCGTGTCTCACCTCGACGTGGTTTACGGAGATTTGGCCGAGGCGGCAAGTTGTCTCCACGCTTCATCGGGCCTTTCCAGGTCCTCAGCAGGATAGGAGAGGTGGCTTATCGCCTGGCTCTACCACCTCAGTTGCACCGGGTGCACGACGTCTTCCACGTGTCTCAGCTGAGGAGATACGTGCACGACCCGACGCACATCATCGACTTTGGGGAGCTGGACTTGGACGATGGGGCGACTTTTGCGGAGGACCTAGTGGGGATCGAGGATCGACAGGAGCGGGTCCTACGTGGGCGGTCGATTCCTCTTGTGCGCGTCAGATGGCAGCATGGGAACCTCCAGGAGAGCACTTGGGAGCGGGAGGCTCAGATGCGTGCTCAGTACCCCCATTTGTTCCCCTAGTTTTTGATGTATCTTTACGGGGACGTAAAGCCCTGAGGTGGGAGTAATGTAAAGACCCGCAAATTTCAAGGAAATTTTTTTCTTAATTTTCTTTGGAATTTTACAAGTGCGCAGCTTCAGACGGCACCTGATTCCGAGGCCCGGTGTGCCCGGAATCAATTTCCGAAGTTTGGCTCGGGTACGTTCAGTGAACGGATGAGCGGGTTTTTCTATCTTTTGAACCGATGCCCAGAATCGAATTCTGAGGGCACCGATGAAATCGCAGCGCCGGTATTTGCTTAGAAACGCCTCTTCCGGAGTTGCGTTTGCTCAGACGTGGTTTTTAATTTTTGCGGCTTTAAGTCAGAAATAAAATAAAGTTTCTGCGACAACTTTATTCTATTTCACTTAAGCTGCTTGGAAGCCACTTGAAGCCACTTATAGGCGGCTTGAGCTGAGTTTAACTGGATAGGATGCTATCCAGAAATATCCTACCCCTTGGTAGGATATTTGTGCGGTGGGGCCCGCACGAGCCCCGCCGTTTCTTTCGCTAAGTAACGCACCCGCGAAAACCCGTCAAAGTAACTGAAAAGTCAACCGACGCGTTTTCTTTAATTCTTAACAGACCATTTAAATGGGCAGTTTATTTCGTGAATTAAATGGACTGTTTCTTTCGTGAATTAAATGGGTCGTTTCTTTCGAATTGATGGATCGTTTCTTAACCGGTTTCGTGTGTTGGCATATTTATAAAATAAGACCGACCTAAAAATCCTTTGAAAGGATTTGAGAGGATCTTGTTTCTTCATCTCCCCGCGAAGAACGCGAAGAACGCGAAGAACGCCGGCGACCGAATTTCGACGACGCACACCGAGATCTGCGACGTCGACGAGCTTTACCCGCGACGTTCTTCGGCGACGCCTCTTCTTCCGCAGCCGATCCTCGTTCGGCAACTAAGGTAAGAACCGGATCGTTAATTCTCCCTTTTTAATTTCATGGCAACAGATTTAAATTAATCCGTTTGATCTTGATCCGGAGATTGGCGACGCGACGCCGGATACCGCGACGACGCGACGATCCCCCTTCTTCCGCGACGAGCAATCCCGCGATGATCCCTTGTTCGGCAACGACAGCTGCGAGGTAAGGGTTGACTTGAAATATTTTCTTTTCCTTTCCCGTGATTTTATTTCTTTTAAAATAAGGAACCGATCACAGAACAATTTTAAATTTATTTAAAATTGTTGATTGGTCGTTTCTTGTTTCTCCCGATGTTTATGACTAACGCGGAGGGTGCGGGTCTAACGAACAAGACCCGGCAACCCTCCGCCGATCTTCCTTTTTGTGCGGATTTGGAGGGCGACGGCAAAAGAATGACGCAAGGGCCATTTGTTGATTCTGCAGTGGAGGGCGCGTCCCGGGAGGAACAATGGCGCAGACGGGAGGCAAAACGGGCCACCGGAGCAACTCCGGCGGCCCGCGGAAGGGGGCGGCGGCGCCGGCGACCGGAGGCGGCGGCGCCCGGCGCGCCGCCGGAGGAGTCCGCCGCGGCCAAGCCGCGGCGGCGGCGAACCGCCGGACCGCGTCCGCGGTCCGGCCACCCAGCACGCGGCCCGCGCGGGCCGCGTTTCTCCAAAGCCGCGGGTTTGACCCGCGGCGGCTCCCTCGGCCGCTCGGCCGAAGCCGAGCCGGCCGGGCCGGTCGGCCGGGCCGCGCCCAGGCCGGACCGGACCCGGCCCAGCCGGGTCGGGCCGGGTTGGGCCGACCCGGTTCGGGCCGACCCGGGTCGGCCGACCCAAGAGGGGGGGTTCGGGCCGGGTCGCCCCGGGCCCAGAACCCCCGTTTCGGGCCCTCTTCGGTCTTTCGCCCATATCTTGGGCCTGGGACCTCCGATTGACGAACCGTCAGCGGCTACGCGATCCTTGGATAGAGACGGTCGTTTCGGTATATTATACTCAAGGTTTAGGAAGACTTTGGGTTCGGCCGGGTTGGTTCGTACACGAAACCAACCGGGCCCTCGGAGCGGAAACGCTCATAACTTGAGCTACGGACGTCCGAACGACGTACCGTCAGCTGTGGTAGTTTCCTCTAAGTGAGGCGGAACTTTTGGCATACTCCGCCCGAGGATCGGATACAGGCGGAGTACGGTCGGGTTGGTTTTGCCCTGAAAACCAACCGGGCCCCTGGGACGAAAATGCCAATAACTCTCAGACCGGGCGTCCGATTGACGCGCCGTCTGTTGCGTTGAGATCCTGTTGTCGATACGGAACTTTTGGATACATCAACTTCGGACTACGTGTCAGTTGATGTATCAGCCTCTCGGCTCGTGGAGCGGACCCTCCTAAACGAGCTCGCTATGTGCGGGAACCCTAGCGCTGGCTGTGACTTCGACGACAGAGCAGAGATCCTCCGTGGACTGCGACGACGGAAAAGCAGAGATCCTCCGTGGACTGCGACGACGGCAGAGCAGAGATCCTTCGTGGACTGCGGCGACGACAGAGCAGAGATCCTCAGTGGACTGCGTCGACTACTGCACTCAGCGATCCTACGTGGATCAGTGCTACAGGTTCTGTGTGAGCCCGATCCTATGTGGGTCCTTACTACCGGTTCTGTGTGAGCCACTGCCTACAGGTTCTGTGTGAGCCCGATCCTACGTGGGTCTTTTGCGGGGGTTAGTACCTATCGATCCTTCGTGGGTCCGACGACTTAGATGGATCAGTGATCATCTTTGACGTCATCTGAAAAAGTATACCTGGTTGAGCTGAATCTTATGTTACTCTCCTTTTGGATTGTGTTGAACTATCCTATGTGGATTTTACTGTTTACTCTCCTTGTGGATTTGAGTCTTGCTTTCCTTTGTGGATTGAGTTGTTCTTGAGCTCGTGAGCAGAGCTGGAATTGGGGACTTAGGTATATGTATGGGCATATACCTAAGTCGAGTCAGATGATACTTCGTGATTGCATCTTTCTTTTGTGCTACATCCTTTGTGGATTTCGGGAGACCTTCGGGGGTCTCGGGGTCCTTACTGAGTAGCTTGTACTCACCCCTGCACGGGCTATGCCCGCACCTTGTTGTGTTGGTTGCAGACGACGGACAGCGCTGATCTCGGTTGGGGCGTGGAGCAGGACGGTACCTGGAGGTGGACCACTGGGCGGGACGTGCTCGGAGCGGACGTGGGACCCGAGGAGCCTGGAGGCTATCTGTACCCACCCTTCAGGTGGGATTGCCAGTGGACGACACGAGGCCACCGTCTTTTCTTCAGTTGTTGTTCTTTACTTTTTCAGTTGTACTTTACAGTTGGGCTTGTATTTCCGGCCCCCTTTACTTTTCTGCACTTTACTTTCCGCTTGCTGACTCTGTGTGGTTGTTACTTATAAAGGCAATGCCTTCCCTGTTTACTGGGATTTTACGCCTTGGTGCTAGTCGCCAGCCCCTGGCCTATGGAAGGCGGGCTTGGGGTAGTCACGGCACGGGCCCCGAGGACGGGTCGTGACATAATTGTTCAAAATAAAAGGGGTCCTTATGTGGATATTATTTAAGAAACAAAAAAAGTACTTTTTCGATTCATATGATCAAGGAAATGGTTTCAAGAGCGGCAGAAGAAATGGATGGGGAATTCCCAACCCGTATTGTTTTTCATAATTGATGATTAATCTGATATTTTCATGATAATAAATGTCCAGATCAATTAAAATTAATCAAAGAATAATTTACGATTGTACATTACAACCAACAAATGGGATCACCACATGTCATTTATATCTAATTTAAATAATTAAAGAATTTCTTTGCGATTAATTCATTTTTTTTGATGGATCTGAACAATTTCTCTACATCGTACGATCATTTCATTATAGGAATCAAGAGTATATTCCCTAGGGAAATGATCCACATGTGTTTCATGATCTTCTTAAAATTTTTGTAGGAATATCTGGGTACTATTGTGGAAGATCATGATGCTTGATGTGTTCACCTTTGATCACCTTGAGAATTTATTAAATATTGATTCACTGTGATATATCAAAAACTGACAGTGGTGGTGGAATAGGATCACTCTCTATTCTCGAGAGTTTTCATAGAGAGGGTTCTCCATAGTGATTTGAGAGAATTCTTTATGGATTTCATTGTTCAAAAAAATGAAATTGGAAACCCATAAATAAAATAATGTAATTGGTTTTATGTTGGAAAGACTTATGTTGTTCCAATAAAACTCAGTTTTTATGTACTTTAATAATTCAACAAAATACCAATTTTTATTCTAATGGGTTTATCTTAAGTGTTCCAGGTTATAATTTTATGAAATTAATTTTTCTTATGATGACTATAAGTGTTTAACTTACGTTGAGTAGAGTATTCAATCTATAGAATTTTTTTTATTATGATAGTTTATGTTTTGAAATAATATCTTCTGTCTACTCAGAATCAGAAAACATCATGTTGGATGTTTATCTTACTATATAAGATATTATCATATGAAGATAATGTAACAGATATCACATGTTAAAAGTTAGTTATTTCAGATAGAATACAGTCATTTGATGTCTTTATCATATAAAAAGGTCATTCATACAAGATTAACTTATCAGCATCAGATAAGGTTTTAATGCTATGTATCACACTTTTGAAACATATTTATATTAATCTATAGAATTATCTTATGAAATTTTGAATTTAGGTTATCTTACGAACAATATAAGTTAAATAATTGTTTTATCTTATGAAGTCCCTCATAAATCTCTCTACTAAAAATAGTTCTATTAGTTTTATATCTTATGAATATCTATTTATTAAGAAGAATGATATGATTAATTTCTTAATATCTTGATAAGTCATTTCATGCTTTCAAAGTGTATCGTAGAAGGTATTTTCCCTTTAAGGAAATTTCAATTTGTATAAAATTTCATTTTCCATGAATATATGATTCAAAGAATGAGAATATTTCTGACATCGCTAATAAAACTATTTTCCATACATAGAAAAAGTGGATGCATTCCATTAAAGCCTATAATTTTGACTCTTCAATGGATTATCAACTTGACCATTGTGATAATATTGTTTTCATAAGTTCAAAATCAATAAGGAGATATAAAATGAACAATTAGGCACTGCATGAACATGCATTAAATAGAGACTTACATAGATTCAGACACACTTACAAATAGTCTCATTGCAGTAAAAAACATGTTTACAAACAAAAAATCTCATAAAAATGATCACATAATATTCTTAAATGTTTATTATTTTCATGTAATATCAAACATAGTTTTACCATGAATATTATCATCTTCCCGGGATGTAACACCACCAAATCTCAGTTTCATCTTTCAACTATGAGATGTAATATTTCTTTTAATGTTTATTCATATCTTTTTGTTTAAACTCATTATGAGAGTGTTAAAAAATAAATAGGTCTTATAAAGGGAGAGACTGATTGAAAGATACTATAGCTTTGTAATAAGTAAAAGCAGCTTGTATTTATTTGAGATCCCCTTAAAAATGGGCAGTCATAGTGAAAATCACAAAACTCGTGAAGTAGGGTGTTTGTTGTGTAGAATAGAGGATTTTTTTCTCCAAACCACTATAAATATATTCTGTTCAATCTCCTTACATTAATATTTTATGTTTCCACTACCTATTTTTTTATGGAATATTTGAACATGCATACCTCGAAGAGGGTGGTTTAAAGTAAAAAAAATTAGGAGCTTAATTCACCCCCCTATTGAGTTATCAGCTACCCATACTATGGGAAAATATTTGTTATCAGATATCATGACTCTTGAGTTCAATTTTTTCAATGTTTTAAGTCCAATGATCAATTTTCAAATAGATTTTGTGGGTGATAACTGAGAAGGTATGTTAATGGTTAAATATCATTACATCAATATGGAAAATTATGGTTTTGGAAGGCTTAAATGATCACATGTTTAAATAATATTATATTAAAAGTTTATCTTAAAGAGGTAAGTCTTATGAAATTCCTAAGAAAAAACATAAAACATGGTATTCACCAATCAAAGCAGACTATGATATAAATTCCAAGGTTATGAAAACTATAATATATAGATTAGGACTAGATGAGTTCAAAAAAGTTTCTTAGTATCAAAATAATCATGAAATGTGGACTACCATAGTAGTTTCTTATGAAGGTATAGATAATTTTAAGGAACTCATATATGATACTTACAAACATACTTTTGAGGCATTCAAAATGGATAAAGGAAAAATAATTTCTCAGTTTAATGGAATGATCGCTGAGATTTTAAATAATTTTTCTGCTCTAGGAACACCAATAACTGATCCTGAGAAAGAATAGAAAGTTCCAAGAGTTTTACCACCTAATTGGAGTGGAATATCGGCTACCATTCAAAAATATATATAGGTAAATAATTTAAAAGAAGATATCATTAGAACTATTAGGATGTATGAAGCTGAAATGGAAGCAGAATCTAGAGATTATAAAATGGTAAATAAAATGTCTCCTTAAAGATTTATACTTCTATGTTTGATAATAATAACAAAACCATAAGAAAAATCTGAAGAATAAGACTCTTAAGCTATTCTGGATCAAATGGAGAACTTTCATAGTTTGCTTGAAAGTTCAAAAAATTCTATAATAAAAGAAGATATTTCATGAGAGGCATCAAAAAGTACATGAATCATAGTGACAAATTTAAGTAAATAAGATGTTACTAGTGAAAAAATTTAATACAAATCAAGAAAAACTATCAAAAATTAATTGAAATTAATAAGAATGTCCAAAATTTCTTCATGAAGGCTGGATATAAGAATAAATACAAGAAGTATATGAAGGCCACTAGAAGTGCTTCTGAAGATTATAGGAAATGAACATCCTTATAATCAGAAGCTAAATCACTTAATCAAAAGGGAAATATATTCTCTATGGTATATTATAGTGAGGTACATTTTTAGTAATCTTATGAGCGTGAGTGAACATTAGAAAAAAAAAATTCTCATATGAAGAATTAAATGAATACAACACCATTTCATAAACTATGTATGAAATATTAAAGAAGGAAAACATATCTCTCAGGCAATACAATAATAATATTTTCAATGAATATGAGAACTTTAAAAAACAAATTTTGGATTTGTGAGATTAATTGGAAAATTCTACTGCATCATATACTAAAAAATTTGAGACAATAGAAAACCTATAGAAATAATTTAAATTTTTTAAAGATTTCACAAGTGTTTTCACTAAAGGGAAAGATTATTTAAACACAATTATTGTTTAAAATCAACATAAAAATGTAAAAACTGGAAAAGGAAGTCAGCATAAAAGAATAAAAAATTAAAACAACTATTTTGTACCTAGCTCTAAAAATAAAAACCTTCCCAAATTTAACTATATTCATCAAAGATAAATGGGACAATTTTCTATGATCTATAATTTGAAAAACCCTCGATTTGGTGGAATAAAAAACTATTTTCATTCAATATATTTTTCAAAATGTGTATCTAATTTTTCTAGAAAACACAAATAGATTTGAACCGCCATGTTTTTTCTATCTAACATAATTGGTGCCAATATCATTTAGGTACCAAAAAATCATGTTATTTTATTTTTTTTTACAGTAGAAAAATCATATGAATAATAATACAAAATGGTTTATGGGAAGTGGTTGTTCAATACATATGACTGTATATTTCTCATACATTATATCACTATCCAATATTAATAGAGGTTATGTCACATTTGGTGATAATGGTAATGTAAAAACTATTTGTATTGGATAAATTGGAAATCCAAAATCTATTACAATGTTATTTATATATAAGGATTAAAACATAAGCTGATAAGTATCTATAAACTTTTTGAAGATAGTTATTTAGATTATTTTTCTAAAAATTTATATTTAGTTTTCATAAATAAATATATCATGTTTAAAGCATCTATAACTGATAATTTTTACACATTAGATCTTAATTATTTGTATAGAAAAATGAAAATTTCTAGAATGTTGAAATTTGTGAATCGTGGATTTGGAATAAAAGGATTGGACATTGTAATGTTCACTTGACGATATAGTTTTCTAAGAAACATTTCATTCTTTTCTTTAATAAAATTAAATTGGATAAAAGAGGCTATGTAATGCATGTCAAATCGGAGAGAAACACAAGTAATCTTTTAAACCAACTAAAGAGGTTATTGCATCTAGACCTATAGATCTTATCCACATGGATATTTTTTCACATACATGAACTAAAAATATTATTGTTAAATCATATTTTTATGTATTAATTGATGATTTCACAATGTTTACATGGATTTACATTTTGATACTTAAGAATGAATATTATTTAGTTTTTATTAATTATTTTTATGATTGTTCAAAATGAAAAAGATTCCAAAATTTTGACATTGAGAATTGACCACTGAGGTGAATTTGAGAATCATAAATTTATTTCATTTTTCTATAAATGAGGTATTTAAAATTATTTTTGTGCCCCTAGGACACCTCAACAAAATTGTGTTGTGGAATGGAGAAATATTAATTTTGAAGAAATTTCAAGAACAGAGTAATGTGAATATAACATTCACAATCATTTTAGGGATTAAGCTATTAACAGTGTATATTATGTCATTAATAGGGTTCTAAAAACACATACTTTAAAGAAAAACCCTATTAGTTTTTGATTGAAATAAAAATAAAGGTAGGATACTTCAATGTATTTGTATGTAAGGTTTATATCATAAAAAGTAAGGGAAGTCTTGGGAAGATTGATCCAAATGCTGATGAGGGTATTTCCAAGGATACTTTACTATATCCAAATTATATATAGTTTTTATCAAAAGGTCATGGATTATTTAGGAATCAAAAAATGTGAAGTTTGATTAAAGTGATCGTTTTGATCAAAAAATGACTAAAACTAATGAGATAAGTGATTCTATTAAGGATGTGATACCTAAAACCCTATTTAATAACAACAAGGATGATGATATGGAACTTGAATATTTTGAACCAAATCTATTAAGGGTTGATACTTGTGAACCAAAAAGTGTGCTTCCTAGACTCCTTATAAATCTTAAAGACCATCCTATAGAAATAGTTATTGGAAGTTTAGCTGAAGGTGTTAGTACTAAAAGAAATATAGGAATTCTAGTAGAATTATCTGCACTTTAATCTCAGTTAGAACCTAAATATGTAGAAGAAGCCATAATTGATGAAAGTATTTTAGCTATGAAATAAGAGTTAAATAAATTCATAGTGACCAAAGTATGATAATTAGTTGATAGATCATCTGATTATCATGATATTGGATAAAATTAGTATTCAGAAGAAAAAAACAAGACGATAATGGTGTAATCACGAGAAATAAAGCCATATTTGTTTAAAACGGATACAATCAAGTAGAACTAATAGATTGTGAATATATCATTTTTCTTATAGATAGACTAGTAGAAATTAGAATATTTATAGATTATGCATCATATATTAATTTTAAATTATATCAAATGGATGTTAAATCTACATTTTTAAATGCATTTTTAGTAGAGGAAGTCTATGTTGAACAACCTCCTATTTTTGAAGACCTTAACTTTCAAAATTTTATTTTTATGCTTAACAGATCTCTATATGGACTTAAACATTCACCAAGATCATGGAATGAATGATTAACCTATTTTATTCTACGAAAAGTTTTTTCATTAGTAATGGAATACCCTACATTATTTAAGAAAACTACATCCTCATATATTTTATTATTACATATATTTTTTGGTGATGTTATTTTTGGGTCAAAAAATCAAAAATTATGTAATTATATTTCAAAACATATGAAAAAATAATTTAAATTGAGTATGCTGGGTGAGTTAATATATTTTTTAGGATCTTAAATTTACCAAAAATATTTTAGAATTATCTTAAACCATAGAAAATATATAATTAATTTAAATAAAAATTTTGGACATAAAAACTATAATATTTATTCAAATCCTATCATCTAAAATATTAAACATGATATGGATGAGGCTAGAAAAATAATTGACAACAAGTTTTATTGTGGAATCATTAGAATTTTATAGTATCTTACTATAAGAAGACCTTAAATTGTGTCTTCATTATGTCTTTGTGAAATATTTCAATATAATCGAAAATAATTTCATTTAAATGAAACCAAAATTATTTTCAGATATTTTAATCAATATGTGTCTCTTTATCTAATATTTTTCAAATACCTCTAATTTTAACATAACTTTATTTTTGGATGTAGATTTTTTTATAAATGTAAATTATATAGGAAAATTTCTTCTAGAACCTTTCATTTTCTTGGTAAATATCTAGTATATTTCTTGATTAAGAAACACTAATATGTAGCATTATCAACTACTAAATCTAAATATATTGATTCATCAATTTTTTTGCTGAACTGTTGTGTATGAAACACACTTTAATAGAATTTGGATTTAATTTTAATTGTGTTATAATCAAATGTGACAACACAAGTTTTATTGACATTTCAATAAAATCTAATCAACCACTCTAGAATAAAGAACATATATTTAAGACATAATTTCATAAGATATCATACAAGAAAGAATTATATCTCCTTCTAATTTGTTTCCATATAAAATCAATTAGCAAACATCTTTAATAAACCATTTTCTACTGCCAGATTTGATTTTATAAAACCTGAATTGGGTTTATTTAATTTTGAATGATTTTTATTTTACTTACATAGTATTTTAATTCTTTTATTAAGTGAATATTTTATTTTCATTAGTTTATTAATGATTTTGCATCACCATTTTAAATATTAGTCACATATGAATATAAAATGTTACCAAAATTTTCGTAATTATTACTCTTCACATCACTGAATGACCCTTTGATTACTGTAAAAAAAGTACGTGAATCAGTTCTACAAGTGGAACCATTAAAATCCTTATAATCATTATCACTAAGCTACCCAAATTCCTCTTTCCTATCCCTCCAATATTCTAAACCACTTTCAGAGTGGAGAAACCTAAAAGAACCAATACCACCTCTTCGAGCATATTCAATCATTCAAGGATGTAATGCAAAGAGTTATGGAAAGATAAATAGATGTTATCTGGCTAGATAAAACATACATGCTAGTAAATAAGGTCATCAATGGAAAGCTCTGAGAATTTTTTTTTGATGAAAGAGGAACCTAATTTTTCTTTTAGAAAGAATTTTTCATGTTCTATAACAAAACAATATTCTAGTTTGGTGAAAATGGTGACCTTGTCACTGTGAAGATCAATATGAAAATATTTTCAATAACCTCTCCAGAAATATATAATGTGTTTAAGTTCTCTTTTGATGTTTATGCAGACTTTAATACCTCATTATTATTTTAGATGATGTAACTCCTCTGAAAATTATAGAGTCCCTATTCCACACAATGAATGTTGAGAAAAATAAAGTGAATGACTTTTAAACAAAAAGAAAAGTTCTTATAAATTTTATTCCATATACCATCTCATAACAGTGTAGTGATTTGGAGAAATTTTATTTTCAAGATTTCACCTAACATTATTTTTTTATGATAGAGAATCGTGTCAGTATATAATGATATATTATTAGATATATGTATCACATTCAATAAAAGTTTCTAAATTTTTACCCATTTGGTAGGATCTTAACACTATTTTTTCAAAATGATGGTGTTTATCTAGTTGAAAATACTACCACCCATTGTAATGGGATGAAAATGTTAAGTGAAAATATCATAAAGTGAAGTGGATTATACTGGAATTCATCTTTAAGTAAGTTACTAAAATAAGAAGTTAAAGTTATTCCCAAATTTAATTAGGGGGATTCATCCCACCCAATAGTTACCAGTGGAGCTATTTCTTGTATCCCAACTCATATACCAATTTTAGTAGAAAAACAAATTGACGTAATAAATGTATTGGATGATAAAACTCTTATATATATTAAAAGAATATTCAAGTTTTTTTCGATCTAGAAAGAAAAATACTCTTGAAGTTAGTTTTCCTCCAACCATTATTCTAGTCTCTTTTATAAGAGTAAGAGTTGGTTAAAATATTAAAAAGTTAGTTATCATTTTTTTAAGAAGAGAACATATCAATAGTACCACATGACACACCTCTTATTGATGTATATATATCTATGTATTTGAATCAATTCATTGCATGAAGAATAATTAGATTATACTTTGGAGAACCCCTACATGCTGATGTATCATGAAATGTTTGTGAAAACCAACAAATTGATGATGATTGGAGCATATAAGTATAGTAGAATAGATACTCTCCAATTCATGAACAACATAAAAGTTCATATATTTTTATTGGTGAGAAGGATTCTACTGCGGGATATCTTGAGAGGTACTAAAAATTGATATCTGAAGTAGAGTCAGTGAAAGTTCAGTTGATTGATTTTAGAAATGAGATAAGAACTCGTAGTGAAAAGATGGCTTCAAAATTTTATGTTTAGGTAGTAATGTTTTTAATTACATAAATGTTTGAAAATTTGTCAAGGGAACCCATTGTAGAAGCCGTGAATCAATCTGATACTTAGTTAAGGTTAGTATAAGTGTCTCAATCCATGGACTCATTGACTGCTGTTATTCATTTATTGTAATGTGAACATATATTTAATAAAATGTTTTAATAAATTCAAAAAGATATAATTGTTGAAGTTATAAGAATAATATTTTTCCACAATAATCTCTTATATCCATCAATATGTCTAAAAATATAATTACCTCTTTGTTAAGAGAAAAGTTTGAATAGTTCAATACCTTACCTCACAACTAAAAAATGATCTCAGTTTCATTATTACTAGTCTATAAAAAATGATATAATACTTAGCTAATAATTTTTATGTTTTATAAAATAAATATGATTATCTTCACTTGTTAGTTTCACGCACTGTAAAATTATAAAGTTCTAATAAATAATAAAATTAATAAGTGGAAAATGCATTTGTTGAATGTTAAGAACATCAAGTATCTATAAAAGGGGAAAATGGTTTTTTATTATCTATTTGGTGTGTCCAAAAAACAATTTTATGTTCTAATAATGTTGATAGTTTACTGTTCTAAGAAGGGATTTGTAGAAAATTTATTTAGTAATTTTTCTCAGTGGATCTGGAATAGATTTAAAATTCTCATTGATTATTTAAAGAATTATATTCTGAGAAAAATAAATTCTTTTATTGATTCTGTATATCAAGTTTGAGGGAGACATCTCCCAGAACCTCATATTATTGATAATCACTCCTCTACCTCTCAAAGACCTAAGGAGATATTTAATCTTTTTATGTTTATATTAGGTAAAATCACATGTTTTCTGAATAAGTCTCTTTATATTTACCTAAACTATATTCTATGCTATTATTTATACATGCATATAATTTTTGTAAAGATCTCTACATATTCTCTCAACATCCAATCCTCCACTATAAAGATTAATCGATTATATAATGCATGAATTAGAGAATATTTAATGGTTTTGGGAGATTTTATTAGAGAAATGGATAATTATTTTTTGCCTACATCCTCTCTATCTTGTGGTCATATTTTATCATTCAAAAAACCACCTCCAAAAAATAATTACACCTTCCTTAGCTAATACACCTTCACATTTTTCATTTATAGTTTCCAAGATTAATGGAAATTTTATATAATTTTGACTCATGAAAACATTTGAATGCATTAATGCATATTCTGCATGTTTCTAATTCATTTATTTCTTTATTCACTTTGTAAACCTTTTTGTTGAATATGTTTTTCTATATAGTGAATATGTATATATTTTATTATTATTATTTATTCTATATTCTTATTTTATATTTAATTTTTTAACCTATTTAATCATATCTTTTTATTATTATTTTAAAGCAAATTCATTCTAAATTCTGTTAATATTTTGTAGAATTAACTATTTACAATTTTTGGGTGCAATATTGATTGTATTATTTTCGTTTCAATGTTATGCTTCCTTTTTAATTTCACAAAAAAGAAGATAAGAAAAAGGAGAATAAAAAAATATTAAAACTTAAATTTATTTTTAAAAAGGGGTAAAAGAAAAAATGATGAATACAAAATTTAAAATGTTTCTTTGAGGTTAGAAGAGTACATAAATTAAAAATATATTTTAAATATACTTTCAAAAAATTATGTTTTATAGTCAGTTTTTTTGTGATTATAAGAAAGGGGGTATTGTTGGATAGACATAGGCTGCTCTTATATATTTTAGTTTTTATGTGTTTTGATGATTTAAAAAATGCGTATTTTTTTCTAATGAGTTAAATTAAGTGTTTCATATTATAATTTTGTCCAAGTAATTTATCTTATGATGACTATATGTGTTTACTTTATACTGATTAGAGTATTAAATCATTGGAAAAATATTTTCTCTTATAGGAGTCAATGTTTGAAAAGAATATATTCCATCAACTCAGAATTAGAAAACTTCATGTTGGATGTTTAACTTACTATATAAGATATTATCTTACGAAGAGAAACAACTATCTACAACATGTTCAAATTTAGTTGTTTCATATATAATATATTCATTAGATGTTTTTTATCTTAAAAAAAAGTTCATTAGTAAAATATTATCTTACAAGCATCAGAGAAGTTGTGAATGCTAAGTATAACACTTCTGTAACATGTTTATGTTATGTTAAATAATCATCCTATGCAATATTGAACTCGGTTTATCATATGCATATTATAATTCAAATATATGTTTTATCTCATGAAGTCCCTCAGAAATTTATCTTTTGATAATAGATCTATCAGTTGGATATCTTAAAAAGATATAGTTATTAAGAAGATAGATATGATTACATTTCTAATCTCTTGATAAGTCATTTCATGCCTTTGGAGTGTATCAGAGAAGAGATTGTCCATTTTTGAAAGGTTTATTTGTATATAATGTTGTTTTTCAATGAATAGAAATATCCGAAGAAGAAGAATATTTATAACATCGATCGGTCAAAATCATTTTACTATACTTGGAAATAATAGATGCGTCCCATTAATACCCTTTCTTACTGACTCTTCAACGGATTATCAACTTGACCATTATGGTTATCTTGTTTTCTTAAGTTCAAAATCAAAGAGGATATATAAAAGTAATAGTTACTAATTGCATGAACACACACAAAATAGTTACATATAGCAATTTTCACACACTTATAAATACTATAATAATAGTAACGAAAATCATGTGTATATAGAAAACATCTAATACAAACAATTGTGTGTTGTGATTAAAATTTTATCAGTTGCACTAAATATCATTTAGAGATATACCTTTAATATTATCATCTACCCAGGAAATATCTCCAACTACTATCAGTTTCTTCTTGCAACTATGTTTTTAAATAGTTCTTCAAAAGTTTATTCATATATTTTTGTTTACACTTTTTATAAGTTAGTGTTCTAATGACATGGATAGGTCTAGTAAAGGGAGATCCTAGTAGAAATATCTGGTACCTTTTAATGAGTAATAGTTTCTTGTACTCGGCTGGGAGCCCCCAAAGAAAGGGAATTTATGCTGAGAATCACCAAACTCCTAGAGCAGAGTGTTGGTGGAGTGGAAAAGGGGATTTTTATTCCCCATACCACTATTAATATTATGTACTAAATCTCCTTCCCTTGATATTTTATATTTATATTATTTATTGTTTATGGAATAATATTTAAACTCACATACCTCCAAGAGTAAAGTATAAGTTAAAGAAACTTTTAGGAACTCAATTCACCCCCTCTTGAGTTTTAGTTAGCCATACTTTTGGACAATAGTTTATATACCTCTAGGGATAGAAAATAATAAATTCATATGTGAACTTATTATTTTTATTAATTCCTATAGAACCAATGTTAATAAAAATAATAATAATTCTTAACATATGTTAAACTTGTGAATTATATTAAATATTTTTTATTCAAATATTATTCAATATATATTATTTCTCACTGAACTATTAATCTTGATCTTCCATTACTCCACAGTATATATTAGACCTTAAAAATGAATATTTATTTAATAAATAAAAATCAATATATTATTCATCAATAAATAAATAAATATTATATTCACTAAATAGAAAATAACTAATTATTAAAAATAATTCTCATAAAATATCCTCTCAAATAAATGCTGATATAATATATGTGATCAAGAAAACATGAAAAATTAGTGAACTATATACATGAATAATATTTATTCAACTAGTAAAATATTAAATAATTTTATTATTTAACTAAGGTTCAAGATACACTTAATGTGTGAACCTCTAGGCCTCTTTCCCAGTGTCATTAGGTTATGAAACCAAAGTCTAAGGTTTGAATATAATAAGATACCAATACACCCATAAAGAAAGACGTTAATGTCTCAATAACATAAAACCACATAAAAACGCTTAAAGGGTAATATAATCAATTTATCTCAACATATCTAATCAAGTAGGTTGCATGTTTGGCAATCAACCATTGTGCTTAATGCCTATTTCGTTGAATTTATTGAAATTAAACTTGCACACAGAATAACATGGTCATGGATTTATTTCAGTTATATCATTTCTATAAAATTTCTTAAAATATAATCTTTTGTTAAATAATATAAGAGGAAAATATTTCTAAGATTATTTATTAATAAAATATTATTCGTAATGAACTCAAAAAATTCTAATTCACTAAAAACATATGTCCTCATGGTTTTTATTAGTAAATCAATGTATGTGAATTATAACATCCATTAATAATATTATTAAAGTATAAAAAAATATATAATTATAGACATAACAACATCCAACAACACTTATAAATAAGGATCTTCTACTTGCATGTATCATTCTCATAATTACTTATAATAGAAACTACTAATGTAGTAAACCAGGAAAATGTTCCTCAATGTCCTATGAAACTCCACCTCAGATAGACTATTTCATTTTTGTCCCTAAAATATTTAGCAATATAACATATATTTAAGAATACTATCATAGAACTTATGGGTTCTTATTATAATGGGGATCTATTATGATCTTTCAATGCGATTGTAGATCTTAGGACATTATCACATACAATGTCATGCATAAGAACAATCATGATGTGATAATGAGTTTATTAATTTTAAAAAATTGAATACATGTTATTATAAAGTATATGGAAGTTGGTTCTAGGTCACTAACTCCAACATAATCCCACTTTAACTAGATCCAACTACTATCACCCTTCAATCTTCCAGCTCTCATATGATACTCATGCTTTATATGAGATATTCCTTTTTGTGAAGGGGTTATACACTTTTTTTTCTAGGGAAACAATTCTTACTATTACTTCACCCATCTGAGAAAAATAATTCAATTGGTGATACTTATAGAGTATATTATTTGTTTATTGGTGTGACCTTGGATCTTTTTCACGATCCACAAATGCAGTATTATCATAATACAGTGTGATATGGTCTTTACTTCTAGGTACCGCATCAAGATTCTGGAAAAAGTTTCATATCCCAATTGATTCTTTAGATCTAAAATATTTTTAAATATTCAAACTCTATAGTATAATTGGTGACAATTAGATAATTTAAACTCTTACAATCCCAAATCATCCATTGAGATAGAAAACATATCCTAACTACGACATCAGATCATTTTGATCTGTTTGAAAACAAGAATTAGTATAAACCCTGATGACTAGCCCTTCATCTCCTACATGCACCAGGAACATAACTTTAGTTCTTCTCATACACTTAAGGATTTACTAAACAAAAAACCATTTTTTTCGTCTAAATCGGTTTGATATCATCATTACATGATAAATTTATAAGAAACATCAAGTCTAGAACATAACATGTCATACATGATTGATCCTATCACTAAAGCACATGGTATCTTACTCATTCTTCTTTCCTCCTGTTGTGTATGAGAACATGTTTTCTTAGAAAGATGTATACCATGTAACACTGGAACCAATCTTCTCTTGGATTGATTCATGATAATTCTCTTTAGTATCTAATCAATATATGTACCTTTACATAGTCCAAGAAACCTCCTAGTTCTATCATGAATGATCTTGATTCCTATAATATAGGCTACTTCACCTAATTCCTTCATGGAGGAACACTCATTTAATAAGTATTTAACAAAATATAAGACTAATATGTCATTTAGTATATTTAATATGTCATCAACATATACAACAAGGATAAAAAGTTAATTACCACTATAATTATTGTAAACACATATCTCAGATTCACCCATAATGAAACCAAATTCCTTTATAGCTTCATCGAATAGAGTATTCCATGAGCTCGATGCTTACATTATCAATAAATGGATTTGTGAAACTATTATACTTTTTTACATCAACAAAATGAAAAAACCCTTATAGTTCTGTTATGTATACATCTTCCTGATGGCTCCCATTAAAGAAAGATGTTTTTATATCCATTTTCTAAATTTCATAGCCATGGTAAGCTGCTATAGTAGGTAGAATTGGGATGGATTTAAACATGGAAACTGGTGAAAATGTTTCATCATAATCAATTCCTTAATATTTTTTAAACACTTTTAAAAATATAAATTCTTTATAGGTACTTAGTCTACCTTCCATGTCCAATTTTCTCTTGAATACCCATTTTCACCCAAAAAGATTTGCATCAACTAGCGAATATACTAGAACTAAAACTTGGTTTTGATACATAGAATCTATTTAATAATTCATGGTAACTTTATATCCTGAAACTTATGAGATCTATACTACCTATTTAAAAGAGATTGGTTCATTATTTTCAACCAATAAAAGTTCACCACTTCTGGTGACTATAAAACCATATCTCTATAGTTCTCTTACATCTTTGGTGCTTCTATGAAATAATTTTATTTTAGTAAAAATTTCTTCTCTGGTTACCAATGGAATATGTTCATGTACCAACTCTTGTGTATATTGATAATCAACTTCCTCAAAATGAATATTTATCCCACTATAATTATTGAGGATGTTCACCCTCCCAAAAAACATAACTTGTTTAGCGATGATAACTTTTTTGTCTAAGGTTTTTTATAGTTATTATCCTTTTGCTTCTTTAGGAATCCCTATAAAGATAAACTTTGAGCCCTGGAGTGTTATTTTATTTCCTAAGAAGGCCATAATGAACTTTTCGCAACCCCATACATTTGTATATGATAGAATGTATTTCTTTCCATTCCGTAAAATGAAAGGGAATTTCAATTTATTCATTATATGGTACTTGGTTTAATGTGTATTAAACAAATTTTAATGCATATCTGAAAAATAATAATGAATGATTTGCATGACTCGTCATCAACCTTACCATGCCTAGAAAGGTATGGTTCCTCCTTTCATTGATACTATTAAACTATGGTGTGTAAGGTGGAGTGAGTTGATATAGAATCACAAACTCCCATATAAATTTGGTAAACTCCAGGTGAAGTTATTTAGCACCTCGATGTGACTGATGCTTCTTTATCTTCTTTCCAATTTTATTTTCTACTTCATTCTAGAATTATTTGAATTTCTCAAAGGACATAGACTTATAAATTATCATGTAAACATATCCATATCTACTCAAGCCATCATTAAATGTTATTAAGAATGAATACCCACCACTTGATTCTACTAGAAATATTTTACAGACGTTGTTGTGTACCAATCCTGGAAGCTTTTTTGTCTTCTCACCCTATCCACTAATTGGTCTTTTGGTCATTTTTCCTTGTTAAAATGTATAAAACCATTAAATTGGTTTTAGCTCAAAATACTCTAAAAAACCATCTTGATATATATTTTTCAAATGCTTATTGTTTACATGATCAAGACATTGATGCCACATCTTGGAGTTATATGTGTTGTGAGAACATGATTTGTTATAAAATTTCAACACATGGTATTCCGAATTTAATACATTAGAACTGTTATTTTAATTCATCATACCATAAAATATGTCATCTTTATAAAAGAAACAATTTTATTTTCCAAATTTGAATATAAAACCATCTATATATAGGAATGACATAAAAATTATGTTATTGGTAACATTTGGTATATATTAACAATTTCTGAAAACTGGTATCTTACGGTTGGCACTGAAAGGTGGTAATCTCTAATGTCTAGAGCATCTATCCTGGCACTATTGGAAGCTCTCAATTCCACCTCTCTTATAGAAATCTTTTATAATATACTTTTTTCCTGCATTTGGATATAGATGTGAGCACCAAATGCTATATCTAATACTCAATGTGTAGATATTGAAAGATTTCACTTGATAAAGAATTCACCTTTAGCTTCCCCTTGATTCTGGGTGTAGTTCCTCTTTTAGTGGCCTTCCTTTCCACATGAAAAACACACTGCTTCATTTTCTGTTCCCTACCACTGTATCTTCATCTTCCTGGAAGGATAATGATCATAACTTTAGACTTGATATGAGTCTTGGGCACCTTTTCCTTGTTATAACTTTTTTTATTCACCATAAGGAATATGATTTTGTCAAACCCCATATCCTTGTCCACTTGAAAATAAGAATAATAAGTTCTTAATGACTATTATTATAATTACTCAAGTTATAATTGACAATAAAATTAGAGAATGTATGGTGTAGTGAGGAATGTATGAGATCTGTGAGCAACTCATTTGGGAATTTAATCCCTAAAATGACTAATAATTCAATGTAGCCAACAATATTTACTATATGACAACCATATGGAACTGAATCTACAATATTGGTTGAAAATAGATCATCATAGATCTTTTATCTCGATCGCCTTATCTTCTCTCGATATAGATCCTGAAGTTCATACATCATTCTATACACATACATGTCCTTATGTTGTTTCAAAATCCCATTGATCATGGATGATAACATGAAACACTAAACATTTATGGAATTATTCAAGTATCTCTCATTGAAAGATAACTCTTCTTCACTATCCTCTTTACTATTCACTTCTAGAATATGTTCTTCAAATCCATTCAATTTTCTTTCATGGAATAATATATCATCTAATATCCTTTTACTCTCTTTTAAATTTTTTCCAATGAGAATATTATCCTTCTAAATTATGGATCACATTTATATGTTTTAATTCATGTTTATTTTTGTTTATAAATATAAGAAAAACATAATTGTAGTACCTTATTTGATAAAATTAGAAAAATAAATAAATATTTATTAATATCCCACTATTTTATAAAACCCTATATCCCACCCCATTAGATATGGAATATCTTATTGTCTAGAAATTATAGTGAAATGGATCCATATTCCCCTTCTAATCATCTTGACTTTGGTCATTCAGGAAATTTAAATGTTTTTAGGTAGGAATTCCAAATGCCAACTACTTTAACTCACAATTCCCTTATCTATTGAGTGGAATCCATGATCCAAAAATACTTAAATTGGATTTACTCAAAATTTTCCTCTTATTTATTCCAATTCCTACTTTATAATTCAACCCTTGATTTGAACTAAGTTAAGTCAACCCAAAACTTCAACTGAGAATTCACCAATAATTTAAATCACCCCGAATTTGGACTGTTAAGAACATTTAAATATAGATCGATTTTAACTTAATTAGTCGAATTCTATGACAGATTAATATATATAATTAATGGATTTTAACTTTATAAATTAATTTCCCATTTTTTCTTTATTACATTCCTGTTAATATTAAGTGTATTTACTTAAGAGATTAATCATTTCTTAGATAAAATTTATGCCTAATCCAATTTATTTTACCTATATCTTGAATGATCATTAATTCAGTAATTCATGTGATAATGAAAAAATATATATAATTAAATAACCATTAAACATGACATAAATAAAATATTGAAGTGGTATGATCATGAGATTTTAGTATTGGTTAGTTTATCTAGCTGATGATAAACTAACCCTCAACCCAGGGGGAAACACCTTGAACCATTTTATGGTTCACAATCCATCATTCCACCTGTCAACCCATGTACCTATTGGATTAGTTTCTATCTAGATCCAAAATTGAATTTCCTCTACTAGAACGGGACATCCATACATTACATAAGATGTCACTCACACTCAAGTGAGGGGAACCAATGGATTGGTTAAAGGGTTACATAAAAGAAACCATGGGATTTCATGCCCGTACATAATTAGAGGAGGGGACATATGTAGGCCATAAATTAAATTTAATAATATATTACAATTAAATCAATCAATACAAAAGTCTTGAATGTGCTCATGGTCATCCACATACATGAAATGAATTATGAATTTAATAAAATTAGCATTCAATTTTAATCATTATTATTTATGATTAATCATGATTGAATCGATTAATTATCTTCATTAATTAATCAATTATTTTATCTTAATTTTCCTATGATTTTTTAGATTCTCATCCATCAAAATTTTAAATAAATTAAATAAATTTATTCAAACATAACTATTTATAAAAAGTACCTTGGAGGTAACATGGTGAGTACTCATCCGAACTGCCCAACATGTATTATACGTGTATATTGATTACTCATGTGACATATGGAATACTTGTATTAACGTGTAATTTCATGGAATGTACTATCCACATTTTGATCACACCAAAAATATGGAATTTACAGAGAATGTTATGTTTCAATTCGAATAGAGTAATGACTATATTTTGAGTTATATATTATATGTTGTTTCAAACATTACACATAAATTAATATTAAATTTAATATATATATATATATATATAATCTGTTACATGGATTGTACAATAAACTTAATGACCACATGAAACACATGTTGATAATGTTTAAGCATTATAATAAATTAATTTCAATTCTATGTAATTTGGAAATATACAGAGTGTGCATAATCCAGCTACATGGTGTTTATTTCTCTCATGATCTATTATGTGGAAGACACCTAGAGACTTGGTGTATTACCATTACCTGGGAAATAATGGATTACATAGTGTTTAAATGGGCTATATGAAATGTTGTCTCTGGATTATGTGGTCACCAATCATGTAGTCCATTTACGTAAACACAGAGACCATCTTTGACTAATAGACTACATGTCGTGTATGAATATTACACGGTGTTTAGTTCAGCTGTCCATTTTTTAGGATGACCTAGTTAACACGTGGTGTATTTAAATACACACCACATGTAACAAATTCACATGGCTGGAATTAATTATAAATTAATTATTGGGGGATTGAAAATGGGTACACAACATGTACCAACAGGATACACAGTGTGTACTCTTATGCTTCCCAACCAGAATCTTAATCACCTTCTCATGAGTTATTTAAATTTATTTCATTCATAAACCAAATCTATTTGATTATATTTGAGAGAATAAATGAGAATAATAGTATATTTCATGATTAAAATTAAATAATGATTAAATCAGAATTCAAAACTAATGATTAATGTGTAATTAATCAATGATATTTAAATAATTATGTGACAACTCCAATACAAGTAGAAGTTTTTGAGTGTAGTGGAAGCACCATATGGGGTATTCGCAACACAATTTTTTTTAATTGATGATTAATCTTATATTTACATGATTATAAACACCATAATCAATATAAATGAATCAAATAATAATTGATGATTAAACACTGGAACAAAGATGCAAGATCATCACATTTTTTTATAATTAATTTAAACAATTGAATAATTACCCTGTGATTAATATTTTATTTATTTATGGGTATTAATATGTTTTTATAACATAACATCATTGTGTTGTCGTAATAAAGAGTATATTCCCAGTAGTTGTGATCCACATGTGTTCCATGAACCTCCAAAACTCATCATAGGAAACTTCATGTGCTATCATTGTAGATCCCAATGCTTGTGTTGTTTTCCTTTAATTAACCTATTAATTTCTTAAAGAAGGATTCTATTTGATCTCTCTATACATTAGTGTGGTTGTGTAGGATGATTTCTCTTAATTCTTGAGAGTGCTCTTGGTGAGGGTACTCTCTAGGTCTTTGAGAGAGTTCTCTTTAGTTGTCTTTGTGCACAAAAAAAAATTTCAACCCATAAAGAAAATAATATAATTGGGAATATATACCGCTAGGGTTAGAAAATAATAATTACAAATGTTCCCATATTATTTTTCTTAATTTCTCCAGAACCCCATGTAGAGACCCTAACCACAGAAACCCAGGAGTCGGTGCCTTCTGAACATGATGTGTTATCTTAAAATAAAATACACTTTGTTAACAACACATTATGTCCCATACATAAGATCGTGTGCGGTTCGGGTTCTGGGAAACCAGAAACTTCTGAAACAATTCATCTTTCAAAAGCTGATACCTGAAAATTTTAAATCAAAACATAGGGTGAGCATTAAAATACTCAGTAAAGGGTTTTTAAAAAGAAATTAAAACATTGTAACATTTGAAAACATTCATTTTTAAAGAGATTGAACACTTATTAAAGGAAAATTACAACACATGACATACAAATTCTCAAACAAGGTTTTCAAGAAGAACATGAAACAATTATGTCAATTCTTGAAGGAGTGATAATGGTTATTACGAACAAGTACTACATATGATTTACTAAAGCATAAATTTAAACATTTAAAGTAATACATAATCAGAGTTGCGCACAAGGAAACAACTAAATTTTCAGATGCTGGTTACCATTCTATTACGTGATAACACTAGTCATGCTTCAAGCTTTAAGCTAGGGAAATAAGAACTTTATGAAAACATTAAAAGCATCAGTCGTGTAAGAACTTTATCTTAGAAAGAACTTGTTACATAACTTGAATTGTGTGGCATCAACATTTAACTTAGACAATCATGAACATATCACCAAGGTCCATCCCCAAGGTGTCATTAGAAATTATCAAGGTTATTCACCAATGTATCAGTCTAAAAAGTCATCTCTAGAGATTAAGTCTTTACCCAATGCATTGGAGTGCTATCAGGGCGCACCCTTAAATTTGTCTTTATTGTCATGTGAGCCACATAGTTCATGCTTTACTGAAATGGTTATGTATATTCAATATGTCTTATACCACCTTGAATATCTCATTCATTTTCATTTTTACCCAAGGTGTCCCATACAACTTTGGGTAATCCAGTTTCTTAGTTCATTTAGTGATATTTCATAAGCATGCATTATGTACAAAAATAAATAATGAACTACCACAAATCGTGCTAATACAGGGTATGATGGTTAATCTTGAAAAAATGTATCAGTAACTAATCAGAGGCATACATAGCTTAGTAAAACATCCTTTACACTAAAGCATATGATTAATGATATACTAAATGATGAATCTTTGTCATTATAAATCCATGGAAAAGGAGTGCCTAAGGAAAACACTTGAAATTAGTTATGGTGATAAACATGCCCTTGACCGTGTAAATGAATTAAATCATTACTTGATTAATTAATACATTCAACAAGGTAGGTTCATTATGTCTTAAGATAATACATGAATACAACATGATATCATGATCCATCAAATCTTAAATCCTTTAATACATATTAAATCAAACCAAATTACACCCTTCATGGTAAAAAAATTTCAAACAACCCTCATTAACATATGGTGCATAATATTACATGTTGGGTCATTTTGAAATCCGAAAAATAGATAGAGTTTTGGTTATAAATATTCGTATATACATATAGAAAACTGTATTTTTTATATCTATAAAGGTTTTATGAAATATAACCGAAAGAAACGATCAAACTTAACATCCATATGCCATGCACAATCATAGATCAATCCAATAAAAGAATATACCATCCTTGCATATATATATATATATAATAGGTAACCCGTATATATACATACAAAACATATTTTTAAGGATTGGTATAAAATGAAGTAAGATAATCCTTTTGTAACCATTGTATTAAACTTTTCGGAAAGGTAATCCTTTTTGAAAACATCACCACCCGAGGGGTTTATATTCAAATATGAATATGTAAAAACTATATATATATACCGAGAGAAAAGATATGGGTTTCTCCAAAGGAACAAAAAACAAGGAACCATGCTTACACATGCACCCTGCTGTATACATGAAGGCCGGTTCCTTGAAGGAGGCACCATCCGAGGGGGGTCTATATATCAAGTATATGTATATAAATATAAACTGTGTATATACCGAAGGTTTCTTTAAAGGAAGACAAGCATGCAGGGACCCTTACCTTGCTTGAGGAGAAGCTCGGACCGGGTGTACCACGCTGATCCTGCTGGAAGTTCGTGGGAGAGCAAGGAAAAAAAGGAGAGGCTGCTGCGGTTTCAAGATGCCAAAGGTGTTTAAAAAGGCCTCGGTAAACCGTGGGGCGACTCAACCCAAGAGGCTAGACAAACGTGGGAAGACGAAGGAACAGAGCCCTAGAAGGGGGTGTTCGGTAGTCAAAGGAGCAGTGCGGGGGAGGGAGGCCGAGGCGTCCTCGGTTGCAGGCCTACTGGTAGGGTTCTGACTCGAGGAATAAGATGACGGGGTCGACGCGGAAGAGGAAGGGACGACCGAGATTAGATCTCGAGTAGATCGAACGGCTGGAGAGGGCGCAGGAAGAAAAATAACATGATCGGTTTAAAAGAAACCAATGGTCAAGATTAGATCTCGAGTGAGATCGGATGGTCGCGGTGAAACGTGGGGTGATCGAGCGGCTAAGAGGGGGTGGATGGTTGGGATTGACACGGGAGTTGATCGGATGGTCGCGGTTACACGGAGCGCGTCCCACATCGAAACGCACCGCAGTTGAGGCGCGACTTATAAATCAAAGCCTGGCGCCTCCGGTTCAGAACACAAACACACACACATCGGGGCCTTATACACGGGCCCCATGCGGGCTTCGGCCCAACCATACGCAGCGCGCGCCGCGGCCTTACACACGGGGCTGTGCGCGTCCTAGAGCACCTATGCACGGCTCGAGACACGGTTGGACACCCACTGAGTGCTTGGGGGACCCCGAAGGTCGGCACCTCAGGTCCCTTGGGGCTTGGTCTCGGCCTAGAGGGCTTTTCCCATAGGGGATGCCCTCGGCTTGTCCGAGCCCCAACCTAAATTTTTTATTAAAAACATATCTAAATTTATAAAACATTCAGTATAAGTATAATTATTTCCAAATAAAGTGTAGTATAAATATTTATACAAAATAGAGTTAATTTAATAAAACAAATAGTCTTAATTTAAAGTCTAAATCCTTTTAGAAGCTTATGTAATATAGTTCACATTAACAAAAAAATTTATAAAAAGAAAATTTATATAGACTTTCAAAATGTAAATATTTGCACAAAATAAGTCAACATACTATAACAACAAAATAGTTTAAACTTAGAATTTAAATCCCTTTTCTATAAATCTTTTAAAAGATATACCTCTCATATTTTTCATACAAAACCAGTATAACTACTTGGATCATTAAAATACGCACCTAACTGTTTTCATAAAATTTAAAAGATCAAAAGTTTTCCCAATTCATAATTTTAGAGCTCAAAAGATATTATTATTGATACTCTTTCAAATATATCTTTTATAAAAAGAATACTAAGTTTTCAAAATATAAGTATCCATCGGAATTTTGTGAAAACAAGAGGATTTATTTCCGAGAATACTCTTTTTATTTTAAAACTATAATTATTTTTGTGAAACATACATTAGACATATTATTATAAAATTATAACATCATTACAAACATGTTTTAATAAAGATAAACTTTATCAACGGGAACCCAAAGGTTATTTTGAAAATCCAACGGCTATTTTCCAACGGTCAATATTCATAGGACCATTATAAAAGCAGGGGTATTTGCAAGAACAAAACACTTGAACCAGAAAGGATGACACTCATCATACCATTGGCGTTGAGAATGTGTGTTGTGGCCCTGGCTGTTATATTTTTCATGCTGATGGACTCTGAAGATGAGGATTATCAGATTACTCGTGTTGTGGTTCTTAGTAGTCTTGTTGTGGCTGTGTTAGGTATTGTGCATGGTATTTTCAACTAGTTGGGTCTCATTGTAAAGTAATGTTTTAATATATATCAGTTTACCTTATTCTTCATGTTTTATTTTATTTCTAATTCCTTATTAGAAAAACAAATAAAACAAGAGACATCATTAAAGGCATAACATTTCTTACTTAAACCAGTTTATAAAACCTGGGGCGTCACACCCCATGTTAATAATAATAATAATAATAATAATATTATTATTATTATTTATTTATATGAATTGAACTAAAAAATTAAATTATATATTATTTATTCAAATAATATTAAATATATATTATTTATCACTAAACACTTAATCTTGGTCTACCCTTCCTAAAGAAATTATCAAAATTTGAACAATGAATATTTATTTAATAAATAAATATCACTACATTATTCACCAATAAATAAAAAAATATTATATTCACTAAATAAAAATATCTATTTATAAAATGTTTTGCTCACAAAATATTATCTTGAATAACTCGTGATGGAATATATTTGATCAGGAAAAGATGAATAATTATAATACCATATGAGGGGATAATATTTATTTAACTTTTTAAAGAATAATAAATATTATTATTTAACTAGGTTTTTGGATACACTAAGTATGTGACCCTATAGGCCTCTACCTCATTGGAAATAGGTAAAGTAGCCCAAAATCTGAGGATAAAATCTAGAAAAATTCGAAGGAACCCATTAGATAAATAAGTTAATTTTTCAACAGCATAAGACCACATATAGATTCTTATTATTGAATATAATCTATTTATACAGATCTCTTTAATCTACTAGCTTGCATGCATGTTCCAATGACCTATGTGCTCGACGTCTCTTCCTTTGACCTTTAGAAAACTGATCTTACCTACAAAACCACATAACCATGGATTTATTTAGGCCTTATCATTTGCATCAAAATAATTTAGACATCAACTTCCATTAACTTTCAAAAGATAAAAATACCTTCTCACATTATTCATTGATTAAATATTACATGTGATGCACCCAACATTTTCTACTTCACTACAGACATATTTATTTATAGTATTCATTTATCCACTAAAGTACACAACGCATAACATCAATTAATAATAATCATAAAGTCTATGTACCAATACACATGTCTACATATAGTAACATCCAATGACACATATAAATATTTATTTCCTACTGGCGGCTCTCGTTCCCCTAACTACATACACTGGAAATTACCAGATGTGTAGACCATGAGATGTTGCCTTGAAGTCCTATGAGTATTCACCCCTGATGGAATATATCTTTTTTCCCTAAAATGATTTAATATGGTTATTGAATATAAATATAAGAAAATTGTCGTGGCACTTATGGGTTATCATCATAGTAGGGAACTACTATGACCTTTCTATGTGACAGCTACTCTTACGAAATTATCACATACTATAACACGCATAAGAAAAATCATGATATGATAAGTATTTTATTAATATTCAAAATTTCAATACATGTTATCATAAAGTACACAAAAATTGGTTCTAGGGATCCAAATCCAACAAAAGGTTTAATTAATGATTAAGTATATAATTTTTAGATTATGTAAAATGTTTACATAATAGAAATTAAATTATAAATAGTTTTTAATTCATATAATATCATATATATAAAAATTTACATTTCAATAAGGATAAATATTACATATTACAAATTGGGAATGAAAATAAAATGTATATATTCAAAATTATGGAATGTTCATAATATTAAAGATGAAAATTATAAAATGTTTATAATTAGTCTTTATTTAAATTGTTCATAATGTGTTACCTCAGGTTTTAATATTTGAATTGTTTATTTATTTAAAATTTATTCCCTACTATATTCATGTTTAGTAAATGGCTTAATAAATTTGAATATTATGTATCTGTTAGTTTAATTGTTGAACTTTATCTAGATAGATCTTTGCATTACATGCTAAGAATATCACTAAAACGAATTAAGGTTTCATATACATTGACCTTAGTTTGTAACTAATGTTATGTACTTGAATTTTGTATTTAAATATATATTGTTTACACTAGGTTTTAGATTTATGTTGAATTAGATTCTCTCTTGAATATAGTATCCATTGGTAGTGGGACTTAGGTTCAGACTAGTAACTTACCTAGAGGCCTATATATTGTATAAGAATGTGAATGGGGTTTTAATCTATTTTTGTGGGATAAATTATGCAAATTTTTTTAAAATCATATAATTGTATGAATTTAACGGAAGTGTTTATTTACCTTATACATATGATGCATTCAGATATGTATGATGAAAGTTGACATATAATTTTAGGTGAGTTACACAAACTTTTGGGTTATGAAAATAGTTACAAATCAATATATTTTTAAAATATTAATTTGGTGGAGGGAATAATATTTCAATCTAAATTACTAGAAGCATACAAAAAATGTAATAACATGAGATAATATGGTGAGATAAAAATACCCTACAAATACTATGTGTGATATTCCTTTTAAAGTATACCTTTTCAAGACCTCAATCATTCAACAAGTTATTTTAAAACTCTGTATGAGTACCTTTAAATTATCTTTTGTAATTATAAAATGTTATAATTAACATTGGATTAGTTTTTTGTATTTTCGAGCTCAATATGATTATCCATTGATTATACTTTTTTGGATTACTTTTTTTATTTGATTTGGGTTACACTTAGCTGGGAAACCCCAATGGGTAGGATACTAAAACAATGTAGTTTAGAATATCTATATGTTGGATTTGAAAAAGAGATGTACACTCAACTATATAAGATTCATATATGATATTATTGAAAATTATTTTCTTCTAGATACAATCATAGATTATTTATGTTATACTAGGTGTAAGTAATAAGTTATAAAACAAGATTTAATGCGGACACTACTGAGGAGTTTCCTCAAGTTCTACATAAAGCCTAAAACCATATGATTTCATAGTGTTGATATTCGTCCAATGAATCCTAGGACCCAAAAAAATCCAATTGATATTCCTTATATACATTTGAGATGCTAATACATTATGGATTAGAGATTAATCTCATCCGAGCATCGGATGATTAAAAACATCCTATAGATGCACTGTGAAGGTGGTAATATTTTTCCCACTTTTTGATCTTCCTAAATATCATCCTAAAGAGATTGAGAATGATACAATGGATCTTCGGTGTAAGGCTTTACATATTTACAGAAATTTTTCATTGATTTTTTATGTGCAGTTTCATATTTATATAATCAAAGATCTTCAAAAATTATTTTTAATAACTTTCGATTTATCTAATAATAATGGGGAAATGTCACAATCTCATCTGAGAATACATTATGAAACTCCTCAATGAACTTTGGAACATTCACCATCGAAGAATCCACTAACAACTCCACCAACTGAGGAAAAATATATTTCACTCACATATCTCTCATTCAATATCTTTTCTCACCAACGAACACCACTCACTAATATTACATGCCATAAAATAAAAAATTCCTCTAAATGAAATCGATAACTACATACACAAAATATAGTCAATCCATTCCAAGTATAACATCATATGGTTGAATTTTAAAAATGAAAAATTCATTCTACTACTAGAAATTGGGGATACCCCCAATGATCTATAACCAAGATTTATTAAAACCTTGGGTATATATTGGATAGAATTTATCTATACCCATAATTTATGTAGACTCTGGGTACAAACAAGCTATCCCAACCAATTTTTAAAAAATATTGGGATAAGCTCCCACATATTTCCCTCTAAATCCCCTTCACATGAGCCCTATCTACCCCCCTCCTTCCACCGAGCTTCTCCGATCACTTGTGCGACAACGAGCGGTTCTCCTCCTACAGTGTTCCCCCTAATTCATTGATGATTTTATTTTGATATTCTTTAAAATAAGATTGGTGAGTTTCACATCCCTATTTTATTCTACTGACTATTTTTTATTTTTATATATGGATGAAAACCTAACCAATATATCATTAGGTCATGATTCTTGAGGTTTTTTTGAAATAAGGCTCTTTGTGGGTGTTGTTTTAATTTTGGGATTTTAGCATAATGAATGTAATTTGGATGACCCTTTAGTATTTTGTTGTAGTATATTTAGGATCTAATTGATGGATATATTATATAAAGTGAAGAGTCTTAGTTTTGGTTTTCCTTATTGGTTGTAATTACAGTTTTAAGGTTGTAATTATTCCTCTATTTCTAGAATTTTTTTATATATGCATGTGATTCTACTTGATCATATTGGCATCACTTCTATCATTATGTTTTTAAATATGTGGCCTAATAGAGATGAAATATAATATATCAATTCCATACAAGTAGTATTTTAATTACAATTTCTTCATTTTGAAAACTATCCTAGGTATTCTTATGAATTTAACTTAAAGTTTTCCTTAATCAATATAAACTTTCCCATTTCTTATATCATACAACAAGAGGATTACATCTCCTTTATTACATATTGGATATATTTTTTTTATTTTATAAATTTTAGTTTCTATGATATTAATACTAGATAATGTTTTATATTTATATGAATTGTTGTATAATTTTCATGATATTATTATACCATGTTTTTGTGGTTTTGATGTTGGGTGACATGTTGTTGTTATTCTTAAGTAAATATTTTCCATAAAAAATATAAGTGTACTTAATTGGATTAATGTAATATTAAAAACATATAAGCTTAAAAAACATAAAGACTTATATATTTAATTGTATTGTGTAATGGTTTTTTCTCATTCCATGTCTTATACTTTGTCTGATTCATTATTTGTAGGAATCCCTTGTAGAATTTGTTGTTTATCTCATTATTCATTTTTCTATCTACTAGCATGATTTAATTACTTTCATATTAAAATTGGTTGTATTGAATTTTCTAATTATGGTTTACAGTTTTATTTTAATATAATTTTTTTTCCTATATTAAAATGAAAAGAAGATGGATGTATCATATCGATCAAATTTTAACTGAGTTTAAAAAATTGGATATTTTTTTAGATTTTTTATTTAACAATGCTTAAGATGGAGTTCGTATACAGTTTCCAAGTTATAATTGTGTTGTATGACTATACTTAAGTAAAAAATATGTTAGCAACCATATACAAAATATCGATTTCAAACAAACTATTATGTTAGGTATCACTGTGGAGATATGAGACAATCTTCTACTATTCATAATCGAAAAGTAATAATTGGTAAGGGGAATTTAATATATGGTCAGTTTCAATTTTATCATCAACATTAAGGATATAGTATTATGGTGTAGGAAGATAATGATATCAATACACATAAGGAATAGAATTAAGATGATTATATTGAGAGAGTGAAAAAATTAATGCATGATTCCAGAATTCTTGTATCTTAAGAATGTACTAAAATGACAAATTTGGAATTTTTAATGCGATTATATAATGTAAAAACATGTATGGAATTTATAATACCACTATTTATTATATTGTTATCTTTTTGAAGGAATTTATTTTTGATGGTGTATATATTTCTTCAAATCATTATATGTCATGGAATTTAATTAAGAAAATCTAATTTTCTAATAATAAGATTCATAATTTTCCAAAATATTATAGTTTTTTCTCGGAGGAAAAATCAGACCTTAATGATTGTAAAGAATGTGTTACATCTCGATGGAAGGAAAATGTAGATGTAATACTATATTTTGTTATTAACATAGTCACATTGCACATTCCATTGATTTATAGGATTCAAAATATATTCATGTTTGTAGAAATATAAAAACAAAATGTGATGGAATGATGATGAGAGAATTAAAGATAATGATGAGTTGGTGCATCCTACGTATGTATTATCGTGGTTTTAATTTGATGTATGCTATACCAATTTTTGTTGTTGAGGTGAGTAATGTCAGGTTGGGTCTATCCTATGGTGGTTTTAATTTGTTTAGTCATATGCTTACTAGTCACAACATGTGACTAGTTTTTATTAATGTTTATAATCTTCCTTTGGGGATATATATGAAAAAATATTTCACTTTCCTATTTATATTAATATTTGGACATTTTTATCCTACAAATGATATATATTTTTACTTGTAACCATTAGTAAAAGAGTTGAAGTAGCTTTGGGATATTTTTGTGCACACATTCAATACTTCTTCAAAAAATACATTTCAGATGTGTGCTTACCTTCTATGGAATATAAATGATTTACCTACTTATGAAATTATTCATGGTTGGATTATGAAGGGAAAACTATCTTGTAAAATTTCTATAAATAATACAAGATTGATAATACTTAAATATTATCATAATTTTAATTTCATGGGGAATAAATGATTATTTCCAATGGATCATCAATACAAGATGAATCACATGAGGTTTGAAAATATTGTTGAAACTGAATAGCCACCTTAACGTATGTTCATATATTTTGTTCTTAATTAACAGAAATATTTTAGTTTTCATTAGGGAAATTTTAGATGAAATATAAAAATAGAATAATGTTGACACTAAAGCCACATACAATTGGAAAAAAATTATATTTCTTTAGTTTCTATATTGATCTAACAATTTGTTACATTATTCTAAAGACATAATGAACATTGAGAAAAATATTTGTGACGTTTTTATTTCAATTATTCTAAATATCAAGGGGAATACCAAATACGACCAACGATCTCATCAAAACTTTTTGGATTGAGGTATTAAACCAGAACAATATCTTATGTGTTTCAGCGAAAACAAATAGAAAGTTACTTGTGATTTTCATATGATGATACCTTTAGATAAAAATAAATTTTAGGAAATATTGCAGAATACCAAGGTTCCTAATGGCTATTATAGAAACATTTAAAAATGAGTAAATAGAAGGGAGATACATATCCTCTCCATTTTCGAGTTTAGGTAGAGACATGTATGGATGACTAAAAATAACTAATTATGTGGAATGTACATGTATGTTATAGTATTGTAAATGGATTGTAAACTATTTATAATTTGATGGTTTAATGCTAAATATATAATATGTTTCCTACATTAAATGGGTACCATGGTTTATAATTTATTTTTAGGTTGTTTGAGAGGTGTTGGATGGTGTTGCAGTTGTCCAATAGGGATAAGAATCTATACCCATTGTTCATAATACCATGGGTATAAATGAATTATGGATAGCCATGTATACCCAATATTTTGGAAACCATGCATACAGACTTATACCCATGATTTCAAGTGAATCATGGGTATTAGGATATCCATATATCTTATACCCATGGTTTCTATAGAAACCTTGTGTATAGACCAATCCCTATTCTACAAGCACCCAAGGTTCTATGAACCAAGGGTATATCTTATACCTAGAATTTTTTAAATGATGGGTATAACTTATACTCATGATTTTATGGAATATAACCATATTTTAGAATTGTGGGTATAGGGTAATATTCAAGTAGTGTCCACTAACCGGTGATTCCCCATCATACGTTAACATACCCAACACACATCAAACAAGAATGTTTGATAACCAACTACCGTGGACAACAACAAGGGAACTAGAATCTTCTCCACCTCTAGTCATAATGTGCAGACCACGCCAGGATCTACTAAGGAGTGTGAAGATATAAAAGAAAATAAGTAAGAAATTAAGGTTTATGAAAACTTATCGTGTTACCATGGAGATCCCCCTAGGTTCCACATCTAACACCACACCAATGTTGGGCCTTCCCAACCTTCCTTGCTCTTACTAGGGAACCATCCAACCACCTTGCCCAATAACATAGTTACCCAGGTCATTTCTATTATTGTGGTTTATTCTATCCCAAAAATGGGTATCACCAAACACAACCTCTAATCACTCAAGACAAACATTGTGATGTCTCAATACCAATTCAATCATAAGTAACCAAACCTGAGGGATACATTGTAACAACCCAAATATTTATTAATGAAAATTACTCTTGATCTGATTAAATGTCTTATTATGTGAAATTGTTATATAAAACATAATAACGTCCTTGGTTTTTTATGTTTTTTTATTTTAAAATACCATTAATTTTTTTACCATTGCTAATATATCCGTTGAAGAGTGATCCCATGATTAGTATAAATATAGGGCTTTAACAAATCCAATTTACTCAGAAAAAAGCAAGTAATGACCTCATCCATTAGAATTGCTTAATATGAAACCCATTTGTTGGAGCTCGTAAAGGAGGTAGTTTCACTAGTCTTCTATCTTTTCCAACCCTAAGCTGAGCTTCAACATGTTATGCTTGAATGAAAATGCCTATGGGAGAAGTGGAAGTTAATAGATACTACCACCCGAGAGATGTTAACTAAGCTTCCACAAGATTCTATCCTCATCGTACACCTAAACCTAAGGTCTTATAAGAGTTTTATAAGGGGTTATGTAACAAGAACCCCAGACTATGATTATGTGCATTAGTTTTGTATAGAATAATTAATATAAATTCATTTTATTATTGTTACTTTGTAAATAGTTTTTAAAGAACAAGTAGTATTTTTAGTTAATATTCAATTGAGAAATCTATTTTGATTAATAAATTGATTTTTTGAATGAAATAATATTTTAATAAAATATTATTACTAAATTACTATTTATTAAATATAAATTATTTTATAATTTTTATGAATACAATTATAATTTTTCTTATGGTTTGAAAACTGTTTTTGTCAAAACCCATGAAATTCAAATAAATGTCGATTTTTATTTTAAAATATAAAATTCAAATATTCATAAAATTATTCAGATAAATGAATATCATTTTTGGATTCTGGATGTCGAAATTATCTAATAATGAATTTTTCTTAATTTTCTGAGACAGTCGAAATTTGGGTAAAAATAAAATATTGTTTAAATATATAACCTGTTTTATGACACAATAATGACACAATACAGATGTAATAAAATTCTATTAAAGTGATTCTCGGCCAATATATGTTTTACTTTTAAAACAATATGATTTTTAATTTTTTTGATTAATTTTATGATGCTTTAGTAGACCCTCCAAGACTTATAAAATATTTTATCATTTTAAAATGATTTCCTTGAGAGTGTGACTCACCTCCACATAAGCAAGCCTAATATCATAATAAGTTCAGACATTTACCTTATAAAATAATTTTTTCCACTCCACTTTGGAAAAACCCATGGGCCAAAACCATGTGGTTCTTTGTGGTTTTGATTAGTTAAATGTGTAGTGTCCAAAACCTAAATAATAAATAATTCTCTCTCCTTTCCTATATAAACTCAATCAATCTCCCATTACTATTCACTCAAAACCTTTTACGCTCAACCAAACTCTTCCCTAATTTCTATATAATACTCCCAAGGTTCGCCAAGCTCCCAAGAATCCTCTATCAAACCTCTCCCAATCATTTGGGATCACACTTCCAAGTAAGGGATCATCACTTTCCTTGCTTATTTATGTTGATGTTTCTGTATATTTTTATGCCAGTTTTATTTTCAATTACAAATGATGGGGTATTCACTACTCCCTTATAATTACCTCATTATGATTCAATGATGAGATATCTTTTTCTATCTCATTAATTCCTCCCATGTACACTTGTTACCATGCCAAAATTCCTTAAGTTATTTCTCTCTCCTCATTTACATTCAAGCATTTATTTTATATTATGCACCTAATTCCATTACATATGTTGGGATATTAATTTACATGACCCCATTTACTTTCTATTTCATGTATAAATGATGATATACTGATTTCTCTCTCATAAACCCATTTTTTTATTTCTATTTGACGTCGTTATGCTACCGAAGTTATACAATAATTTCCATGCCAAAATCAGCGTGTAAGTGAATACCATACCCATATCTATATCATGTTTATTCACCATTATAAAAATGTACTTGTTTATTTTGTATGTACATTTATGTGTCCCACATTTCTTATTCCTGGAATAAATTAGAATGATTACTGAATCCATGTTTTATGATCTATGTGGCACACTTATGCATGAAATGAAATGATTAAAAAGGGTACAACTTAATAGTGATCCAATGCATTGGGTAAATAATAGTATCATGACACTCCATGTGCAATGATGGTTTAATAATTATAATTCAAGTGAAATGAGGGTTTACTCATGTTAATTCATGTTTAATGATGGTTTTCTCATGCTCCAGGTGCAATGATCCTTGGATCATGCTAATATCATGTTAAATGTATTTGCCACATTTCCCTGTTATGATAATCATGCTATATCATGCCTTTATGTTCATGTTTATCTTGTGATCCATTGATATTCCTATCACCTAACATAAACTAAATTCATTATATTTTTCCTTTATTACTCCCTTACTAGGATTTATAGCTCATGCTTTTCTTATGTATATCCTCAAGTTGTCCCATACAATGCTAAGTATGAAAGAATGTTTTGGTCATGTAAAATAAGATTCCAATAAAGACGTTGTGTTTTACATTCTAAGTTGTTATTTAATGTTCCTAATTTCACAAGACACTATACCACTAGATACTCAAAGTTCACTTAAGTGCATTTTTATGTAATAAATCATGTTTATGTGTGTAATAAATAGTTGGGTTGTTATAGATGGTTTCAGAGGATAAGTTTAGTTAATTTTGGGCTTAGGATTTGAAAAACCTAGTGGAATATATAGGGATAAGTCTAAGTATAATTAAAACATCCCAAAAAAATTTCAATTATATTCTTAGTGTTTTATTAAGAAAATACACCCATTTCTGGATATAAACTAGTAGAGATGGCTCTGACACAAATGTATCTAAGGGTAAAACCGTAAAACACTGCTTTGAGCTAGACTCAAGAAAAAATTGGTGCACAACAATGGTCCCTACTATAATATTATTTACAATGCTACTAGGGGATATGATTTGGTAAATTCATAATGTTATTATGAACCATTATTAAGGGAATAAAATAATTCCCCTAATAATATATTTTGGGAAGTAGATCGTAGATAACATAGGATGAAGCCTATAAATTCATAAGTTAAGGAAATAAATTTAATTTATAATTTTTTGTATTTGGATTCCCTTTAATGTGTTACACTTAACATTCATTTTATTCTATCCAATGGCCGGTAATTGGAGGAATCGGTCTAACAACTGATGAGAAGATCAACGTGATGACTGTGCTAATGAGATTCTCAATCCGATGGGAGTGGGAATTGAAATCTTTGTCATGATACTGTCTCAGTTACCTCAAGTTTTGAATAGAATCATGGGTCAAGAGGAACTTCCAACCCCACCCCCTAAGAAATAAAAAGCCACAATCAATAGATTCATGAGACAAAGGCCACCTACTTTTAATGGATCATTTGATCCCTCAATCATCAAACAATAGATCAAATCCATTGAAAATATCTTCTCCATCCATCAATAATCTGAATAATAGAAGGTTATTATTACTTCTTATCATATGTAATGTGAAGCTTATAAATTGTGGACATTGATAAAAAATACGAAGCCTAAGGAAGAGATCAAGGAATTAGAATAAAATGATTTCTAGAACAAAAATTTATAAGTATTTTCTTCGCACCCTCAAACTTAAGATATAAAGGGACTTCATTTCCCTTAAGAAAAAAAGATGATGAATCCATCCGACTTTATGAGGAAAAATTTAAAAATCTTTCATGATACTCCTCTGGATTTTTCATTACCCCCGAATGCAAGGTTGACCACCTCTTTGATGGGATAAAACATTGCTTACGGAAAGCTCTGGCGATCCTTGGCTTCGATAGCTATGAGGAAATTCTCCGATGTGTCCTAAAGTAAAAATGGAGATCGAATAACCTCTGGGGTATCATGGGGATAAGAATTATAAAGTTTATTTTAATTATGGGTTTTCGATGGATAAATTCAATGGTGCTAAGAAATTCCATCACCCCACTATCAAAATCTATTGAATGAACCACCCTAGAAATTGTCTGAAGGGAACGAGGAAATGCTTTAGGTGTTGAAGAGAAGGGAACCTGAACATTAAATATTGGAAAGAGAAACCTAATACTATGACAAAGACGATTAATTTTTCATTTAACCCTCAATGTGTTGTTCATTGCTTCAGATGTAAAGAACTAGGGAAATTTGTAAACCAGTTCCCTAAGCCACGGGTTTTGTAAGGCAACCAAAAACCTCCAAGGCACCAAGGGAGAGAATTTACTATAAATAATTCCAAATCTATCCCTGACAATGAAGTGGTGATAGGTATAGTAGTTATTCATTCATGAATAGAGAAAATACTTTTTTATTCTTGTTCCATTAATTTTTTATATCCTTAAAATTTAGTAGAATAATCCAAAGATCACCAGAAATCATGGACGTAATGATTTCAGTGAGAACGGAAAATGGGGAAATCATTACATCCCATGAATATGACTCCTCCCCTATCACAATTTATGGATTGAACTTACCAGAATATTTTTTCATACTGCCTTTGGTGGAATTTTATGCAATTATTAGCGTGGATTGGCTTTCCATATATAGAGACAACATAAATTTTCGTGAGAGGGAAATCACTCTCCATATGGAGAATCGACCCCTGATTCTATAAAAGTGCAAGGAGGATAATGAATCTTCTTTTGCACCATCATCTAAAGCATGGATATTACTACCATATGAGCTTCAATATCTTTCTCATATTATTTAGTAAAAGGAACCAACCATCCTTGAAGACATGACTATTGTGAGGTAATTCACTGAAGTGTTTCCTGAGGAATTTATTGGTCTTCCTCCTTGAAGAGATGTTGAATTCTTGATTGATCTTATATATGGGGAATTTCCAATATCCAATACTCCATATATAATGGATGTTATGGATATTGAGGAGCTAAAGAAACATCTAAAGGACAATCTGGATAAAGGTTTTATATTCCCTTGTGCTTCACCATGGGGTGCACCAGTCCTCTTTTTCTTGAAGAATGATGGGTCAACATGCCTTTGCATTTATTAGAGTGAGCTCAACAAAATCACGATAAAGAACATGTATCACCTTCCATGAATTGATGACTTGTTTGATCAGCTGAGTGGATCTGCAATCGTGATATTACCTTGTAAGTGCAAAGAAGGAGGATATCCCAAAGACTACATTTCATATATGATACGAGCACTATGAATTCATAGTAATGCCTTTAGGACTCCCTAATCCTCTAGAAATCTTTTGGAAATTATGAATAGTGTCATTAGATATTACCTCTAAAAATTTGAGGTAGTCATTATAGATGATATTCTAATATACTCAAAACCCAAGGAGGAGCATCTAAGAACTATACTAGAGACCTTGAAAAAGGAGAAGATCTATGAAAAGTACAACAAGTGTGGGTTATGGTTGAAGGAAGACTCATTCATGGGTCATATCATCACAAGCATTGGGATATCTGTGGATCCATACAAGACAAATTCAACTGAGGGATGGTCAAGGCCAACATTTGTGATGGATATCAGTAACTTCCATGGGTGAGATAGATATTATCACCGATTTGTGAGAAATTTCTCACAATTGTGAAATCCTTTTACTAAGCTAAATCGGAAGGGAGTCATGTTTTGTTGGTTTGATGAATGCGAAAATAGATTCAAGGAGTTGAAAAGGAGGCTTATCACTATGATCGTGCTCACACTACCTACAAGTGGATAAATTTTTTCAGTATTTAGTGATGCTTAGAAGAAGGGTCCAGTTTGTGTGTTGATGAAAAATGACAAATTCATTTCTTATTCTTCAAGGCAATTGAAATTTCAGGAGAAAAACTATCCAACACATGATTTGGATTTGGCTTCAATAATATTCTCTTTAATAATTTGAAACAGTTCTTATTTTGGGTAAATTAGGAAATATATATAGATCACAAAATCCTCAAGTATATATTCACACAGAAAGAGTTGAACATGCACCAATGAAGATGGTTAGAGCTAATAAAAGACTATGACTGCTCAATCCATTACCACCCTAGGAAAGAAAACAAAGTGGATGATGCTCTAAGTAGAAAGGACCCAACAATTATATCATTGTTGAGAATTGAAAGGATCCAATCTTCTTATATTAGATGATGATGGGCATGCTAGTCATAAAGAATGGAACATCATCAGTCCTTTCAAAAATGATTGCTCATCCATCTCTTTTAAAAAGGTTAAATGATGTTTAATAAAATGATGTGGGAATTCAAATGAAAGTGAAAAATATTTGAAATGGGAAACCCTCAGAGTTCAATGTTATTGAAGAAATAATTTTGAGATTTGGGTCAAGACTGTGTGTTCCATCAAATCTCGAGTTAAAGAATGAACTTTTGGACAATGAAAATAGTTAAAATTTCTCCATTCAACCAGGAAACACAAAGATTTATCGAGATCTCCAAGTGCATTATTGGTGGAATAACATGAATAAGGAGATCGTTGAGTATACATCAAAGTGCCTAGTGTGTCAACAAGTGAAGGCTGAGAGGTAGAAGTCTTATGGGATGATGCAACCATGACCCATACCAACATGGAAATGGGAGAACATCCCCAAGGACGTTGTAACTAGACTTATGAAGACATAGAAAGGAAACAATTCTATCTGGGTTGTTTAGGATCATCTTACAAATATTGCACACATCATTGCAATTCGAGAAGATTTATCATTAGATCAAATGGCACAAATATATATCAAAGAAGTGGTAAGGCCGCATGGATTACCACAATCTATTTTATCTGATTAAGATCCAAGATTTACTTCTATGTCCTAGAAGAGTCTCCAATACGCTTATAATACTGAGCTAAACTTCAGTAAAATATTCCATCCTCAAACTAATTTTCAATCTAAATGGACTCTCAAAACACATGAGGACAAGTTGAGAGTTTTCTTAATGGATGTAAAAGGATTATGAGATAAAAATCTTTCCTTGGTTGAGTTCTCTTAAAATAAAATTTTCCACTCAAGTATCCAAATGACTCCTTATAAAGACCCTTATGGGAAGAGGTGCAGAACAACGACATATTGGGATGAAGTTGGGGAGCGAAAACTCCTAGGTCCAAAATGGTCAAATAAATGGCAGAAATGGTTAAGACCATCCAGAAACACATTAAATTTTCTCAGTGTTGACAAAAGAGCTATGATTATAATCATCGTTGAGACCAATAATTTGAGGTTAGAGAAATGTTATTCCTATGAAAATCACCATGGAAGATAGTTATAAGATTTGGGAAGAATGGAAAGCTTAGTCCAAGGTACAACGACCATTTTGAAATCCTTGATCGCATTAAAGCATTGGAATATAGACTAGCACTCCCACAGAACCTGTCTCAATTACATGATGTATTCCATTTATCACTCTTGAGGAAGTACATACCTAACCCATCACATGTACTCTATCCAAATGTGGTACCATTAGACAATGACGTCTCCGATTAAGATAATCTGGTGAAGATCATAGATCATTGGAAAAAGTTATACAAAATAAGACGAATCCCCTCGTCAAGGTGTTGTGGAGAAACCACAAGTCTAAATAAGAAATTTTGGAATCAGAGGAAGTGATGAAGAAAAGTTACCCTCATCTGTTTTAGTGTAGGAAAAGGAAATTTCAAGTGTAAAATTTCTTAAAGGGGAAACTGTTAAGGGCCCAAACTTTTTTTACTGAAAATTCCTCTTGATCTAATTAAATGTATTATTAGGTAAAATGGTTATATAAAACATATTCACTTCCTAGGTTTTATTTTTTTGGATTTTAAAATACCATTAAAAGTTTTACCATTGATAATATAGTTGTTTAATAGTGATCACATTATTAGTATAAATATAAGGCTTTAACAAATCCGATTTACTAAGACAAAGGATGCAATGACCTCATCTTGTAGAATTTCTCTATAAAAAGACCGATTGTCCAATATCAATATGGAGTTAACATCTTGAGGCTTTACTCTTTATCAAGACCAATCTTATATTCAACACGTCAATATTGAATAGAATCGCCAATTGGAGATGTGGATGTTAATAGGAATTACCACCTGAGTGATATTATCTGAGCCTCACCAAGAGTTTTTAACCAACGCACACCTTACCCTTAGGTCTTATGCAGGTGTTATAAGGCTTTATGTAACGATACCCTAGCACTATGATTATATGCATTAGTTTTGTATATAATAAAGAATATACATTCATTTTGTTATTGTTACTTTGTAAATAGTTTTAAAAAGAAAATTGTATTATTATTTAATATTGAATTAAGAAATCTATTTTGATGAATTAATAGATTTTTTAATTAAATTATTTTTTAATAAAATATTATTACTAAATTACTGTTTATTAAATATAAATTATGGTATAATTTTTATGAAATCAATTGTAATTTTTATTAAGGTTTGAAAACTGTTTTTGTCAAAAAGCATAAATTTTCAATAAATATTGGTTTTTATTTTAAAAGTAAAAATGAAAATGTTTATAAAATAATTTTTGTAAAATTAATACCATTTTTGGATTCAGGATATCAAAATTATCTAACGGTTAATTTTTCATAATTTTTTGAGACAGTCAGATTTTTGGGTAAATGTTAAATATCGTTTCAATATATAATGTGTTTTATTAAATCATAATTACCCAATAGTGATGTAAAAAATACTATAAAAAGGGTGTTCATCTAATATATGTTTTATATGTAAAATAATATGATGTAATATTTTTTTGATTAATTTTATGACGCCTTAGTGAACCCTCCAAGACTTATAAAATATTTTAACATTTTAAGATAATTTTTTTGAGATTGTGACTCACCTCCACATAAGAAAACATAATATTTTAATAATTTCGGTCATTTTCCTTATAAAATAATGTTTTCTTATCCACTTTGTCAAAAAACCATGGGAAAAAACTATGAGGTGGTGTGTGTTTTTTATTTGTTGAATGTGTAATGTCTAAAACATAAATAATTATGAGATAACCCTATTATTTTCTATTAAAAATATTTGGGTATGATTTCACACCTCTCCTATACTTTCCTATTTATGTTTTAATTTTGAGATACCCCATTCACTATCATTAAGGCCTCCCATGTACACTTTTTACCATGCTAGAATTCCGTAAGAGATTTTTCTCTCATCATTTACATTGAAGAAACTCTTTTATATTATGCATCTAAATTCCATTACATATGTTGAGATATTATTTTTAATGACCCCCTTTACATTCCATTTCATGTAAAAATTATTAGAGACCCCTTTTTCTATCATTAACCCATTTTATGATTTTTATTTTACGTCGTCATGCTGTCGAAGTTACACAAAATATTCGATGCCAAATCATCTTGTAAGTGAATACCATTCCCATTTATCTATCAAAGGTATTCACCTTTATGTACATGTACTTGTTGATTTAGGGATTTCATTTCTTTGTTCCAAATTTCTTTTTCATGGAAAAAATTATTATGTTTAATGAGTGTGTGTTGTATGATCTATGTGGCACACTTAAGCATGAAATGAAATGATTAAGAAGGGTGCGCCCTAATAGTGCATCAATGCATTGGGTAATGAATAGTATAATGACATGCCATGTGAAATGAGGATTTACTCATGATAATCCAACTTCAATGAGGGTTTAATCATTCTAATTCATGTTTAATGAGTTTTTACATAGGCTCTATGTGTAATGATACTTGGCTCATTCTAATATCATGTTAAATGTTGCCACATTTCCATGTTATGAAAATTATGCTATATCATGCCTTTATGTTCATGTTTCTCTTATGCTCCATTTATATGCATATTTCATATCATGTACTATATTCTTCATATTATTCCTTGTTTACTCCCTTAATGATCTTTATAGCTCACCCTTTTCTTATACTTGTCCTAAAGTTATCCCATGCAATGCTAAGTACGAAGGAATGTTGTGGTTAGGTAGATGAAGTTTTTAATAAGGTTGTTGTGTTTTATGTTCTAAGTTGTTATGTAATGTTCTTAATTTCCCAAGACAATAGACCTATCGATCCACAGAGTTTTCTTAATTTCAATTTAATGTAATAAATCATGTTTATGTGTGTAATAAATAGAAGGTTTTTTATATACATGGATTAAAGTGTGCCTCCCCATACACTAGAGGTTAGAAACTAGAATATAGGGTGTATGGTGGTATGGAGAGGCTATAACCAATTTATTAGAGTGAAGAAATGCCGAATAATAATTAGTAAATGTTAATACTAACATGGAAGAGGAAAATAAACCATCTAGATAATAACATCTGACATAATCGGCAAACAACATCATATAAATCTGATGTCATGAGCTGATACAGAAAAATATATAGTAAAAATTGGTATCAGGCATACAAAATTTTAAATGTATCAAAAAATAAAAAAAATACCAAAACACGTATCTCTCTAAGTATCTCTATCATTGGATCAATAATCTACTTGTAATCTCTCATCCTAAAAGTAAATCAAGTGTCGATAATTCGGTACTTCCCATTATCCTTACCTATATCTATGAATTATGTTAGGAATCAAATGTAATCCAGAATAATCTTTGAGTAAATCTTAGTAGGCCACCACTAATGATGACTAATGAAAATCCATCCTATGAATATAAAATGTAACAGTGTGTAGGTATAACAAATATAAGGAAATAAATAAATATAAACCATGTCAATATAATGTTTTTCAGGGGATACTCGGATAACCTTACCCACTTTGACATAATTTGTATTTCTTTGATCATGTAGCCATTAATTATTCAAGTACCTAAGGAACATATCTGAGGCATCCATATATTATATTTACAATGGATCCATGGGAGACCCATGGCATCCATGAACATATAAATCCAATCACACTCATGGTGACCAACTGAGATATTGGTCAGGGGGATATGCGTGTAATCTAAGGGGTGAAACCTTAGCATTATACCCTACAATTTGGTAACTGATCTTGATGAAAATTTTATCTTAATCCTAGGATCGACGTGATTGTATCCCAAGGATATAATCCATGTTTTTATTTGTTCGATTACATCATGTCGAATCCAATAATTTGATCCAAAGAATTCTAATTTTATGAAATGAAGGTGAATCTTAGGTGTCTAGTCGAGGAATTCACAATATATAAAAATGACCGAGCACTAGATTGGTGTCTCACTTGGAAGGTCATTTGTCTTAAAATAGGTGGTGCCTCAGTCAAAGACAAAGTCACCATTTATTGAATAAGAAAAAAAGAAGATTACATGAGTTTGAAGTATGGAATCTTATTACAATATTTATCATGATAAATAAGAAAATCACCAGTCAAATAATCCTGCCATGAAATGTCCGGGTTGACTCCCTTGTTGGAAAATCCATCTGAAACCATGTTCACTTCACGAAAGGCAAGAGTTTTAATGTAATTATTATTTTTGAGAAAATAATGGAAATTCATCCAATTGAAAGTAAGCGACCAGACAAGATGTACCACCCCATTCCAAATATCTTGGACAATAGTGGTTGAATCACTTTCAATCCAGATATTATTACAACAATTTTGTTTGGCAAAGTCAACATCATGGATAACCACCAACATTTCTACTTTAATAGATGAGGCCATGACACAGCCACCAAAGAAGCAACCATGAAATCTACCAAGAAAGTATCTGAAAATAACACCACATCCTTCCAGTCCCATGTTGCCTTTAGATGCACCATCGAAATTCACTTTGATCCATCCTGGAAGCGAGGCTTACTAGAATGCGTCAAGGGTGCGTCAAGGCTGTATATATGAACTAGAAATCCTAAGATGGTGTAGGATCTCAAAATCACCAATAGTGTTCTCACAATAAGATTTCTGAATCGAGGCAGCATCCCAGACGGAAATGAGAATCCACACCTTACCTATATTGAGATTTAATGAACAATTATTGTAAATAATATTATTCCTATCATACCAAATCACATGGAGGATCTCAAAAATAGCAGCCAAAAGAAGATTTTTGATTTTTTGAGAAGATTCAAAATTTAAACAACGTTGTAATTGAGAGCTGACAGAATTAGAAAGCAACCATTTACGACCAAAAATATCCAGAATATAAATCCAGAGATCTACAGCTGTAGCACAAGAGAAAAATAAATGATTAAAATCCTCTCTATTTTGATTGCATAGGTGAAATCTAGAACGGATTGGAATCCCAAAAGATTGCAGACAAACTTCAGTGGGGACATTGTTATGAGAAATATTCCAAACAAGAGAAAATATCTAAGGACATATCAAAGGTTTTCTAAATGATTTCAACCAACATAAGCTAGAACAGAATTTATGAAATTGTAATTGTAAAATATTTTTAATCAAGAACACCGTTATAAGTAGGTTCCCCAATGAGGAAATCATTAGAGTCGGAAAATGGGTAATTATCAACAACATGACTGATATTATTAGGAAGATTGGTGTTATGAGAATTAACAACATATCTAATGGTGGAGTTGGTATTATGAGGAAGTGAGTTGGGATGGAGCATGGAGATTAAAGGAACACCAGTCCAGTTTTCAATCAAAAAATCAATTGAGGAGTCATTACTAACCATCCATCTAGAATTTCTCAAAATGTTGGTGATGGATTGTCGAATTGATAGCCAAATAGATGAAGTGATATAGTTCAAGTTTCCATTCTTAATCATAGTAAGGAATCTATTTTTGAGAAAAGAAGTTGCATCAGAGCTGTTATGAAGCATCCTCCATGTCATCCTAGCTTGATGAGGATCATTAAAGAGCTTATGGTTTTCAATTCCAAGACCACCCTTGTCTAAAGGTTTATAAATAGTGGTCAAAGGTTTTTTCACAAGCTTTCATTCAATTTTGATTCCATTTCAAACAAATATTTTAATGTAAACGTTAATTTTCTTAAGAAGACCGGAAGGCCAATTGTAAACTATGATCGAATAGACCATTTTGGAGACTATTATAGATTTCACATAACAAATTATACCATCCATAGAGAGGGATTTTACCTTCGAAGAAGAATTTTGATTGGTAATTTGATCAACAATACTATTAAAGTAACTTAATTTACGTCTTCCCCAGAAGATAAGAACACCAAGATAAGTTAAGGGGAAGGAACCTTTTTTCATCCTTAAGTAATTGATGATATTAACTTTTCTATTAGTAGTAAATTTTTTTCCAATGAACACAAAGGATTTTCTCTAACTTATAGATTTCCCAGAGATATCCTCATAATGAGACAATGCATTTTTAATATTTTGAATATTCTGTTTATCACCTTGTAAGAACGTAATGATGTTATCAGCATATAAAAGATGGGCGGTAATAGTTAAGTTTCTAGATGCCTGTATAGATTTAATCTTGTTTTGATCGATGAGGCGAGTGAGTAATATACTTATGTAATCCTCAGAAATGGAAGAAATAATTCCAGAAAGAGGGTATCCTTGCATAACTCCCTTGGTTCGTTTATAGAATCCCTTAGGGGCACCATTTAAAAGAACAAAGATGGAAGACGAAATAAAAAGAGTGCTTATGATACCTGTGAAAGAGTCATTAAAACCAAAAATTTTATGAACCTTGAAAATGAAAACTCAAAACATGGTATCAAAAACATTCCTAATGTCATGATTAATTTCAACACTAACTCTTATAGTAACATTTTTTTAGATGTTAGTGCATTTCAATGCCAGAGAGATGCAATCTTGAATAGTCCTACCTTTGATAAAACCAAAATGATTCCAGGAAACAATTATATTGCAAATATAATTGAGTCTATTAGCATGATGTTTTAAAATAACTTTTTAGATTATGTTGATAAGCACAATAGGATAGAAAAGGTGAATCTCAGATGCATTGTCCGCCTTAGGAATAAGAGTAATAAATTGGTCATTTAAAGCATGTGGGAGAATTCCATTGGAAAATAAAGTTTGGAAATGTTTTCAAATATCCATATCAATAATATCCCAGTAATGTTGGAAAAAACCATTATTGAAACCATCAAGATCCAAGGCACTATCAGGATTAAGGCTAAAAACAGTGTCCTTGATTTAATGATCAAGAGAGATGCTTAAAAGATAGTCATTGTCTTCAGCATCCTATGTGTTTGAATAATGCCTTCCAGGTCGAGAATCCAAGACTTACTCAAGGTAGGAAACATATTTAGAGTGGAATAGATCTATAAAAGTATCCAATAGTATCCAACAATATACTATATCATATTTGTTAATTAATCATAGGCCAACTGAAGCATCTAAACCATTTCCCAATTTCACTCATTCCATTGGGTCATTTAATTTGTAAGTGATCAAGAGGGACAAGGGAAGTATCCATTCCATGTAATAGTTAAATTTAATCATTTTTCCCATTCATTTTACTAGTGATAAATCAAACATGTTTGAGGGGTGTTTTGGTTAAGGAACGAATGGCCTTTAAGATCATTAAAACTATGACACTCTAAGGATTGGTTTACATGGAGGTAATAAACCTCCAATGGTGTCAAAGGGGACTCATGAAACATCAATGTGAAATTATAGGTGATTAATTAAAGGAGTTTCATATTTTAGGAGCAACCAATTAATGTTTTGGCATGTGGCATAATGGAAAATGTTATAAAAAACTATAATTTTAGGTAAAAGTGATGGTCCTCCTTCCTTAGACTTGTAGAATACTCCTAATCTAGTATCGGCCTCAGATTTTTTCTTGTTCGAGACAAATAAACAAAATAGAAACAATCCCTAAAATATGGTATATATGGTCGCATGAAGATAACACCAAATATGGTGAATAAAATTGAGGAAAGAAGATAATGAATAGTTATACTTACTGAGGGTGATCTAACCTGATGAACACTAATTGAATCAGAGTTCTGATGAAGGAGATAAACCAAATTTTAGAGGAGAGGGAGATTGAGATCTCTCATGCTAGTGAACACTATTCAAAAGAAAGTGAGGAAGAAGAGAAATATGTTTAATGGGTAAAGAGGGTAAAAATGCTACTTTCTAGAATTTTTTAAGGGGTATGATTCTTCACACGACTTTCAAAACTGTACATCAACTGCGTGATACCCACTGTCTCAGAGGCCATGCCTTGCATAGTCTGGGTACATGGTTATAGAATCCATGTAAAAATCATGAAAGTTATATTTGCAATAAATTGAAGGTTTTTCATGGTTTAGAAGTACCCTCTACATGGTTTATCAAACAATCCTTATACCCTCTAGGGTCGAATGATTGAGGTACACAGTTAGTGAAAACCATGCATTAACTATGCACCTAAGCCTATTTCCAAAAAATTGAAATCCAAGCCTTAAACCAAATATGAATGCTCTAAAAACCACCATGACCTATTTATTCACTTCTATTAAAGTAAAACCAGAGGTTTTGACTAAAAATTAATGGATTCGTACACCTATGAAAATAAGAGATCTTACAAACACCGTCGGCACCATGCCCATTATCATGATTTAGTGACCCATTGAATTTAGATAACTCTCATATATCCTTTGAAACATGTCCAAACTTCCACATGATGCCACTAAGCCCAAAAAATTTGGAAGGATTTTTAGGAATATGAGCCCTCATAGTTGGGACTAATTCCGTGAAATCTAGAAAGGATAGAAAGTTAATCATGACATACATCGATAAATACTAGTTTATTATCTTTACCATGACTAATTTAAAGTAATTATTTATCCCATTGGATAATGGACTAAAGATGTCACATATGAACTGAGATTTTAAAGAACATGTTGATTAACTCATGGTTCTTACACCCTTGTTGAAAATTCTTATGGAGGAAAATAAGTTATTATTTTAGACTATAGAGCATGGTTCTTATGTTATTAGTGAGTCTACTGGGATACTGGAATTATATATATATGTTTCATATACACTTATGATATTTCGTTCATTAGTTCCTCTCAAACTTCCTTGAAAATCATCTTCTTTTTCTGCTCCGGTGGCTACCTCTATAGCTCGTACCTCTTCTCATTTCAGATTCACAGCCATTCTGGTTGTACAATATCTCACACCAATTTAAAAGAGTGTTATTATTATATAACCTTTTACTAATGTTCTCAATTATACACATGAACCTTATATAGAAAAGGGAAAACGACTTTTAGACTTAATGCACCTATATAGAATGTTTCTAATTCAGATTAAGGTTAGAATACCAAATAGGGCAACAATTTTATTTTGTATTTTGCATTGATATTATCTTTAATAAACCATATTTGTTCATATATTGGTTAAATTGTTTCTTATATTTATTAAATTAGATGATATTACTTCCATTAATTCATTTGAATATATTTTTTCCTCATGTATTATTTGTTGGATAATCCCAAAAGGGGGAGAAATATGGAAATAAATAAAAAATTCTATTTTGGTGGTTAATCATTTGATTATGTACTGGGGGTCAGAAGTTTTATTTTCACTTAAAAGCATTTTTTCTAAGTTTATGTAATTTTATTTTCATTTGACAATTTATCATGTCAGGATTTGTTATCATAAAAAAGGAAGATATTTTTGGCTTTATGCTGTAATTCCTAATTTTAATAACAATAAATCATGTTTCATATAATAATAATTTATTTTAAATTTATTATAGAAGTTTGTTTTTTGGTCAAATTATTCTATGACTAGATCAACCATGCATTGCACTTGATCGACCGTATGACCACTCATTCGAACGCCTGCACCGGTAGAGTTACTATGTGAATGGATGAAAAAACTTTTATAAGTATCAAGTGATAACATGTTGAAGAAAAATACATCGTCTGTCAGGAAATCAACTATGAGGAAGAGAACAAAAAATATATTTATTAAAAATATACCATATATTTATATTTGTCATTCCATACTAACACATTTCATTAACATATCACAGTAAATCCAAAATCTTACGCATATCAGTTGTGTTATACCACCTGATCCTTTTAGATGGGAATCCCTAGAACATGGATAACATAGTTTTTATACTAAAATCTTAGGGATACATTGATCATGACAAAACTATTAACGCCTAGGACCACCCACTTTGGGAGTGACCAATTAACATAATCATATAAACCCCACAACCCTTTATAAAGTCTTTATGAACCAACAATATCAATGTGTTACCGCTATTTCATCACTTAACCTCTCTACGAATTGAATGATTACTACAGAACCACACATAGCTTATTCAACCAAACCTTAACTAAATGGTAACAACATATGAAAACATGTACTATCTTGAAATTACTTTAATGTAATGGGTGTACCCATTTCATGTATTTAAAAATCCCAATAGAACCATACATTCTTTATATGAACTATCCTACTCAACACATTAAACCATGGGATCACATTATCCTACATGAACATTTAACCTAGCCAATGAATTCTTGAGTAGTAAATCAACAAAATTAAACTTATAATACTAAATAAATATCTAACCATGCCCTATGGATGTTAGTCCCATTATACTCAAGATTTCAATATTCTCACAACACCCATAAGTTTTACTTTCTTCACAACCTCCCACCTACCCAGGGCATCATTCCACAACAAAAGAGTCCTACAGAAACCCAAATGGAATACATAAAGCACTTTCCATACCTAAAAACTCAACACAAGAATCCTTTGATTCTTCTTAACTCTTAGGACACTAGTAAAACAAGTATTGCCCCTCAATTAACATGATTCATTGATTCTAAAGGTTTGTTCATGTCTAAAAGGCCACTAGGATTTCCTGCCTAACGTCTATTCCAACGTCAAAATATTTCAACTAAGTCTCATAAGAAATACCCATATTCCCATCCATAGAATATCCCTAGGAAACTCTAATACTACTCCCACACTACTTTATTTCATAGAAACATATTTATAAGGTGTTATTTAATCTATTTCATCAGTTCAAATTATTATAAGAATCGAAGATGATTCTTGATCCACAACACCAATAAATTTTGATATATAAAAGGTTGGTAATGATCCATTTTTTAGTTATCAACTATTTATTTATATAATTAGAGTGATATCACTCCAAAAAATCCATTTCAAATAAGTTATGTCATAAGATCTGGCTAACTATAATGACACCAAGAATCTATCTGGGGAAATACTATTTAGATTGTTGTTGATGCTTTAAAAAATCGAATCCATTTAATATATATACCCCAAAGGATTTAATTACCAATGAATGCAAAGCCAATATCAAACTATGAGGGTCGAGTCATGCAATCATTGGTTCAGTTATATGGGATTTCATTCACATGTTATCCACTCTATATGTTGTGATTGGTGTCCTATTTAAGTGAAAACCATTAATAATTGATTAATTTAATTAAATATTATTTCAATATATTAACTCAAGGGTTTTTCTATTGTAAGGACCTATTATTTTTAAATGATATTCGTTTCCTAATAAAATGTGTGTTATATTATATAATATTATACACGTTCAAAATATTGTGTAACCAATATAACATTATCTCATTAATAAAAAACATTACATTTGTCATCTACAGAACCAATGAAAATTTCAAACATTACAATTGAAAATAAATATATATAATAGAAAAGATAAAATGGGAAAATATGGATCACCCTAATCGGCTAGAATCCCCATTGTCATGTCCAACACTAAAGAAATGAATAAAAATATTAATAAACACATCAAAATCTTTGAAAATGAAAATTTTAACATTATGATGAATTGAAGTGGATATTGAATGAATTACTGAAGTGGAATTTATAGGGAGAAATGTGACCATTGGAATAGTGATATTACTATTTTTCAAATATGATTGCTGGTCAATATAACCATTTGTCAATTTGACTATTGGTAACTATATCCATTGGTAATAATTTTACATTTATAATTATTGTTTATAAGTAGAATTGACATAAGATAATTGATGCAGAATGAAGAAATGATGTCCTCAACTAATAGATTCATGTAATTTGAAGACCATGTTTTCAGAACATGAGAGTGTGTTAGAAACACTGGGTTTCACCCTTGACAATTCCCAATCATAGATCCAACAGGCGTGGCTTGAATAAAATATACTACATGAGAATTTAAAGTTATTGGAGATTACCACTTGGTCAATGTTAGTCAATCCACCCAATTAAACTACCTCTATCACACAACTTACTCATAGGGAATATGCGGGTCCAATAAGGGGCTATGTGTCTAGGGATTAGTTACATAAAATTTAATTTTATTTGTATAAATAATGTTTTTATTCTATCAGTATCAGTTTGGGAATAATTTTTTTTAATAAAATATATTTTTAATTAAGACCAATTTGATGAATTGATTGTTGGATAAAAATAAAACATAATTGTATTTTTTAAAAATATATACACATTTATATTAAACTCAAGTATTCTAAATATTATTTTTTTAATTAAATGGTATCATAAAACACTCTTATTTAAATATAAATTATAGAATAATTTTAGAATGTCCTTGGAAATTTTTACAAGTGTCTTTTGATGCCCACCAAATGAGCATTAGAAAATCTACAAAGGAAGAAATACCAAAACATTGGTATTATTTTACCCTCAAAAGAAAACGAAGAAGAAGGTGGCCAAGTCCGATGGATTTCATGAGACTCTAAGGGATATGCAATCGCATGACCATCATAATGTCACATAAGGGAGACATGTACATCACATATCCTGAGATAGATCCAGCATAACCCCATTGACATGTCCATTCGCTCCTATAAAGGTGCCCCTATACAATCACTGGTCATGTAGTAGTATCCAGATGAACTACCCCAGGTTAGAAACATGGAATCTAGTGTACGCCTTACCCAACATCCAAACGTTCTTATAAAATAGGTGAAAAATATCCAAAAGTCATGAGCCTCTTATAGTTGTGAGGCACATGCAATGCATCACTGATGATGATAATGGTTTTCCACGATATCATTCCAATAAAATAGTGAACTCCCCAACCTTTATAAAATAAAAAACTAAATAAATAGGGAGGATGTCGGAGATTCACATGATCATAAAAGTCATACGACATGCCCCTGGCATTCCAAAATACACCGCAAGCACCCGACGACATGTCCGCCTCATTTCACAGAAGCACTTTGGATTTTCATCCTCATTGTGCGAAGGGCTCTGTGTATGTCTAGGAAACTGTATGCTTCCCCTTAGTATCCTTAATGAAAAAATGGATGGATTTGTGTATGAATTTTTCACAAATTTTCTTAGGACCTTTTGTGATCATGTGATGCATCATGAATAGGAAGGGTGATTGTCTTCAACAACACCCAAATAACCTCTCTAACTCCCTAACCGTTTTTAAATAAACAATGGAAATAAAAGGGGGAGGAGACGAGACCCTCTCATAGCCGAAAAAATATTATGATCTGCAAAGGTTATCTAAAGAATGATCTATCAATTCACTTTGAGAATCTGGAATGAATTCATGAAGACCCCTTGCAAAGAAACCCTTGTCTCATGGAAAGTCCCGTTGAAGTCACATGAGATCATGTAAAGGCCTCTCTAAAGGCATCCTAATCTCACGAAGGCACCTAGACATGTCAAACTGATAAGATTAAGGTTCCTTATCATTTTTGTGTGATTAAACTAGAACCAATTAATATGAAATAATACAATAAAGGAGGTGATGGTGGGATAGTATTATGGTCGATGAAAGTCATGTGACGCCCCTAAAGTGACCGTGATAGGAACTCATGAAGACGTGTGACGTCGAAGCACTTTGTTGACTCCATCCTAGATCTATGTTATACTCATCATGAAACGTGGGGAAAACTGGGGTAGTGAGGCCTATAAATCCCCCACCCCATCCTTAAAGAAGTGGTTGTCCTTTTTCATCCAGATTCACTAGCACACCTGGGAACTAGAGAGAATTTCTCAGAGGGACTAATCTTACAAAAGAAAAACATTCCCATTATGAAAAGTATAAGGAACAAGCATATGGATCATGTTTCCAGAATAAATCACTTCGTGTGATCACACATAGATCATGAAAAATACCTTTGTTATGAAACATGATGAACATCCCACATATCTTCTAGATAATGTGGGATTTAAATAAGATAACACTAAACAAGCCTAAAGCATCCATGATAAAAGGATGGAACTCAGACTAATGAATGAAATACTAAAGAAAATACATGTATGATGATCTTCATATTCTTTGTGTGAACCATCCATTTCATGTTACATCACCAGTTCGTGTATCCTAGGTCTCTCGAGGCCCCTTTGTTATTCTATTTGGATTATGAAAATTCACCGAGTCGTGTCAAAACAAGTCACATGGTGCCCCCAGGCATGCCACCCAAGTCACGTGACGCCCTTTGGGTTCACCATCCAAACCTTCGAATATCCTTCTAACATAATACCTAACTCATATAATGGGAACTTAGCATGTTGGCAGGGTCTCACAATAGCACCAAAGAATTTCGACTGGATCTTGTGACGTTCTCTAAGCATGCTAGACAGATCTGGTGACACCTTTAATACATATCATCCATGATATGCATAACCCCTCAATATTTGTAACATTGACACTCACAAAACCCACCTATTATGTTAAATATATCTTGTGATCACACTAGGTCTAGTCAACTGGATCATCCGAAACCCTCTGGTCATGTTAGTATGGGTCACGTGATGGCTCTCAATATCAAACAGACATGTCTTACCATGTCCTCTGGATGAGTCGGCCTTTATTATTCAACAATCTGTAGACATTCCATACAAGATATGTTACTACCCTCGGGCAATTGAACTGGATTATTTGATCACCTTTTTACATGTTAGGTATACATTTTATAACATGTCAAGAAAACAAACAAGGCTTGTCTAGTTGAAAATAAACACATGTCAGGCAGTAAATCAAGATAAGTCAAAAGGGAATCCTAGGACTTGATCACATTGTTCATCCTTAGTGTACAAGACTTCATCAGTGGCATAATTTGATATGTCCTACATATAATGAAAATCATGGTATGTAATACCCAATCAAATGAACTATGTGAATTATGATTCCAGCCTTAATCAGGATACATAGGATGCCTTCATAAGGCCTGAGCTCCTTATCAAACCTCCAAATGGTTTTCACAATATTTAAGTCCCTCATTCACAATGAAATGGGACTGATCACTTTCCATCTCTTGTTTCTCACACCAAGAATAGATCATATGGGGTTTGAAAGATTAAATAATCATATCATTTGCATCATAAGCCTATACCAATGCAAGGAAAGCCTTGATGTGTAAGCCTTGACAAATTTAACTATGAGGACTCTGATTCCGAACATAATCCAGGTATGTTGGATGCCTTATTAAGGTTCAATCCCCAATTCAAATGGGAATCCATATCAGTGTACGACCCTCTATGTCTCTGAACATTTTAACCATATGGAACCAATCATTCGAATGGTTTGATCAGCATTCCTCTCCCTTTAGTGGATTGAAAAACCAATTGAACTATAGACACTGTAATTTATACTATAACAAGGATACATAGGATGCCTCATCAATCCTTGAGAACCATATTATAAATCCCAAGGGTAGTCCCATCACATAATCCCCACATCCATATTCCATGAGGATGATAAATTTTCATCTCCTGTTTCTCACACCAAGAATATCTCATTTGGGATTAGGGAGCCAAAATGAACACATCATTAGCATCATGAGTCTCCACCAGTTAGGGAAATCATAGAATGTATGACTCGATGAGTGGTATGATATAAGTACCCCTCATATAAGTCCATCTACCTTGGGACCAGTGCCAAGGGCATGATCAAAATATGGTAACTCGAATTCTTTCTATAACTGAGTTACATAGGATATCTCCTCAAGATTCAAGATAAAAAGTCTGGTGCCTCAGTTCCCATACATATATCCTCTCCACATGATGTTAAAATGCATGGGTTTAACGAACTATGTGGGTTTTGGTTCCTACAATGATCAGGATATATAGGAGGCATTATGATGGATCAATCCTCTACTTGGAAAATTAACCACCTCCCAGTACTGCAGCAAATCCAAATGTACCTGGTTATAAAACTTCAACATATAAAGTATCTATCCATCACTTTGAAATAGTTGAAGAACCTCATATACATATAGATGGATTCACTAATGAGATACCCTTTCCTTTGTTCACAACGATATCCCCTTTCTATTGCACAAAACGAGAGTTAACTTAGGACCATTTTGTTAGGGTAATCGGTCTCATATCGGGATTAGTAAATGATTCAATAATATATCTTAAATCTATAAGAGATTCCCAGCATAGGAAAAATTCCACCCAAAAGAATTTGAAGAGCCTAACCTCCCATCCTCATGACCAATCATAGTCCCTAAGTCTCATTGGTTCTAAAACCCCAATTGACCACCTACCTTTGGAAAGCTGTTCTATACCTAATTACAGATGAGGTAATCCTTGGGATTTTATATTAATACTGAAAATGAACCAATGTTAATGATTTCTCAAGAAACCAAACCCCACAATCAACCATCAGTCCCAAATGAACAAACCTCAGTGAGGTTTTCCCAATTGTATCTTCTCCATTGAAACAACAATGTTGAACCTGATAAGAATCTCTCCAATAAAAAACTAATAAATTTATTATTTATTAGGCCATTTTTTTTCACACTATATGAAAAAAAAATGGTGAACCCAACATAAATCTATAAAAGAATTGATTGGATTATTATCCATCAGGCCATTTTTTACACTATTTGCAAACAAAAAATTGTGGGGATGATGTGAAAATATCAAATAGTATATTGGTTGGTTTTCCATATGTCATACCATTTTGTTATCACATTAAATAGAGATAATAATCCTGACATAAGTCCTATAGATGATCCTCTATAACTGAGTTTCCCATAATATATGTCCATCCTTGCATTGAAAAGTATATGCGAGAAAAATGGAAGGATCGGGAAAAATAAGAAAATTGTGTCAACCATTCATATAATATTGAGCACATTATGCCAAATATATTGAGTAAATTAGTGACCTTGTTCCTTGTTGTCTGTGTGACTGAAAATACTTATCTCATAAACAATATCCCAATCATAGATAACGTCATCATCTAGTGACCATTCTGAAATTTCAATTATGGCTACAACCCCCACAGGTCACAAAATGATGTCACATTCTCGACAACATTAACATCAAGTGGTGAACATGATAGTCCAAGAGTACCAATGACATGGTACAATCTTGGCCATCAAAACTGCTCATGAGGGCCTCTAAGAACTAAAATTGGTGATTCTGCATCATCCAAAGAAAGATGAAGCTAATCTGGTGGCCCTTGTTGCCACAACTAGACGCATTGGAAGTTTATACCTAGTGTGCGAGATCCACCACCTTTAAAATATAATGAATGTGGACCAAGAATCCAAATAATTCCCCCTTCTTGTTCAGAGGCATCCCAGGAGGGCCCCTGTTAACCATCATCGCCATCATCATCCAACTTGTACCCACTAATCGCCTGTTGAGGGTACCACCTGACATACTTCTGCCTATGATGCCCGTGCATTGGAATTAAAAGAGGAACAACATGTGAGGAAGGTTATAGATAAATTTGAGTGGGATCATATACCCACTCATTGAATATATCTGTAGTAATATTCTGATAGAAACTAGTGTGAAGGATCACATCCCTGCTCTCTCAGAAAAAGTCTGTGGGCATATTCCCAAAGCTTTCATATAAAAGATGCATATCCCTACCATCATGAATGAATTACATTATAATATTATGGTGGAATAACTATGAAATATGTGGGATCCTATCCCCACTTCAATAGAAGATATATTCTAGTACATAGTGGGGATGGAAAATGTGCAGGTTTATATCCCTACACACACTTTTCTAAAATGACAATACATCATATCAATAGCTGAAGAACACTCTCAGAATATTCTGGCACTAGTATAGATGAAGGTACTGGATCATATTCCTATCCCAATAGTCAATACATCGCAACACTCTGGTAATCATGAACAAGTAATTTCTTTGGAGAAAGTTCACATTCCTTTTCCCTTATAGGAGTATCATTGGAATATTCTAATAAAGGGAGAGGAATCGGACCTAAATCATATTCCATTCCAACTAGGGATCACTAGGGGAGAGAAAAACATGCCTCGGTATAGGGCCACAATCATTTCAAAAAATCTCATAGCGTATTCCAAATTCCCCAGATTATTCCTATATCCCTATTTTGGCATGGGGGGTACATGCCTTAGGATAGGCTCATATTCCTGTTAAAGAAGTTCAACAACATACTTAAAAGTTCTAGGAATGGTCATATATCCCTATTCTGGGTAGAGCTAACAATGTGAGAATGGATCATGTATTGGGATAGACTTATATTTTTATCAGTGAATCTATCTATCATATTCCAACAAATAATGGAATCCAGGATCATATTCCTACTTCCACTGATGAGTGAATTCGCCAGTATCATTCTGAGGCAATACATGAGGAGGATCATATCCCCTCTCCAATTATGGAGGTCGTCGAACATATTATGGTGAGGAATTCATATTCGGACCAGGATCATATTCCTACTTCAACCAGGGATCATCAAGTGAGAGTGACGCATACCTCGGTACATGATCATATTCCTCCCAAGAAAGTCAAGTGGCATATTCCAAAGGCTTAGAATTGGGATTATACTCACATTCTGAGTGAGGATCACCAAGTGAGAATAGAACATATCATGGTACAGGTGAATATTCATATCAATAACGAAGAATCTCATTGGCATATTCCATAATTTTCCCAAAAATTTGATCATACTCATGTAGCATAAAATGATTTTAAAAAAGTTCTATAAGCCATCATAAAATAGGCTCATATCCCTCGACAATGTAAAAATGTATGTTAGTATATTCTGACCATGATTCATAATATGACCCATATTCATAACATGCTCAATGCTAGTGTTCTTGAGGTCCTTCAAGACACAATCTCAAAAAACAAAAAGTTTTGTTAAATCTTTAAAATAAGTAGAATATGATCATTACAATGATAGTCCTCTTCATGCTAGTGTAGAGATAGATCACATGGACTCTACTCCTGGCATACATTATGGTCAACCTTCCCTCAAAAATATCACCCATGGACAAGAAAATCATCCCCGCAACCAGTCAAATTCATATAGAGAGGTTTCTAAAACTCTGATTCCTTTTTATAGAGTGGTTATTGAAACATCCGGATCAACCACATATAGTTCCCCATCAACTTCCTATAACACTCCACTCTTGTCAGCAGGTGACCATCAAAATCACATTCTATGGTCTGGTCATATGGAGTTGTGTAAGTCTGATGAAGAGGAGGCTGACATCTACATATAGAGAAAGTTAGATGGAAACAACCTCCCCATTATGTTCTTTCCCATTGCCACATCTGATTATAAGATCCTATATGAGCTAGAAAATGAGTGCATACCTTATCTACACCAAAATATGTAGGTTACTCATCAATGAATAAAGGATAGAAGCATCCCTTATCCAAGATATGAGGGTTAAATTCAAACCATCAAGATAATTTGTTTTCATCTTCACCTGGCTATTATCTTCATATCCCAAGATCCAAAATTGGAAAATCACTATGCAAATCTGCAACATTCTTGCTACTATTTCATCACAACTCTTTGACAACTAATCCTTGAAGCCCCTTCATGCATTTTTATTCAAGGATGGGGAAAGTTTGTAGAATTACTCTTTTCAAAAACCATGGAATAGAGTAACACCTCAAATACAACATATTTTAATGTAATATACTCTGGTGAAATTAGGGTATTAGGTAAATCTTGGCCATTTGGTTACTACAATGTAATGTCCACACTTCAAAGATACCCAAACATCATGAGCAATGAAATAGGATAGTTGTTAGACCTTTGAACTGGGCCCTTCGAAGTAATGGGAATTCATGTCAAACATGGAGACCAAAGTTGTGATCAACTAGAAAAAATTCCATAAAGAATGATTCCCATCATGGGTTGTCATCATACCCATCTCCTATAAAATCACAGTTAAACCGCATCAATTTGGCCACAATAGTAGAATCCATATCAGTCATCCAATAACTGACTCATCTCACTGGGCTGGGGGGATATCTACCTCCAACTCCACCTCTCAAATCATCAATTCCCTAGAGTATTTGAGGAATATTAGTAGTAGCGACAAACAAACATCATCCCAATGGGATGGGGGCATTTATATATCAATAATCATACCAAGTTTCATCATCCCCTCTGTGGTTCCTATGAAAATAAAAGGTTATTCCAATTCAACCACATCCTACTAGATTTGGGTCCTTTATATCTCAATTTCCATCATAGGAGTCATCAAGTCCCTAACTGGAATCATTGGATCCTAAATAATAGGACATTTCAATTCCTACTGTGTCCTCGAAGAAACACGAGCCCACAAGGCTAGTGGAATTTTCATATCATCATAAGCATAGAGAGAATTAGTGTTCTCATGGTTAGGATGTTAAAATCAATGGTTAATATCCGATCCATTCCTCCCACTATAAGAAAATCCTCATCTATTTGAGTCTCATTCAGAAATCATGACTCGAAACTCAATCTAAGTCACTATTCATAGACCAAGATAAGAGTAATTTATGATGAAGGTTATTATACCCCCACTGATTTTGCAAGAAAAATCATCCCAAAATGCCCATGGGTTCATATAACGACCACGGTGAAGATAGTGAAAAATCATCTTGTTGCATCAAAAGTAATGGTACAACCACCATTACTTGATCTACCTATATGAACATAGTCACTTTCAACATGTCATACATTTTTAATCAAGAAAAAAATGTAGAGGGATGTATCATGGAAAACAAACCCTGATAAGAGATTGATTTGGATACACCAAACAAGGCTTTGTGCACCCAGAACCATAGAAGGCTCCAAAATCAAGCATTAATGAATACCAAGTTTCAAACTCCACAATGGACCACTTCCAAATAAAAAATGGATAGGTACAGCTATGTCCTAATAACCACCTAGATGAGTTGTGGTTCCTTCCTTGGAGGAATATTTATCATAATACAAGAAGTGGGATATAAGATCTCACACAACTCAACAAGGAGCTACTTAAGGGAAATATTCCCACTATGTGTCATTTTTCGGAAGAGACCAATATTGTCCCTCCAATAGTCAATCCTTCAGCAAGAGTGGTATTTTAGTGTAAAACTGAATTAGGATCTAGAAAACTATTCGATATAAATGAGGAAGTAAAAAATGATCGTGACTTACCTCCATTGTGGTGAAAGCCTCTCCCTCACTGGGGAGATCATTCAGTCTTAGTATAAATCAAGAATTAGTGAAAGAAAAAGGTGGGGCCACCTCATTAACCCCCATCCACTTCTTATAGATGGGAGATAAATCAAATAGTGTTGCCACTAGAGCTTCTTAACATCATCGAGTCCCTATATACTTGACTGGATTCCATGTAAGGGTGATGCTTACCTGTATAGCATCAGAGAAATCCATATTCTGAATGGGTGGATGATACTCCATATCCCCCCAATTTCATAAATCATATATTCTACACCTTTTATGGTGAAGGAAATACCGAACAAAATCTCACACACTTCATATCCCGATGTGGGCCGATGATCGGCCCTAGTGATCAACATGAGGTAACAAAACTATGGTGTTTTGTGCAGACTCAACTAAGGAAAGCCTTTGTTTGGTACAAAAATCTGCCAATAGGATATATTTTCGGATGTTAAGTCCTTCATTGTCAACTCCTTTATCATTTCAACTCTTTACTGAGGAAAAAATCACCTTCCTGAAAAACTACAAGCAACATAAAAATGGGAGGGTTTCTAAATTCAAATCAAGGTGTAAAGGGTTAACCTATTCTCTTAGCATCCCTCTCTTATAGTAGAAAATATTATAAATTTTCACTAATAATATAAGGGATGAGTTACAGTAACCTCTAATCCCAATGAAGTATCCAAGTGGTTTTTGTGAGTTCAAAAAAAATTCACAAAATTTTTAGGATACCATTCAGCGAACCTGACCCCAAATATTGACTCATTCACTCAACATAGGTAAAAAATATAGGCAAAGAAATATTTTTATTTGTCACTCTGAATCTAGAAGCAATGCCAATCCACGCACATAGACACATCCCAAACTGCCCAGTACCTCTTGTTTAGTGGAGAAAACCAAAGAACTGACCTCGACTAGAAGAATAGAGAAATCATAGTTTCCCAGGATTTGAGGAATGTATGAATAAATCATACTCCTTATAAAATGAAAAAGCACATGATTATTTATTTACAGCTATATAAAATAACCTACTCTAGCTACCACATAGCAAGAATCATAATAAGGTTAACCTCACCGATCTTCTCGACTACTACCCTTTCTATAGAAAGTTAGATCTTCATATCCATAAATATTTTATCTTCAACGACATCCAGTTAGGTATGGTCAATTCTGTATTGGTGGTGTTAGATAACTCTTCAGAGCATGTGTCCTACATAACCATTTAACAACTGGTAGTAGAGGGTGATTGAAAGAAAGTGTCTTTTGAGCATAATAGAATGTTCTATTATTAAATGACTCAAAAATAGTTAAATGAGATCAAGGAACCCTAAGATAATAGCTGTGAAGACCCACAATAGCTCCACCACACAGAAATGAAACATTTGATATGCCTCCCAAAAGTGGGTGTGACCACCATAAGAAAGAAGAAATAGAATCCTAAGAATCATATTCTATTCTAATGTAAACTTTGACTCTTGCAAATTTCAACTCAACAACATCCACAACATAGGAAACACCCCACAAAATAGCACCCTCATCAGATGAAGATCTCATATTTGGATCTATCAATGTGATTTACTTGGAAGACTCCTCCTCTGATGAATATGCCTCAAAATACAAGTTTCACACATATAACTAGGAAATGGGAGGTTGAATGCATAGGAACCAAGGGTACAAAGGACAACATGGACTATGGTCATAATCAACATTTCTGTCACATCCCAATAGGGGAAATATATATAACGAATACCCATGGGCAATCACTTCTTCAGGATCAAAAGAGGCAATGTGGGGTCCTATAACCCTCTAGAGGTCATCCACACCCAGTTTTCTTACATCACCGCCCAGTGGGGGTTCAATTATTTAATCATCCCAGACAACCTAGAAGTCGAAAATGACCTATTCCACTAGAAGTAGATGCCCATTTGACCTCTACACAAGAACCAGCTCTATATATCTCAAATAACTTATCTCTTAATCGACATGTCTAGGAGAAATCCCACATTTGGAAGCACAAACCTATGGAAAAAAGTATGAAATTCGGAAATAGAATAAAATAGTCGCATTTAAGCTCCCAATACTCGATATGTTCTATATTTCAAAAAAATTAGGGAGTCACTTGTTGGATCCCTTTGGAGCGCACTGTATTTAAATATAGAAGTTGTTGCATGTGAGGATTATCGAGTGGAGACCATGTCATCAGAATAAAATCTCCTTATCTCGTTTACTAATCATAATGAGTAGGAGCTCATTCAAGGGAACATCAGGACCCTATATGTTTCAGGTAGACTTAATAATGTATATGTCTAAAGGGGCCTAATTGTTAATGGATTTAGGATCAAACCCATCCTAGTGTGAACCTTTTAATGTTTGGGATATAGAGAAGGGTATTTGTATCCCACAAGGCTGACCATTTGAGTCCATAGCTCTATAGCCACCTGATGGTACCTTTAACATCCCATCATTTCTTTAAGTAAACCATTGATGGAAATGTTGGCATACTGCATGGTGAAAGTTCCCCTTTGGTACATGAATATCCACATATTCCAAAGAAGAATTATATAAAAGGGGAGTCAAGAAACAAATAATGGATGATGATACATACATTTAAGACCCCGATGTCTTGGGGACCACCCCTGTAAATTCTTGGAGTATGCTCGATAGTGACTACATGATCCCAATAAATCTAGTCGAGGTGATAGACATGACCCCAGAGTTACAAGCCCTTTATATCCTGAGTGAAAGTGTAAAAAACAATCAGCTCCAGCATCTCTCTACAACATATCTGAAAATGTGTGATGATAATGTCTCTTTTCATGGCCTCTCTCACCTTGATAGTGACAGAGATACATCCGTATTTTTTTTATTTTTCTGGAAATGTCTCCATAGAATCGGAGTTGGAAGAAGACAAGGATGACCTCAAGAACACCCCTTTCACATTTAAGGAATGTGTCTCTACAACCATCGATGAACTCATGAAGATAAATCTGGGGATGGAAGAAGACTATCATACTATATTGATTAGAGATATCATTCCCCTCAAAGAGAATGATATGAACATTTCATTTCTGAAGAAACACTAATATTTGATTGCTTGTAACTACATGGAAATGATGGGATTGACTCTAAATGTGATTGCACACCATATCAGCTTACCTGAGGACAATCAAGACTTCAAGAAAGAATCCAAGAAAATACACCCCTCTCATGCCACCAATATAGAGGTGGAAGCCAAAAAATTGATCAAATGTATCTTTTTATGAGAAGTGTAAAAACAATGATTAATATTCAACATCATCACCTCCAAGAGATATAAGGGGAATATTATGGTCTTTATAGATTTCAGAAACCTTAATCAGCACTTCACAAAGGATGAGTTCCCATTCCCGACCAAAAAACTCTTGATAGATACAACTACTATCTTCCTTAAAATCTACTTCATGGACGATTATTTTGTGTAAAATAAAATAAATATAGATCTTAAAGATGAATAAGTCCCTAACTTTAGAAATTCTTAGGGTATCTTTTGCGATCAGGTCATTTCATTTGGCTTAAAGAACACTGTCACTTTTTTTCAATGCGCCATGCATCATTTTTTTAAACGGTGGTATTCTAGTCAAATATCTATACAGTAATCTTATTATAGAAAATAATTACATGAGTCTGATGGTTGGAGTTATTTTTTTGTCTTTAACATAAGGATAAATTAAATCAAATGGGAGATCATTCATCCAGGTGATGTAATGTTTGACCCCCATATTAGTGAGGCCATCTGCTACCTTATTTGCTTCACGATAAGTATGAGTGACAATATAGTTGTTAGTCATGAGAGACTATATAAATTCCATCCAAAATGAAGTGAGTGGCCATGCAAAGTTCACTATGCCATTCCAAATAGCTTGCACAATGGTTGTCAAATCACTTTTGATCTAGAGATTGTTCCAACCAAGATGCTTTGAAAAAGAGTTCGCATGAATATCACTCATAGTTTTAGCTTCTTGAGATGAGGGGACTCCATAGTTTCCATAGAATTACACTAGGGTCTTCTTATAGTGGTTTATTTAGATAGAACCAAAACCTGATGGGCCCAATTTGCCTTTAGAAGCACCATCAACATTAACTTTAATCCATCATTGTGGCAGAGCATCACAAAAAAACATCAAAAGTGTGTCTTGGTTGGGGAAAAATTCTCTTCACCCCAAACCATCCGAGAATCCCAAATTCTCTAATAGAGTTGTTCCATATATCCTTTTGTATCGAGGCGGCATCCTGAATGGTAATTAGAATTCTCATCTTACCTTCATTAAAACTAAAAGTGTAGTAGTTATGAATATGAACATTTCTATTATACCATATCCCATAGAGTGGATCAACTATAGCAGTTATGAAGATATCTTTGATTTGCTAAGAAGCTTTCATATCTACACAATGTTGCAGTTGAGAGTAGATAGAGTCATAAGGAATCCATCAATACTCAAAAAGGTAAAAGACATAATTCCAAAGGTCATTGGTTGTAGCACAAGAAATAAACATGTGATTAATGTCTTCTCTATGTTGGTAACGAAGATGAAATTTATAGAAAAGATAAATCCCAAAATTTTGAAGTTAAGTGTTAGTTGGGACCATTTAATGTGAAATACTCTAAACAATAGTAAATATAGAGGTATTTAACCATAATTTATTAATGTTTTATTCCATCTTAGATTATTGTACGATTTACAAAGAATATGGTCATTAATGTTTTTTTATTCAAGCGTACCATTATGTGTAGTTTCCCAAATTAAAGAATCATCAGTGATGGAAAATGTGTAGTTGTCATTGACCTACTTAATATTTCCAGGTAAATTGGAGCGTTAATATATTAACATATCACAAAAGGTAATATTATAATATTAAAGTGGGTGAGTGGGGGAAATCATAGAGATGTGAGGTGAACCGATCCAGTTGTTAAGCCAAAAGTTCAAGGTAGAGTCTTTTCTCACCATCCATCTAGAGTTAGACATGAAGTTAGAAAATGCATACTCAATCAAATTCCATATAGAAGAAATCATATAATTTTTTATTTTTTTATTTTATCAGGGAAGTGATTGTTTAGGAAAGTGAAGGAGGAAGATCTATTATGAGGAATATTCCAAGTATGTCTGGCCTATAAGGAATCATTGAAAAGTTTGGTATTTTTTATACTGAGAGAACCTTTATCCAAAGGCTTGAAAGAGGTATACCAGGAGAAAGTCAACAGTTTTCTTTCAAGAGTGACTCCACTTTACAAAAATATTTTAATGGAAACATTAAATATTTTTAAGAGACCAATATGATGTCTGTAAACCATCATGAAATAATCCATTTTGGAAATAATCCTGGACTTTACGAAACAAGTCCTGCCTACCATGGAGATGGATTTACCTTTTCATTAGATTATTTGGTGGATAGTTTGGTCAAAAATTGTAGAAAAGTAAGTATATTTGGGTTTTCCCTAAAAAGTGGGAACACCAAGATAGGTGAAGGGGAAGGAACATTCTTCAATTCCTAAAACATTGATGATATTGGATTTCATATTCGAAGAAAATATTTTCCCAAAAAAGATATAGGATTTTCTCTCACTATTATTTTTCCATGAAACATCATTATAGTGCAAGAGGGAACCTTTATGATTATTTATATATCACCTTGTAAAAAAAGGATGATGTCATCAACATATAAGAGCTGTATAGGGGAATTAAAATTCCAAGAAGCATGAATCTCTTTAAGATTGTCTTGATACACAAGATAAGTGAGTAATCTACTTAAGTAGTCCTCTATAATTGTGAAAAGAATACTGGAGAGTGTGTTACCCTATATAAACCCTTTTTTCACTTAAAATAAACCATAAGAGATCCATTAACATGTATTGAGATAAAGGCCGAATTGAAAAGGGTTTTAATTCTACAGATGAAAGAGTAATTAAATCTAAAGGTCCTTATAACATTGAAAAAAAACTCAAATCCATGGTATCAAAATATTTCATAATTTTAAGTTTGATGTATTCAATTCCACCTCTACTTGATTTATTCAAAATATTGGTGCATTCTGATGCAAGGAAAATACAATCTTGGAAGGATCTTATTTTAAAAAAACCAAATTGGTTCCAAGAAACAATTTTTTTGATGATAGAAGAATGTATATTTCCAAGAGGATTGGTAATGATCCTATAAAGAGAATTAATAAGGGAAATGGGTATGAAGAGATGAATCTCAAAAAAATTATCTACTTTAGGAATTAGGGTGAGGAATTATGAGTTTATCTCATGAGGGTGAAGGCGCTTATAAAAAAAGTCACGATCAATATGAAAGCATCATCCGTGATCACATCCCAAAATTACTAATATAAACCATTATTTACATTATTAGGTCTTGGATCTCAATTGGAAATTAAACTAAAGATTTATTCTTTAATATCTTGGTCTATTGGAGTGCTATTATGAAAGGACTTAACCTATTCATTCACCACAACAATAAATACATCAGGTAAAAGATCTTTATTAACATTATCAACATTGAAAATATTTTCAATGAAATATATGACATGATTAGGAATACCTTATATGGTATCAATGATGTTTTCTTGATCACTTAAGAAGGCTAGAGGTTTGAACACTTTCCTCATTCCTTGAATGGAATTGTAGAATTTAGTATTTCTATCACCATCAGTGATCCATTTGGTTTTAAATATTATATTTCTAATTTTATCCTTAAAGATTAGAAAGGAAAAAAGTTTTGTAGTAATGTTGATCTCATGTTGAGGATCAGAAGAAAAATTAGAACAAGTAGTGGTATTCAAAAATTGGTAATGTTCCTCTTCCAAAAGAATGATGTCATTTTTCATTTGGTAAGATTTGGATCTACAAAAATCCTTAAGAACCTTCTTTAGATTTTTTAATTAAAAAGTATAGGCAAAATAATCATTGTAATTTTTTATGGGAGACCATGAATTTTTTATGATGTTTCAACAATCTGGATATGAAGACTAAGTGATTTTAAACCTAAAAGGTAAGACATGTTTGGTGGTATTTAACGATAAGTTTACCATGATGGCTTAGTGATCAAAAGTATGTTTGTGAAGGGTTATTATAGATATTTTGTCCAATTTATCAAGGGATAAAAGATTTGTGAAATCTCTATCATATTTTCTAGAAAAAACCCTACTATAATATTGTCTATACCATGTAATTTTTTCACTAGTGTGATTTATTTCAATAAGATTGTTATCCTCAATAGAGGCATTAAAATCCCTTAAATAAATAGTGGAGTGTGATTGTCCAAATTTCTCACATAGAGAAAGGGTGGCATTAAAGTATCCTACGACAAACCAAATATCATGAATAAATTTTCTAAGATGGGTGAGATCAAGCCTAATGGGTCTCCTATGTTGGTATATATTATTATCATAGATAAAAGTAGTGTTAATGTTTATTTTCTAAATGACAAGGTCATATGTAAAGGGTTTCCCATAAATAATAAAAATATTACCATTTTTAAATTTATGTTGAGAAAAATATCTAGAGAGTTTAAATAGATGATTAATTTTTACATGATCCTTGAAAAGTAAAACCATACTGGATTAAATGCAAAAAATGTGAAGAAAAACTGATTTTTGGTTCAGAAATTTCAAAAACATTAGGTTGATGAGCATTGATGAACCATTTTAAAATAGTAAGGGTGTCAGCGTTTTATATCACCTAACAATACCAAAACAAAATATTCATTAAAAACTATTCCTAGGGTTGGAGACCCCTTTACTCTTGTTCCTAGAGCCCTACTTTCTAGATGGTCTTATATGAGTTTTGGACTTGGAAGAAATGATTTTATTTTCCTTTTTTCTCAAAGTAGAAATAGGTAAGATGTTAGTAACACCTACACTATATTTAACAGAATTTGGATCACATAGTTTTTTATTTGAATGAGAAACCATTTGACTGTTGTTTTCAGTCAATGGATTCTCATTCGTGATAGCCCGATTAGAGATGGATATAATAGCATCAAAATCTAAAGTGGAGTGCATGATCTTTGTGACTTATAAAATTAAAATTTGTTATTTGTAATTATTAGTACATGCATTCCAGATACCAGAGGTGAATATGCTATCAACATTCTTGGTTGGTTAGCATAGTGTATTCCCAGTCAACTAAACTGATGTTGTTATTCTTTATATTATGATTTTCATGGTTGTATCATTGCACTCATCATAGATAGAGACGATAGTGTTAATAGGTCTTCCATGTTCTCCAGTAGGTGTCAGCTTTTGGACTCCACTCAAAACACCAGTGGGGGAAGTGGACTATGATATTTACACTCTTTTTCTTTAATGGGAAAACCTAGAGGATTAATAACATTCCCTAGGATTATAGGGGTATTAATCATGATTATAAAATATTAATTTCAGACTCATATTAAGACTTCTTGAAGAAATCGAAGATAATTACTTCAATTTCCTCAATTATATAATATTCTTTAGCTTCATTTTCACGATCTTTCACTAAATCATCCCAATATTTTCCTACTTCACCCCTATGGGATTAATGATTTTTGTTATGGAAATCCATTTTTTATTATTCTTACTAGAGGGGTTAGGTTTATCTAAGGCAAAACCCTTATCTTTTTTATACCTCTTTTCCTCATTCCATTCAATGGAATTTTGTTGGGAGACCTATTTATGCACTACTCTACAGTTTATTATTGAATGTCTTATGATTTTGAAATATTAAAAGAATGAAGTTTTTCTATCTTTAGCTACCTTAACTTAGGTCTTATAAGTATTATCATTAAAATAAATGGTTTTCGGTAGTTTAGATTCTAGATTCACTTCAACCATAACTCTAGAACATAGAACCAATTCCCCATTTAGAGTTATATTGTCAATCTTCATAGGACTGCCAATATAAGATGATATATCATTTATGATTTTCATGTTCTAGAAAAACCAACTGAGGTTATGCAATCTAACACAAATCATTTCCATAGTGTTCCTAGGAGTGTTTAGGTTAAAGGAAATATCCCATTTAGACCGATGCAGTAGTCTCAGATTTAGTTGTATATTACCTAACTCTTATACCTAGTCTAAATCATCCTTTGAGGTAAATAAGATCTGAAAATAACCCTTTCCAAGAGGGACAAGTTTCCAATTTGTAAAACCCCAATAGTGAGTAATATGGGGTTTACGATATAAATACAACTATGTTTTATCACCATTTAAGTAAGAAATATGACCCATAATTGAAAACTAACACATTTGGGTCCATTGTTGATGTTCAATGGGACTAGCCTCATCTGAGAATCCTTCGTCATCCAGTTTCTTGAATAATGGAGTCTTCAAAGATGACGATTTGGGTAGATCTGAGCCCTTTAAATCCTTAAGGAATGAGATCCCATTAGATTTAAAATTCAGTGCATGGTTAAGAAAATCATCCACAACTTCTTTTTATTCCTTAGTTTCTCAACATTTGGATTCGAAGGAGCACTCCCATTCATGATCAAAGGATTCCATATCTCAATTGATTCAGATTATATAGATATAAACATCTCTAATGTCATGAAGATTATGGTTTGAACTGTGAGGGTTCACCAAGCCATTCAAAGAGACATTCCTCATCACACTACCTCCTCCCATGCATCATATCATTAAGTTGTTCTTGGGAAGAATTTTTTAATGTTATTTTGATGAACTGGTGGTCAAATACCAATAGTGATGTGATCATTTTAGGAACCATCAAAACTTATTCGACAAGTTGTGACAATATAGTTTGAATATGAATCCATTAAACGTTGTTTTTGGGGTAACATCAAGGACGTTCCTTGGAATTTTTTTAGCCCATCACAACATCACGTTTGACTCAAATATGAATAGTGTTATCTTAGCAATGTCACCCCCAAAATATCAAATACTTGTGGGGGATCCAATAAAACCTCACATATATTTGGTGATTCATTGCCAACCTGGTTGGAAAATATCTCCCCTTTACTAGGATAATGAAGAAGGGAATCACCTATTAATGGGACGATGACTATTAGGAATCTTTTGAATGTACTAAGATGTATTTACTTTACACATCGATTCAGATGCCTCTTTTGGAAGTTAGGACACTCATCTTGTATGTGGACACCATGTAATGATAATTGAGTTCCCTCACATAGAAAAATGATGTAGGTAGAGAGAACAATCTCTACTAACTGAGCCAAATGATGCTAGATATTAAGACCTGATACTATGATGTCAAGAAGAATTGCCTTGCCCTCATCTTCATAGTGAAAAGATGATGCATTACTTGCATCACCATGAAGTCCATCTGGTCTCTCATATTAATCTTCTCATGTAAATCATTGGTCTTCCTATATTTACATGTATTATAGCTTCATGGTATATCATTATCCATCAATACAACATTCAGTTCATTTCACAAAAATCAATGAAAGGGAAAGCCCTGACAAATTTCCTCACAGCACATCCTGCACTTGAGAATACACTAGTGCATACCAAGATTCTAGATTACAATGTCTTCTATTGAAAATACTCTCCCTGGACATGGGAGATGTATTTTCATAGTTCCTACCAAATTATTTTCAGTAAAAGAATGAAAAACTTGAAGATCAATCGGGTTGGGTTAGGGATTTTATTTGTATCTCCAGACAAAGTAGTTTTTGCCTACACTTTTTCACTATTCGAAGGTTACACAAATAATTAGGTAGAGTACCGAGCATGTATCATTGACTTGAAAGTAGCCCTATAATTGAAAAAAACTACAAGAATATCAAATGGGATTCATGAATAGTGATAATGTATAGAAAGGTATAATATTCCATAAAAAATAAAGAATTAGACCCTCTTATAGGCTACTTCAGGGGGATAATGGAAGAGTTTCCTTTTGAGCCCATATTGCATCATACTCCCAGATCATAGAATGCTCAGGAAGACACATAGGCTAATGTAGCCACAGTCCTAGAAGACCTTGATCATGAGGAAGAAATCTTCTATAAAACAAAATGATGAATGGTGTCACAAATCGTCATATGTGATATGGAAGAAAAAAATAAATTCAGTACCACCCTAGAGTGTGATGAACCAATGACCACCTCAGGATGGATGGAGCCCATAATCGGTAACCTCTAAAATGGGACTCGCCCAACAGACTGGGCTGGAAGGGAATAGATTCAGCACTGTGTGGAGAAATATACCTTGTAGAATAGTAAAAATGAAAAAAACCACTACAAATGAATATTTGAAAGAATAATCCTTAGAATAATATTATAAAGATAAATTCTCACCATTATAGAATAATTCCATGTGTGTTGTTGTGGCGCTCATCAATTCGGAGATAAGATCTCCCATCAAATATGGAGGATAGGTTATTACTAGAAAATCATGATACAAGACTATGTAGAATTCCACAAGAAATGTATTTCATTCTATATTCATGAAAAATACATTCATAAACCCCAAAAATTTTTAAATATATCCAAATATTCATGGCCATTCGCTGTTTGGGTAATGGATATTGTGGGATCATACCCCCCAGACACATCTAATCAGTTAATGTATAACTTTACAACTACAAACATCCTTTCCAAATAGCCTAATTCTATACCCCTAAGGAAGTAGGGATGAATAAAATCATAAAATTTGTGATTTCCCATATCATCACCAGGTTTGGAGTCCCTCACACAATATTAATGGAGTAGGGCACTAACTTCTGTTCTACAGAGTTGAAGAAATTGTACCAAGAGTAGAGAATAGAGTCCATTAACTCATCTCACAATCATTCAACATTTAATGGATAGATAGAAGCCTTTAATAAGACTATTTATAACATAATCCAAAATAAGGTGAACATGTATAGGATATTCTGGCTAGATAAGATCCTTCATGATTTATGGGAATATCATACCATCATGATTATTGCTAAAGAAGAAATTACATACTCACTAGTATACAGGACCGTGGTAGTGTTACCTATAAAAGTATATCAACGTTTTCTATGAAAATCCATTTGTAGATATATATCATATAATAAAAAATTATAAAAGATTATGGATGAATTGGAGGGGCTCAATGAGAACCAGTTGCATACGTTGCACAACCTTGAAGTTCATCAGAACTGGATTTCATGAGACTTTAATAAAAAGGTCTGCCTCTGTTCATTCCTCCAAGGAGAACTAGTATTGGAACTCTAGACCCCATTGATACCTAGAAAGAAACCTTTGAATATAGAACCTAAATGGTTAGTACCTTACATCAAACATCAGTTCTATAAAAACAAAGCTTACTCATTGACTACAATGGATGGGGAGCGTGTTACACCGCCCACCAATGGATGTTTTCTCAAAAAATACATTGTATAGTTATCATCATTTGTGAATCCAAATCATTGTAAGTCCTTCCATTCATCCTAGTTGCATGATGTTAAATTTTTTAGTTCATCCTGGTTACAAAAAATTGAACTATATTATTTCGTCTAGGTAAAATGACGTTAAAATGAAGGAGTGAATCATGGTTACATGATGTTAAATTGTACGAGTGTCTTCCTAGTTACATGAAATTATACAATACCGGTGTTGTCCCAGTTTCATGATGTTAAACTATACATGCATGTCCTAACCACTTGAATTTAGAATGTACAAAGAAGTCCTAAAATAAAGACTTTAAACTGCACAACGTCTCACAGCCCGACCATATAAT